>CM051513.1:1252500-2452500 GCA_028015205.1 Mytilisepta virgata
CTCTAATAAAGTGTTTTACCTTAAATCACCCCAACAGAATAACCTCTAGACACAATCTCTAATAAAGTGTTTTACCGTAAATCACCCCAACAGAATAACCTCTAGACACAATCACTTATAAAGTGTTTTACCTTAAATCACCCCAACAGAATAACCTCTAGACACAATCTCTAATAAAGTGTTTTACCTTAAATCACCCCAACAGAATAACCTCTAGACACAATCTCTAATAAAGTGTTTTACCTTAAATCACCCCAACAGAATAACCTCTAGACACAATCTCTAATAAAGTGTTTTACCGTAAATCACCCCAACAGAATAACCTCTAGACACAATCACTTATAAAGTGTTTTACTTTAAATCACCCCAACAGAACAACCTCTAGACACAATCTCTAATAAAGTGTTTTACCGTAAATCACCTCAACAGAACAACCTCTAGACACAATCTCTAATAAAGTGTTTTACCTTAAATCACCCCAACAGAATAACCGCTAGACACAATCTCTAATAAAGTGTTTTACCGTAAATCACCCCAACAGAATAACCTCCAGACACAATCACTAATAAAGTGTTTTACCTTAAATCACCCCAACAGAATAACCTCTACACACAATCTCTAATAAATTGTTTTACCTTAAATCACCCCAACAGAACAACCTCTAGACACAATCTCTAATAAAGTGTTTTACCTTAAATCACCCCAACAGAACAACCTCTAGACACAATCTCTAATAAAGTGTTTTACCTTAAATCACCCCAACAGAACAACCTCTAGACACAATCTCTAATAAAGTGTTTTACCTTAAATCACCCCAACAGAACAACCTCAAGACACAATCTCTAATAAAGTGTTTTACCTTAAATCACCCCAACAGAACAACCTCTAGACACAATCTCTAATAAAGTGTTTTACCTTAAATCACCCCAACAGAACAACCTCAAGACACAATCTCTAATAAAGTGTTTTACCTTAAATCACCCCAACAGAACAACCTCTAGACACAATCTCTAATAAAGTGTTTTACCTTAAATCACCCCAACAGAACAACCTCTAGACACAATCTCTAATAAAGTGTTTTACTGTAAATCACCCCAACAGAATAACCTCTACACACAATCACTAATAAACTGTTTACAGAACAACCTCTAGACACAATCTCAAATAAAGTGTTTTACCTTAAATCACCCCAACAGAACAACCTCTAGACACAATCTCTAATAAAGTGTTTTACCTTAAATCACCCCAACAGAACAACCTCTAGACACAATCTCTAATAAAGTGTTTTACCATAAATCACCCCAACAGAACAACCTCTAGACACAATCTCTAATAAATTGTTTTACCTTAAATCACCCCAACAGAATAACCTCTAGACACAATCTCTAATAAAGTGTTTTACCGTAAATCACCCCAACAAAATAACCTCTAGACACAATCACTAATAAAGTGTTTTACCTTAAATCACCCCAACAGAATAACCTCTAGACACAATCTCTAATAAAGTGTTTTACCTTAAATCACCCCAACAGAACAACCTCTAGACACAATCTCTAATAAAGTGTTTTACCTTAAATCACCCCAACAGAACAACCTCTAGACACAATCTCAAATAAAGTGTTTTACCTTAAATCACCCCAACAGAACAACCTCTAGACACAATCTCTAATAAAGTGTTTTACCTTAAATCACCCCAACAGAATAACCTCTAGACACAATCTCTAATAAAGTGTTTTACCTTAAATCACCCCAACAGAAAAAACCTCTAGACACAATCTCTAATAAATTGTTTTGCCTTGAATCACCTCAACAGAACAACATCTAGACACAATCTCTAATAAAGTGTTTTGCCTTAAAACTCCTCAACAGAACAACATCTAGACACAATGTCTAATAAATTGTTTTGCCTTAAATCACCTCAACAGAACAACATCTAGACACAATCTCTAATAAATTGTTTTGCCTTGAATCACCTCAACAGAACAACCTCCAGACACAATCTCTAATAAAGTGTTTTACCTTAAATCACCCCAACAGAACAACCTCTAGACACAATCTCTAATATAAAGTTTCACCTTAAATCACCCCAACTGAACAACCTCTAGACACAATCTCTAATAAAGTGTTTTACCTTAAATCACCCCAACAGAATAACCACTAGACACAATCTCTAATAAAGTGTTTTACCTTAAATCACCCCAACAGAACAACCTCCAGACACAATCTCTAATATAAAGTTTCACCTTAAATCACCCCAACTGAACAACCTCTAGACACAATCTCTAACAAAGTGTTTTACCTTAAATCACCCCAACAGAACAACCTCCAGACACAATCTCTAATAAAGTGTTTTACCTTAAATCACCCCAACAGAATAACCTCTAGACACAATCTCTAATATAGTGTTTTACCTTAAATCGCCCCAACAGAATAACCTCTAGACACAATCTCTAATAAAGTGTTTTACCTTAAATCACCCCAACAGAATAACCTCTAGACACAATCTCTAATAAAGTGTTTTACCTTAAATCACCCCAACAAAATAACCTCTAGATACAATCACTAATAAAGTGTTTCACCTTAAATTACCCCAACTGAACAACCTCTAGACACAATCTCTAACAAAGTGTTTTACCTTAAATCACCCAACAGAATAACCTCTAGACACAATCTCTTATAAAGTGTTTTACCTTAAATCACCCCAACAGAACAACCTCTAGACACAATCTCTAATAAAGTGTTTTACCTTAAATCACCCCAACAGAATAACCTCTAGACACAATCTCTAAGTGTTTTACCTTAAATCACCCCAACAGAACAACCTCTAGACACAATCTCTAATAAAGTGTTTTACCTTAAATCACCCAAACAGAATAACCTCTAGACACAATCTCTAATAAAGTGTTTTACCTTAAATCACCCCAACAGAATAACCTCTAGACACAATCTCTAATAGTGTTTTACCTTAAATCACCCCAACAGAACAACCTCTAGACACAATCTCTAATAAAGTGTTTGACCTTAAATCACCCAACAAAATAACCTCTAGACACAATCTCTAATAAAGTGTTAAATCACCCAACAGAATAACCTCTAGACACAATCTCTAATAAAGTGTTTTACCTTAAATCACCCCAACAAAATAACCTCTAGATACAATCACTAATAAAGTGTTTCACCTTAAATTACCCCAACTGAACAACCTCTAGACACAATCTCTAACAAAGTGTTTTACCTTAAATCACCCAACAGAATAACCTCTAGACACAATCTCTTATAAAGTGTTTTACCTTAAATCACCCCAACAGAACAACCTCTAGACACAATCTCTAATAAAGTGTTTTACCTTAAATCACCCCAACAGAATAACCTCTAGACACAATCTCTAAGTGTTTTACCTTAAATCACCCCAACAGAACAACCTCTAGACACAATCTCTAATAAAGTGTTTTACCTTAAATCACCCAAACAGAATAACCTCTAGACACAATCTCTAATAAAGTGTTTTACCTTAAATCACCCCAACAGAATAACCTCTAGACACAATCTCTAATAGTGTTTTACCTTAAATCACCCCAACAGAACAACCTCTAGACACAATCTCTAATAAAGTGTTTGACCTTAAATCACCCAACAAAATAACCTCTAGACACAATCTCTAATAAAGTGTTAAATCACCCAACAAAATAACCTCTAGACACAATCTCTAATAAAGTGTTTGACCTTAAATCACCCCAACAGAACAACCTCTAGACACAATCTCTAATAAAGTGTTAAATCACCCCAACAGAACAACCTCTAGACACAATCTCTGATAAAGTGTTTTACCTTAAATCACCCCAACAGAATAACCTCTAGACACAATCTCTAATAGTGTTTTACCTTAAATCACCCCAACAGAATAACCACTAGACACAATCTCTAATAAAGTGTTTTACCTTAAATCACCCCAACAGAATAACCTCTAGACACAATCTCTAATAGTGTTTTACCTTAAATCACCCCAACAGAACAACCTCTAGACACAATCTCTAATAAAGTGTTTGACCTTAAATCACCCAACAAAATAACCTCTAGAAACAATCTCTAATAAAGTGTTAAATCACCCAACAAAATAACCTCTAGACACAATCTCTAATAAAGTGTTAAATCACCCCAACAAAATAACCAATTATATATAAGTAAAGACAATAAACCTTTAATTCATTAAACTCTAAAATCATAAATTAATCACCTTAAAACGTTGCCAAAAAGCTCGTATGACAAAATACCAGGCTAAATTGTATAGAAGACCAAAGACAACCGCCTCGGTGGTCTTGTGGTGGCTTACTCACCTCGAGTGCAGAAGGTCGCTGGTTCGATCTTTGGCCGGGGTCAAACCAAAGACATTAAAATTGGTATTTGCTGCTTCTCCGCCAAGCACGCGGCATCTACGAGTAAGAGCAAAGACTGGTCGGCTCAGAGTCAGTATAATGTGTCTGAGTGAGGTGATATGTCTTCCTGTTGACAGTTACCTCGTGAGCTAGCACATTAAAAATCAGACTAAGCATGTCAGTCTAGTACAAAGCAGGGATCATATCATTATCATATCAACATGTTCTCGTCCTGATATTGACCTGGTTGCCACTGCATGGACGTTAAACAATAATTCATCCATCCATCCAAAGACAACAAAACCAAAAATTCCATGTATTTTAATCTCCATGACAACTAATATTTTTTAGAAATCCCTAGAGACTTTAGACAAAGATGCATTGAAAAAACAACTTGAAGAAATGCAAAAACAAGCAGCAGCATTTAAACAACAATTAAAAGAAAAAGAAGAAGAAGCAGAGACTTATAAAAAACGTTTAAGTGACATAGGTTTACAGCCAGAGGACCAATCTCAAGAGGCCACAGATCAGTCATCAAATGAATGAGTAGTTTACAATGAGCAGCCTGTAAATCATCCAATTAAATGTTTTCATACATGAATGAATGAATCAGATTGAACAGAAGCTTGCATTTTTATCCAGTGACCAAGTGTTTGATTTTCTTAATATTATCCACACTGCCTTAATTACTGTACTAAGTAATTTCATAGTGTTTGTACATAATTCATGGTTATTTTTTTTTCTGTAAGATCAGTGACATTTATTTCCTCAGAGATGAGAGAATTCATGGTTTTTTAGAGCATTTATATGTTGTTTTTTTTTAAAGAAAGTAAAGATTTCCAAATGCTTTGGTTAATAAGTCCCTTTTTAAAAATAATGTTCAGGGTTCAAGACCTTGGAACGGTAAAAATGTGGAAAATTGACATTATGTGGGTTCTCACATCTTCATGACTCAACAGATTTTAATGAAACTTGTGTCAATTATTTATATCGGTATTCTCAGCATTGACTGATTAATTTTCTTGTAGCTATTTCCAATGAAAAATTAACTTTGCCGAAAGATTTTTATAAAATTTATGTCAAAGGTTTATTTCTTGGACATGTTTTATTTTGTAATTTTGCTACTTTTGTCTGTTTAGCTCACCTGACCTAAAAGGAGCCTCTAATTTCTATTACACCTCAATTACAAAGATGGTGGAGTATCATATCATCGTCAGATATTAAAATGTAGATTAATTTATTTAGTTTGAAATATGGTTATTTAATCAATCAGAAATAATTGTTTTATCCACCCCCCACCATCATTGGTAGAAGACCAAATTATTGTTAGATTATTCCGTATTACAGTAACCCTACTGATATTATTTTTCTGGTGCAGACTGTAATTATGTTATTTTTTTACTATATAAAAAATCTGGATCTCAATGATTTCCATCTAATGAAAAATACTTCCTTTTAAAGATACAGTCAAACCTGTCTAGAAAGGGCAGCTAAGGGACCAGAAAAAAGTGCTCTTTATAGAGAGGTTAATTTTACATATGTTGTTCATGAATGGGACCTTTTCACTGTGCCCTTTATAGACAGTGATTTGCTATAGAGGTGCCCTTTAGAGCAGGTTTTACTGTGTGGGCAATCTCCAGGATGAGTTACATATGCAAAAAATTCAGCCTGAATGAAGTGTAGTATTGAGCTTGGAACACTTTTTATTTTATTTAACCTCAATAAAATTATGACTAAATCATTGTTAAAACCAACAGAATTGTAGATTTATCATGTTAGGGGTCATTGTTAAAACCAACAGAATTGTACCTTTATCATGTTAGGGGTCATTGTTAAAACCAACAGAATTGTACCTTTATCATGTTAGGGGTCATTGTTAAAACCAACAGAATTGTACCTTTATCATGTTAGGGGTCATTGTTAAAACCAACAGAATTGTACCTTTATCATGTTAGGGGTCATTGTTAAAACCAACAGAATTGTACCTTTATCATGTTAGGGGTCATTGTTAAAACCAACAGAATTGTACCTTTATCATGTAAGGAGTCATTGTTAAAACCAACAGAATTGTATCTTTATCATGTTAGGGGTCATTGTTAAAACCAACAGAATTGTACCTTTATCATGTTAGGAGTCATTGTTAAAACCAACAAAATTGTACCTTTATCATGTTAGGGGTCATTGTTAAAATCAACAAAATTGTACCTTTATCATGTTAGGAATCATTGTTAAAACCAACAGAATTGTACCTTTATCATGTTAGGGGTCATTGTTAAAACCAACAAAATTGTACCTTTATCATGTTAGGGGTCATTGTTAAAACCAACAAAATTGTACCTTTATCATGTTAGGAGTCATCCATAATTGTCAACAAGTTTACAAAGAGCACTCTTTGGAAATCCACACCCTTCCTCAAAAAGTGTACTTCACAATTTTTTCACATTTTTGTTGTGAATATGTACATTTCCTTACTGAGAAAGAGGACCTGCAGACACTGTTACATTCCTTGTCCAAAGCATAAGTCATATGTCGCCATGCTCAAATGATTGTTGGCTTTTTTCACCTTAAATACTGTTCAGAACTTCATGTATTCTATGTTAATGGTTTTTATGAGTACGCTAAAAATGTTGAAATCTACAACCTAGCGTGCATTTTGTAGACTCATGAAAAATATTGACTATTATGGATGGCCCCTTAAAACCAATAGAATTTTACATTTATCATGTTCATATTTATCCCTATTGTCAGTTTCCATAAACTGTAAATAAAGGTTTTATTCAATCCTGATATTCTTCTCTTTTATACAGCTGAAATAGATCATATTTCATGAGAGTGAAATTTCTTTTTACCTCACCTGGCCAAAGGCCATGTTTTTTGTACCGATTGGATATTCAACATGGCTACCAGGGGCAGATAATTAATTCTGATTGGACTTATCTTTAAAGCTCTTCTTGTCAGAAACTACTGAGCCAATTGAATTGATTTGTTGCATAAATGATTCTTGGATGAACCTCTACAAAATTATGTTTTTTGTGCTGATTGGAAATTCAAGATGATTGCCAGAGCGGGGATTAGTTAAACATTGGAGCCTATGGGGAATTTTGTACAAAGGTCTTCTTGTCAGAAACTACAAAGCCAATTGAAATGTTTTTGATGTGTGAATGATCATTTGATAGACCACTAAAAAATTTATCTTTTTGTGCCGATCCGAAATTCAATATGGCTGCCACAGCGAGACTTGGTTTAAAATTGAACCCTATGCGAAATTTGTACAAAGGTCCTCTTGTCAGAAACTACCAAGCCAATTGAAATATTTTTATATATGAACAAGCATTAGACGAAGCTCTACAAATGTTATGTTTTTTGTGCCGATCGGAAATTCAAGATGGCCACCACAGTCAGACTTACTTTAACATTGAACGCTATAGGAAACTTGTACAAAACTCTTCTTGTCAGAAACTACCAAGCCAATTGAAATATTTTTATGTTTGAACAAGCACTGGATGAACCTCTAGAATAGTTATGTTTTTTTTATCCCAATCTGAAATTCAAGATGGTCGCCACAGCCGGATTAGTTTTACATGGGGAAACTTATACAAAGGTCTTGTCCGAAAATAGTAAGCCAATTGAAATGTTTTTGTTGCGTGAAGATCCTTGGGTAAATGTCAGCTACAAAAGTTATGTTTTCGTGCCGATCGGAATCCAAGCTAGCTGCCACAGCTGGACTTAGTTTAACATTGGATACTGGAAGAATTCTTTACATATCATATTTATAAGTGCTGTACTTTGTAGAACAATTCCTTACAGATCTTATCAAAAAGGCTTGGTCAGTTATGGTCACCTAAAATCCAGGTGAGTGATTCAGGCTCCATGGAGCCTCTAGTTTTGTGTTGATATCTTATCTACCGGTATATATTAAATCACAACAAACAATTGTGATGTTGCTGAATATTTTTAAGTTTTTGTCTAATAATTTGATTCACTTTGACTTTTAGGACATAGCTAATTGTTATATGAAATGTACAGAATTGTAAAAAAATGTGCCAGTTGCCAAGGATTATTGTGGAACAGGGTTAATGTCTGGCTTCTTATTGAAGACTGCTTTTGTTGTCGAGCCTGCGAGTTTTGTTGCGGAAGCGAGACATAGCGATCCAACATTCGGTTGTCGGCGGCGGCGGCAGCGTCAAAATTTACATTCACTTTGTCGTTAAAGTGTTTAAACATCATGGATTTTTACCAAACTTTAACAGAAACGTTCATGATCAAAAGATCCAGAGGAAAATTTTGTAATATTTTTTTTCTCCATTTTTCCGTATATTACTTATAAATGGACTTAGATTTTCTCCCCGTTAACTTTACATACAGTCTGCAGTTAACATTACATACAGTCTGCAGTTAAAGTTTTTAAAATATTAATTACTTTCTTAAGTTTAAAAAACACTTTTCCAAGCATTCATTTTTTGTGTATTTATATTATAAAAGCAAAATAACATGAACTCAGTGTCGAACTCACATTGGAGTGTAAATTTGATATATTATAGCTCTAACGGTGAAAACAAGAGGCTCAGTGGACTGGGCCTGTATCACTCACCCTGCAGTCCCAAACTTTTGATTTGATTTGACAGACTAGATTGATTTCTGGAAACTTTGTAAATGATCTTCTTTTAATGCTTCATACCAAGTATAAGTTCATTGGTCAAACAGTTTCAGACCAATCATAACATATAAAGGTTTCTGGCGGCCATTTTGTTTCACGGACTAGGAAGATTTATGCAGTTTGTAAACGACCTTCCATAGATACTCCATACCAAAAATCAGTTTATTTGGCTTTACGGTTTCAGAGGAGAAGCTTTAAGTTTCGACCAATCAGAACATGTAAGAGTGCACACAACAGTTTTTCCTTAGAACTTTTCATGAGGTCATGAATTGAAGGAACATACTCAAAAGATTGATAGCTGGACAATTGGCTGTATCATATACCCATAGACAACCTTACATTAAATAACACATATTTCTTCAAGCTTTCACTGTATATAAGTATTTTTAAGGAATTCCTTTCCAAATTCTTACCATTACAAAAAGATAACTGACAAAAAATAGGCCTCCCCACTTCAAATATTTCAAAAACAGACCAACCTCAGAGCATCCTAGCAAAGATTCCTGCATAATTAATAGAACTGAGTATATGTGTTTTCCAAAGTACACATTCAACTGGTTTCAGCACATGTAGTTTCAGGGTACATTCTCCACTTTTAAAATTGTTACATGAAGTGGTATAAAAATGTTTTGTTTTCACCTACACTATTTTTGGATGTTTTCAGAGTAGTCTCCCATTAATAAAACTTTTCTGAAAATAATTACTTTTTTACATTTCATGCATTTTTATACGACCGCAAAATGGCCAAAAGGGTCCAAAATTAAACTTTGTTTGATTTCATTGAAAATTGAACTATTGGGGTTCTTTGATATGCCGAATCTAACCGTGCATTTAGGATCTTAATTTTTGGTCCCGTTTTCAAATTGGTCTACATTAAGGTCCAAAGGGTCCAAAATTAAACTTAGTTTGATTTTAACAAAAATTGAATTCTTTGTGTTCTTTGATATGCTGAATCTAAACATGTACTTAGTTTTTTTATTATGGGCCCAGTTTTCAAGTTGGTCCAAATCGGGGTCCAAAATTAAACTTTGTTTGATTTCATCGAAAATTGAACTATTGGGGTTCTTTGATATGCCGAATCTAACCGTGCATTTAGATTCTTAATTTTTGGTCCCGTTTTCAAATTGGTCTACATTAAGGTCCAAAGGGTCCAAAATTAAACTTAGTTCGATTTTAACAAAAATTGAATTCTTGGGGTTCTTTGATATGCTGAATCTAAACATGTACTTAGTTTTTTTATTATGGGCCGAGTTTTCAAGTTGGTCCAAATCGGGGTCCAAAATTAAAGCTAAAAAGGGGGTAAATTTTTTTTTTTTTTGGGGGGGGGGGGGGGGGGGGCAATTCTCCACAGCATATTGTATTACACAAAAGCAAAAAATTGAATATAAATTCAAATCATATGACCAATTCTAAGTTCTTTATTTCAGTTATTCTGTGTCAGAAACCTATTATGTGTCAAATATTTGAAGAAATTTTCAATTGCACAGTATTGCGCAATAGCAAGAAATTGATATGTGTGCTCTGTTATCAAAACTTTATTATTAACAAATTCCATTGGAAATTTGCCAATATAAAATGTGCTGATGAAGCTTTTTTGTTTATCTTATCTAAACTGCTTTTAATATGTATATTTAAAATTTGCCATCCATGACTATGATGTCATTTTCTATTTTAATATGTTATGGTGTATTTAAATGGGCTGTTATGGTTGCAAAGTATAAAGAAATGGGGGGGGGGGGGTTGAAAACAAAATTTGGGGGGGGGGTAATTTTTTCTCATTTCAAATTTCATAAATTAAAAAGAAAATTTCAAATTTTTTTTAGCAAAAAAAAGGGTGGGGGGGGGGGGGTTACAATAAATTTTATTGTTTTTTGTTTTTTTTTTGGGAGGGGGGTCAATGTGCAACTTCATAGTGTATTGCACAAAAGCTAAAAAAAGGGGTAAATTATTATTTTTTTGGGGGGGGGGGGGCAATTCTCCACAGCATATTGTATTACACAAAAGCAAAAAATTGAATATAAATTCAAATCATATGACCAATTTTAAGTTCTTTGATTTCAGTTATTCTGTGTCAGAAACCTATTATGTGTCAAATATTTGAAGAAATTTTCAATTACACAGTATTGCGCAATAGCAAGAAATTGATATGTGTGCCCAATTTTAAATTTTAAATTGGTTATTTCTGATTTATATATAAAAACAAATAATACTGATATGGTTTGAATAGGTAAATTAAAAATTTTTAAGTTCTTAGACAACATTCATTCTGTGTCAGAAACCTATGCTGTGTCAAATATTTATTCACAATCCAAATTCAGTATTGTATCAAGCTTGAATGTTGTGTTCATAATTGCCCCAACTATTCAGGGTTCGACATCTGCGGTCGTATCTAGCTGCGCCCAGCGGAGCATTTTATTTTAAACTTAAAATAAAGCCAAGACTCTAATTTAAATAATGAAACCAAAAAACAACCAGAAATCAATATCTAGAACTTATAAATAGAGGGAATTCCATACCTATGACATAATATATTTAGGGAAAAATCACTGGAATTTTATATGAAACTGTTGTTTGCATTCTTAAGGCATTCTTGATACCCTTATTTTCAAAATAAGAATAAATTTTCTCAATCTACAGACAATTACGAATAAAACGATACCTCATTTGTCTATTTCTGACATGTGAATCAAATGTATTGAACAAATATTCAAAGGAGGAGGTTTTGATACCCTGGGGCATAACTCACAGATGACATAAAATGTAAATTTGACATATTTTGATGTAATATGAGCATCTTCTCTCTTATGAACTGTTTTATGCTTGTATACTTAAAGATTTGATTAATTTTAAGAAAATACATGAAACTAGAGGCTCTCAAGAGCCTGTATCGCTCACCTGGATTTAACTTTTCACCTTGAGCAGACCTAAAAATATAAGTGTTGCAGTCAATTTGGCTGGTTTTTCTATAGGATTCTATGTTAAACTAATTTCAGCTGTGGAAGTCATCTTGGTTGACAGTCCAGTTTCTAAAAGAGAACCATCTAAGGACCATTTATGCTAAGTCTTGTTCCAACTGGCTAAGCGGTTTCAGACTAGAAGATTTTTAAATGAATTTTCCTTTTGGGTCCAATATTTAAAAGGTCGGTGTGGCAGCAATCTTGGTTGAAAATCCGAGTGATCGGACATATTTCTGAAAGAGGACCTCCTAAGGACCAATGCTGCCAAGTCTGGCGCCATTATGTCAAGTGGTTTCAGACAAGAAAATTTTTCAATGAATTTTTTTATAGGGCCCTATGTTAAACTAAGTTCGAGTGTAGCGGCCATCTTGGTTGACAGTCTAGGTCATCGCACAAAATTCTGAAAGAGGACCGTCTAAGGACCATTGCAACCAAGTCTAATTCTAATTGGCTTAGTGGTTTCAGACGAGAAGATTTTTGAGTGAATTTCCCATAGGGTCCTATGTTAAACTAAGTTCTGCTGTGGCAGCCATCTTGGATCACAGTCCACGAAATCAGACACATTTCTGAAAAAGTGACCTCCTAAGGACCAATGCCGCCAAGTCCTGCTCCAATATGTCAAGTGGTTTCAGACAAGAAGATTTTTCAATGAATTTTCCTGTAGGGCCCTATGTTAAACTAAGTTTGGTTGTGGCGGCCATCTTGGTTGACAGTCCGAGTCATCGCACAAAATTCTGAAAGAGGACCATCTAAGGACATTGCTACCAAGTCTAATTTTAATTGGCTTAGTGGTTTCAGACGAGAAGATTTTTGAGTGAATTTCCCATAGGGTCCTATGTTAAACTAAAATCTGCTGTGGCGGCCATCTTGGTTCACAGGCCACGAAATCGGACACATTCTGAAAGAGGACCTCCTAAGGACCAATGCTGCCAAGTCTGGCTCCAATATGTCAAGTGGTTTCAAACAAGAAGATTTTTCAATGAATTTTTCCATAGGGCCCTATTTTAATCTAAGTTCGGGTGTGGCAGCCATCTTGGTTGACAGTCTGGGTCATCGCACAAAATTCTGAAAGAGGACCATCTAAGGACCATTGCTACCAAGTCTAATTCTAATTGGCTTAGTTGTTTCAAACGAGAAGATTTTTGAGTGATTTTCCTATAGGGCCCTATGTTAAACTAAGATCGGTTGTGGCGGCAATCTTGGTCGACAGTCCGGGTCATTGGACACACCTCTGTAAGAGGACCATTGATGCCAAGTCTGGTTCCAATTGGTCAAGTGGTTTAAGACAAGAAGATTTTTCAATGAATTTTCCCATAGGGCCCTATGTTAAACTTAGTTCAGCTGTGGCGGCCATCTTGGTGAACAGTCCAGGTCATCGGACATATTTCTGAAAGAGAACCTCCTAAGAACTATTACTGCCAACTTTGGTTGCAACTGGACTTGTAGTTTCATATAAGAAGATTTTTTAAAGTCACCCCCCTTTTTTTCTATTTTTAGTAACAGCAGCCATCTCGGTTGGAAGTCGGGGATGCCAGATATAATTTTGGAAGGGGGCCACCTAAGGACCATTCCACCAAAGTTTGGTCTCATTTGGCCCAGTGGTTTGAGAGGAAAAGATCTTTAAAGGAAAGTTTACGCTGGATGCCGTCTTTAATGGGCAAAAACTCCTATAAGGGGTCAATCAACGATTTTGGTCATGTTGACTTATTTGTAGATCTTAATTTGTTGAACATTTTTGCTGTTTACAATTTGTCTTTATCTATAATAATATTCAAGATAATAACCTAAAACTGCAAAATTTCCTTAAAAATAACAATTCAGGGGCAATAACCCAACAAAGGGTTGACCGATTCGTCTGAAAATTTCACGACGGGTAGATCTTGACCTAATGAACATTTTTACCCCATGTCAGTTTTGCTCTAATTGCTTTAGTTTTTGAGATATAAGACAAAAACTGCAGTTTACCCCTATGTTCTATTTTTAGCCATGTCGGCCATGTTGGTTGGCAGGCGGGGTCATCGGACACATTTTTTAAACTAGATACCCTAATGATGCTTGTGGCTAAGTTTGGTTCAATTTGGCCCTGTAGTTTCAGAGGAGAAGATTTTTGTAAAAGTTAACGGACGACGGACGACGGACGCCGGACGACGACGGACGACGACGGACGACGACGGACGATGGACGCCAAGTGATGAGAAAAGCTCACTTGACCCTTTGGGTCAGGTGAGCTAAAAAACTAAATTTTATTTTTAAAAAAAGGTTCAAATGAAAAAAAATAAGAATGCCAACCATTCCTTGAATTGGATAACAGTGTTAATTATGGAATAGTTTATTGACACTAATTTTTACCAGTGAAATGGAAATGAAGTTTATTTTTTCTTTTTTTTTTCTTTCATTTTTTTACCAATATTTATGCGAAAAAAAAATCTGCATACATTAAGTGCAATGAATCATCTAAAACTATGACCGGCTTCAAAAACTGCGAATAAATAATATGACGTCTTTACACTTGACATCAAATTATTACTGCAAATCTGTTATTTTTGGTTGCTAAGGCCAGATGGGACATAATAATGAATTAAATACCACTCTTGGTACATGAAATTCTTTCTATCTGTCTAATTTTGCATAAACAATACAATACATGAGCTTTATAACCAAAATACTGCTCAAATCTGAGCCTTATCAAAGCCATTAAGAGTGCACACAACAGTTTTTCTTATAACTTTTCATGACGTCATGAATTGAAGGAACATACTCAAAAGATTGATAGCTGGGCAATTGGCTGTATCATATACCCATAGACAACCTTATATCAAATAAAACATATTTCTTCAAGCATTCACTGTATATAAGTATTTTTAAGGAATTCCTTTCCAAATTCTTACCATTACAGAAAGATAACTGAAAAAAAATAGCCTTCCCCCTTCAAATATTTCAAAAACAGACCAACCTCAGAGCATCCTAGCAAAGACTCCTGCGTAATTTAGAGAACTGAGTAGATGTGTTTTCCAAAGAACACATTCAACTGGTTTCAGCACATGCAGTCTCAGGGTACATTCGCCGCCTTTTAAAATTGCTACATGAAGTGGTATAAAAATGTGTTTTCACCTACACTATTTTTGGATGTTTTCAGAGTAGTCTCCCATTAATAAAACTTTTATGAAAATAATTCCTTTTTTACATTTCATGCATCTTTTTAAAACTTAAAATAAAGCCAAGACTCTTAATTTAAGGTATCCGGACCATAATAGATAAAAAAAAAATTGTATCTCTTTTTGACCCTGAATGGCGAAACCAAACAATTTAAAGCTGGAATTTTGTATATATATTTTTCTCAAGTTGAAACACACTTTGTTGCGTATATATGTTATATGCAGAGGCTGTAAAAATTAGTTAGTTATATTAGAATTTCCGAAGTTTGCCGATGATTACCGAGGTCATTTCAATTGCGTTGCATGGAACATCCGGGAACTTTTAAATAATCACGTGGTCATTTATGGTCCGGATACCTTAAATAATGAAACCAAAAAACAATCAGAAATCAATATCTAGAACTTATAGGGAATTCCATACCTATGACATAATATGTTTAGGGAAAAATCACTGGAATTTTATACGAAACTGTTGTTTGCATTCTAAATGCTCATGACAGCCATTTTGTTTCACGGACCAGGATGATTTATGCAAACTTTGTAAATGACCTTACATAGATGCTCTCAACCAAAAATCAGTTCATTTGGCTTTACGGTTTCAGAGGAGAAGAACTTTTAAATTTCGACCAATCAGAACATGTAAATGCTCATGACAGCCATTTTGTTTCACGGACCAAGATGATTTGTGCAAACTTTGCACAGGACCTTCCATAGATGTTCCATACCAAAAATCAGTTCATTTGGCTTTATGGTTTCAGAGGAGAAGAAGTTTTAAATTTCGACCAATCAGAACATGTAAATACTCATGGTGGCCATTCTGTTTCATGAACCAAGATGATTTATGCAAAATTTGACAGCCATTTTGTTTCACGGACCAGGATGATTTATGCAAACTTTGTAAATGACCTTACATAGATGTTCCATACCAAAAATCAGTTCATTTGGATTTACGGTTTCAGAGGAGATGAAGTTTTAAATTTCGACCAATCAGAACATGTGAATGTTCATGATGGCCATTTTGTTTCACGGACCAAGATGATTTATGCTCCATACCAAAAGTCAGTTCATTTAGCTTTACGGTTTCAGAGTAGAAAAAGTTTTAATTTCAACCAATCAGAACATGTAAATGCTCATAGCTGCCATTTTGTTTCATGGACCAGGATGATTTATGCAAACTTTGTAAAGGACCTTCCATAAAAGCTACAGGCCAAGTTTCATTTTAATAGGTCCAGCGGTTTCAGAGAAGATGATGAAAATTTAAAAGTTTACAGACGGACGGACGATGGACTATAGACGACCGACACCAAGTGATGGCAAGGTGAGCTAAAATATACTGGACTCCTGACATACATAATTATGATTGATGATACAGTACATTAGAGCTTTGACAGGGATCCTGATATACTGGAGTCCTTACACTGTTGGCAATATACGTGGGCCTTGATGGGGGATGGGGGTTGAATATCCTTGATCCTGGGAAAGGGGAGAAAATACACTGGAAAGTAGAATATATACTGAACCCCTGACATAATATATACTGGAAATTCGACATAGTAGAGTTTACTGGACCATTAACTTGGATGGAAAATATAATGGACCTTTGGCTGGGGCAGAAAATATACTGAACCCTTGACAGGGGTATAAAATATACTTAACACTTGACAGGGTAGACACTACAATAGAAATTTATTATGATAATCAAAGGAAGCCCATAATGAAATTCACTTCACTAATTCCTGATGGTGGTAGTCCGGGCAGGAAGTTGATAAAATTGACCAGGAATAAGGGTGAACCTTAAATAAATGTAAGAGAACCCGACCACAAATTACACAAACCAATAACTCCTAAATTGGTTTTGGTATTTCCTTTAAAATTTCAGGGTATGTAGATCTCAACATGGCAAACTTTTTCGAATTTACATTTCACTTCTATCTCAAATAGTTTTGGAGATAAATGACGAAAAATGTTAAATTTAGAAAATTTGACGAAAAAAGGGCAATAACTCCTAAATGGGTTTGGGATTACCTTCAAAATTTCAGGGTAGGTAGATCTTGTCATGCTGATCAATTTTATCCCATGTCAGATTTTTGATATCTGTAACGGTTTTTAAGTTATAAGCATAAATACAAGACATGAACCCCTATATTCTATTTTTAGTTACGACAGCCATGTTTTTGTCAGATCAAAATAAATTGAGGATTGTTTGTAGAGGACATGTCATAGATCATTCCAATTAAGTTTCAAACCAATCAGCCCAGCGGTTTCAGAGGAGAAGATTTTTGAATGAAAAAATTTTGAAAACTTGACAAAAAAGGGCAACAACTCCTAAATGGGTTTTGGGATTTCCTTTAAAATTTCAGGGTAGGAAGATCTCAACATGGCAAATATTTTTCATATTTAAATTTCACTTCTATCTCAAAAAGTTTTGGAGATAAATGACGAAAAATGTTAAAATTTTGAAAATGTGACGAAAAAAGGGCAATAACTCCTAAGTGGGTTTTGGAATTTCCTTCACAATTTCAGGGTAGGTAGATCTTGTCATGCTGATCAATTTTACCCTGTCAGATTTTCGATATCTAAAACGGTTTTTGAGTTATTAGCAAAAAACAGCAATTTACCCCATATGTTCTATTTTTAGCAACAGTGGCCATGTTTTTCATCGGATCAATATAAAATGAGGATCATTTGTGGAGGACATGTCATATATCATTCCTACGAAGCCTCGATCCAATCTGCCCAGCCGTTTCAGAGGAGAAGATTTTTGAAAATCAGCCAATCAGAAACAAGAATTGCCTCTGGTGGCCATGTTTCTTGACCAATCAGAACTAAATGAGGAAACTTTGTTGAGGACCTTCCATACACCACTCATGCAAAGTTTGGTTGGAATTGGCAAAATGGTTTCTGAGGAGAAGATGTCTGAATGAAAAGCTAAGGACGGACAGACGACGGACGCGGGACGACGGACGGACGATGGACGCCAAGTGATGGCAAAAGCTCACCCTGGCAATAGCCAGGTGAGCTAAAAATGACATTACCACAGTCAAAACAAACAAAAATCTATCTATACAAAAATGTGTATACTAGTGTACAATACAATGAATAACAAGAAAGGTCATATGTTTGTATATATATTTCAGTGTCACGAACACACATCTCAGTATCATACTGTATACAGTGCATTTCACTGTTATTTCTTTCCAAATTTGAAAATCTTTTTCATTTTGGCAAAAACTGTTTTCTTAGATCTTTTTTCCTTTCCTTCTGGCCATGAACCGGACTGTTCTATTGATTCAGTAGATTGTTCTGGTGCTGTTCTACCTGACTTTTCTTTCTCTTTTTTAATGTCCACACCTTTGGACCTGGATTTTCCTGAAGTACCTGGAGACTGTGTTGTTTGTGACTGTTGTCTTCTTTGTTTTGGAATAGCACCTTCTGCCTCATATCTTCTTCTTTCAAGGGACTTTGAGTCATAATCTGGAGTTGATTCCCCTCCTTGCAATCTAACAAGTTTTTCTGTTGCTGAAATAGAAAGAACTTATAGCAACAATAAACTAAAGGCTCTCAAGAGCCTGTATCGCTCACCTGGATTTAAATTTTCACCTTGAGCAAGACTAAAAATTTAAGTGTTGCAGTCAATTTGGCTTGTTTTTCTATAGGGTTTTATATTAAACTAAGTTCGGCTTTGCAGCCATCTTGGTTGACAGTTCAGGTCAATGGAACATTTCTAAAAGAGAATCATCTAAAAACCATTATTGCTAAGTCTTGTTCCAACTAGCTAAGTGGTTTCAGACAAGATTTTTAAATGAATCTTCCTATAGGGTCCTATATTAAACTAAATTCGGTTGTGGCGGCCATCTGTTGACAATCCGGGTGATCGGACAAAATTCTGAAAGAGAACCATCTAAGGACCAATACTGCCAAGTTTAGTTCCAATTGGCTAAGTGATTTTATACATGAAGATTTTTGAGCGAATTTCCCATAGGGTCCATTGTTAAACTAAGATCTGTGGTTAACAACTTGGTTCACAGTCCACGAAATCGGACACATTTCTGAAAAAAGACCTCCTAAGGGCCATTTCTGCCATGTATAGTTCTAATTGGCTGAGTGGTTTCAGAGTCTTCAGACAAGAAGATTTTTTAGTTAATTTCCCATAGGGTCCTATGTTAAACTAAGTTTGGCTGTGGCAGCCATCTTGGTTCACAGTTCATGAAATCGGACAAATATCTGAAAGAGGACCTCCTAAGAACCATTCCTGGTCAAGTGGTTGCTGACAAGAAGATTTTTCAATGAATTTTCCCATAGGTCTCTATGTTAAACTAAGTTTGGCTGTGGTGGCCATCCAGGTCATCATACAAAGAAAGAGAACCTCCTAAGGACCATTAACTGCCAAGTTTGGTTACAATTGGCCTTGTAGTTTCATAAAAGATTTTTGAAATTCATCCCCCTTTTTCTCTATTTTTAGTAACATAAGCCATATCGGCTGGAAATCAGGGATGCCAGACATAAATTTTGGGAGGGGGCCACCCAAAGACAATTCGTCCAAAGTTTGGTCCTAATTGGCCCAGTGATTTTAGAGGAGAAGATCTTTAAAGGAAAGTTTACACCGGATGTCGTCTTCATAGGGCAAAAACTTCTATAACGGGTCAATGGATGATTTTGATCATATTGACTTATTTGTAGATCTTACTTTGTTGAACATTTTTGCTGTTTATAGTTAATAATATTCAAGATAATAACCTCAAACTGCAAAATTTCCTTAAAATTAACAATTCAGGTGCAATAACCAAACAAAGGGTTGACCGATACTTCTTAAAATTTGAAGGCAGGTAGATCTTAACCTGATGAACATTTTTACCCCGTCAGTTTTGCTCTAAATGCTTTAGTTTTTGAGATTTAAGACAAAAAATGCAGTTTACCCCCTACATTCTATTTTTAGCCATGTTGGTTGGCAGGCAGAGTCATCGGACACATTTTATAAACTATATACCCTACTGATGTTTGTGGCCAAGTTTGGTTCCATTTGGCCCAGTAGTTTCAGAGGAGAAGATTGTTGCAAAAGTTAACGGACAATGACAGACAACCGACGCCAAGTGATGAGAAAAGCTCACTTGACCCTTTGGGTCTAGTGAGCTCATAAAAACTATAAAATATTTTTTCCCATGCAGCCTTTTTCTAACATTAAACAAACAATAATGTTGCTAAGAAACATGATGTTACAGTTCAATTCTATGACATTCTTTTGTCGTGGAAATATTTATTTTCATTCAGACTTAATGTTAAGACCCTCCGGCTCTAGATTCTAATTTATTTATCCAAAAATGTTATATAGATGTCTGAATAAAATACTCTTTATATCCAAAATACTTTTAAATTGTTCATTGATTGGTTGTGCTGTGTGGAATGTTTAACAATTGGGTCATCTATTTTAAAAAACTGAGTATGTTGCTCATACGACAATAGATAACAAGAAAAATAAATGGAAATGGTGAGTTGTCAAAAGGGGCGTAAAACGACTAAAATGTATGAAATACACAAGTCAAACACAACCAAATATAAAATAGTGAAAAACAATAAACTAAAAAGTTAAAAATACTCAACGTTTCGACCAATATGGTCTTGATCACGAGTATGTAAAAAATATAAAATAAAAAGGTGTTGACTCTTTGAAACCCAGAGCAAGACTGAATCCGTACATAAAATGTAAACAAAAACATTTATTTTAACTGTTCCAATTTTAGAAAAATTCAGGATCAGTCTTTCATCAAGTGAATTGCCAGTCTGCCCAATGTAAATAAGTTTTCACATTCCGTCATCTT
This sequence comes from Mytilisepta virgata, assembly GCA_028015205.1. Lineage (NCBI taxonomy): Eukaryota > Metazoa > Mollusca > Bivalvia > Mytilida > Mytilidae > Mytilisepta > Mytilisepta virgata. Next base: position 1,273,459 of record CM051513.1, read on the forward strand.
ATGCCATAAATAAAGCCGACGGTCATGCAATTGATTTCTCCTTGAATGTTATAGTGATTTCAGTCATTGTCTTCAAATCACAGAAAGTGGGTGAACTACAGAGGGAAGATCTTTTACGATACAAACAAAAAAGAGAAAATAGCCAGGTACCATTAGTTATCAGTTTTTCCAGAGCTTTTCCAAATGTTCATAGTATTTTACGGAAACATTTAAAAATCTTACATCAGTCCAATCAATTAAAAAACATTTTTCCCCATCCACAAATTGTGGCATTTAAGGATGCTCGCTGGTCATGTTTTGGTCTTTTTGTCAATTTTTCGGAATCGTTGTGTTTTATCAATTCTTAAACACAGATTTTTTGCCCATGAATCCCCATTTTTTATTTTAAAATTCAATCAAATATACCTGAAAATGGTATTTGACAAAATCTTAAGAAATCTTTTTTATTTTTTCATACATTTTTGAGAGACTGAAGTTGCCAAAGTAAAGATAATGAAAAATGAAGAGAAAACCCATGTCCTGCAAATTTGAGCACATGAACCTATATTTTTTTCTTGCTTATTTGTTTTAGTAACTATTCATATGTTCTCTCAAATTTTAACACCTATTTCAAATCCTATTTATTTCCTATTAGACCAATGATCATCCTTAAACATAACAATAACATAAAATAAATATTAGTTCACAAAATACAAGAGCCTGAATCGCCCACCTGTTACAAAAAAACCCAAAATTTAATGTTTTATAAACAATTCTTGTTGGAAAAAATGTTTTAAGTCCTCATATTATTTAGACTGAAATAATTGAAATATATATATATATATCAAAAAAAAACAAAACAAAAAATAAAAAAACAAAGGGCTATCGTTCTGCAGTTAGGCATAATTTCTAATTTGCTAGCCGGCAAAACAAACAAGAGGCTCAGTGGGCTGAGCCTGTATCGCTCATCTTGCAGTCAAAAACTTCTGATTTGATTTGACAGACTAGATTGATTTCAGGCAACTTTATAAATGATCTTCTATAAATGCTTCATACTATGTATATGTTCATTGGCCAAACAGTTTCAGAGGAGGTTTTAAATTTCTACCAATCAGAACATATAAAGGTTGCTGGTGGCCATTTTGTTTCACGAACTAGACAGATTTATGCAAAGTTTGTAAAGGACCTTCCATAGATGCTTCATACCACAAATCAGTTCATTTGGCTTTATGATTTCAGAGGAATAGAAGTTTTAAATTTCGACCAATCAGAACATGTAAATGCTCATGGCAGCCATTTTGTTTCCTGAATCGGGATGATTTATGCAAATTTTGTAAACGATCTTCCATAAATGTTCCATATCAAAAATCAGTTCACTTGGCTTTACAGTTTCAGAGGAAAAGAAGTTTTACATTTCGACCAATGAGAACATGTAAATGCTCATAGCGGCCATTTTGTTTCACAGACCGGGATGATTTATGAAAACTTTGTAAAGGACCTTTCATAGAACTACAGGCCAAGTTTCAGTTTAATAAGTCCAGGGGTTTCAGAGGAAAAGATGAAAATGTAAAAGTTTACAGACGGCTGGATGACGGACGGACGATGGACGCCAAGTGATGACAAAAGCTGACATTGCCCTTGGCAAGGTGAGCTAAAAAGGACTGCAATGAATATTACCTTTTTGGGGTTCTGCTCTTTGCTTTCTAGTGGTCATCTTTCTTAATTTTATATCATACTTCTTGAGCAAGAAAAACGTGGCTTGCGAACTGACACGCTGAAGTGATCTCATCAAAATGTACAATGTGTTAACATTGCTGTTGTCTTTCCATTTCCTCAGTATGTCATATGTCTGTTCAAACAGATCCTTTGGATGAGTATACATGGTCTCCTCAATATCAGCAACTGTGAGTCCTAATTCTATCCCAAGCTGGATTATACAGTTTCCTACATTTCGAGAAAGTTCTCGTAAAACATCATCTTCTGGTACTTTTTGAGGCACCTCTACAAAAACAAATAAATTAATAGGGAAAAAAATATGAATATACATCTCAATGACATAAAGATAATTCTTTAATACCAATTTTTATGCACAAGATGTACACATTTCATCGATTTACGACTCATCAGTGGTGCTCAAGGCCTAACATGTTGAAAAAAAAAAAACTACCCAAAAGGCTGTAGACCAAATTCAAAAATACCAAAATGACCAAAAGGGATAAAGTTGACCCTTTGTGTCAGGCCAAGTAAAAATAAATTAGCAATGTGGACCATGCGTTTGAGACACTCAAGTTGATCGTACACATATGGTGTAAAAAGTCATGATATAAAAGCAGGCCGTTCATCTAAACCTGAGATATTAATAAATTATATAAGTGAACAATTGCTAACCCTGAAATAATACAAAAAGTTAGTTTTTTTTCTACTTACCCAATAATTCAGGTCTTTCTCTGAATATCTGCAATGAATTATTTATTCTTAGAAAATCGATTCTAAATTTTTTAATTATTTCTTAAACTCTATGTCAATAATACAGTAACAGAAAAATTCAGAAAAGCCAATTTTTAGCTCATCTGGCCTAAAAGGCCATGTGAGCTTTTGCCATCACTGTGCGTCCGTCATCCGTCCACATTTCACCTTTTCATCATCTTCTCTGAAACCATCAGTCCGAATTGAACCAAACTTGGCAGGTATGTTAATTGGATGGTTCTGTACAAAAGATGTGTTTTTGTGCCAATTGGATATTCAACATGGCTACCAGAGGCAGATAATTCGTTCTGATTGGACTTATCAGTCACTCAAGCATGAACTTGAGGTCAAGATCCCTAGCCATGCATATGTACCCACCAAGAACTATGTATTGACCAAATATGGTGGGTCTAGGTATTACAGTTTCTGAGAAATTGAATTAACTACGAAAAAGTGACAAAGTCACTCAAGCATGAAGTTTAGGTGAAGGACCGAAGCCAGCTGTCAGACTGGTATGTACCCACTAAGAACTATATACAGACAAAATATTGTTGGCCTAAGTATTACAGTTTCTGAGAAATAGACTTAACCAGGAAAAAGTGACGAAGTCACTCAAGCATGAAATTGAGGTCAAGATCCCAAGCTAGGTATCAGACTGGCATGTATCCACTAAGAACTATCTATAGACCAAATATGTTTGGGCTAGATATTACAGTTGGTGAGAAATGGATTTTACCACGAAACTTAGAGGCAGACTTTAAATTTATGTTTATGAAATCAGTGACCCATGAAAATGAGGTCAGGGTCACTCAAGAAAAGTATACTGTGGAAAACCTTATATGATAAGCTACCTGTGGACCATAAATCTTAATTGTAGGTACTAAAAGTGCAAAGTTATTAAAGTTTTAAAAAATATATGCCGCCGCAGCTGGAAAGTAATACCTATATCTCGCCTTCACGACTTTTTGTCGCAGACTGAGACAAAAACTTTGTTTACCTTCTCATGAATATCATGCCATTTCATTAAATTGTCTGTTAGAAGAATACTTTTCAATAAATTTACCGTATGTTCTGAAGATAAAGTCTGACATTGGCATTCATCTTGGATTTGTGATTGAACTAAAAAACCACTTAGAGAAAAAAGTAAATACTCATTTTTGTTTTGTCAATCAAGATTTTATACAAACACACCTGACATAAATGATGTTGATGATATCCAATATTTTGTAAAGCCAATGATAAATCTGCAAGAGATACTCCTGTAAACATTTTCGCTCGCCATTTATATAGAGCCATGATTTGACTGCTCATTACTTGGTTATACGTATATTCAACTTTTTCCCATTCTGCTTTGGTAAGTCCAAGATGGATAATGAATTCACTGAAGGAATATATTCCTATTTTTTCTGCCAATCTCACTAGATGTTTATCATTTGGGTGTTGTGACAATTCTTCCACCGTAAGACCTGTAAAAACAAATGCAGGTATGAAGCTTATGCTGCTAAACTCCCGTTGCAAAATCTCATGCAATAAAATGTTAAGCAAGGACATAACTCAAGGGATATAACTAATTGATGTTTTCTAGCTTAAAAGAGGACAAATATACCTAAGGAGAAAATCAACAAACGAAACATTAAACAGACAAACCCAGGAAGACAAATGAACAAGCACAACAAATAAACACTGAAAACTGAAAAACAATGAACAACACCAACTCCTATAAAAACAAGGAGTAAACTCAAGTGCTCTTGAAGGGTAGGCAGTTCCTGCTCCATATACAGCACATGTCCTGAAGTTCAACAAAGTCAATTCTGTGGAAGTCACAAATTAAAGTATAAATGAGACCTACAATGTACTTGAGGTAGATATGCAAATCTACAAAAATAGTCTTGAAATTTAAACTGCAGTTTTCTTAAAATACCAATGTTGTGTTGAAACTCTAATTTTATGCACAGAATGAGAGATTTTGAACAATGTCGGACTAACAGATTTGATTAAAATCAAAACTGTATAGAAATGTTGAATATGCATTGCATTTTACAGTGGAATCTGATAACCAAACATAAAATAGAGGTAACTGTATTTCCTTCGTTAAAAGTAAACTGTTTTCATAGTGAAATGTTTAATGCAGTTTTATGTTTCAGGCCAGAATCGCTTCGATTTTGTACCCTAACTTTTCAGAAAACCAAATAAAAATAAAACGAGCATTCTAACAGTTTATCTTTCTTACTCGATTCTGGACACTCTACATGTCTTGCCTGAGTATGCACAAGGATACAGAATAATGATTATCTGATACCCGACATTTTGCAAGTCAAAGGAAAATGTGTTAAAAAGTAATTGAGGTCAAGTCAAAAGGCAGGTGTGAAATACCGACATGTATCCACTAAGAACTATCTATTAACCAAATATGCTGGGTCTAGGTATTAAAGTTGCTGAGAAATGGACCTAATCTCCAAAATGTGACAAAGTACCTCAAGCTTTCAATTGAGGTCAAGGTCCAGAGACAGGTGTCAGACTTGAATATATACACCAAACACGGATGGGTCTAGGTATTACAGTTGCTTAAAAGGGATTTAATCAAGAAATTTGGATGAAAGTCACTCAACCATGCAATTGAGGTCAAGGTCCAGAGACAAATATCAGACTGGCATGTACCACCAAGAACTATCAATAGACCAAATACAGTGGGTTTAGATATTAGTTTCTGAGAAATGGACTTAAATACGAAAAAGTGACAAAGTCACTCAAGCATGAAATTGAGGTCAAGATCCTAAACCAGGTGTCAGACTGACATGTACCCACCAAGAACTATCTATTGACCAAATATGTTGGGTCTAGATATTCTAGTTGCTGAGAAATGGACTTAACCATGAAAAAGTGAAAAAGTCACTCAACCATGAAATTGAGGCCAAGGTCCCAAGCCAGGTGTCAGACTGGCATTTACCCACTAAGAACTATCTATAGACCAAATATGTTGGGTCTAGGTATTCTAGTTGCTGAGAAATGGATTTAACCACGAAACTTGGACGCAGATTTTAAATTCATGTTTATGAAGTCAGTGAACCATAAAAATGAGATTATGTTATACAAATTACAGACCAAATATTGTTGGTATAGATGTAACAGTTTCTGATCTCATGAGGAATGGACTAACTCATGAAAAGATTATGCAGAAGATAAAAATATTTATGAAATGTTTAGAAAGTCTATGAAGCATTAAAACAAGTTCAAGGCCATAAGAAAAGTATATGTCTCCAAGGTATCTGTGGTCATCAAAAGTTCTGAAGTTTAGGTTTTCATAGATGCAAAGTTATTAAGATTTTAAAAAGTTGATTCCCCAAAGGAATACCTATACCTCTTTTAGCCACATTCGCAAAATAAAGATGGAACTCAACAATAAATATTTGTCCATTGCTGTATAAAATAATTTTAGAAAATCATTACACTTTTTAAAATTATTTTCCTCATTTTTTTTTATATTATTCAAGAAAGTAAATTTGTTCAGAACATTCAAAAGGTGTGTGTAAGATAAAACAAAATGAAAAAAAAATTGGTTCTTTTTTTTTATTTTTGGTTGTCGACTGTACAGAATTTCAATTTTTTTTTTATTTCACCCTTTTTATAAAACTACAGTGCATTTTGTTATCTCCTGGTATATTTGCTATTCATTTTGTATCAAAATCAACATGCTGAAGATTATGACCTACCTGAACAGGTTTCTGGGCATTCATCTTGTTCAATCGTCTGAAAAAAAAATAGATACATTTATTGTTTATATTGTATATTTGATATCATGTTCAATTAGATGAATGTACATCAAACTATTTCTGTGATACAAATTCTGATTCATTGCATTTTCAAAGAAAACTGTTGATCTGTAATTAACAGCAGCATATTTTGTTTTTTGTCATATCTCTATATTTCTTCTTACAACTGACTCCTTGTTGTTATGAATCATGGAAATATAAATTTTATTGGACCACACAATATGTTCCATAAACCTCGGTCTTTTATATTTATAATTCATTTTGTCTCTGTGTTTGTATTAGTATTTAGTATTATTTTTGTCTTTCTGTTTTGTATCTAAATTTGTATTTATATTTGTACTTTGTATCTAAATTTGTATTTATATTTGTACTTTGAATTTGTATTTATATTTGTACTTTGTATTTGAATTTGTATTTATATTTGTACTTTGTATTTGAATTTGTATTTATATTTGTATTTTATATTTTTTTTTGTTTTTGTATTACATGTAGTATCTATATTTGTATTTGTGTTTGTATTTGTATTCTGAGAGTTTTTCATCATGTTAATTATATAAATACTACAAGTTGCAAAAATCTCCATATTCATAACATAACTAAATTTTCATGTTTTGAATTCAGTTTTAAAGACATGCCACAGCTAACATCAGTCAAAGATCAGGAAAAAAACTGCTGCTGTTAGGAAATCAAATATGTCCTGAATTAAATGGTCAACAATACCAAGGCCAACATAGATTCATTCTGAGGCAAACATTAACATATATCTGTTAACTTATAACCACATTTATAAAGGTACATAACTCCTGAATGGAGTAAAAACAGTAATCCATTCAATAATTTGCATGAAGCCATTTGGTTGTAATTCCCATAGGGTCCTATGTTAAACTAAGTCTTCCGCTGACAGCCATCACGGATGACAGATGGGCACCAAAGTAACAACATTTGGTCAGAACATCATAAGGAACATTCATGCTATGTTTGGTGTCAATCCATTCAGTGGTTCTCTAGAATATTTTTGTATGTATTTCCCATAGGGTTCTATGTTAAACTAAGTCCTCCGCTGGCGGCCATCTTGGATTATGGATCGGCTACAAAGTAACAACACTTGGTCAGCACCTCATAAGGAACATTCATGCCATGTTTGGTTTTAAAGAAGACGATTTTGTATGTATTTCCTATAGTGTCATTCTAACATGAGTTCCCCACTGGCATTCATCTTGGATGACGGATCAGCAACAAAGTACCCAAACTTGGTCAGAACATCATAAGGAACATTCATGCTATGTTTGGTTTCAATCCATTCAGTGGTTCTCTAGAAGAAGATGTTTGTATTTCCCATAAGGTTCTATGTTTAACTAAGTCCCCCGCTGGCAGCCATCTTAGATGACGGATAGGCATCAAAGTAACAAGAGTTGGTCGGCACTTGATAAGGAACATTCATGCCATGTTTGGTTTTAGAGACTGAAGATTATTTTGTATGCATTTCCCATAGTGTCCCATGTTAAACTAAGTTCCCCACTGTCGACCATCTTGGATGACGGATCAGCAACAAAGTACACAAACTTGGTCAGCACCTCATAAGAAACATTCATGCCATGTTTGGTTTCAATCCATTCAACGGTTCTCTAGAAGAATTTTGTATGTATTTCCCAAAGGGTCCTATGTTAAACTAAGTTCTCCACTGGTGCCAATCTTGGATAACGGATCAGCAAGAAAGTAACAACACTTGGTCAGAACATCATAAGGAACATTCATGCTATGTTTGGTTTCAATCCATTCAACGGTTCTCTAGAAGAAGAATTTTGTATGTATTTCCCATAGGGTCCTATGTTAAACTAAGTTCCCCACTGGTGCCAATCTTGGATAACGGATCAGCAAGAAAGTAACAACACTTAGTCAGCACCTCATAAGGAACATTCATGCCATGATTGGTTTCAATCCATTCCGCAGTTATCTAGAGAAAGTTCCAAATGTGAAATGTTGACGGATGAAAAGTAATGGCAATAGCTCACACGACCCTTTGGGTTAGGTGAGCTAAAAACGTAAAAGCGAAAACCATGTAAGGATAGAACTATGCATGAGAGAGATTGACATAGAAAAAGATTTTTTTTATAGCAAAAAATACACGTACTGACTTAAAATTAGAGATATGTGTTGAGTAAAATAAAATTGCTGCTTGAGATTAACAAAACTTAATGTTTAAATTTATTGGAAGTATGAAACATATATTTTCAAATAAATCTCAGACTTGTACAAAGGCTATGCAAAATGCAAAAAAAACTTTATATAGTTATTTAACAGAGTAAATTACCTTGTCAAATACCCAGAACTTGGGATATTTAGTGTCATGCTCTTTTTTCCTCTCGCATGTCCATTTTGACAGTTTCTCAGCTTCATTCAGCTTAAGAAGACAAGGGGTTTTCTGACATATACCACCAACTTCAATTTCAAACAGCTCCTCAATTTCCACTGCTTTAATACGCTTCCCTATACAGCTGTGATAGAAGTCGAGGGCATTCTTTAGTGCCCATGTTAAGCATTCCTGTATTGTAGCAGAAATGTCAGGTGATATATTCTGTCTGGTATTAATATTTATCAAGAACACCAAAATTCTATCGTCTTCCACATCAATCCTCAGTTCATTACTATCATCAATACTAAGTACAGCGGACTTAAAAAAAAGCAATGGCTGTTTTCCCTTTTCCTTCAAAGGCCACATGCTCAACCCGGCACCTATCATTTTAAAGCTCAAGGCAGCTGGGACAGTGGATTTAACTAGACGATACGATAGACAAATTGCCTTTTCCTCAATTGAAGGATCATCGATTACATTGGTAGGAGAGGTATGTTTCACCATGCATGGGACTAGGAAAAAATCTACTGGTACCCCCTCTCTGTGTTTAGGCACTATCAAAATGTCCAAGTGGACCAGGACCTTGATCATATAATCTCTTACTTCATCATATGGAATTATTTGGGCGAATTGTTTTTGTTTCCATAGTTTTATTAGGTCTTCCCTTACAATTTTCCCATATTTATTTAATTTCTCATGGATTCTTCTTAATTTCTTTTTTTGAGGCCAAAACATTTCATCAGTGATGAATGCCCTTAATACATTTACAAGGGCAGTTGGCTGTATGATGACAAACTCATCTAATCCCTGACCTTCAAAATACATAATTTTTCCCATTGAGTGTTGTGCTTGGAGGAAGCGTTCCAATTCTCTATCTGTTAAGGCCAAATCACCATTTTGTTTGTTCACATCAATTAAGATCTGCTTGGTGACAATGTTTATGTTGCTATTCTTCAGCTGGGAGATCTGCAGCTCCATTGGCACCCAGGCCATGGGAACAGGCTGGCCCCAAGAACGTTGTTTCATAGCAAACTCTACAACTGTTGACGTCATGCGTTTGATTTCGGGATCAGCCTTGTCTCTTGCATTGATGAAGAACAGAGTGTCATACTTGATATGTTGACTCTGTGGATGCCGTGAAAACATTTCAGTCAGTTCATTTGTTATTTTTTTCTGCCTTTCTGCAAGTTTTTCCTGAAATTAAAGAAAACATCGTCTATCGTATTAAACTAATTTTATTATTAAGTTCATACTTTTCTCAGTATTTCATATTTCCATTCATTTTCTAGAAACAATAACATACATTTGTATAGAGCTGAGTTTGAGAAAATCTTATACAGAATACTATATCATTAATAAAGTCAACTTTAAACATACGAATACTAGAGATACTATGAGCAAATCTCACAAACTTAAACCCCTGTCCCTTTATATTTATTTTATTGGACAAAGTATTGCAACATAAACCATGTAAACCATTCATGTGCTAAAATGATTTTTCTTCCAAGTTTTTTTTTCTTTGAAATAATACTGAATGAAAAACACAATTTTATCAGTACAGAAGCCAAACAGTTCAACTATAATCACAGGCCATGACTTTGTAATATGTTTGGTTAGGATTATATAAATGTCGATCACACCATCTGGTGATTGATAAAAATCTTAACAAAGCTCATTTAATTTTATCAAGGAATTAATAAGTCAATAGAGGGGTAGGGCTTGTATGACCTTGTGTTTTTGGGTATGGGAATGTACAGAAAACTTGCTGGAAGATCATGACACACCCTATTGGGCGGGGGTGTCCTCAATTTCACCAATACTATTACATTCCTTAAAAACCCGACAGTATCCCCAGCTCAGCTGCTAGTATTTTTATATTAGCCCGAAAGTGATACATGTTGTACTTAAAATTTACTGGTACAAAATTGTAAAATTTGTGAAAAGTAAGCAGTATCTCCCTCATGCATACATTGTGTAGCTCTGTCCTAGGTGGTTTTGGCTTTACCCCTTTTGGTCATGTTGGTATTTCTATCATTTGCTCTTCAAACTTTTGGATTGTTTTTTTTTGTTTTCAACATTTTAGGCCTTGAGAACAACTAATGAGTCGTAAAGCGACAAAATGTGCACATCTTGATTTGAGCATCAAAACTGGCATCAAAGAATTTTATTCAAAGCATTCAAAAGCTGTCCGTCAGACTCTATGGACTTACAGGGGTGAAACGATCACTGTGTGTGGCCGCAAATATGATCATGGGCATTATGTCATCATCATCTCCTATACTATACGTCAGAATGGATTCCACCCAGTGCTTGATTATCACTGAAATAAACAAACAAATAGTCAATATTGATTTAAGAATAGTACAACATTTTTAAAGTTAATAAAGTATTTACAAAATATGGTGGGATATGTTGTAAACTGTCAATATTTCCATAGGGATGTTATCCCCATCGTTAAATTTAGACAAATCTATTTACCCATTATTCTGCATCATTTTATGATATTACTCACATCTGGAGGTCATTTTATTCTCCTCGGGATATTCTGGCAAAATATCATCCATGTCATACAGCCCATTGACCATCACTATGAAGCTGCCCTTTTGACGTATGAACAGTTGATGTGTCATGTCATATGATCGTTGTCCACCAAAGTCAACAAGGTCTGACGGGGCTATTTCCATTTTATAGTCTCCTGTCCTTATTGTGTCCAGTATACTATCGTGGATTTTTAGATTTTGTAGATCCAATTTTTCTACCTCTGACCACTTTGATGGCTTTTTTTGTGTTTGCTTTGGTGTTTTGGTTTGCTGGTAGGGTCTGTGCAGATCATGACTGGTATCGACTGGAGCTGGTGGAATGGGCAATGGAGGAATGCTTTCAGTGTTTTCTTTCTTCTTTGGACTATATTGAGCAGTTAAAGTTGGGGCTCTATGTTTGGTAATAATGGTAGATTCTGGCTCTGTTGTAGGTTTTTGGATGGTTGGGTTGCCTCGAAGTACCTTTCCAAAGATGTCGTGACCAGCAACACCTAAAAATAATACAAATTCAACTCAAATCTGATGTGAAAGTGACAATTTTGGTTCAATACAAACTGCATGGGATGGTTGTATATAACGACATTTCTAGGGACTTTTTAACTTTAAGTTTGTTCTTCTTATAATATCTGTTTTGGCAAGTGTTTGAAAAAGGACATTTAACGTACCATGTATTTAAAGTTTATTCCAATATTTGAACAGCTCAACAACCTTTTCAAAAGAACAGAAGTTTGAACCTTAATTGCCAAGTAATTTCACAAGAGACGGTCTTTAAAGTACAGCTTATAAGGACAAGATTTTAAACTCTTAATCCGCTACTAAAATCATTACTATTTGAACATGCTACCATTTCAAAATTGTGAGTTTTTTTACTTGTCCCAGTTAAAGTCTAACTGAATTTTGAGGTGAAACAGGGCTATCGGACAAGTTTCTTTTTTTTTAGATCTGACTTTATTTAAAGTGTAAAGTTTTTCAGTGGAAGACAAAGTTCACATTTAAATAAACTCCTCTAGAATAACATTTATTGCTATAATTGATAAAATACAGCATATATTAAATGTATTCTTGAAAATGAATATCCTGAAATTTACGAATTGTTATTTTGAAGCTGAGGATATTGTTACCATAATTTTTAAAATGTATATAAAAATTTTAAAAAAAGAATGAAACATTGAGAGTTCTTTGTCCGAAACATCTAATCTCTTTGTATGAAAGTCTACATCGTGTATTTTGTTTCGTATTTCAGGGATTACTTTTTTAAAATTAGACATATTTCCCTAACTATGATCTTTTATTGAATATAACCTTATAACATTTTACCCCTATTACTCAGGCTTCAAATTATATCTGCAATTAACTTGATAAAGAATGAAAAAGAGACAATAATACAGTTATTTATTATCTTAATGAAATTATAGTTGTAAATCCATACTGGTTCTGTTGTATGTGTTTACTGTATGACTATACAAGTATGTTTTATGTACTATTACAGTAGCAACGGAAAGAAATGAGTACTCATTAAAGTAGTGTAACATACTAAATTTTCATGGACCTGTCCCAAGTCAAAATGGTTGAACATTTTTTTGTTGTTTATGAATCTTTGGAGTTAAATTTTTGTTTGATTTTTTTCACAATTATTTTTATATGAGACATCTAAAATCTTCTCATTATGGAATGTGGGAAATTTCCAATATTGAATGCTGTACAAAGAAGACTCCTTCCTTTTCTTGTTCTAATTCAGATTACCTAACCATTGGTATGTTATCAACATTTAACCAATATCTCCTTTTATTTCTATTATCATGCCATGTTACTTCACAATTCCTATTCCCATACTATGTTACTACACAATAATAATGTAAAATACCTTCTTTCAAGGGAACCATCATCTTATTGATGAGGTCTATTCCATTTCTCCCATAAAAAATTCTCAATCCGTCTGTAGATATCCAAACTATAGGAATGTCGATACCAAGTAAAATACTGGCCAGGGTACTCTTTCCTACGTTGCATGCCCCACAAAGATATATACAGTTGTTATACAGACGGAATGTTCCCATTTTAAGTAGTTTGTTGAAGTCATCTGCATTCCCCATTGTTCTAAATTGTTCAAGCATATCTACAAATAAACAGGAAACAATTATAAATGAAAGAGTCTTTCTGAGCAAGCCCACATACCCAATGTCTCTCATAAATTGGACCTGTCAAAATTCACTTCCTGACATACAGCTTTCTCAACTTCTTTGTGTGGGATATCAACAAGAGGCTCCCAGGAGCCTGAATCGCTCAGCTGTTATATTTTGTGTAGATCTTGCATCAATGATTATTTTTGCTATTTAATGTATACGTTGCAATTTTCTCCATAATATTGACCTGTACAGCTAAAATATAGAATCATGAGCCCAAATAGATATGGTTGCTAGGGACTTTTCCATTGATTGCTATGGACTTTTTCAATGGCATTGACTGTTGACCTTCCATTCTGACTTGAACAGGTAAATTATAGAGTACTAAACCCAAATATATCTGGTTACTAGGGATTTTTCAATCGGGTGCTATTGATTTTTTCAATGACCTTGACCCTTGAGTCTCCATATAGACTTTTACAGCTATATTATAGGGTCCTGAATCTAAATATATGGTTGCTAGGGACTTTTTCATCGGTTACTATAGCCTTTTTCAATGACCTTGACTCCTGATCTTTCTCCAACTCCTATAAGGGTTCAATTCACGATGTTGGTCATGCTGACATATTTGTAGATCTTACTTTCCTGAACAGTTTTGCTGCTTACAGTTTGTCTTCATCTATAATAATATTCAATATAACAACCAAAAATGGAAAAATGTCCATAAAATTAAAAGTTATTAGGGGCAATAACCCAACAAAGGGTTGATCGATTCATCTGAAAATTTCATAGCAGGTACATGTAGATCTTGACCTTATGAACATTCTAAATGATTTAGTTTTTGAGATATACCCTCTATGTTCTATTTTTAGCCGTGGCGGCCATGTTTCTTGACGGACAAGAAAATAAAACATTTACTTTATTCTAGATACTCTAAGGATCATTCAGACTAAGTATGGCTGTAATTGGTTCAGTGGTTTCAGAGGAGAAGATCTTTAAAAAAGCTTACGACGCAAGACGGACGCAAACTGATGGCAAAAGCTCACATGTCCTTTTTAGGACAGGTGAGCTAAAAATTGATATTTGCAAAGCCCCTTCCCAGAAGAATGGTTCCCAACTTTAGATTTTCCTGACTAAGGTTTTGGTAAATGGATCCTTTATTTATATTTAAAGGGAATCCAACAAAAACTGGATGTGCTATACATGTGACAAAAATTATTAAGTCTACATCTGATTTTTATGATATCTAAACATGTGTGAATTACTACTGTCTGGATACTTGAGTTCATAAAATGAAGTTTTTGCATTTTGAAAGTCTAAACGTTACAATTGTTAGACAACCTTTTGTTGGTTAATTAACCTTAGTGAGTTGTCCAAGAAAACATAAAAAAAAATGTAAATTTGTTTATAAAGGTTATGTTTGTATACCTTACAATTGATTCTGGATGGGGAATTTCCAATAAAAAAATTAATGCACTTCAAAATTTAAAAACATAATAATTTGAATTTATTCACTCAGACCTAAACTAAAATTTGTAAAACTGTTAGTTTAAATATTTTTAATGCACTTTGTGCATGCTTAATGTATCACACGGTTGTAATACTTAATTTTGGAAAATTCCATAGGCGGATTTTTTTCGTTTCCCTGGAAGACATGATTCAGCATGAACAAAAGTAGGTCTAAAGTTCAATTGTTTCAATAACGACTTGTATCTTTCACCCAAGTGACTAGAAAATTCACATTAATTAAGGTATTCTAATTCTGAAAAATCAATTTTACGAACTGAGGTGTCCAGGCAATAGTGAATTGAAACCTTATTAAATATAAAGAGGATCCAACAAAAAATTTAGGTGCTATCCAGGCAACCAGAATCAAAAGTCTGCTTCCAACTGGACAAATAGTTTCAGAAAAGAGTATTTGTCAGTGAATATTTCAAAAGTGTGTCAAAATATAACTTCAGCCATCTTGGTAGACTGTCTAGGTCGTCAGATATAGTTTTGAAAAATGACCTTATAAGGAACACACTAAGGATTAGTTTTAATTGATATTGAAGTCGGTTCTAAATATTTTGTTTACTAAAATTTCTTTACAAGTATCATTTCCTTTTGGGATTTATGTTCCTTTTTAGATTTTTAAAGAGAATCAAATGCTAGAGGTACCTGACTTGCGAAAAATACCAATGTGGAATGAACAAACACACAGTGATACACACAGTAAAAATCAGTTCAAATGATGTCTGAGTCCGATGTTTAAAAAAGGTGACAGAAGAAACTAAGCAAAATCACAATGATCAATGTCAGTATATTTATCATATAATTACCAAATACAGAACATAATTGAACTTTGTTGAACTTCACGACAGGTGCCGTATACGGAGCAGGAACTACTTACCCTTCGGGAGCACCTGAACATACAGAACATAATTAACATAATAAAATGGAATGATTGACAATAATTGATTTATTGGTTAAGTCACAAGATAATAATTTGGAAATAATCATAAACAAAAAAATGCAATTATTTAAACTATATATATGAAAGACACTACCAACAACTACAACAGAAGGTTCCCACACCCTTCTCCGCTCGGCTCTAAGTATCTGCTTTATTCTTTTATATATATAATAATACTCGTTGAATATCATCATAACCAGTCTTGTGTGTTTTTTGAATTTTGGTTCAATTTCATGTTTCGGAGTTTAATGTGCCGTCCATTCTGAACTAGGATACATTATTGTTTAGGGGCCAGCTAAAGCCCACCTACGGCTGCAGGATTTTCTCGCTGCATTGAAGACCCATTGGTAGCCATCAGTTGTTTCTGCTCTTTGGTCGGGTTGTTGTCTCTTTGACACATTCCCCATTTCCATTCTCTATTCTACGCTCCATATGGGCTCCAACATTTTGAAAATAAAAACATAGTATTTGTATTTATAAGTACCTTCATTAGATGATTTGTCTTTTGATGCACCACTTTCTCTTTCAGATTTCTGTCTATCCATCTCCTTCTAAATGGAAAATAAAACATATTCATTAATAAATATATGGATATAACATGAAAAATGTCCCAATCAAAAACATTTTATACATTTAATCTTCCAACTCATGTTTTTTCTTCTTCATAAACTATTACTGGATTATTTATCTACATGTATTTTATTGTTAGGTAGATTCAGAATAAAACTAGAGGCTCTCATGTGCCTGTGTTGCTCGCCTGTATCTACTGTGGTTTTTGAAACGAGTAAAATAAGGTTAAAATCATAATGAAAAGCATTAATAAATTGCTTCGCTGAGCGCAGCTGGATACGACCGCAGAGGTCCAACCCTGAACAGTTGGGGCAAAAATAGACACAATATTTGCGCTTGATACAGGTCTGAATTTGGATTGTAATTAAATATTTGACACATAATAGGTTTCTGACACAGAATAACTGTAGTCAAAGAACTTAGAATTGGTCATATGATTTGAATTTATATTCAATTTTGTGCTTTTTGTGCAATACACTATGCTGTTGCGAATTGACCCCCCCCCAAGAAAAAATACAATTTTACCTCTCTTTTTTGCTTTTGTGCAATACACTATGTTGTTGTGTAATGACCCCCCCCCCCCCCCGCTGCCCGTTTTTTTGCAAAAAAAAATATTTGACATTTTCTTTTTAATTTCTAAAATCTGAAATGAGTAAAAATTGTCCCCCCCACAATTTCTTATTTACCCCCTATTTTTTACTCCCCCATTTCCATTTTTCAAAAAAAAATTCTTTTCCTCAAGATATGGTCATAATCCCAATTCAAATTTATCATGGAGTTTGCAAACATAATTACCCATTTAAATACATCATAAAAGTCTTAAAATAGAAATCGACATATGGCTAAAATTAATATTAATTAATAGTAACTTCTAAGAATAAATTGACACCTATAAATCACCCCAAGACAATCTACATTTCTTTATACATAATTTACAAGCAGTGTAAGGGAGGTAATGTGTTTGGATTACTCCCCTTACACTGCTTTTAAATTGTCTTAATTGTCCATTAACCAGGAAACCCTTGTTAAAAATTAACTTTAAAGAGCAATAACTCCTTAAAGGGTCAATTGACTATTTGTAGATCTTACTTTGCTGAACATTATTACTGTTTACAGTTTAACTATATCTATAATAATATTCAACATTTTCACCCTGTCAAATTTACTCTAAATACTTTCATTTCAGAGATACAAGCCTAAAACTGCATTTACCTACTATGTTCTCTTTTTAGCCATATATACCCCAATGATGATTGTGGTCAAGTTTCGTTACATTTGGCCCAATTTCAGAGGAAAAGATTTTTGTAAAAGTTAACAGACGACGACGACGACAACGACGGGCGACAGACGCCAAGTGATGAGAAAAGCTCACTTGACCTTTCAGGTCAGATGAGCTTAAAAAGGAAAGTAGAAGATCAAGATTGAATAGAAACTAATGCACTCTTTATTTATATTTAACTTCAATAAAATGTTTCAAGTTGGTGACAATGAACCTTTAAAACATTGTTTACCAAATATAGACATGCAATTAGATGATGTCACAACAAACAGGTGGGCTATTTTGTATTGTTTATCTACAATCAACTCTCATTGTGGTGTACACCTGCAGTTCAACCAATGTCAGCCATCTCAGGAGGCGAGCCAGGTCATTGGACACAAAGGGAAACACCTAAGGTCCATTCTACCACAGTTTGGTCTCAATTTATCCAAAGGGTTCAGAGTAGAATGCCAACAACTTATTTTCCTACCTTACACTAAGTTTGGCTATGGCAGCCATCTTATTTCACGGTCTTTTTCATCATATATTTTCTGAAAGCGGCTCATCTTAGGACAATTGGACAAGTGGCTTCAGACAAGAATATTTTTTAATAAATTTTCTCCTAGGATCCTATGATAAGCTAACTTTGGCTGTGGACTTTGGCCATCTTGGTTGACATTTCAGGTCAGTAAGAGGACCATCTAAGATAACATTGCTGCCAAACCTAGTTCCAATTGGCATAGAAGTTTCGGGAAGAAAATTTTAAAATTAATTCCCCATAGGATCCTATGTTAAACTAAGCATGACTTTGTCAGACATTATGGTCAACAGTCAAGGTCAGTAGACAGAAATTTTAAAGAGATCCATTTAACGACCATTATAACCAAGTCCAGTTTTAATTGACCTAGTGACTTTTGACAACAAGCTTTTCAAAAGAATTTTCTCACCTGGGTCCTAATGTTTAACTAACCTTGTCTGTGTCAGCCAACTCGGTTTACAATCTGGATCACCGGACACACCTTTGAAAAGGGACAATCTCAGGACCATTGATGCCTAGTTTGTTTTAAATTGGCAGAGTTTTTCTGAAGATTTGGTTATGGTGGCCATTTTGGTCAATACTTCAGGTCTTTGGACACAATTCAGAAATATTTTAAAATAAAATGGGATCATATGTTCAACTTAGTTTTGCTATGGCAGGAATTGTTGGCATTCTGGGTGAACTTGCACAATTCTGAAAGAGGAAAATCGAAAGAAAATTATTTCCAAAATGGGTTCTCACTGGATAATTATGAGTGCCTTGAAATTTAGACAAGAAGATTTTTAAACAAATTTTCCTTTAGGGTCTTCTGTTTTGTAAACTAAGTTCAGCTGTGGTGGTCATCTTGGTATTCAGATCGGCACCAAAGTGACAACACTAGCTTATTATATATACTTAAGGACCTTCAAAGGAACATATCTGAAAAATTTGGTTGAAATATTTTGAAGGATGTTTTCAGCTGGAAAATTATAATAGGCTCTGACTCAAATTTTTCTGGACCAATTGGCACCAATTTAAAAGTAACAACAGTTGGACCATACACGTGATATTAGGATAATCTCTGCAAAGTTTGGTCATACTCTGTTCAGCAGTTCTCAAGAAGATCAACATGTAAAAAGTTAACATTTATGACAGACATGCGATGGTAATAGCTCATTTGTTAAAAAAAGTTTCTGAATTTGTACTTTTATCTTTTCCAACACATTTTTTAAAAGTATGAATCTAATTGATTTGTTTAGTTGGGGTTTCAGCACACTTAGCTATTTTGCGGTGACAAGTTTTTATTGGTGTAAGAAGCAGGAGTACCTGGAGAGAATCACGACCTTCAATAGGAATATTGGCAATCCTTGTCAATTAGGATTGGAGTTGAACACACCCCGCCACAAGTGAGATTTGAACTCGGAACCTCAGTGTTGACAGGATTGTGATCATTAGAAGTCATGGCGAGGAACTGCCCATGGCGGCCATGTTTGTCATCTGATCTGGACAAAATAAGGAAAGTTTATAAAGAACCTTCCAAAGACGCTTCCTGCCAAGTTTTGTTCTATTTGGCCAAGCAACTTCAGAGAAGAAGATTGATTTATATCAGCCAATCAGAAAGAAGAACTGCCAATGGCGGCTATATTTGTTGTCCGATGGGGACGAAATGAGAACACTTTATAAAGAACCTTCCATACATGCTTCCTGTCTAGTTTTGTTTCATTTAGCTAAGCGATTTCAAAGAAGAAGATTTTTTTATATATCAGCCAATCAGAACCAAGAATTGCCCATGGCGACCATATCTGTAGTCCAATCAGGATGATATAAGGAAATTCTGTAACGAACCTCTCATAGATGCTTCCTGTCACTTGTTCCATTTGGCCGGGGCAGTTCTAGAGAATTTTTCTTTTCTACAATGTTCTAGTCAACCAATGAGAAACAAGAATTGCCCATGATAGCCACGTTTGTAGCCCAATCGGGACTAAATAAAGTAACTTTGTAAAGAAACTCCCTTAGATGTTTCCTGTCAAGTTATGTTCCATTTGGCCAAGCCATTTCAGAGGAGAAGATTTTTTTATAGCAGCCAATCAGAAACAAGAACTGCCCACGGCAGCCATATTTGTAGTCCGATCGGGACTAAATGATGAAATTTTATGACGCACCTCCCATGTATGCTTGTCAAGTTTTGTCCCCTGACCCCGCCTGCCAATTAACATGGCCGACCTGGCTAAAAATAGAAGATAAGGGTAAACTACAGTTTTTGTCTTATCTATCAAAAAACTAAAGCATTTAGAGCAAAACTGACATGAGGTAAAAATGTTCATCAGGTCAATTTCTACTTGCCATGAAATGTTCAGACGAATCCGTTAATCATTTGTTGGGTTATTGCCCCTGAATTGTTCACTTTAAGAAAATGTGGCAGTTTTAGGTTATTATCTTGAATATTATTATAGATGAAGACAAACTTTAAACAGCAAAATTGTTCAAGAAAGTAAGATCTACAAATATGACCAAAATCATTGATTGACCCCTTATAGGAGTTTTTGCCCTTTAAAGACAGCATTTGGTGTAAAATTTCCTTCCAAGATCTTCTCTGATGAAACCACTGGGGCAATTGGGACCAAACTTTGATGGAATGGTCCTTGGTTGGCCCCCTTTCAAATTATGTCTGGCATTGCTGACTTCCAATCGACATGGCTGCTGTTACTAAAAATAAACCAGAGGCTCCCAGGAGCCTGTAATCGCTCACCTGGCATACAGTTGCCAAAGTTGACATTAAAATTCATCTTGTTTGGCGGGTGGGGTCATCGGATACAATTCTGAAAGAGACCTACCTAATGATCATTCCACCAAAGTTTGGTTCCATTTGAGCAAGTAGTTCCAGACGAGAAGATTTTTTAATGAATTTCCCATAGGGTCCTATGTTAAACTAAGTTCGGCTGAAGCAGCCATCTTGGTTGGTGGGCGGGGTCATTGGATACAATTCTGAAAGAGGATCATCTAAGGACCATTCCATCAAAGTTTGATTCAAATTGAGCATGTGGTTCCAGACAAAAAGATTTTTTAATGAATTTCCCATAGGGTCCTATGTTAAACTAAGTTCGGCTGTGGCAGCCATCTTGATTGGCGGGTGGAGTCATCGGATACAATTCTGAAAGAGGATCATCTAAGGACCATTCCACTTAAGTTTGACATAAATTGGTTGAGTAGTTTTGGAGGAGAAGATTTTTTAAGAAACCACCCCCTTTTTTCTATTTTTAGTAACGGCAGCCATGTTTGTTGGTGGATTGCGACCCCTGATACAATTCTGGAAGGGGACCACCCAAGGACCATTCCTGCAAAGTTTGGTTGAAATTGGTCCAGTGGTTTCAGAGGAGAAGATTAAAATGTGAATTGTGGACGGACGGACGGACGGACAGACGGACGGACGGACGGACAGACGACGGACGCCAAGTGATGACAAAAGCTCACATGGCCTTTCAGGCCAGGTGAGCTAAAAAGGGGGGATGTATTTCAGAAATCTTCTATGAAACTGCAAGGCCAATAAGAACCAAACTTGGCAGTAATGGTCCTTAGGGGGTTCTCTTTCAGAAGTATGTCCGATAACCCAGAATGTTAACCAAGATGACCGCCACAGCCAAACTTAGTTTAACATAGGGCCCTATGCGAAAATTCATTGAATAATCTTCTTGTCTAAAATCACTTGACAAATTGGAACTAGACTAGGCAGCAACGGTCCTTAGATGGTCCTCTTTCAGAATTATATCCGATGACCTGGACAGTCAACCAAGATGACTGCCACAACCAAACTTAGTTTAACAGGCCCTATGGGAAAAGTCATTGAAAAATCTTCCTGTCTGAACCAACTGGACCAACTGGAACTAGACTCTGCAGCAATGGTCCTTAGGAGGTCCTCTTTCAGAAATTTGTCCGATTTCGTGGACTATGAACCAAGATTGCTGCCACATCCGAACTTAATTTAACATTGGACCCTATGGGAAATTCACTCAAAAATCTCCTTGCCTGAAATCAGTTAGCCAAATAGAACAAGACTTGGTAGCAATGGTCCAAACATGGTGTGTCCGATGACCCAGACTCTCAACCAAGATGGCCGCTACAGCCAGGAATCACTAATTCAATTGTTTAAACTTCTGGACATCTGTTTATATAATACAACTGTGAAGGATTATTGCGGCCCTTATATACCACATAGATGGTAAGCTTTGTGTATTCAGTGTATTTTTATTCCAATGTATTGTCTGTGTTGTTACTATTATTTTCTTCAGTTAATGTATTGTAAATGTCTTGTGAAATCGAGTTCACCTGAGTATCGCACTTTTGTGTAATGATGTGTGATGGGGCATAAACAGTTTTAGTCATAAGAGAAGGTTCTCGAAATTAAGTTCAGGCGTACTGAATTCTATATTGGTATTTCCCACACCAGGAACCCATGATTTCAATGGCAGTGTTTTTTTCTTTTTATACTGTTATATGTTAAATGTATAAAACATTGTTTTTTAATTGGGATTGTGGCTACTTCAGAAATTGTTGACACGAAATGTATCATTTGTCTTGTTGTGGGGATGGCAGTCCCTAATTTTAAGACACACAACAACCGATTGACTGACAATCCCGTATCTTTACATTTTCATATGCCCTTCAGTACTTTGACCAATGGTGAAGAACAATTTTAGACAATACGAAAGAACCTTTGTGAGCACACTCACATACCCCATGCCCCAAAATTGTCACTGGGCAAGCACAATCTCACCAGATTCCGAAGTTCAAACTAAGGCTCATATCTCCAACAAAAGTATGTCCATATTTACTACAAAGTTTCATGAAATTCTGTTGTGTGGTTTCAAAGCAAATGTGCTCACAAACTGTTGCAGTAGTTTATTATGGTCAAATTGTAAGTTCAAAGGCACATAACTCCTGGAAAAAAAACATGAATCAAAATCTCCTGTCGATATGCACATCTACATAATATCTCCTTATTGACTATAAAGTTTCATGAGATTCTGTTTTGTGGTTTCAGAAGAGTTGCGCTCACTAGAATAGGACTGACTGACGGACAGACAAACGGATGGGTCAAAAACATTATTCCCTCCTCAACTTCGTTGCATGGGGTATAATAAACACTTGAACGAAAATGTTTTTTTAAACCAACAGTATCATAATAGAAAGCTGTTTTCAAATTACTTTCTAAATACACGATTTAAGTGGTGAAATATCATCAATGTATTACCATAGGTTCTTTAAAAATAAACCTAAATGCAAACATTTTGCCAAAGTCACTCAAGCATAAAATATAACTCCATGGTGAATCAACTGTTGCTGACTTTTGTTGTCCTATAACAAATGAATGAAAAGAATCACTGATATATCTCATAGGGTTTCTGAGAAATGGACCCAAATGCATAAACTTAACCGAGTCACTCATGAATGAAATGTGGGTCATATTCACCCAACTGTTGGTGAAATGCATTATATAATGTAGGAAGACTTTAGTGGTAAATTACCATTGATATAATCCAATGGATTAATAGGATATGACATTAAATGTAGGTCAAAGTGACCCAAATGTATTATAAGCTTGATACAGCACTGAATTTGGATTGTGAATAAATATTTGACACAGCATAGGTATTTTGGACGTTAAGGACCTCAATGTGGATAAATTTAAACACAAGGCCCAAAATTCAAAAATCTAAATACACAGTTAGATTCAGGATATCAAAGAACCGCATATATTCAATTTTTGTTAAAATCAAACAAAGAGTGATTCTGGACCCTGATTTGTACCACCTTAATACTGGGCCCATAATCAAAAATCTAAATACATGTTTAGATTCAGCATATCAAAGAACCCCAAGTTTGGACCCCGATTTGGACCAACTTGAAAACTGGGCCCATAATAAAAAAACTAAGTACATGTTTAGATTCAGCATATCAAAGAACCCCAAGAATTCAATTTTTGTTAAAATCAAACTAAGTTTAATTTTGGACCCTTTAGACCTTAATGTAGACCAATTTGAAAACGGGAACAAAAATTAAGAATCTAAATACACGGTTAGATTCGGCATATCAAAGAACCCCAATAGTTCAATTTTTGATGAAATCAAATATAGTTCAATTTTGGACCCTTTAAACCTCAATGTGGACCAATTTGATAACCGGACCCAAATATCAATTTCTTAATTGAATTGAAGATTTCTTGCTATTGCGCAATACTGTGCAATTGAAGATTTCTTGCTAGTGCGCAATACTGTGCAATTGAAAATTTCTTGCTATTGCACAATACTTATAATAATTTACACATCCTGTTTGGTTTGTATCTCTTGCCTTATCATTATTATTTGCTTTTATATATAAATCAGAAATTTAATAATAAAGTTTTTGGCAAATTTCCAATATACATAATTTAAAAGCAGTTTAGGTGAGATAAACAAAAAAGCTTCATCAGCAACATTTTATATTGGCAAATTTCAAATGAAATTCACTAAACTAAAGTTATTGGCAAATTTCCAATGGAATTTATTAATAATAAAGTTTTTGGCAAATTTCCAATATAAATAATTTAAAAGCAGTTTAGGTGAGATATTCAAATGAGTTTCAATTACCAACCTTACACTGCCTTTTAAATTATGTTTTGTACTTAAGTTATTGTCCATTACCGACCCTTTTTTGCACCTTATTCCTTAACGGTTTGAGCCATAACTCCCAAAGACAATTCTTACCATCCCTTTGTGGTATTCCAATATCCAAAATCTAAATACATGGTTAGATTCAGCATATCAAAGAACCCCAAGAATTCAATTTTTGATGAAATCAAATAAAGTTTAATTTTTGACCCTCTAAACCTCAATGTGGACCAATTTGATAACCAGCCCAAATATCAAAAATCTAACTACATGGTTAGATTCCGCATATCGAAGAACCCCATATATTCAATTTTTGTTGAAATCAAACAAAGTTTAATTTTGGACCCCGATTTGGACCAACTTGAAAACTGGGTCCATAATAAAAAAAACTAAGTACATGTTTAGATTCAGCATATCAAAGAACCCCAAGAATTCAATTTTTGTTAAAATCAAACTAAGTTTAATTTTGGACCCTTTGGACCTTAATGTAGACCAATTTCAAAACGGGACCAAAAATTAAGAATCTAAATACACGGTTAGATTTGGCATATCCAATAACCCCGATAGTTCAATTTTCGATGAAATCAAACAAAGTTTAATTTTGGACCCTTTTGGCCCCTAATTCCTAAACTGTTGGGACCAAAACTCCCAAAATCAATCCCAACCTTCCTTTTGTGGTCATAACCTTGTGTTTAAATTTCATAGATTTCTATTTACTTATACTAAAGTTATTGTGCAAAAACCAAGAAAAATGCTTATTTGGGCCCTTTTTTAGCCCCTAATTCCTTAACTGTTGGGACCAAAACTCCCCAAAACAATCCCAACCTTCCTTTTGTGGTCATAAACCTTGTGTTAAAATTTCATAGATTTCTATTTACTTATACTAGAGTTATTTTCCGAAAACCAAGAAAAATGCTTATTGGGCCCTTTTTTGGAACCTAATTCTTAAACTGTTGGGACCAAAACTCCCAAAATCAATCCCAACCTTCCTTCTGTGGTCATACACCTTGTGTTTAAATTTCATAGATTTCTATTAACTTATACTAAAGTTATATTGCGAAAACCAAATGTCTTCGGACGACGACGACGCCAACGTCATAGCAATGTAAAAATTTTGCGGTCATATAAAAACTTAACCAAGCCAGATGGAAAGACTAGGGTAAATATATGTGTACATTCATATGTCTACAGTCTTAGGAGAAGGTGCTTGAAATTAAATTCAGTCATGCTGCATTCTATGTTGGTATTTCCTAAACCAGGAACCCATATTTAATGTATAAAACACTTTTTAAATTGGGATCCATGTTAGTTTAGAAATTGTTGAAACTACCAACTTGAAAATACTGTACTACCTGTCTTGTTGCTGGGATGGCAGCCCCTTATTTCAAGGCACACAACAAACCCTACATTTCCTACGATATATCTCATGAGATATTGTCTGATTGACTGACAACACTTTACATTTTCAAATAATTATCAGTACTTTTGACAAATGGTGAAGAACAATTTTAGACAATATAAAGATTTCAAACAAGAAATTTCTTTTTAAACAAATGGTATCATTAATGACTAAAACAGAAAGCTGTTTTCAAATTACTTTTGAAATACATGTACCTGTTAATTACCAGTACTTTATTATGACATTACCAAAATCAATTGATTGCTTGGACCGTCAAATGTACACAATTTTAAAGGAATATTTCAACTTTGCTTAAAATATAAGCAATACTTCAAATGACTCGCTGCAAAAATCCATTTGAAGCCTACAGAATTACTGTGATATACAATAAATTTTACCTTGAGAAATTCCATTACATTCCTGTTGTTCCACCGTTTAGCCAAATCATATGGTGTGTAACCCTGTAAAGATAAATAAGTAGAATTTATGAAGATACTTCTGATATTAGACTGAATTACAGAAGTTTACGTTTCTATATTATTTATATAATTTAATTTTTATTTCCAATAGGTAATTTTGTTATGAACTTCAGTGATGTACTGCTATATGTCAGCTACTTCTAAACACAAACTTAACCCATTTTCAATTAGTACAAATTACCTCGCCTGCTTTTTAACTGTGGATACCAGGCCCAATCTGCTCACCTGCATATGATTAACTGCTTATGGGTGGTTTCATATTATGTCACTTTCAAACAAGATTTACATAATTATACAATTCTGTATTTATAATCTAATATAAATAAACAATAAGACATAGCCATAGTAAGTAAATCAGGGGAAGTAATAAATTCTAAAATGCAAAGAGGTCAATTTTAGAAATGATGGATGGCTGAATTACTATTTAACATTAACAAATATTTATTGGTACTAACACATTTACAATAAATGGTCATAGCACAGACAGGATAATATAAACAATAGCATACATTATCATTCTTCATGTAAGAACCTTTCATTAGAATTATTATCATACTATTTGAACATATTTTTATATAGAGAAATTAGTGTCGTGGTAATATGGCATGGCATATTATTAAAGTATTATGCCCAAAGGTCGGGGCTTAATCATATTACCATTATTTTGACCATCTGTGAACTTCAACATAGTACATTATACTTGAAACATTTAATATTCAATCAAGTCATGCAGCGTTATTAGTCATCTGTTGACAAAATAAATGGGAACATGTCCTGATTTGGGACATGATACAAACCGTCTGTAGAAGAAATACAACAAACTTTAATTTTTGCAAATTGATGAAAGACGGGTGAAAGAAATAGTGGACCGTCTGTCATTGCCTTAAACCGAAGGTAAAAAATGGTGTTGATTTATACAAAATGCTTTAAATCAATGAATAGAACTTTCAGAAAAATAATAACAATAATATTGTGTTGTCATTATAATATGCCAAAATATGTCCCACGGTTAGAACGAATAATTTCACTCCCCTTCTGGTCGTGTGTTATGTCTTCTAACCTTGGGACATATTTTTGAATATTACATGGATAACAATATTAAAGTATAAATATAAAGTAAACTAGAGGCTCAGGTGTATCGCTCACCTGGTCTTATTAGGACATTTGAAAATGGAAGCTTTTCTTGTATCCACAAAGATTTGAAAGAAATGCAAAATATCACAGTAACCTTGACATTTGACTTTTCTCAAAATAAAGGTGGATAATTTGCACAGGTCTGTCCTTCAATGTGAGATTCCTGCCAACATTAGTTCATTAAAAAACAAGAGGCTGTCGAATGACAGCAAACCGGATTTTCCTGCATAACGACGACTTGAACTGCCTTTTTTCAATTTTTTAGAACCATAACTCCTGAACGGTGAAAGTGAAAATCGTCAATATCGGAACAGTGAAAGTGGAAATCGTCAATATCGAACTTGACCTCCATTTTGTCATCAGTAACAACATATTAAAATTTGAAAAGCTTTGGTTGAACAGTTCATAAGTTATCACACGGACACCACTGGGAAAGCCATTTTTCAATCTTTCAAGAACCATAACTCCTGAACGGTGAAAGTGAAAATTGTAAATATCGAACTTGACCTCCATTTTGTCATCAGTAACAACATATTAAAATTTGAAAAGCTTTGGTTGAACAGTTGATAAGATATAACACGGACACCACTGGAAAAGCCTTTTTTCAATCTTTCAAGAACCATAACTCTTGAACGGTGAAAGTGAAAATCGTCAATATCGAACTTGACCTCCATTTTGTCATCAGTAACAACATATTAAAATTTGAAAAGCTTTGGTTGAACAGTTCATAAGTTATAACACGGACACCACTGGGAAAGCCATTTTTCAATCTTTCAAGAACCATAACTCCTGAACGGTGAAAGTGAAAATCGTCAATATCGAACTTGACCTCCATTTTGTCATCAGTAACAACATATTAAAATTTGAAAAGCTTTGGTTGAACAGTTCATAAGTTATTGCACGGACACTGTTTGGCAGCCGCCCGTCCGCCTGCCCGCCCGCCCGCCCGTCTGCCCGGCCGCCCGCCCGCCGTACATCACCAATTTAATAACCGATATTTTCCTATGAAAATCCGGTTAATGATGAAAAAGTCCTTTCCCATATGGTTTCAAAGGAAACTTGTACAACCGCAGCTGTCGGTTGAGGAGATGAATCTCAACCAAAAGTGGATGGTTTGTAGAGGGTATTGTTGTCATCAATCCTGCAAAGTTTCAAAGCATTTCATAATTCAGTTTCGGAGAAAAAGATTTTTGAAAATTGGCCAATAAAAATCAGAGATGGCCTCTGGCGGCCATGTTGTTCATCCAACCAGAACAAATGGTGGAAAGTTTGCAGAGGTCCTTCCATACATCATTCGTAACAAGTTTGGTTACAATCCAGCAAGTAGTTTCAGTGAAGAAGATGTAAATGTGAAAATAATATAGTTTCAGATCTAAGATTTTTGAAAATTGGCGGCCATGTTATTCATCCACCCAGAACCAAAGGTGGAACTTTTAGTAGCGGTCCTTGAAGTTAGAAAATTGGTAGA
The DNA here is from genome assembly GCA_028015205.1 of Mytilisepta virgata. Lineage (NCBI taxonomy): Eukaryota > Metazoa > Mollusca > Bivalvia > Mytilida > Mytilidae > Mytilisepta > Mytilisepta virgata. The sequence goes on from CM051513.1 coordinate 1,302,614, forward strand.
GTTTCTTCCATACATTACTCCTGCTAACTCTAGTTACAATCTGCCCATTAGTTCATGAGCAGTTGATACAAAAAAGTCCCATATCGTTTCAATTGAAACCTTGACAATTGGCCAATAAAAATCAAAAATGGCCTCTGGCGGCCATGCTGTTCATCAAACCGGAACCAAAGTTAAAACATTAGTAGAGGTCCTTCCTTATATCATTCATGCCAAACTTAGTTACAATCTGGCCATTAGTTCCTGAGCAGTTAACAAAAAAGTCTTTTTCCATATGTGTTCAACAGAGACTTTGAACAGCCGCAGCCATCGGTTGAAGGGATGAATCTCAACCTAAAGATGGTATTGCTGTAATCAATCCTGCAAAGTTTCAAAACATTTCATAATGTAGTTTCGGAGAAAAAGATTTTTGAAAATTGGCCAATAAAAATCAGAGATGGCGTCTGGCGGCCATGTTGTTTATCCCATCGAGACAAATGGTGGAGTGTGTGTAGAGGTCCTTCCATACATCATTCGTAGCAAGTTTTGTTACAATCCATTCAGTAGTTTCAGAGAAGAAGATGAAAATGTGAAAAGTTTACGGACAAAATGTGATGACATAACTATAGGCCAGGTGAGCTAATAATATAGTGTTACTAACTTTTTTCAATCTCTAGGTAATCTGCACTTATTTTAAAGGAGTAGGACTGCTTTCCCCTGTATTTGTTATAATCTTAAACATTTACCTTATTTTTATCTTAAACCCTTGTATGCACTGCATTTTTGTGTTAGGAAATAAAATTTTATACTTTAAACCATTAATAAGTTCAAATTTTTTACTGGCAAAGTTCATGGATATAGACGATTTAGCACAATTTGGATCACATTTTTTTAATATTGCCAAGGACATTCAGAACCAAAACCATTCCCTGTCTTCTGAAAAGAGATACATAATCTCACATCCAACAATTAGTTTTCGTTCTGCATGTCCTTCACATTGAAAACAAAAATGTCTTAAAGACATTAATTTGGCAAATTTGTGTTAAAACCATCTCCCAAAGCAATATATAGGTATGTAGAACATTTACTCAGTAATTTACTTGTGAGTTATTATTTGACATGCATATTATTTGAGTTTGAAATGTGCTCTCAGAATTTAATTGTTGAAAGTTTACTTTTACCTTTAAACAGGCAGTATTTGTTAAATTACTCCAAGTATTTCTTTTATAAATTTAATTTCTTTTATAAATTTAATATGCAGATGCTAAAAAAAAGTCTGAAAGGTTTGAAAGGACAGTCAACTCCTCATATTTTGCTACTATAATGGATAACGGGTTTACTAATCCATCATATAATTTGAAAGGATTAGTAAGTCCTATTATCAAACCATTTTAAACCATGCTTTTCTGCCCTTTTCCTTCGATAATTTGCTGGAAAGGTTGTAATTACCTATTTATTTTTAGATAATTGTGAAAAAGATTCGACAGTTACATGCATGTTTATCTGAACAAGAACATGTTGATGTGAAGTATATATTAGAACACTGCTTTGTGATACACATATACCCTTAACTAGATTTTGAACATTCTAGCTCTGGATGTAATTCCAAATTTAAAGAAGATATGTCACCTCCTTAGTATATGTGGTAGAGACAATTTTCAGGTGTATATAATTATTATTTGTTTATTATCCATAATTATTATTGATTATAATAAGTATTTATTTCAGAACTGTTTGTATTCATTAAATGTCAAACTAGATTTGATATTGAACGTTTCAATATAGATGATATTGATTTTACTGTAGTTTGTCAATGAAGTCATGGTTCAGTGACTAATGGTTTTAATGTACATATATTTAGTAATTATAGATAGGTGTTATAATTGTCACCTTTGCACTCTAATTTTCTATGTCCTTATTGGTTGTTTATTTTTGGAGGGAAATTTCTCTTTGTTTCTTTTGTTCTAAGTGAGAACTGGAAAATTTGTCCGACATGATGGACATTTTGTTTTTGTCCAGTTGATTTTGCTAAATCTTCACAACAGTCTTTATTTCTATCGTTCAATTTCACAGATAAGTTTAGTTTCCTATTAACAATGTACTAATAATCCAATTTTAATAATATTTAGTGTGAATTCGGTATGCATTGTCGAATGTGTGAAATGAGAATGATCCCTGAATGATAGTTGTAATATTAAAATAAACCATAAACTAAAGTGTTAAAACAGTTAAAATAAATAAGATGCATAAATAAAGATAAAATAGAGATATTTATAATAAAATAACAAAATAACCATTTAAGTTACAGAACAATGAGAACTGGGTTAATATGATCCATATAAATTGAATATTTTAACATGTCAATAGATTCAAAGAGTTTTAGGAGTGCAATTTTGAATAAATATGAGCAATATTTGAATAATGGCAGTATTTTGAAAATAGCTGAAATTTTGTGTACAGAATATGGTTAGTTATGATTTTCATATTTGTTTCTTCAGATTGATACATGTGATACCTGTTACGTATTTTTGATGGCTATATATGCTTATGATGAAATGAAGGAAAAACTACATTTTGTACCAGGCAAAGCTTTTCACCTCATGTGAGGTAGTTTTTGTGTTATAATGCTGTTTATATTAATATTTTGCTTTATTTTGCTGCTTTTACTAATGTCGCTGATTGCAAGTGTAATATGCTGCAATTTTTGCAATGTTTGTATTATATTTAATATACAATAATATACCAATTCTTGTAAGATTATTAGCGGTTCTTCATCTGAATTTGCATAAGTTGCATATTTTGAGAACCATATTTAAAAACGAAGCAACACGAGTTTGAGTGATATTTATACGATTTTGTATGATATTTTATATTGGATTCATAATTTGTCTTGAAAACTAGTCTGAGTTATCTCTCTTTAGACTGAATATTGTTGTAATTGTATTTTCAAGGTATTTTTACTGCTTGTTAAAACTAACTCCAATAAATCATAGAACCCTAGATGACTGGTTTAATTATTGCCAAAATATCACCGGTTACATATACATTATTCTGAATCTCAGCCAATCAAATCTGCGACCTTCCACAAGTGAGGCAAGCATGATACCAGAAGCTAATTTTGGAAGAGATACTAGAGGTTAAAGTGAGCCTGAATTGCTCACCTAGATTACATACTGAATATTAATACATTGTATTTGTTTGTACAATCAAGTCTTATCCAAAATCAGAACTTTCAAAACACTATTACTGGTAAGTTTGGCTAATATTCTCGAAAAACTGATTTCCCCTAAGCTTGAATGCAAATAATGTATGCCATCCGATCAACACCAAATTAGTAATCTTTATAAAGACCCCCCCCCCGTCCAAGTTTGCACATACCAAATCCCAAAAGTCGAACTCAAAGGACACAAAGTTATTGTAGATACAAGCATATGGTCCAAAGTCAAAAGTAAAGGTCCGTTGTTGATCATGTTGATCATAATGAAACAAGAAACACCCTCTGATACATTTAAAAACAAAATTAACTTATGAATTTAAAAGCGCCAAACGCATTTTAAAGTTACTTTGGGGACTGAACCAGGTGCGACTTAGAGCCTTGTTAATGCTTAAGTTCCACATGGAAACATATTATTTTGATGAACAAAAAACACTTTTTTTGTACCAGTGACCTTACCAGAAATTGATCCAATCCTCTAGGGACATACTTCACTCAGTTTTGCTTTCCATATACAAATATTTCTGAAGTTACCATCCAGAAGCTTCCTCATGCTATCTTCAGAAGTATTTTTTGTATAAAAAGTGAAGTAGCATGAGGTGTGCCCCTAGGAGAGTTAAATAACCCTACTGGTTTTTAGGGTCATTAGGTCAAAGATCAAGGTCACCAAGTTTTTGTTCCATCTGCAACAATTAGTTTCCTGATAATTATGATAACTTAAGAAGTGTTTGATTAAGTTTATGCTTCAAATCAATGAATAGAACTTTCAGATTAATAATAACAAAGGAAACCACTTTTAACAGGTGAACAGAAAATACTACTTTTAGTATCAGTGAACTTGACCTTGCCCTTACACCCCAAAAGTCAACAGGATTCTTCCAATCCACAAGTGATATACATCACCAAACTTTGGTTTCCATTATTCTTCTTAAAGGTATCATACAGGAATCACTTATTTTGGACTTACAGACACACTGACAGACAAACAATGCAACGAGTGCAAGTTTCCCCAAAGAATTTTCAGTGGAAATAATAGAAAGTTTTTAAAATGAAAACACACAAAATTCAAGAGGCTCTCAAGAGCCTATAGCTATATCGCTCACCTGGATTTAACTTTTCCACCTTCAGCAGGACTAAAATTTAAATGCAGAAGTCAATTTGCCTGGTTTTCCAATAGGGTCCTATGTTAATTAAGTTGGGCTGTAGTGGCCATCTTGACAGACTGTCAAGGTCATCGGACATTATTCTTAAAGAAGATCATCCAAGGATCATTGATGCCAAGTAAGGTTCAAATTGGTCAAGAGGTTTCAGACAAAAAGATTTTTAAATGAATTTTCCCATTGGGCCCTTTGTTAGACTAAGTTTGTCTGTGATCTTGGATGACAGTCTGGGCTATCAGACACAATTCTGAAACAAGACCATCTAAGGACCATTACAACCAAGTCTAGTTCTAATTAGCTCAGGAGTTTCAGAAGATTTTTAAATGAATTTTCCAATAGGGACCTATGTTAAACCAAGTTCGGCTGTGGCAGCAATCTCAGTAGACAATCCAAGTCATCAAACATAATTCTGAATGACCATCTAAGGACTATTGCTACCAAGGATTGTTCCAATTGGCCAAGTGGTTTCAGACAAAAAGATCTTTAAGAAAATTTCCCATAGGCTCCTATGTTAAACTAAGTTTGGCTCTGGCAGCCATCTTGGTTGACACTCCGGGTCATCGGACATAATTCTTATAGAGGACCATTTAAGGACCATTGCTGCCAAGTCTGCTCCAATTGGTAAAGTGATTTCAGACAAAACAAGAGTGGACACACAAAAATGTCTCGCCTGATGTGTATTTCTAATGAAAGTAAATGCTATCAGACATACATTATAAATTTTAAGGTGTACATAATGAGATAAAATATAGCATACCTATTGCATACAGTATTTGAAAAACAGAGCAAAACACAAAAACTTAACTATAACCACTGAACCATCAAAATGAGGTCAAGGTCAGATGACACCTGCAAGTTGGACATATACACCTTACAATCCTTCCATACACCAAATATACTAGAGCTATTGCTTATAGTATCTGAGATATGAACTTGACCACCAAAACTTAACCTTGTTCACTAGTCCTTGAAATGGGGTCGAGGTCAATTGAAAACTGTCTGACGGGGATGAGGACCTTGTAAGGTACGCACATACCAAATACAGTTATCCTATTACTCATAATAAGAAATAAATTAACATTACAAAAAATCTTAACTTTTTTTTCAAGTAGTCACTGAACCATGAAAATGAGGTCAAGGAAAATGTACACATGACAGATGGAAACTTCGTAACATAAGGCATCTATATACAAAGTATAAAGCATCCAGGTCTTCCACCTTCTAAAATATAAAGCTTTTAAGAAGTTAGTTAACGCCGCCACCGCTGCTGCCGCCACAGGATCCCTATCCCTATGTCGAGCTTTCTGCGACTTAAGTCGCAGGCTCGACAAAGAAATGTTCAATGAATTTTCTCATAGGGCCCTATGTTAAACTTAGTTCAGCTGTGGCAACCATCTTGGTTGACAGTCCGGGTCATCAGACATACTTCTTAAAGAGGACCATCTAAGGACCATTGCTGCTAAGTCTGGTTCCAATTGGCTAATTAGTTTCAGACAAGAGGATATTTTTAAAAATATTCCCATTATGTCTTATGTTAAATTTAGTTCAGCTGTGGTAGCCATCTTGGTTGACAGTCAAGGTCATCGTATATAATTCTTAAAGAGGACCATCTAAGGACCATAACTGCCAAGTCTGGTTCCAATTGGCCAAGTGGTTTCATAGAATTCATCCCCCCTTTTTTTCTCCTTTTTAGTAACAGCAGCCATGTCGGTTGGAAGTCAGGGATGCCGGAAATAACTTTGGAAGGTGATCATCTAATGACCATTCCACCTAAGTTTGCTCCCAAATGGCCCAGTGATTTCAGAAGAGAATATTTTTCAAAGGATTTTCCCTTAGAGCCCTATGTTAAACTAAATTTGACTGTGGTGGCCATCTTGGTTAACAGTCGGTCATCAAAAATAATACTGAAAGAGAACTTCCTAAGGACCATTACTGCCAGGTCTGGTTCCAATTGGTCAAGCGGTTTCAGACAAGAAGATTTTTCCATGAATTTCCCCATAGGGCCCTATGTTAAACTAAGTTCGGCTGTGGCGGCCATCTTGGTTAACAGTCCAGGTCATTGAACATTCTTCTGAAAAGATTTTTTTGTAATTTTTTATTTTTCAACTCTTCCCATACATAATGAATAATAAACCACATTTTGTCAGTGTAATTTGCCTTACATTAAATTAAATTATATCCCCACTCCACACTCATTTTATAACATATGTATGATGATTTGATTATGGTCAATTTAGAGTTAAACAGTTCCCACCTGGACAACAACTATTCCTATATTAGAAAAAATTAATATGGTTGTTACAGTTTCTGAATAAATTTGGGTTAAACAATGAAGGGAGAAAGGGCAATGAGAAAAGAGAGCTTCAAGGGATCAATAACCCAAAATAAGCATATAAACAATGGATGCTGCCCATAGTAGTTTATATTATGATAAATTATCCCAGTTTATGAGCCAAGAAGTGTAGGTTCATTCTTTTGAATATTTCATAATTGACTTAGATTAATAAAAGCAAGAGAAAAAGAGAGAATACTTATGTTTGGTCACAAACTGGGTAACATACAATAGGCAAAGATATGTATTAAATGTTATATATGTTATAATAAATAGCTCACAAGAGGTAAAATAAATATGATACCTATAGATTTACATAGTTATTTGGGTGCAAAGTCCAAAGTTCATCCACTGAATTAATGCAACCAAAAAACAAATTTTCAAAAAAAAAAAGAATTCATATGTATAATTAGATGACAACATAGAAATAGAGTTATTCCCCTTGTAAGATATTTCTTACACAAATCCATTTTTTCTCAATTTTCTCAGCTATTGCAGGGGATTTATAGAATTTAGCAGACATTTGTTCTGTTTTATATATTTGCTGAATATATCTTATTATACCAATGGAAGAAGGATTGGTATGCAATTTTTTGCAAGTAAAAATTAGTACTTAATGGGAACAATGAGAAAATTAATAAAGTCGTCACAAGTGGTGGATCCAAGAATAATATCAGTAGATGATAATGGAATTTTCAAATTATATCTTCTCAATAGAATGTCCTTCATCTCTAACCAGAGGTTTTTTGCAAGGTTGCATTCCCAGAACAGATGCAAAATGGTTTCCTTTGTTTCATTGCAGAAACTACAAAGATGTGTTTCATATAACTTGAATTTGTGTAATAGGTTGTTTGTGCCAATAATTCAAAAAAGGAGTTTGTATTGAAAGTTTATCAGTTTGTTATTTTTTATACATTTAAAAGGCAAAGAATGAATACATTCCCAATCCTCTTCTTGTAATTCAATATTTAGTTCATTATCCCATTTTTGATGCTGCTTTGTGGGTTCTTCTGCATACATTGGAAGAAATTTTTGGTAAAAATACTGACAGGATTGATTTTTTTTTTCACAAACTTAAATATTTCACACGTAATGTTTTGTAGTTTTTCTCCACCTGCTGTTTTACTTTTCCAGAACTTTGGAATCATATGTATAATCCCGTAGTAGCATACACAATTAGTTTCTATATTATATGTGTTTATAAATTCATCAAGGGATAAAAATTCATTGTTCTTATTGAGTAAATCATTTATATAAAAAAAATCCTTCCCTACACCATTTTTCATAGAATACCACATGGTTATTGATTTTCAGTTTCTCGTTAAGCCATATGGACTGTTTCAAAATATCTTCTCTACTATTAATATAACTTTGTCTTAATTTACCCCAATTTATGAAAATATCTTTCCAAAATTTGTTAAAGTGTTTAGATACTTGTCTAAGACTATCTGTGTCTATCATCCATAATTTATCTCCACCAAATTTTAGGTATTGATCAGCAATTAAAGTTTTCCATGGTGACATATTTAATGGGTCTAAGATCTTATCAATCCAAGTCATTTTAACCCCCATACAGAAAGATTCTATGTGTGGCATTTTTAGCCCCCCCCCCCTTTCTCTTGAGAATTGACGATAACATTTCTTTTGGTTTTATCTGGTTTTTTACTCCACAAAAAATTTTAAAAAATCTTTTCAATTTCTTTCAATATATGAGATGGTGGGTTTGGCAGAACATAATAATAAAAATTGGGAGGGCTAATGATTTGATAACTGTTATTTTTCCCATATATGTCAAATCATGATATATCCAAGAGTTTAATAAAGACTTTACTTTTTGTAGTTTAATATTAAAATTTTCCAAAGTTTTATCTTCCGCTAAAAGGTCAAAATATATTCCTAAAAGTTTAAATTTTCCAGTCCAATTCCATTTGAGTTTTATTTCCGGTGGTAACTTGTCTCTCATATGTACTCTTGAACCAATCCATATTGCTTCTGTCTTATCTAGGTTTGCTCTTAATCCTACACACTCTGAAAACTTATGAATGATATATAGAGCTTCACTCAGACTCCTCTTTGTCATCAAGAAATAGCGAAGAGTCATCTGCATACTGACTGAGCAAGTATTCAGAGTTATCTATCTTTATTACCATTAATACTGGGGTCATACTTAATTGTGGAGCTCAATAGCTCTAAAGCTAAAATAAATAAATAGGGAGATAGCAGATCTCCTTGACGTACACCCTATAAATGTTAAAGAAGCTGGAGCAGTGTCCATTATTTATAATACAACTTTGGGAATTTTTGAAAAGGGTGCTAGTCCACTTACAGAAAGTTTGTCCAAAGCCATAAAATTCAAGAGCCTTTTCAATAAAGGACCATTCAAGAGTGTCTAATGCCTTTTCAAAGTCAATGACAAACTAGAAATAATGTGAGCAAAGCTCACTAATTGATACCCCTGCACCCCCTATCACAAAGAATGGCTAAGTCCATGTTTTGGTATTGAAAACCCCAAATGTTGGTCAGATCAAAATCTAAAATAGGAGGTGCACTATAGCATCATGTAAAAGAGATTCTCTTAAAGTTTCATCAAATTCCATTCAGTGGTTTAGGAGGAGTTGTGGATGGCATCATGGTACCCCTATCACAATGAATGGCAAAGTCCATGTGCTGGTATGGGTAACCCCAAATATTCATCTGATCAAAATCTAAAATAGGAGGTGCACTATGGCATCATGTAATAAAGATCCTCTGAATTTTTCATCAAATTCCATACAGTGGTTTAGGAGGAGTTGCGGATGGCATCATGGTACCCCCTATCACATTGAAAGTCCATGTTTTTTCTATGGGAAACCCCAAAAATTGGTCCGATCAAATTGAAAAATAGAAGGTGCACAATGCCATCATGGGATGAAGATTCTCTGAAAGTTTCATCAAATTCCATTCAGTAGTTTAGAAGAAGTTGCGGATACAAAGGTCGGACGAACGGACGGACGAACGGACGGACGGACGGACAGACACAACGAATATTATATACCCCGCTTTTTTTTCCAAAGTGGGGGTATAATAACTGACCAGGGATATTTTCTTCCTCTGTTTTTGCTAGAATATCATATAGTAACCTAGTGCAGTCTCCTATATATCTTCCTTTAATGAAACCTTGTTGAGATTCACTAATTAATGTTTTCAGTAGTGGTTTTATTCTATTTGCAACTGCTGCTGATACTATTTTCATATCAACATTTATTAGTGTTATAGGGCACCAATTTTTTAAATAAAATATTTATTTTCCATCTGAAAAGATAACTTCCTAAGGACCATTACTGCCAAGACTGGTTCCAATTGTTCCAATTGGTCATGTAGTTTAGTAGAAGATTTTTTAAATTCATCCCCCCCTCTTTAGTTCGCCTCAACGAAGTTGAGGGGAACTAATGGAGTACCAGGTGTCCACGTCTGCAGCCGCCTGCATGTCCACATGCATGTCCACAGCCAGTTCTCAGTTACTAGTTGACTTAGGGTCATATATTTTTGTGTGCAGGTGCATATTGAAGAGACTGACCATGTGATATAAGTTGAAGGTCACATGACCCATATTACACAATTGACTGGCTTTTAAGTTTTATGTCAAAAATCAGTTTTAACATTCAAAGTGACCTTTAATCACATTACTTGGTGTGAGGATGAATCTCGGAGAGTAACACAACCTCCCAACAAACTCTGACCTACTTATTTCGGTTCATTGACTTAGGTTAAGTTTTACATCCGAGTTCAGTTGTCTCATACCAAGGGACCTACAATCATATTACTTGGTATCAGGATCCATCTCCGAGAGCAACACAGCCTCCCACCAAAATTAGGTCATTCTGACCTACTTATCCTGCTTCATTGACTTAGGTTAAGTTTTACGTCTGAGTTCAGTCCTCTGATACCAAGGGACCTACAATCATATTACTAGGTGTCAGGGTACATCGCAGGGAGCAACACAGCCTCCAACCAAAATTAGGTCACTCTGACCTACTTATCCTGTTTCATTGACTTAGGTTAAGTTTTACGTCCGAGTTCAGTTCTCTCATACTAACGGACCTACAATCATATTAGATGCTATCAGGGTGCATCTCAGGAAGCAACACAGCATCCCACCAAAATTAGATCACTCTGACCTACTTATTGCACTTCATTGATTTGGGTTAAATTTTACGTGCAAGTTCAGTTCTCTGATACCAAGCAACCTACAAGCATATTACTTGATGTCAGGGTGCATCTCGGGGAGTAACACAGTCTCCCACCAAAATTAGGTCACTCTGACCTACTCATTGACTTAGGTTAAGTTTTATGTTCAAGTTCAGATTCCGATACCATGGGACTTACAATCATATTACCTGATGTTAGGGTGCATCTGGGGGAGTAACACAGCCTCCTACCAAAAAAAGGTTATTCTGACCTACTTATCCAGCTTCATTGACTTAGGTTAAGTTTTATGTCCAAGTTCAGTTCGCTAATTCCAAGCGGCATACAGTTATATTACTTGGTGTCTGGGTGCATCTCGAGGAGTAGCACAGCCTCCCATCAAAATTAAGTCACTCTGACCTACTTTATTTCACTTCATTGACTTAGGTTAAGTTTTATATCCGAGTTCAGTTCTCTGATATCAAGCAACCTAGAATCGTATTACTTGGTGTGAGGATGCATCGGGGGAGTAACACAGCCTCCCACTAAAATTAGGTCACACTGACCTACTTATCACACTTCATTTACATAGGTTAAGTTAAGTCTGAGTTAAGTTCAAGCGACCAAGCGACCTACAATCATATTACATGGAGTCAGGGTGCATCTCTGGAAATAACACAGCCTCCTACCAAAATTAGGTCACTCTGACCTACTTATTGCACTTCATTGACTTAGGTTAAGTTTTACGTCCGAGTTCAGTTCTCCGATACCAAGTGGCCTACAATCATATAACTTACTGTAAGGGTTCATCTCAGGGAGCTACACAGCCACACACCAAATTTAGTAGAGGAATGAGGCGAACTTTGTAATTTTTGCAGATTTCTGGTTTCTACTTTTAGTAACAGAAGCCATGTCAGTTGGAAGTAGGAAATGCCAGACATAACATTGGAAGGGGTGCCACCCAAGGACCATTCCACCAAAGTTTTATCCCAATTGGCCCAGTGGTTTCAGAGGAGAAGATCTTTATAGGAAAAGTGTACACAGGACGACAGGGAACTGACGCCAAGTGATGGCAATAGCTCACATGGCCTTTTAGGAAAAGGTGACAGATACCAAGTGACCAGAAAGCTCTAATGCCCCTCTGGACAAGGAAACATAGGACTCATACTAAGCCCTTAGACTGAAATGTAATGAATATAAAGGTTTTATTTGAAGGAAAGAAATTCAAAAATCTGATGCCAAATAACTGGTGAAAAATTTATATTGTACATTTTGTACTTTATCTGAAATATAACCGTTTCACTTCACTGATTAAAATTTTATATAGGCCAGTTGAGCTAAAACTTGGAAATCTTCAAATGTAAATTAGAAGTGATACAACAACTCAGATGTTTAATTTATTTTTGTATAAAACAATATCTCTTTTTTGAAAAACTTTTATTTTCCTCATCACTAGGGCAAATTGATCAGTTTTCTTTTGTTTGTTTTTTTTTCAAAATTCAATTCAAACTTTTACCTCAATTAAAGACAGTAACTGTATAATATCAAAACAGATGACCATATAGAAATGTAAAAATGGATTTATCTCCCTTGTTACAAAATTTGATTTTGTCATTAATTTTGTATGATTAAGTTTTATACTTTTTGTCACTAAATTAAAATTTATAGATATATTATGATTCAGTGTGATGAGACAATTTCTCTGACACCAAATCTACAGTAATATTGTCAAACTACAAACAAACAATAATCACTTCCATTTTATCTGTCTGATAAAAATTTTTACTTTTTGTCATGAAATTAAAATTAATATAAATTTTCCGATTCAGTGTGATGAGAGAAGTAAAACAAGACCCCACATGATGGGGGTATAATTTATATTTTAATTTTTTTTTCATCTCCTGAATTTCAAAGTCAGTTGATAATGAAACTGTTACTGCAGATGTCTGTCACATAAAAAAATAACTTTTCGTAAAAAATGTGAAAACAAACAACATTTTCTGATTCAGTAGAAAGAGACAAACAAAATGATACCCCACATGATGGGTGAAATATTTCATTTTAATCAAATTTTCTCCTGACATTTGTGACAAGTTGATTAATGAAGTTGAATAATTTTTTGTAACAAACTCCATAAAACTTGATATTTTGTGATTCAGTAGAAAGAGAGAAGTCAAACAAGACCCCACACTGTCCAGATACATACTCTGAGTTTATCTTTAGTATCTAGGTCAGCCCCAGTTCTGATCAATAGTGAAACGATCTCCAGGTGGCCTCCCCTGGCAGCGTAGTGTAGTGGTGTGTTTCCCTAAAACAATAAATATATAACAATATTTAAACACAACAATTTCTCTGTCATCAAATCTACAAAAATATTGTCAAACTACAAACAAACAATAATCACTTCCATTTTATCTGTCTGATTAAATTTTATACTTTTTGTCATGAAATTAAAATTAATATAAATTTTCTGATTCAGTGTGATGAGACGAGTAAAACAAGACCCCACATGATGGGGGTAAAATTTATATTTTAATTTTTTCTCTCTGAACTTCAAACAACCAGTTGATAAATGAAACAGTTACTGCAGATATCTGTCACATAAAAAATAACTTTTCGTAAAAAATGTGAAAACAAACAACATTTTCTGATTCAGTAGAAAGAGACAAACAAAATGATACCCCACATGATGGGTGAAATATTTCATTTTAATCAAATTTTCTCCTGACATTTGTGACAAGTTGATTAATGAAGTTGAATAATTTTTTGGAACAAACTCCATAAAACTTGATATTTTGTGATTCTGTAGAAAGAGAGAAGTCAAACAAGACCCCACACTGTCCAGATACATACGCTGTTATTAGTAGTATCTAGGTCAGCCCCATTGTTGATCAATAGTGAAGCTATCTCCAGGTGGCCATCCCTGGCAGCGTTGTGTAGTGGTGTGTATCCCTAAAACAATAAATATATAACAATATTTAAACACAACAATTTCTCTGTCATCAAATCTACAAAAATATTGTCAAACTACAAACAAACAATAATCACTTCCATTTTATCTGTCTGACTAAAATTTATACTTTTTGTCATGAAATTAAAATTAATATAAATTTTCTGATTCAGTGTGATGAGACAAGTAAAACAAGACCCCACATGATGGGGGTATAATTTATATTTTATTTTTTTCTCTACTGAATTTCAAACAACCAGTTGATAAATGAAACAGTTTTTCCAGTCAGATGTGATATAAAAAAATAACTTTTCGTAAAAAACGTGAAAACAAACAACATTTTCTGATTCAGTAGAAAGAGACAAATAAAATGATACCCCACATGATGGGTGAAATATTTCATTTTTCAATTTTCTTCTAAAATTTTCATTCAATAAGTTGCATCACAAACATACAAATAAATGTTGACTCCGTGGGAATTTGACCAGGAATATGTCATATAATTGTATAATTGGCATGTCAAGATTTAAACTTTCCCTGCACAGTTCAGTAAATATTTGCATAAACACCAATCCATATATATGACTTAAATAAACTGTTATCACAGAGATATGTCTCGCCTTTTTGTAATTTTGATTATGCAAATGTTGAAATCATAATAGCAATACCTTAACATCTTACACAAGTTATGCAAATATTCAAAGTCAATGAACCATGACTGAGTTACATGGTTAAACAATCTCCATTTAAATGAGATGTGTGAATGCTAATACAACTGGATACCAAATACCATTGACTTATTATAAGTTGTTCCCAAACCTAAGTACAAAAATTTTGTGGGAAAAATTTGGTTGATTATATAGGGAATCACTGATGCGTGACTGGAGTGGGCCCCCCTTAGGTCGGTCAGCGCCGCCCCCCCTAACAAAAAGTTCTGGATCCGCTACTGATAGGAATACTTTAACATGTAAGTTATGCAAATATTCAGTCAATGAATATGCACGAATTAGCATACCTATATGTAGCTTTTCAACCCAACCTCATCATGGCGAGACAAAAATCTTTTTGCTTGGCTTTGTGTCCAATAAAATATAATTTTGTTTGTTTACTTATAGTTACTTATAGTTGATTTCCAGTACAGGATCTCTCAAGGTTCCTCTCCACCAGACTCATAATATATGTAAAGTAAGCAAACCATTCAAAGTCAATAGACCATGACTGAGGGGGTGGAGCCAAATAATCTCCATGGCAATGAGATGTGGCAATGATAATACATCTGCATACCAATTATCATTGACCTACCACTAGTGGATCCCCATAAACTGACCTAATCACAAACTAATACATGTAAAGTAAGCAAACCATTCAAAGTCAATAGACCATGACTGAGGGGGTGGAGCCAAATAATCTCCATGGCAATGAGATGTAGCAATGGTAATACATCTGCATACCAATTATTATTGACCTACCACTAGTGGATCCCCATAAACTGACCTAATCACAAACTAATACATGTAAAGTAAGCAAACCATTCAAAGTCAATAGACCATGACTGAGGGGTTGGAGCCAAATAACCTCCACGGCAATGAGATGTAGCAATGGTAATGCATCTGCATACCAATTATCATTGACCTACCACTAGTGGATCCCCATAAACTGACCTAATCACAAACTAATACATGTAAAGTAAGCAAACCATTCAAAGTCAATAGACCATGACTGAGGGGGTGGAGCCAAATAATCTCCATGGCAATGAGATGTGGCAATGGTAATACATCTGCATACCAATTATCATTGACCTACCACTAGTGAATCCCCATAAACTGACTTAATCACAAACTAATACATGTAAAGTAAGCAAATCATTCAAAGTCAATAGACCATGACTGAGGGGGCGGAGCCAAATAATCTCCATGGCAATGAGATGTGGCAATGGTAATACATCTGCATACCAATTATCATTGACCTACCACTAGTGGATCCCCATAAAACTGAGCTAATCACAAACTAATACATTGTTGACGCCATCGCCGCCGCCGCCGCCGCCGACGCCGGAAACAGCATACCTATGTCTCGCCTTTTGACTCCGTCAAGGCGAGACAAAAATTCAAGTGTTCAATTAGCTTTTTCTTCTTTTACATATTTTATGTTTACATATTCATTAAATTCCTTTTTTATATTTTTATGTAGGCCCCTTATAGTGTGAAGTCAGAAACAACAACAGCCCATGGTGGCCATATTTGTAGTCTGATTTCGACAAAATGAGGAGACTTTGTACAGAACCTCCAATAGATGCTTTTTCAGTCGGATTTCATTCCATTTGGCCAAGGTTTTTCAGAAAATTTTTTAATAAACCAATGAGAAACAAAAATTGCATATGACGGCCATGTTTGCTGCCCGAACGGGACGAAATGAGGAAACTTTGTAAACAACCTCCCATATATGCTTCCTGCCAAATTTAATTTCATTTTGCCTAGTGGTTCCAGAGAAGATCAAAATGTTAAAAGTTAACGGACGATGTACGACAGACGGACTCCAAGCACTAGAAAGAAAAAAAAATTCTGATTACACCCTTTCATTTCAAATAATAAGTAATCCTGTGTTAGGATACTAACATTAAAGTCGCTAAAACGGCCCCCAACCATTGTCCTGCTATTTCCATGGTAACGGCAGCCATTTTGAAAATTCCAAAGATGGATGGCACATCTACACATGACAGGTCACATCATTGTCAAGATTCATGAAGATAGGACCAAATCTAGATTTTTCGCATTTTTGTTGTTTCCACGGCAATGACAGCCATTTTGGAAATTCCAAAGTCAAATGCCAAATCTACATATACTCGTTAATACCTCTGTAAAATTTCATTAAATTTGATCGAAGCATTTTAAAGAAAATTTCACATTTTTGCTGTTTCCCTGGTAAAGGCGGCCATTTTAAAAATTCCAAAGTCGAATTACAGCTACATATGGTGCTACCTGTAATAATCTATCACCAAATAACATATAAAGTACATAGGAATAATTCAACACTATCACATGAGTATTGTTCTATCCATGAAAATTGACCCCCCTAAATTAATGCCAAGATGACCCCGGGCTGAAATAAAAGATGTGGAATGGACACCTGGACATTGGTCTCTTGTATTACACAAAACTTAAAGGTTCTACTAGTAGCGAATCAATATTCAAAAAATTGCCCCACCCATGTTCCAGACCTCCAAATAGTGCCAAGTTGACCCCCATTTCAAATAAAAAATAGTGAATGGACCCCTGGTGATACTACCCCAACAGCATACCAAATATAAAGTTTCCATCATTTAAGGATTGGAGGAAAATGGTCGGAGAGCTTTAGGGTTAAGAATAATAGCAATAGTAATAAAAATAAGAAACGGAATAACACTCCGTTTTGGCGACTTAACAACAAGTAATCCTGTGTTAGGATGCTAACACAAAAGTCGCCAAAACAGCCCCCAACAATTGTTCTGCTGTTTCCATGGTATCAGCAGCCATTTTGAGCAATCCAGTCTCTAGTACATCTACACATGATAGTTCACATTACTGTACAGTTTTATAAAGATTGGACCAAATTTCTATTTTTTGCATTTGTGCTATTTTCGTGGTAACTATTATGGTCAAATATCCAAAATCTTAATACATAGTTTAAGATTCAGCTTACCAAAGAACCCCAAGAATTCATTTTTTTATGAAATCAAATAAAGTTTAATTTTGGACTCTTTGGACCTCAATGTGGAACAATTTGATAACGGGGACCAAAATCAAAAATCTAAATACACGGTTAGATTCAGCATATCAAAGAAACCCAAAATTCAATTTTTGTTGAAATCACATTTTTGCAGTTTCCATGGTAACGGCAGCCATTTTGAAAATTCCAAATTTGAATAGCACAGCTACAGCTGACAGGTCACATTACTGTACATTTTTATAAATATTGGACCAAATTTCTATTTTTTTCATTTGTGCTGTTTCCATGGTAACAACGATCATTTTAAAAATTCCAAAGTCGAATGCCACATCTTCAGATGTCACAATGTGTCAGTTAAATCTCTGTAAAGTTTCATTTAGTTTGAATAATTTAAATATTTTTCACATTTTTGCAGTTTCCATGGTAACAGCAGCCATTTTGAAAATTCCAAAGTCGAATAGCACAGCTACACCTGACAGATCACATTAATGTACAGTTTTATAAATATTGAACCAAATTCCAATTTTTTCATTTGTGCTGTTTCCATGGTAACAACGCTCATTTTGAAAATTCCAAAGTCAAATGACACATCTACACATGCCAGTTAACATTGGTATAACGTTTCATTAATTTTGAAGCATTTTAAAAAATTTTCACATTTCTGCAGTTTCCATGTTAACGGCGGCCATTATATTTCATAATCCTGGGCTTGTCTCAGGTTAATAAGTGAACCCTTACTTTATGTCAGGCCGCATGCCTTTTTTCACAGTCGAGTAGTTCTGAATGACCACTCTCAGTATACTAGAATACTGACAATGTCAGAAAGGGCCCCGCCGGCTTGTGTGATTGAACTCATGGGAATCAAAAACACTTCAAAATCTAGTTGTGATTTCATACATTCATTTTATCCATCAAAAATCATGAAGCTAAACTCTCAAAATATGGTTTTTTCATATAAAAACTAAGCTTTCATCCAAAAAGTGTTTCCCAATTTTCCTTCAATTCAAAAGGGTCCTTTCTTTGATCATGTCCAACACTGTGTATAAAATTTATGAACATCTGTGAAGACAATCTTAAGTTATCATACAACATAAGGTTAATTCTCAAAATATACATTTTTTCACAAAAAAACTAAGGTTTTCCCCAAAACTTTTTTTTCCAATTTTCCTAAAAATCAAGAGGGACTTTCCTCTAATCATGTCCAAAACTGTGTATAAAATTTATGAAAATGTGTGAAGCCAATCTAAGTTATCATACAACATAGTGTTCATTCTCCAAATATGCATTTTTTCATATAAAAACTAAGTTTTTCCCCAAAAAGTGTTTCCGATTTTCCTAAAAATCAAAAGGGACCTTCATCTGATCATGTTCAACACTGTGTATAAATTAAATTTATGAAAATATGTGAAGGAAATCTGAAGTTATCATACAACATAATGTTAATTTTCAAAATATGCATTTTTTCATATAAAAACTAAGTTTTTCACAAAATTTGTTATCGGATTTACCTCAAAACCGAAAGGGTCCTTCCTTTTGTGAAATCCAATATTTTATATAATAAACTGTTATCACAGAGATATGTCTCGCCTTTTTGTAATTTTGATTATGCAAATGTTGAAATCATAATAGCAATACCTTAACATCTTACACAAGTTATGCAAATATTCAAAGTCAATGAACCATAACTGAGTTACATGGTTAAACAATCTCCATTTAAATGAGATGTGTGAATGCTAATACAACTGGATACCAAATACCATTGACTTATTATAAGTCGTTCCCAAACCTAAATACAAAAATTTTGTGGGAAAAATTTGGTTGATTATATAGGAATCACTGATGCATGACTGGAGTGGGCCCCCCTTAGGTCAGTCAGCGCCCCCCCCCCCTTTACAAAAAGTTCTGGATCCGCCGCTGATAGCAATACTTTAACATGTAAGTTATGCAAATATTCAGTCAATGAATATGCACGAATTAGCATACCTATGTGTAGCTTTTCAACCCAACCTCATCATGGAGAGACAAAAATCGTTTTGCTTGGCTTTGTGTCCAATAAAATATAATTTTGTTTGTTTACTTATAGTTACTTATAGTTGATTTCCAGTACAGGATCCCTCAAGGTTCCTCTCCACCAGACTCATAATATATGTAAAGTAAGCAAACCATTCAAAGTCAATAGACCATGACTGAGGGGGTGGAGCCAAATAATCTCCATGGCAATGAGATGTGGCAATGATAATACATCTGCATACCAATTATCATTGACCTACCACTGGTGGATCCCCATAAACTGACCTAATCACAAACTAATACATGTAAAGTAAGCAAACCATTCAAAGTCAATAGACCATGACTGAGGGGGTGGAACCAAATAATCTCCATGGCAATGAGATGTAGCAATGGTAATAACATCTGCATACCAATTATCATTGATCTACCACTAGTGGATCCCCATAAACTGACCTAATCACAAACTAATACATGTAAAGTAAGCAAACCATTCAAAGTCAATAGACCATGACTGAGGGGGTGGAACCAAATAATCTCCATGGCAATGAGATGTAGCAATGGTAATAACATCTGCATACCAATTATCATTGATCTACCACTAGTGGATCCCCATAAACTGACCTAATCACAAACTAATACATGTAAAGTAAGCAAACCATTCAAAGTCAATAGACCATGACTGAGGGGGCGGAGCCAAATAATCTCCATGGCAATGAGATGTGGCAATGGTAATACATCTGCATACCAATTATCATTGACCTACCACTAGTGGATCCCCATAAAACTGAGCTAATCACAAACTAATACATTGTTGACGCCATCGCCGCCGCCGCCGCCGCCGCCGCCGCCGCCGCCGACGCCGGAAACAGCATACCTATGTCTCGCCTTTTGACTCCGTCAAGGCGAGACAAAAATCATAAAAATCCGTGAAGTCAATCTTAAGTTATCGTACGACAAAGGAAATGCTGACAGACAGACGGACGGACAAGACTGATTACTATAGGGCGGCCGCCATGTCCATTGCCGGGGCCCTAATAAACACCTGGCTAGTTAGTGACAGCCTCTTTACTTTTAAAGGCCGCACGACTCGTTTGCTAGAGGAAAATCGAATCGATTATTTAACAGACTCTGTTAAAATAAACTTTAAATTTCATTCGAAGAATCTTCGGGTGCATTTTAAAAAGACTCTCTCAAGATTGTAAGGTCTAAGGATTATTATTATTATTATAATAATTAGTATGGCTCGTTGTAAATCTAAACCCTAGGATAGTGATGAAAGTATGGATGATGATCAAATACTGACACTTTTTGCATCTGAGGAGGAAGTTGATGCCTCATTTTCTGTTTTTTTGCCACGGGGTAGCGACAGTATTTTGAACGACCCTGATATTGACGTTGAAGAAACAGAAACGGAGATTGTGCTGGCCCAAAGGGCGATTACACAAAATGTGAATGCACCGGTTAGCAAAACAGTGATAAAAGTCAGAAAAAGGTAAACCCACTGAGAATTCTAGTAAACAAGAGGCTTGGAGGGCTGAGCCTGTATCGCTCACCTGGGAGTCACAAACTTTTGATTCGATTAGATGGACTAAGATTTATTTCTGGAAATTTTGTAAATGACCTTCTATAGATGCTTCATACCAAGTCTAACTTCATTTGGCGAAACGGTTTCAGAGGAGAAGAATTTAAAAATTTGACCAATGAGAACATATAAAGGCTTCTGGTGGCCATTTTGTTTTACAGACTATGATAATTTATGCAAAGTTTGTAAAGGACCTTTCATAGATACTCCATATCAAAATTTAGTTCATTTGGCTTTATGGTTTCAGAGGAGAAGTTTTAAATTCCAACCAATCAGAACATGTAATGCTCATGGTGGCCATTTTGTTTCATGGACTGGGATGGTTTATGCATATTTTGTAAAGGACCTTCCATAGATGCTCCATACCAAAAATCAGTTCATTTTGCTTTACGGTTTCAAGGTAGAAGAAGTTTTATATTTCGACCAATCAGAACATTTAAATGGTCATGGCAGCCATTTTGTTTCACAGACCATGATTTTTTATGCAAATTTTGTAAACAACCTTACATAGATTCTCCACACCAAAAATCAGTTCATGTGGCTATATGGTTTCAGAAGAGAAGTTTTAAATTTCTACCAATCAGAACATGAAAATGCACATGGCGGCCATTTTGTTTTACTGACAAGGATGATTTATGCAAATTCTGTAAGGACCTTCCATAGATGCTCTTTACCAACTAGAGGCTCTCAAGAGCCTGTATCGCTCACCTGGATTTAACTTTTCACCTTGAGCAGACCTAAAAATTTAAGTGTTGCAGTCAATTTGGCTGGTTTTTCTATAGGATTCTATGTTAAACTAATTTCAGCTGTGGCAGTAATCTTGGTTGACAGTCCAGGTCAACGGATACATTTTTAAAAGAGAACCATCTAAGGACCATTTCTGCTAAGTCTTGTTCCAACTGGCTAAGCGGTTTCAGACAAGAAGAATTTGAAATGAATTTTCCTATAGGGTCGAATATTTAACAAAGTTTGGTGTGGTAGCCATCTTGTTGACAATCCAGGTGATAGGACACATTTCTGAAAGAGGATCTCCTAAGGACCAATTCTGCCAAGTCTGGCTCCAATACATGTATGTCAAGTGGTTTCAGACAAGATTTATCAATGAATTTTTCCATAGGGCCCTATGTTAAACTAAGTTCGGGTGTGGCGGCCATCTTGGTTGACAGTCTGGCTCATCGCACAAAATTCTGAAAGAGGATTATCTAAGGACCATTGCTACAAAGTCTAATTCTAATTGGATTATAGTGGTTTCAGACGAGAACATTTTTGAGTGAATTTCCCATAGGGTCCTATGTTAAAATAAGTTCTGCTGTGGCAGCCATCTTGGTTCACAGTCCACGAAATCAGACACATTTCTGGAAAGGACCTTCTTAGGACCAATGCTGCCAAGTCCTGCTCCAATATGTCAACTGGTTTCAGACAAGAAGATTTTTCAATGAATTTTCCTATAGGGCCCTATGTTAAAATAAGTTCAGTTGTGGCGGCCAACTTGGTTGACAGTCCAGGTCATCGGACACACCTCTGTAAGAGGACCATCTAAGGACCATTGCTGCCAAGTCTGGTTCCAATTGGTCATGTGGTTTAAGGCAAGAATATTTTTCAATGAATTTTCCCATAGGGCCCTATGTTAAACTAAGTTCGGCTGTGGCGGCCATCTTGGTTAACAGTTTGGGTCATTGGACATATTTCTGAAAGAGAACCTGCTAAGAACCAATACTGCCAACTTTGGTCCCAACTGGCCTTGTAGTTTCATATAAGAAAATTTTTGAAATTCACCCCCCCCCCCCCCACTTTTTGTCTATTTTTAGTAACAGAAGCCATGTCGGTTGGAAGTCCGGGATGCCAGACATAATTTTGGAAGGGGGCCACCCAAGGACCATACCACCAAAGTTTGGTCTCAATTGGCCCAGTGGTTTGACAGGAAAAGATCTTTAAAACAAAGTTTACGCTGGATGCCGTCTTTAAAGGGCAAAAACTCCTATAAGGGGTCAATCAATGATTTTGGTCATCTTGAATTATTTGTAGATCTTACTTTGTTGAACATTTTTGCTGTTTACAATTTGTCTTTATCTATAATAATATTCAAGATAATACGTAACCTAAAACTGCAAAATTTCCTTAAAATTAACAATTCAGGGGCAATAACCCAACAAAGGATTGACCGATTCGTCTGAAAATAATTTCATGGCAGGTAGATCTTAACCTGATGAACATTTTTACTCCGGACAGTTTTGCTCTATTTGCTTTAGTTTTTGAGATACAAGACAAAAACTGCAGTTTACCCCTATGTTCTATTTTTAGCCATGTCAGCCATGTTGGTCAGCAGGCGGGGTCATCGGACATATTTTTTAAACTAGATACCTTAATGATTCTTGTGGCCAAGTTTGGTTCAATTTGGCCCAGTAGTTTCAGAGGAGAAGATTTAGTGTAAAAGTTAACGGACGACGACGGACGATGATGGACGACAGACGATGACGGACGATGGACGCCACGTGATGAGAAAAGCTCACTTGACCCTTTGGGTCAGGTGAGCTAAAAATCAGTTCATTTTGCTTTACGGTTTCAGGGGAAAAAGTTTTAAATTTCGACCAATCAGAACATTTAAATAGTCATGGCGGCCATTTTGTTTCACGGACAGGGATGATTTATGCAAACTTTGTAAAGGACCTTCCATAGATGCTCCATACCAACTAGAGGCTCTCTAGAGCCTGTATCGCTCACCTGGATTTAACTTTTCACCTCGAGCAATTGACTAAACATTTAAGTGCTGCAGTCAATTTGACTAGTTTTTCTATGGGGTTCTATGTTAAACAAAGTTTGGCTGTGGCAGCTATCTTGGTTGACAGACCAGGTCAATGGACACATTTCTAAAAGAGAACCATCTAAGGACCATTATTGTTAAGTCTTGTTCCAACTGGCTGAGTGGTTTCAGACAAGAAGATTTTTAAATGAATTTTCCTATAGGGTCCTATATTAAACTAAATTCGGCTGTGGTGGCCATCTTGGTTAACAATCCAGATGATCGGACCAATTTCTGAAAGAGGACCATCTAAGGACCCATACTGCCAACTTTAGTTCCAATTGGCTGAGTAGTTTCAGACAAGAAGATTTTTGAGTGAATTTATCATAGGGTCCTAAGTTCAGCTGTGGCGGCCATCTCGGTTCACAGTCCACGAAATCGAACAAATTTCTGAAAGAGGACCTCCTAAGAACCATTGCTACATAGTCTGGTTCCAATTGGTCCAGTGGTTTCAGACAAGAAGATTTTTCAATGAATTTTCCCATAGTGCCCTATAATAAACTAAGTTTATCTGTGGCAGCCATCTTGCTTAAATGTCCTGGTCATCGGGCATATTTCTGAAAGAGAACCTCCTAAGGACCATTACTGCCGAGGTTAGTTTCAATTGGCGTTGTATTTTCATGAAAGAAGATTTTTTAAATTCATCCCCCCTTTTTTCTATTTTTAGTAACAGCAACCATGTTCTTGGAAGTCGGGGATGCAGGATATAACTTTGGAAGGGGGCCATCCAAGGACCATTCCACCAAAGTTTGGCCCAGTGGTTTCAAAGGAAAAGATTTTAAAGGAAATTTTACGCGGAAGAAATCTTTAAAAGGAAAAACTCCTATAGGGGATCAATCAATTTTTTTGGTCATGTTGACTTATTTGTAGATCTTACTTTGATGAACATTTTTGCTGTTTACATTTTGTCTTTATCTATAATAATATTCAAGGAATCCCTGCAAAATTTCCTTAAAATTAACAATTCAGGGAAAATAACCCAACAAAGGGTTGACCGCTTCGTCTGAACATTTCATGGCAGGTAGATCTTGACCTGATAAACATTTTTGCTCTAAATGATTTAGTTTTTGAAATATAAGACAAAAACTGTGTTTACCCCTATGTTCTATTTTTAGCCATGTCGGCCATGTTGGTTGGCAGGCGGAGTCATCGGACATATTTTTTAAACTAGATATCCTAATGATGCTTGTGGCCATGTTTGGATCCATTTGGCCCAATAGTTTCAGAGGAGAATATTTTTGTAAAAGTTAACGGACGACAAGAGATGACGGACGACAGACAATGGACGCAAGTGATGAGAATAGCTCACTTGACCCTTTGAGTCAGGTGAGCTAAAAATCAGTTCATTTGGCTTTATGGTTTCAGAGTTTTAAATTTGGACCAATCAGAACATGTAAATGCTAATGGCGGCCATTTTGTTTCACTGACCGGGATGATTTATGCAAACTTTGTAAAGGACCTTCCAGAAAGAAGCTTCAGGCCAAATTTCAGTTCAATAGGTCCAGGGGTTTCAGAGAGAAGATGAAAATGTAAAAGTTTACAGACGGACAGACCACGGACGACGACGGACGCCAAGTGATGGCAAAAGCTCACATGTTCTTTTAGGGCAGGTGAGCTAAAAAGGGAAACAAAAAAGGAAGACAGATAACGAAATGCCAGCAGGAAGCAAAGTGACAATCAGTCCTAAGAAGAAAAAGACTTCTGTTAAAGCAGACAAGCAATCAGTTACTCAAAGACTCAAGAGTCTATTTGAAGGCTTGTCAGAAACATTAGAGTCCACACTTAATGTTTGTTTGTTTGTTTAGTTGGGGTTTTACGCTGTTTTCAGCACATTTGGCTATTTCGCGGCGGCCAGTTTTTATTGGTGGAGGAAGCCGGAGTACCCAGAGAGAACCACCGACCTTGGTAGGAAAGTTGGCAATCCTTGTCAATTAAGATCGGAGTTGAACACACCCCGCCACAGGTGAGATTCGGACTCGCAACCTCAGCGTTGACAGGCTAGTGATCACTAACACCAGCACAGAAACATTATTTTATCCCTGACCAGGTTTGGCGTTGTAAGGGTCAAGGCGACAAAGACGCCATTTATACAAATTTTTTAGAAGAGGAGAAAAAGGACAGCCACCGGGATGACAACATTGACAGATGGGACTTACTCTGTAAACACAAAGGCCAAATCCCTAGCAAAGAAGCCTTGCCAGAGAAAACGCGCGACAACGGAGCGGGCACGACCTCAAAGATAATTAGAAAATGTTAGACAATGTGAACATTTATTTATATTGTAAATATTTTTTTTGTTTTTGTTAATGTTCATTATTTTTCATCTTTGTTAATGATTTATATGTTATTGATAAATTATGCTTTTTTCATGTAAATAAATGTGTATAGTACTTATTTGATTATTATTTACAGTGAGCAGAAAAAAAATCCCAACTATTTTTTTTGTAAAAAACCTTTATCTAACCAAAACTAAAGAAATATTACATTTAAAACATATATAAAACAGTTTTTGAAGTGGTCGGTGGTTGGTTGGTGGTGGTCGGCGGTGGTCAGTGGTGGTTAAAAGTCCTTCCCATCATTAGTAGTCATGACGAACTACCTAGACCACTCGGCCACCAAGGCCCCCCACACTTAATGAGAATGTTAAGAAGACCTCAGGTCCGCATCAGCTTAATATCAATGATCGAGTCAGAATGTTGATTGAAAAGAATAGAGGAACGATAATGCAAGGAAATGACGATCATAATGAAGATCCTGATTTTTTAGATTTCAACATGTTTAGTGACGATGATGAACATGAGGTAGTCAATAATGGCAATGAAAGAGATGCTGAAAGTAATGATGAGAAGTTTGAATATGAAATGCCGAAGATCTTCGAAGATGAGGAAAAATTTGACACAGAGGTGAGTTCCTCAATTGCCAAGGTAGTTGGAAATACCTGTGAGAAAAGATCAGATGTCTCGCTAATGACAAAAGATGGAAAGATACCTAATAACTGTATGAGCCTTGTACCACCTCCAGTGAACACAATTTTTAGAGAGAAGAGCTAAAACTCAAGATTTGACAACACAAACAATTCAGAGGTTATTGGGAGGAGGCATGGTTCCATTGATCAAGGTGGCGGAAAGATTAAGGACAATGAATCCAGATGTAAAACAGCTAAGAGAGCTGATAACCAAAGCCATTGTTATACTTTGTAATACACATTTTGAACTATAAAGAGACTTATGTCCTTGAAACCTCATATTGACAGAAATTACCAACTTTGTAACAGGAACGAGGCCACTGGTGTAAATCTTTTTGGAGATGACGTTAGCAAGCATTTGAGGGATATTAATGAAGTACAAAAGTTAAACAAGAGTCTAATTAACTATAGGCCAAAAAACTACAGAGGTTTCAGCACGTTCAGAGGAGATCCTTCAACCGGACTTATGGCAGAAGAGGAGGCCAGATCAATTACAGGCAAAATTACAGTCAGACAAAAGCCACCAGAGGGGGCAGACCAATGAACTTCTATCAAAACAAAAGAAAGTTTTGAAGGTGAGCAAAGTTAATAAAATGCTCCGCTGGGCGCAGCTAGATACGACCGCAGATGTCGAACCCTGAATAGTTGGGGCAATTATGAACACAACATTCAAGCTTGATACAATACTGAATTTGGATTGTGAATAAATATTTGACACAGCATAGGTTTCTGACACAGAATGAATGTTGTCTAAGAACTTAAAATTTTTTAATTTACCTATTCAAACCATATCAGTATTATTTGTTTTTATATATAAATCAGAAATAACCAATTTAAAATTTAAAATTGGGCACACATATCAATTTCTTGCTATTGCGCAATACCGTGCAATTGAAAATTTCTTCAAATATTTGACACATAATAGGTTTCTGACACAGAATAACTGAAATCAAAGAACTTAGAATTGGTCATATGAGTTAAATTTATATTCAATTTTTTGCTTCTTGTGCAATACAATATGCTGTGGAGAATTGCCCCCCCCCCAAAAAAAAATTAATAATTTACCCCTTTTTTTAGCTTTTGTGCAATACACTATGAAGTTGCACATTGACCCCCCCCTCCCAAAAAAAAACAAAAAACAATAAAATTTAATGTAACCCCCCCCCTTTTTTTGCTAAAAAAATTTGAAATTTTCTTTTTAATTTATGAAATATGAAATGAGAAAAAAATTACCCCCTCCCCAATTTCTCATTTACCCCCCCCCCCCCCTCTAAATTTTGTTTTCAACCCCCCCCCCCCCCATTTCTTTATACTTTGCAACCATAACAGCCCATTTAAATACACCATAACATATTAAAATAGAAAATGACATCATAGTCATGGAATTTGTTAATAATAAGGTTTTGATAGCAGAGCACACATATCAATTTCTTGCTATTGCACAATACTGTGCAATTGAAAATTTCTTCAAATATTTGACACATAATAGGTTTCTGACACAGAATAACTGAAATAAAGAACTTAGAATTGGTCATATGATTTGAATTTATATTCAATTTTTTGCATCTTGTGCAATACAATATGCTGTGGAGAATTTCCCCCCCCCCCAAAAAAAAATTTACCCCTTTTTTAGCTTTAATTTTGGACCCCGATTTGGACCAACTTGAAAACTGGGCCCATAATAAAAAAAAACTAAGTACATATTTAGATTCAGCATATCAAAGAACCCCAAGAATTCAATTTTTGTTAAAATCGAACTAAGTTTAATTTTGGACACTTTGGACCTTAATGTAGACCAATTTGAAAACGGGACCAAAAATTAAGAATCTAAATGCACGGTTAGATTCGGCAGATCAAAGAACCCCAATAAATCAATTTTCGATGAAATCAAACAAAGTTTAATTTTGGACCCCGATTTGGACCAACTTGAAAACTGGGCCCATAATAAAAAAACTAAGTACATGTTTAGATTCAGCATATCAAAGAACCCCAAGAATTCAATTTTTGTTAAAATCAAACTAAGTTTAATTTTGGACCCTTTGGACCTTAATGTAGACCAATTTGAAAACGGGACCAAAAATTAAGAATCTAAATGCACAGTTAGATTCGGCATATCAAAGAACCCCAATACTTCAATTTTCGATGAAATCAAACAAAGTTTAATTTTGGACCCCGATTAGGACCAACTTGAAAACTGGGCCCATAATAAAAAAAAATAAGTACATATTTAGATTCAGCATATCAAAGAACCCCAAGAATTCAATTTTTGTTAAAATCGAACTAAGTTTAATTTTGGACACTTTGGACCTTAATGTAGACCAATTTGAAAACGGGACCAAAAATTAAGAATCTAAATGCACGGTTAGATTCGGCATATCAAAGAACCCCAATAAATCAATTTTCGATGAAATCAAACAAAGTTTAATTTTGGACCCCGATTTGGACCAACTTGAAAACTGGGCCCATAATAAAAAAACTAAGTACATGTTTAGATTCAGCATATCAAAGAACCCCAAGAATTCAATTTTTGTTAAAATCAAACTAAGTTTAATTTTGGACCCTTTGGACCTTAATGTAGACCAATTTGAAAACGGGACCAAAAATTAAGAATCTAAATGCACAGTTAGATTCGGCATATCAAAGAACCCCAATACTTCAATTTTCGATGAAATCAAACAAAGTTTAATTTTGGACCCCGATTAGGACCAACTTGAAAACTGGGCCCATAATAAAAAAACTGAGTACATGTTTAGATTCAGCATATGAAAGAACCCCAAGAATTCAATTTTTGTTAAAATCAAACTAAGTTTAATTTTGGACCCTTTGGACCTTAATGTAGACCAATTTGAAAACGGGACCAAAAATTAAGAATCTAAAGGCACGGTTAGATTCGGCATATCAAAGAACCCCAATAGTTCAATTTTCGATGAAATCAAACAAAGTTTAATTTTGGACCCTTTTGGCCCCTAATTCCTAAACTGTTGGGACCAAAACTCCAAAAATCAATCACAACCTTCCTTTTGTGGTCATAAACCTTGTGTTTAAATTTCATAGATTTCTATTTACTTATACTAAAGTTATTGTGCAAAAACCAAGAAAAATGCTTATTTGGGCCCTTTTTTAGCCCCTACTTCCTAAACTGTTGGGACCAAAACTCCCAAAAACAATCCCAACCTTCCTTTTGTGGTCATAAACCTTGTGTTAAAATTTCATAGATTTCTATTTACTTATACTAGAGTTATTGTGCGAAAACCAAGAAAAATGCTTATTGGGCCCTTTTTTGGCCCCTGATTCTTAAACTGTTGGGACCAAAACTCCCAAAATCAATCCCAACCTTCCTTTTGTGGTCATAAACCTTGTGTTTAAATTTCATAGATTTCTATTAACTTATACTAAAGTTATAGTGCGAAAACCAAATGTCTTCGGACGACGACGCAGACGACGCCAACGTCATACCAATATACGACCGCAAAAATTTTGCGGTCGTATAAAAATGAAACATCAGGATATTCAAGGTTTTTTTTCAAATGGAAAGTTATAACCCAAGATACATGGGTACGTACTATCTACAATTTCATGTTACAAAATTGAATTGACAAAAATCCCTTCCAAAATAAGATGTTCCTTCCAAACCAAAATAGTTTTACAAACTAGAGGCTCAGTGGGCTGAGCCTGTATCGCTCACCTGACAAAATGCTTCTACAAACTTCCATTATTTCTTTGGTTGAATTTGCTTCAAAAGTTTCAGAGCAGATGATCAAAATATATTTTTCTCATAGGGTCCAAAGTTAAAAGTATTTCCCCCTGGCGGCCATGTTTATCTCAGATTTGAACATAATGAGCCAACTTTGTAAAGGACCTTCCATTTATCATTCCTGTAAATTTTGGTTAAGTTTGCTCAAGTAGTTTCAGAAAAGATGAACTTTAACATGTTTTCCCATAGGGTCCAATGTTAAATTATGTCCTGCACTGGCAGCCATGTTTTACGGCGGATCGGAAAAATTTCGGCAATCACAGTAAAGGACCTTTCATACATCATTCCTGTAAAGTTTGGTTAAATCTGCTCAAGTAGTTTCAGAGGAGATGAACTTTAACTTGTTTTCTCATAGGGTCCAATTTTAAACTATGTCCTGCGCTGGTAATCATGTTTTCCGGCTGATCGGAAAAAGTTTGGCAATCTTAGTAAAAGACCTTTCATACATCATTCCTGTAAAGTTTGGTTAAATTTGCTCAAGTAGTTTCAGAGGAGATAAACTTTAACCTGTTTTCCCATAGGGTCCAATGTTAAATTATGTCCTGCTCTGGCAGCCATGTTTTTTAGCAGATCAGGAAAATTTCAGCAATCTTAGTAACAGACCTTTCATACATCATTACTGTAAAGTTTTGTTAAATTTTCTCCATTGGTTTTAGAGGAGATGATCAATATGTGAAAGTTTACGGACGACGGACGCCAAGTGATGGCAAAAGCTCACATGGCCTTTGGCCAGGTGAGCTAAAAAAGAACACGAATTAATTGATAACGAGGTGTCTGAACTTTTACGCAAAGGTGCTATTAAACAAACTCTACATGAATTTGTTTCTAGTGTTTTTTTTTGGTGAAAAAGAAAAATGGCAAATTTTGGCCAAAATTAATCTGAAAAAATTAAATAGATTTATTACATATTATCATTTTAAACAGGAAACTCTCGAAGTTATTTTGAAAGGGATACATCGAAACAGTTTTTTTTTTACATCTTTAGATTTAACAGATGCATATTTTGTGATTCCAATTGATAAAGAGGACAGAAAATATCTAAGGTTTTTTTTTGGAATGGAAAATTATACGCCTCCTTTTTGGAATTTCATCAGCACCTAGAGTATTTACTAAAATTCTAAAAGTTGTCTTTTCACATATTAGAAGTATGTGTATTAGCTCATTTTTCTGTATAGATGATTCACTTTTACAGGCTGAAGATTTTATGGCTTCAGTGCATAATACAAGAAGAGTGAAACTATTTATAGAATCATTAGGCTTTAGCATTAATTCGGAAAAATCAGTTTTGTACCTTCACAGAGGATTATATTTTAAGGTTATGTTATAAATTCTTTTCTTTTTAAGGTGTTTTTACCTGAGGAAAAGGTCACAAAAATTTTGAAACTATCTAATCATGTTTTAAAACAACAATGTTACTGTTAAAAAATTAGCACTAATTGGACTTTACACTTCAGCTTATCATGCAATATGTTTAGCTCATTTAAATCATAGATATTTAGATATAGACAGAGAAAGGCTCTATATAGTTCAAATAATTATTACAATTCAAGACTAAGTATTTCAAGCAAGGGTAACGGTGAGATTTTATGGTGGATTAACAATGTAGAAAAGACAAAGGGGCATCCTATTCGTGAGGATACACCAGGTGTATACTTAGAAACTGATGCTTCCTTTCGTGGATGGGGTGCAGTTTTAGGAGATACTTGTACCCAGGGTCACTGGGATCTAATTGAACAAAACATGCAAATCAATGTACTTGAAATGAAAGCTGTCTATTTTGGTCTTCAAGCTCTTTGTAGTAATTTTAATAAGAATTCATGTTTGTGTGAAGAGTGACAGCTCAACAACAGTGTCTTATATTAATAATCAGGGTGGCACCGTGAGTCACAACTTTATTAGAACTAACTAAATCAATTTGGGGTTTGTGTTCTACCAGAAATATTTTTATTTCTGCAGTTCAAATTCCGGGAAAAATAATACAACTCCAGATAATTTATCTAGACAATTTAATGATGCTTCAGAATGGAAACTCATGGAATCAGTTTTTTGTAAAATTACATCACATTTTTTCTTGCCTGAAATAGATTTATTTGTTTCCCGTCTTAATAGACAACTTGGAAACTATGTAAGTTGGTTTTCTTATCTTGAAGCAGTTGCTACTGATGCTTTCTCTTGGCATAATCTTATACCATATATTTTTCCACCTTTCAGCCAGGTGGCAAAAGTGTTACAGAAATTAGAAGACGACAAGTTAAGAAAATCTGTTAAAATAATTCCGTTATGGACCACTCAGCACTGGTATCCAACATTACTAGAATCTTTAATAGATATTCCATTAAAATTACTGCAATGCTCAGATCTTTTAACTCTGATATGCTTACATTAGCTCAATACATTTTGAAGACTGTTGATTTGAGAAAGAGCAGTAAGCTATTTATATCTTATAAAACATTAAAAAATGTATCAAGTTCAACTATAGCTCGAGGGTTGAAGTCAGTTCTCAGTAATGCAGGAATTGATGTATTAAAATTCAAAGTACACTCATTCAGGGGCGCTTCAACGTCTGCAGCAAAAAAGCTGGTTTGTCAATGAACGATATCTTAAAAACAGCTAATTGGAGTTTGGCAAAAACCTTTAAAAAATTCTATTTTAAGTAAGTTGAAGTTTCTAGTAATACATTTACTGATGATGTTTTCAATAGGTCAGAACTTTAGAAGATGGAAGTTATATTACTGCACACTACAGTCCATACAGGAGGATTAGCTGAGGTGTTTCAAAGAATACAGACAGGAGGATGTATTAACCCTTTTCGTTTTTTTTTACCGTTATTTTTGGAACATTTGCTACTATTGCATTGCAGAAAAGTGGATGATGTTCAGGTGAGATTTTTCAGCAGTGATATTCAGGGACTAAGATGAACAGTTGTTTGATGTGTATGGTCTAAGTACCAGTGTGATGACTTGTGGTTATTAAAGTATAGAAACTTTATGAATTTTATTTCTTTAAATAGGTTAATAATAATAAATCACTGTATATTTTATCCAAAGAAATTTGTTGTTCTGGTAATGAAAGTGGTGTCTCTGGTTGACATATAAAGTACACTCAATTGTGGTAGTCATCTTTAATTATGTTTTTCATCTTTGATAGTGGTTATCATGATGACTCATCTTTGATTATGTTCTCAATCTTCCATTTTTTGGACCTGTAAAGAGTTTACTTATTAACCTGAGACAAGCCCAGGATTATGAAATATAATGTTACCTTATCCAAGCATCATCGGTAGTGTGAAGGAAAAGGTGCATTATATGAAGAAGCCTAAGGGCTTCGTGGGTTAATAAGTACCCTCCCTGGTGTCGTGTCTGCAAACTGATATTCTATTTATCATTTTGTATGAATTTCCCTCCCTGGTTTAGTAAAAAAAATGTTACTATAGAGTTTCGGCATTTCTAAAGAGGCTGGTCACTAACTAGCCAGGTGTTTATATACTGAGAGTGGTCAGTCAGAACTACTTGACTGTGAAAAAAGGCGTGCGACCTGACATGAAGTAAAGGTTCACTTATTAACCCTCGAAGCCCTTAGGCTTCTTCATGTAATGCACCTTATCCTTCACATCACTGATGATGCTTGGATAAGGTTACAATTTAAAAATTCCAAGGTCGATTAAATGCTGCTACATGTGGTGCTACTCATAATAATTTACCATCATATAAAATTTTATGTCTCTAAAATTAATTCAAAACTGATCTTCTAGAATTTTCCGTGAAAATTGACCCCCCTCAAATAATGCCATGTTGAAGTTGACTTATGTCTCTAAATAATCATAGTACAATCCTGCTTCTAACTTCTATAGATAAAGCACAAATCTAAGGAATGTAAAATTTTTTTGACCCCACCCATCTTTGAGCCACCTAAGTATGCCAAGTAGACACCCTGGTTTCATAAACAGTGGGTTCTGACACCTCTAGGATACAGACCCATACCCATAATAAATTTAAAGTTTCCATCCTTTACTGCTTCCAAGAAAATGGTAGGACAAGTTAAGGGGTCAGAAAGAGAATAATAAGAATAACTAGATGTACTGTGAGCAAAGCTCACAAAGGATACCCCCCGCTTTGCCTTGCCCAGGGTAAAGTTTCATAAGATATTTGCATCAATTTAAGCATACTCATTTATACATGTAGGTTGACTGGAAAAAAAGGAAGTCCAATTATCTCCCTTGTGTTATATCGGAAAGCAAAGATTTTTCTTCATGCACATCTTTGGATGATGTACTTCCTTTCTGTAAAGTTTCGTTGAAATCCATTGAGCGGTCTAGGAGGAGTTGCGCTTACGAGGTTCATATATAATGTATAAGCCAAAAAAAAAATAGAAGTCCAATTATCTCCCTTGTGTGATATCGGAAAGCAAAGATTTTTCTTCATGCATATCTTTGGATGATGTACTTCCTTTCTGTAAAGTTTTGTTGAAATCCATTGAGCGGTCTAGGAGGAGTTGCGCTTACGAGGTTCATATATAATGTATAAGCCAAAAAAAAATAGAAGTCCAATTATCTCCCTTGTGTGATATCGGAAAGCAAAGATTTTTCTTCATGCACATCTTTGGATGATGTACTTCCTTTCTGTAAAGTTTCGTTGAAATCCATTGAGCGGTCTAGGAGGAGTTGCGCTTACAAGATATATGGACAGACGGACGGACAGACAGACAGACAGACGGACCAGGTGATTCCTATATACCCCCCAAAACTTTGTTTGCGGGGGTATAATAACTAGAATTGCCATTGCGACCAACAGCAGATGTCGCCTCTGGCAGCTACTTCGATGGTTGCATGAGAAACTTGTGCACATGTTAAAGGTCCTTTCTGTAAAGTTTTAAATAATTTTCGTAGAAAACTTTGAATTTAGTAAATTTCACCTTTCTCCATTTCCATGACAATGGCAGCCATTTTGGAAATTATTGAAACCCAAAAGTTCATCTTATGCTGTTTGAAATACTTTTGGACCAAAAATCAAATTTTAATAAAAATACCCCTTTTTTGTTTCCATGGCAACAGTGAAAAAGTCTGTCCAACCGATTCCAAATTTTTTGCAGAAATTAGTTTGACTTGATGCAAGGAATAATCCTTCAAAGTTTCAAAAAGATTGGCAGAGCAGATACTGAGAAAAATAAAATTTAAGTTTTCCAAAAAATGTTCATACTTTTTCCGTTCCCATAGCAACGGTGGCCATTTGGAAAATTTTAAATGTAGAGACACTTGTGCAAATGTTAAAGGTCCTTACTGTAAAGTTTTAAATAATTTTGAGTAAAATTTTGAATTTTGAAAATTTTACCTTGGTTCGTTTCCATGACAACAGCAGCCATTTTGGGAATTTTTAACCCCCAAGAGTTGGGACGGCACTAGCACATCCATTTTATTCAGTTAGAAATATATCTTTGGAGCAAAAAATCTAATTTTAACAAAAATCACCCTTTTTTTTGTTTCCATGGCAAAAATGAAAAAGTTTATCCAACCGATTCCAATTTCTTGGCAGAAATCAGTTTGACTTGATGCAAGGAATAATCCTTCAAAGTTTCAAAAAGATTGACTGGGCAGATACTGAGAAAAATAAAATTTAAGTTTTCCAAAAATGTTTATACGTTTTCTGTTCCCATGGCAATGGCAGCCATTTAGAAAATTTTTAATGTTACATGCATAATTAGACTTGATCATCATTAATGTGAAGTTTCATAAAGATTGTTCCAGCCATCTCGGACAAAATTAGGTGCAAGAATAAAAACAAGAGGCTTATTGGGCTGAGCCTGTATCACTCACCTTGCAGTCATAAACTTTTGATTTGATTTGATTTGACAGACTAGATTGATTTCTGGAAACTTTGTAAATGATCTTCTATAAATGCCTCATACCAAGTATAAGTTCATTGGCCAAACGGTTTTAAATTTCAACCAATCAGAACATATGAAGGTTTCTGGCAGCCATTTTGTTTCACGGACTAGAAAGATTTATGCAAAGTTTGTAAAGGACCTTCCATAGATGCTCCATACCAAAAATCAGTTCATTGGCTTTACGGTTTCAGAGGAGAAGTTTTAAATCGACCAATCAAAACATGTAGATGCTAATGGCAGCCATTTTGTTTCACGGACCAAGATGATTTGTGCAAACTTTGTAAAGGACCTTCCATAGATGCTCCATACCAAAAATCAGTTCATTTGGCTTTACGGTTTCAAAGGAGAATAAGTTTTAAGTTTCGACCACTCAGAACATAAAAATGCTCATGACGGCCATTTTGTTTCACGGACCAAGATGATTTATGCAAACTTTGTAAATGACCTTCCATAGATGCTCCATACCAAAAATCAGTTCATTTGGCTTTACGGTTTCAGAGGAGAAGAAGTTTTAAGTTCCGACCAATCAGAACATGTAAATGTTTATGACAGCCATTTTGTTTCGTAGACCGGGTTGATTTATGCAAACTTTGTAAAGGACCTTCCATAGATGCTCCATACCAAAAATCAGTTCATTTGGCTTTACTATTTCAGAGGAGAAGAAGTTTTAAATTTCGACCAATCAGAACATGTAAATGCTCATAGAAGCCATTTCATTTCACGGACCAGGAAGATTTATGCAAACTTTGTAAAGGACCTTCCATAGAAGCTACAGGCCAAGGTTCAGTTTAATAGGTCCAGGGGTTTCAGAGGAAAGATGAAACTGTAAAAGTTTACATACGGAGGGACGACGGACGGACGCCAAGTGATGACATAAGCTCACATTGCCTGTGGCAAGGTGAGCTAAAAATCAGTTCATTTGGCTTTATGGTTTTAGAGAAGAAGAAGCTTTAAATTTCGAACAATAAAAATATTTAAATGCTCATGGCGGCAATTTTGTTTCACGGACCATATAGATGATTTATGCAAACTTTGTAAAGGACCTTCCATAGATGTCCATATCAAAAATCAGTTCATTTGGCTTTACAGTTTCAGAGGAGAAGAAGTTTTAAATTTTGACCAATCAGAACATGTAAATGCTCAAAGCGACCATTGTGTTTCACAGACTGGGATGATTTATGCAAACTTTGTAAAGGACCTTCCATAGAAGCTACAGGCCAAGTTTCAGTTTCATAGGTCCAGGGGTTTCAGAGGAGAAGATGAAAATGTAAAAGTTTACAGACGGACGGATGGATGCCAAGTGATGACAAAAGCTCACTTTGCCTGTGGCAAGGTGAGCTAAAACTAGAGGCTCTCAAGAGCCTGTGTCGCTCACCTGTATCTAATGTGATTTTGGAAATTATGTAAAATTATATAATGATTGAGACCAAGATTGGTTTAATTTGACACAGTATTTAAAATTAAAAACAGGTCATCTTAGTGTAGTCTTACAATAGCTACTGAAGACATCTTATCATTATTTTTTTTGAATATGTGGTCAAGTTGTGACCATTCAGAATTTTTTTTACAATTTTCTGATAGACTTCTAAAAATCTTGGATGATGGATCGGCAACAAAGTAACAACACTTGGTCAGCACCTTGTAAGGAACATTCATGCTATGTTTTGTTACATTCCATTCAGTGGTTCTCTAAAAGAAGTCATTTGTATGCATTTCCCATAGGGTCCTATGTTAAACTAAGTTCCCCGCTGGTGGCCATCTTGGATGATGGATCAGCTCCAAAGTAACAACTCTTGGTCAGCACTTCATAAGGAATATTCATGCCATGTTTGGTTTCATTCCATTAGGTGGGTCACTAAAAGAAGTCATTTGTATGCATTTCCCATAAGGTTCTACATGTATGTTAAACTAAGTCCCCCGCTGGTGGCCATCTTGGATTATGGATCGGCTACAAAGTAACAACACTTGGTCAGCACCTCATAAGAAACATTCATGCCATGTTTAGTTTCATTCCATTCAACGGTTCTCTAAAAGAAGTCATTTGTATGCATTTCCCATAGGGTCCTATGTTAAACTAAGTCCCCCACTGGCGGCCATCTTGGATGATGGATCGGCTACAAAGTAACAACACTTGGTCAGCACCTCATAAGGAACATTCATGCCAGATTTAGTTTCATTCCATTCAGTGGTTCTCTAAAAGAAGTCATTTGTATGCATTTCCCATAGGGTCCTATGTTAAACTAAGTTCCCCGCTGGCGGCCAACTTGGATGATGGATCGGCTACAAAGTAACAACGCTTGGTCAGCACCTCATAAGGAACATTCATGCCAGATTTAGTTTTATTCCATTTAGTGGTTCTCTAAAAGAAGTCATTTGTATGCATTTCCCATAGGGTCCTATGTTAAACTAAGTTCCCCGCTGGCGGCCATCTTGGATGATGGATCAGCTCCAAAGTAAGAGTGCACACAACAGTTTTTCTTAGAACTTTTCATGACGTCATAAATTGAAGGGACATACTCAAAAGATTGATAGCTAGACAATTGGCTGTATCATATACCCATAGACAACCATATATCAAATAAAACATATTTCTTCAAGCTTTCACTGTATATAAGTATTTTTAAGGAATTACTTTCCAAATTCCTACCATTACAGAAAGATAACTGACAAAAAATAGGCCTCCCCCCTTCAAATATTTCAAAAACAGACCAACCTCAGAGCATCCTAGCAAAGATTCCTGCGTAATTTAGAGAACTGAGTATATGTGTTTTCCAAAGTACACATTCAACTGGTTTCAGCAGATGTAGTTTCAGGGTACATTCGCCGCCTTTTAAAATTGCTACATGAAGTGGTATAAAAATGTTGTGTTTTCACCTACACTATTTTTGGATGTTTTCAGAGTAGTCTCCCATTAATAAAACTTTTCTGAAAATAATTACTTTTTTACATTTCATGCATTTTTTTAAACTTAAAATAAAGCCAAGACTCTAATTTAAATAATGAAACCAAAAAAAATCAGAAATCAATATCTAGAACTTATAAATAGAGGGAATTCCATACATATGACATCATATATTTAGGGGAAAATCACTGGAATTTTATACGAAACTGTTGTTTGCATTCTTAAGGCATTCTTGATACCCTTATTTTCAAAATAACAATAAATTTTCTCAATCTACAGACAATTACGAATAAAACGATACCTCGTTTGTCTATTTCTGACATGTGAATCAAATGTATTGAACAAATATTCAAAGAAGGGGGTTTTGATACCCTGGGGCATAACTCACAGAAAATGACATAAAATGTAAATTTGACATATTTTGATGTAATATGAGCATATTTCTCTCTTATGAACTGTTTTATGCTTGTATACTTAAAGATTTGACTAATTTTAAGAAAATACATGAAAAAAACTAAATTTTATTGTTAAAAAAAGGTTCAATGAAAAAAAAATAAGAATGCCAACCATTCCTTGAATTGAATAACAGTGTAATTATGGAATAGTTTATTGACACTAATTTTTACCAGTGAAATGGAAATAAAGTTTATTTTTTCTTTTTTTTTTTCTTTCATTTTTTCCCCAATATTTATGCGAGAAAAAAATCTGCATATATTAAGTGCAATGAATCATCTAAAACTACAACCGGCTTCAAAAACTGCGAATAAATAATATGACGTCCTTACACTTGACATCAAATTATTACTGCAGTTCTGTTATTTTTGGTTGCTAAGGCCAGATGGGACATAATAATGCATTAAATACCATGCTTGGTACATGAAATTCTTTCTATCTGTCTACTGTTGCATAAACAATAAAATACATGAGCTTTATAACCAAAATACTGTTCAAATCTGAGCCTTATCAAAGCCTTTAAGAGTGCACACAACAGTTTTTCTTAGAACTTTTCATGACGTCATAAATTGAAGGGACATACTCAAAAGATTGATAGCTAGACAATTGGCTGTATCATATACCCATAGACAACCATATATCAAATAAAACATATTTCTTCAAGCTTTCACTGTATATAAGTATTTTTAAGGAATTACTTTCCAAATTCTTACCATTACAGAAAGATAACTGACAAAAAATAGGCCTTCCCCCTTCAAATATTTCAAAAACAGACCAACCTCAGAGCATCCTAGCAAAGATTCCTGCGTAATTTAGAGAACTGAGTATATGTGTTTTCCAAAGTACACATTCAACTGGTTTCAGCAGATGTAGTTTCAGGGTACATTCGCCGCCTTTTAAAATTGCTACATGAAGTGGTATAAAAATGTTGTGTTTTCACCTACACTATTTTTGGATGTTTTCAGAGTAGTCTCCCATTAATAAAACTTTTCTGAAAATAATTACTTTTTTACATTTCATGCATTTTTTTAAACTTAAAATAAAGCCAAGACTCTAATTTAAATAATGAAACCAAAAAAAAATCAGAAATCAATATCTAGAACTTATAAATAGAGGGAATTCCATACATATGACATCATATATTTAGGGGAAAATCACTGGAATTTTATACGAAACTGTTGTCTGCATTCTAACAACACTTGGTCAGCACTTCATAAGGAATATTCATGCCATGTTTGGTTTCATTCCATTAAGTGGGTCACTAAAAGAAGTCATTTGTATGCATTTCCCATAGGGTTCTACATGTATGTTAAACTAATTAAGTCCCCCGCTGGTGGCCATCTTGGATTATGGATCGGCTACAAAGTAACAACACTTGGTCAGCACCTCATAAGAAACATTCATGCCATGTTTAGTTTCATTCCATTCAACGGTTCTCTAAAAGAAGTCATTTGTATGCATTTCCCATAGGGTCCTATGTTAAACTAAGTCCCCCACTGGCGGCCATCTTGGATGATGGATCGGCTACAAAGTAACAACGCTTGGTCAGCACCTCATAAGGAACATGCATGCCAGATTTAGTTTTATTCCATTTAGTGGTTCTCTAAAAGAAGTCATTTGTATGCATTTCCCATAGGGTCCTATGTTAAACTAAGTTCCCCACTGGCGGCCATCTTGGATGATGGATCAGCTCCAAAGTAACAACACTTGGTCAGCACTTCATAAGGAATATTCATGCCATGTTTGGTTTCATTCCATTAAGTGGGTCACTAAAAGAAGTCATTTGTATGCATTTCCCATAGGGTTCTACATGTATGTTAAACTAAGTCCCCCGCTGGTGGCCATCTTGGATTATGGATCGGCTACAAAGTAACAACACTTGGTCAGCACCTCATAAGAAA
The DNA here is from genome assembly GCA_028015205.1 of Mytilisepta virgata. NCBI lineage: Eukaryota > Metazoa > Mollusca > Bivalvia > Mytilida > Mytilidae > Mytilisepta > Mytilisepta virgata. The sequence goes on from CM051513.1 coordinate 1,344,362, forward strand.
CATTCATGCCATGTTTAGTTTCATTCCATTCAACGGTTCTCTAAAAGAAGTCATTTGTATGCATTTCCCATAGGGTCCTATGTTAAACTAAGTCCCCCACTGGCGGCCATCTTGGATGATGGATCGGCTACAAAGTAACAACACTTGGTCAGCACCTCATAAGGAACATTCATGCCAGATTTAGTTTCATTCCATTCAGTGGTTCTCTAAAAGAAGTCATTTGTATGCATTTCCCATAGGGTCCTATGTTAAACTAAGTTCCCCGCTGGCGGCCATCTTGGATGATGGATCGGCTACAAAGTAACAACACTTGGTCAGCACCTCATAAGGCACATGCATGCCAGATTTAGTTTTATTCCATTTAGTGGTTCTCTAAAAGAAGTCATTTGTATGCATTTCCCATAGGGTCCTATGTTAAACTAAGTTCCCCGCTGGCGGCCATCTTGGATGATGGATCAGCTCCAAAGTAACAACACTTGGTCAGCACTTCATAAGGAATATTCATGCCATGTTTGGTTTCATTCCATTAAGTGGGTCACTAAAAGAAGTCATTTGTATGCATTTCCCATAGGGTTCTACATGTATGTTAAACTAAGTCCCCCGCTGGTGGCCATCTTGGATTATGGATCGGCTACAAAGTAACAACACTTGGTCAGCACCTCATAAGAAACATTCATGCCATGTTTAGTTTCATTCCATTCAACGGTTCTCTAAAAGAAGTCATTTGTATGCATTTCCCATAGGGTCCTATGTTAAACTAAGTCCCCCACTGGCGGCCATCTTGGATGATGGATCGGCAACAAAGTAACAACACTTGGTCAGCACCTCATAAGGAACATTCATGCCAGATTTAGTTTCATTCCATTCAGTGCTTCTCTAAAAGAAGTCATTTGTATGCATTTCCCATAGGGTCCTATGTTAAACTAAGTTCCCCGCTGGCGGCCATCTTGGATGATGGATCAGCTACAAAGTAACAACACTTGGTCAGCACTTCATAAGGAATATTCATGCCATGTTTGGTTTCATTCCATTAAGTGGGTCACTAAAAGAAGTCATTTGTATGTATTTCCCATAGGGTTCTTTGTTAAACTAAGTCCCCTGCTGGCGGCCATCTTGGATTATGGATCGGCTACAAAATAACAACACTTGGTCAGCACCTCATAAGGAACATTCATGCCATGTTTGGTTTCATTCCATTCAACGGTTTTCTAAAAGAAGGCATTTGTTTGGTTTCATTCCATTCAGTGGTTCTCTAGAAGAAGTTCAAAATGTTAACGACGACGCCGGACGACGGACGACAGACGCCAAGTAATGAGAAAAGCTCACTTGGCCCTTTGGGCCAGGTGAGCTAAAAAAGCAAAGAATAATAACAATATGTCGTCCTGACTACATCTGGGGGCGACATAATAATAATAAGAAACGGGACAAAAACAAGAAGTCTCCAAACTTCGTTTGGGAGACTTAACTAGAAGCTCTCAAGAGCCTGTATTGCTCACCTGGATTTAACTTGTCCAATTGGTCTCAGATCAGAAGATTTGTATTATGAATTTTCCCATAGGGTCCTATGTTCAACTAAGTTCGGCTGTGGGAGCCATTTTGGTTGACTGTCCTGGTCATCGGACATAATTCTAAAAGAGGACCATCTAAGGACCATTGCTAAAAGGTTGGTCACAATTGGCTCAGCGATTTTTTAATGAATTTTCCCATAGGGTCCTTTGTTTAACTAAGTTCAGCTGTGGTGGCCATCTTGGTCATTGGACACACTTCTTACATAGGACCATTTCCAACTGGCTCGATCGAGCTGTAGTTTCAGACATCTTGGATTCCATATTGACAAGAAAAATATTAACTTTGTAGACGACCATGAGGACCATTTAGGCAGAGTATTACTTCCATCTGTCAAACGGTTTCTGACAAGAAGCTGTTTGTATGTATTTCCCATAGGATCCCATGTTAAATTTGTCTCGTGGTTGTGACCATCTTTGATATCAGATCGGCACGAAAAGTATAAATTTTGTAGAGGACCATGTAAGGATAATTCCTGCAATATAACAATTCAATTGCGTTTGTAGTTTCAGAGTTTGAGAGAAGAAGATTTTTTAAATTTCAACCAATCAGAGTGCATAAATGGCCCTGGCAGCCATGTTGAATTTTGGATCAGAAGCAAAAACATAGACTTTGTAGAGGACCATCCAATGAACATTTGGCCATGGATTTTTGGAGAAGATGATAAAAATGTGAAAAGTTAACAGACGGACGCCAGACGAAGACAGATGCAAAGTGATGGAAATAGCTCACAAGGGCTTTTAGGCCAGGTGAGGTAAAAATGAACGACGAGTTTAGGTCACAAGCTTAATTTGTTAATTTAAGAATATTGACCACTGCATGCACTGTGCCAGGGCCATAATTTTTTAAAATCAAAATTCTAAAACCTTATTGCACATTTACATACAGTATGTGATAATACATTTTGTATCAAATCTGTCCAGTACATAAGAACTTCATGTGTTTAAAGAGATTTGTGCAAGTAATTTATTACACTCTATATATATTATAGATTCAAAATTTAGGGGGTAACGTTTGAACAATAAAATGCCAAATCTGCCACAATCTAACGTGAAACACATTTTGTGATACAAAGCTTTCTGTTAAAATTTGAACAAGCCATTCAGTATTCATATAATCTGGAAACTTAAACAATCCAACTTTTCTATAATACATGGATTTAAATTATGAAAAATCTGCTTAAATCAAACTTAACCTGTAATTTGTGGTCAATGATGTTAAATTTAAAATTCAGAAAATATTGTCAAGCAATTTGTTTAAAAAACTAGTGGCTCAGTGGGCTGAGCCTGTATCGCTCACCTGACAAAATTCTTCTACAAACTACCAACTAGAGGCTCTCAAGAGCCTGTATCGCTCACCTGGATTTAACTTTTCACCTTGAGCAGACCTGAAAATTTAAGTGTTGCAGTCAATTTGGCTGGTTTTTCTACAGGATTCTATGTTAAACTAATTTCAGCTGTGGCAGTCATCTTGGTTGACAGTGCAGGTCAATGGATATATTTCTAAAAGAGAATCATCTAAGGACCATTTCTGCTAAGTCTTATTCCAACTGGCTAAGCGGTTTCAAACGAGAAGATTTTTAAATCAATTTTCCTATAGGGTCCAATATTTAACAAAGTTCGGTGTGGCAGCCATCTTGGTTGACAATCCGGGTGATCGGACACATTTCTTAAACAGGACCTCCTAAGGACCAATGCTACCAAGTCTGGCTGCAATTTGTCAAGTGGTTTCAGACAAGAAGATTTTTCAATGAATTTTTCCATGGGGCCCTATGTTAAACTAAGTTCGGGTGTGGCGGCCATCTTGGTTGACAGTCTGGGTCATTGCACAAAATTCTGAAAGAGGACCATCTAAGGACCATTGCTACCAAGTCTAATTCTAATTGGCTCAGTGGTTTCAGACGAGAATATTTTTAAGTGAATTTCCCATAGGGTCCTATGTTAAACTAAGTTCTGCTGTGGCGGCCATCTTGGTTCACAGTCCACGAAATCAGACAAATTTCTGAAAGAGGACCTCCTAAGGACCAATGCTGCCAAGTCCTGCTCCAATATGTCAACTGGTTTCAGACAAGAAGATTTTTCAATGAATTTTCCTATAGGGCCATATGTTAAACTAAGTTAGGTTGTGGCTGCCATCTTGGTTGACAGTCCAGGTCATCGGACCCACCTCTGTAAGAGGACCATCTAAGGACCATTGCTGCTAAGTCTGGTTCCAATCGGTCAAGTGGTTTAAGACAAGAAGATTTTTCTATGAATTTTCCCATAGGGCCCTATGTTAAACTAAGTTCGGCTGTGGCGGCCATTTTGGTTAACAGTCCGGGTCAATGGACATATTTCTGAAAGAGAACCTCCTAAGAACCATTACTGCCAAATTTGGTTCCAACAGGCCTTGTAGTTCCATATAAGAAGATTTTTTAAAATCACCCCCCCCCCCCTCTTTTTTTCTATTTTGAATAATAGCAGCCATGTCGGTTGGAAGTCAGGTATGCCAGACACAATTTTGGAAGGGGGCCACCCAAAGACAATTCCATCAAAGTTTGGTCTTAATTGGCCCAGTGGCTTGAGAGGAAAAGATCTTTAAAGTTTACGCTGTATGCCGTCTATAAGGGGTCAATCAATGATTTGGGCATGTTGACTTATTTTTAGATCTTACTTTGTTGAACATTTTTGCTGTTTACAATTTGTCTTTATCTATAATAGTATTCAAGATAATAACCTAAAACTGCAAAATTCCTTAAAATTAACAATTCAGGGGCAATAACCTAACAAATGGTTGACCCATTCGTCTGACAATTTCATGACAGGTAGATCTTGACCTGATGAACATTTTTACCCGCTGCCAGTTTTGGCTCTAATTGCTTTAGTTTTTGAGATATAAGAAAAAAAAACTGCAGTTTACCCCTATGTTCCATTTTTAGCCAAGTCAGCCATGTTGATTGGCAGGCGGGATCATTGGACATAATTTTTAAACTAGATACCCTAATGATGATTGTGGTCAAGTTTGGTTCAATTTGGCCTAGTAGTTTCAGAGGAGAAGATTTTTGTAAAAGTTAACGGACGACGATGGACAACGACGGACGACGGACGACGGACGCCAAGTGATGAGAATAGCTCACTTGACCCTTTGGGTCATGTGAGCTAAAAATACAGGAGACTCTATGAAATAGGATTTCTGATATAGGAATATTTTGAGAAAGGGATATAATATCAAACAAAGAAAGGACAATAACCCCAAGATGGGTATTCAGATTTATTACAAAATTTGACAGTATGTAGATCTTGACATGCTGAACATTTTGACAGTTAAAACTTAATCTCTATCTCTAATACTTTTTGAAATATAAGTCGAAATATATATTAATTTTTTGGAAAATTTGATAAAAAGGGCAATAACTCCAAGATGGGTAATCATATTTACTTCAAAATTAGAGGATATGTAGATCTTGACATGCTGAACATAATTGCAATTTAAACTTAACTTCTATCTCTTATAGTTAATGAAATATAAGGCAAAATATATTAAAATGTTGAAAATTTGACAAAGAAAGGGCAATAACTCCAAGATGGGTATTCTGATTTATAACAAAATTAGAGGGTATGTTGATCTTGACATGATGAACATTTATGCAATAAAACTTAACCTCTATCTCTAATATGTTTCAAAATATAAGACAAAATGTATAAACAATTTGAAAATTTCACAAAAAAAAGGGCAATAACTCCAAGATGGGTATTCCAATTAACTTCAAAATTGCAGGGTAGGTAGATCTTGCCGTGGTTATCATTTTTACCCCATGTCAGATTTTCGATATCTGTACTGGTTTTTGAGACCAAGCTTGGTTCATATTGGCCCAGCAGTTTCAGAGAAGAAGATTTTTTAAAAAGTTTGCGATGGACGACGGACGGACGGAAGCTGACGGACGCCAAGTGATGGCAAAAGCTCACATGACCCTTTGGGTGAGGTGAGTTAAAAAACCAAATTGAGGCATTAGTATAAAAGTTATAAAGTTTTTCAAATTTTCTGAAAATTATCAGTATGTTGCAAAATAGCATGCCCCACGTAAGTATTTTTATTTGTCTTCTCAAAGGTTGGGATCACTCTGATGATTAATGTATCACCTGTGTAAATGTTGAACTAGAGGCTCCCAGGAGCAAAAGCTTGTTGGTGCTATTTAATGTTTTTTTGGTAGCTCATCTAATTCAATTCTGTACTAATCATTTTTGGGTAGGCCTCCCAATATTCAGGATCAAATCAACTGTTGGACTAACCAGTGTTTTAACATACTGATTTTGGACTACAAATTGAAATCCTACAAACAATTTTATATCTGTTGATCTTTTTTTCCAGTAACAATGGCCATATTGGTCCACAATCAAGGTAGGATTTTAAAGATGGACCAGGTATAATTCATCCTTTGTCCAGAAATACTTTTTTAAAAAATCACCTAGAGAATATCAAACCAGAGGCTCTCAAGAGCCTTTACTGCTCTCCAGGATTTAACCTTGAGCTAAAATTTAAGTGTAGCAGTCAATTTGGCTAATTTTTCCATAGGGTCCTATGCTAAACTAGGTTTGGCTGTGGTGGCCATCTTGACTGACAGTCGGGGTCATTGGACCATATTCTGAAAGAAAACAATCTTAGGATCATTGCTGTCAAGTCAGATTCAAATCGGTCAGGTGGTTTTAGACCAGAATTTTCAATAAATTTTCGCAGGGCCCTATATGTTAAACTAAGTTTGGCTGTGGCAGCCATCTTGGTCTACAGTCCTGGTCATCTAAGGACCACTGCTGTTAAGTGTGGTTCCAATTGCCCAGTGGTTTCAGACAAGTAGATTTTTTTCTATATTTTCCAATAGTGTCCTATGTTAAACTAAGGATTGTGTGGCAGACAACTTGGTTGACAGTCTTGGTTTTCAGATATATTTCTGAAAGGACCATTGGTGTATTGGTGTTTACAAATGAGTATAATGTTCATGCAGTCTGAGATGATGCTACTACATAAATAAGGACAACTAGATGGCCTCATTCCCACATCCAACTAAATGGCCTCATTCCCACATCCAACTAAATGGCCTCATTCCAATATCCAACTAGATGGCCCCATTCCCATATCCAACTAGATGGCCCCATTCCCATATCCAACTAGATAACCTCATTCCAATATCAAACTAGATGACCCCATTCCATATCCAACTAAATGGCCCCATTCCTATATCCAACTAAATGGTCACATTCGTATATCCAACCTAGATGGCCCCATTCCCATATCCAATTAGATGACCTCATTCCTATATCCAACTAGATGACCTCATTCCCATATCCAACTAGATGGCCTCATTCCCATATCCAACTAGATGACCTCATTCCCATATCCAACTACATGGCCTCATTCCCATATCGAACTAGATGGCCTCATTCCCATATCCAACTAGATGGCCTCATTCCTATATCCAACTAGATGACCTCATTCCTATATCCAACTAGATGGCCTCATTCCCATATCCAACTAGATGGCCTCATTCCTATATCCAACTAGATGGCCTCATTCCCATATCCAACTAGATGGCCCCATTCCCATATCCAATTAGATGACCTCATTCCCATATCCAACTAGATGACCTCATTCCTATATCAAACTAGATGACCTCATTCCCATATCCAACTAGATGGCCTCATTCCCATATCCAACTAGATGGCCTCATTCCCATATCCATATAATTCCCAAATGTAGCAGTATTTTTTAAGTTTCTGACTTTCCATGTATCTTTTCTGATATATCCCTCTAATATGATTCGATTTTTTTTTATATTCCTATCATTCTCAGTTCCATTTTTTGGGGAGTATTTATAATTGACTCTGAATAAGCACTTGCATTTGTACCAATGGTCTGGATTACTTAAAATTGAAAGGAGGGTGAAAAATTTAAAGGCTCACAAGTGCCTGTATCGCTCACCTGAACTAAAACTTGTCCACCTGAAGCTATAAGTGTAACATAGGTCCTATGTTAAACCAAGTTCGGTTGTGGCAGTTATCTTGGTTGACAGTCCAGGTCATGGGACACAATTCTGAAAGAGGACTATTTAAGAACCATTGCTGCCGAGTCTGGTTCTAATTGCCCCGATGGTTCAGACATGAAGATTTTAAATAAATTTTCACATAGGGTTTTTTTAAATCAGAAGATTAGCATTAAGAAATTTATATTGAATAGATTAAAAATTAAATATAATAATGTATGGCATCAAGAACTTTTTGAGGATAAATCTGTTGATGGTCATGGAAATAAACTGCACACATATAGAAAATTTAAGAGCACATTGAACTTTGAGAAATATTTATTATGGGGAAATTATAATCAAAGAAAAATTTTAACAAAGTTTCGTATTAGTGCACATGAATTGGAAATAGAATAAGAGGCTCCCAAGAGCCTGAATCGCTTACCTGTTATATTTTGTGTACATCTTGCATCAATTATTACTTTTACTATTTAATGTATACCTTTGCAATGTTCTCCTTAATATTGACTTGTAGAGCTAAAATATAGAATCCTGAACGCAAAAAGATATGGTTGCAAGGGACTTTTTCATTGGTTGCTATGGACTTTTTCAATGCCATTGACTCGACATTCCATTTTGACTTGAACAGGTAAATTGTATGGTCCTGAACCCAAACATACATGGTCGCTAGGGACTTTTTCATCGGTTGCTATGGACTTTTTTTCAATGACCTTGATTCTTGGCCTTTCTTTTACTTATACAGGTAAATTATAAGGTCCTTAACCTAAATATATATGGTTGCTAGGGTCTTTTTCATTGGTTGCTATTGAACTTCCCTCCATTTCACTTGTACAGCTACAATTTAATTTATTTCACAAGTTATGCTCTAAACATGTGTGACAATATGTCAGACCATTATTTTCTGTTTACATGTAAATAATCTTTGAAGGGCAAACACTTCTACAAGGGTTCAATTGACGATTTTGGTCATGTTGAATTATTTGTAGATCTTACTTTGTTGAACATTTTTGCTGCGTACAGTTTGTCTTTATCTATAATAATATTCAAGTTAACCTAAAACTGCGAAATTTCCTTAAAATCAACAGTTCAGGGGCAATAACCCAAAAATGGGTTGGCTGATTCATCTGAAAATTTCATGGCAGGTAGATCTGAACCTCAAACATTTATACTGCTTGTCAGTTTTGCTCTAACTTCTTAAGTTTTTGAGATATGAGCCAAAAAGTGCATTTTCACCTATGTTATATTTTAAAATTTTTTTTTTTTTTGGGGGGGGGGAGGGGGGGTGAAAGATAATGGAAGGTGGTTAGAAGAAAAATCCATTGCTTTTATTTGACTTCAATTTAATTTTAAGCATCCATTCGTTGTAGATGTTTTTCGTAAATCTGTCGGATATTTCATGAAATATATGAATTTATTCTGTTAAAATTAGTTTCAGAGTATTGTGTGAAAAATTAGTGAGTGGCAGCATGATGGGACGACACAATTAACAGCAGATAATTCGAATATTTTATGAATTGTTGATTTTAATTGGTCGACAACTTGACATTTTAAATTTTATTTTCCGATAAATGAAGTTCAGCATATGAATATGTGAGCCAGTAAAACAGTGTCAATATAAAGGGCTAATTTCTTTTTTATTTAATTGAAAATCGTAATCATTTTGGAATTACAGTAAGAGTTGCGTTACTAGTGTATAAACCTTCCAGCCAAGTATAATTAAAGTACAGACTATAAATGTATAGACTGGAACAGGTAGGCACGTAAATTGACAGGTGTGCGGACATTTTATCCAACAGACGATTCGAATTAGGACATTTCTGACAACGGACATTTCGGCTAAATGTTATATTTTCATGTAATCTTTTAACAAAATTAGTATTTTTAAAGTCTTTCAATTTTATTTTTTATTTATCTAATTTTATTACACATACATATATATAGATCTTCTTCTTCAAATTAAAAATGTTAAACTAAAATTCAAACATGTTCCAAAGTAAAATACAAAATTGGCACTTCATTTATTTTAGAAAGTTAAACTGGAATTTGAATTTTGATCTAGATACCATCAAAACACATCTTCCATATGAATTTCACCAAAAACTGTAAATAAATGTAGACATGAGAGTGCTTACATGGCAAATTTAGCAAAATTTCAAAGTTCAAAGAGCAATTACTCCACCAAATATAATGACACCGCACTCGAATTTAAACTTGATCTAAATACTATAAAAACACATCTTCAATATGAATTTTATCAAAACCTGCAAATAAATGTAGGTGTTAGAGTGCTTACAAGGCAATTTTAGCAGAATTTCAAAGTCCAAAGTGCGATAATTCCGCCAAAAATCATTTTACGGCACTTGCGTTCGAAATTGATCGAGCTGCCATCAAAACTAATTTTCCATATAAGTTACCTCAAAATCAGTAAATAAATGAACACGTGAGAGTGGCACCCTTAACTCCCTGTATCTTAAGAATGTAAGAGATTTTTAAAATTTGTAGACAAACTACTGAAAGTACTCATCAAGATGAATTAAAAGAAAAAAAATCATTTGCGGTCGTATAAAAATAATAATGAGATGAATGAATTAGATAATTATTATCATATAAAATTTCTCAACAGCTGTTTTTGTATTATTATTATTAATCAACAGCAGATTAAGGTAATAAACGTCAATTTGAAATATTTAATTAAATGGCCCAATAACAATATAGGAACATGGCTCGACCTGGAGGGCGATTCGGGCAAAGAAGTCGCCTTGTAGTGTTTCACTTTGCCAAAACTCTCATCAAAAGCGAACTTGAAGTCGCCTGAACTGACTGAAACATTCCACTTTTTTCAAAACTAGAGGCTCTGTAGAGCCTGTATCGCTCACCTGGATTTAACATTTCACCTTGAGCAGGACTAAAGAGTTAAGTGTTGTAGTCAGTTTGGCTGGTTTTTCTATAGAATCCTGAATTAAACTTAGTTCGGCTGTGGTGGCAATCTTGGTTGACAGTCTGTGTGATCGGACATATTTCTGAAAGAGGACCTCCTTAGGACGATTGCTGCAAAGTCTGGTTCCAACTGGTCAAGTGGTTTCAGACGAGAAGATTTTTCAATGAATTTTCCCATAGGGCCCTATGTTAAACTAAGTTCGGCTGTGGCGGCATCTTGGTTAAAAGTCCGGGACATATTTCTGAAAGAGAACCTCCTAAGGACCATTACTGTCTAGTTTGGTTCCAGGTGGCCTTGTAGTTTCATAAATGAAATTCATCCCCCCTTTTTGTTTTACAGCGGATCGGAAAAATTTCAACAATCTCAGTATAGGACCTTCCATATATCATTCCTGTAATGTTTGGTTAAATTTGCTCAAGTAGTTTCAGAGGAGATGAACTTTAACATATTTTCCCATAGGGTCCAATGTTAAACTATGTCCTGCACTGGTAGCCATATTTTAGGGCGGATCGGACAAATTTTGGCAATCTTAGTTAAGGACCTTCCATACATCATTCCTGTAAAGTTTGGTTAAATTTGCTTAAGTAGTTTCAGAGGAGATGAACTTTAAAATGTTTTCCCATAGGGTCCAATGTTAAACTATGTCATGCTCTGGCAGCCATGTTTTTTGGCGGATCGGAAAAATTTCGGCAGTCTTAGTAAAGGACCTTCCATACATCATTCCTGTAAAGTTTGGTTAAATTTGCTCAAGTAGTTTCAGAAAAGATGAACTTTAACATGTTTTCCCATAGGGTCCAATGTTAAACTATGTCCTGCACTGGCAGCCATGTTTTACTGCGGATCGGAAAAATTTTGGCAATCTTAGTAAAGGACCTTTCATACATCATTCCTGTAAAGTTTAATTAAATTTCCTCAAATAGTTTCAGAGGAGATAAACTTTAACATGTTTTCCCATAGGGTCCAATATTAAACTATGTCCTGCTCTGGCAGCCATGTTTTTTTGGCGGATCGGAAAAAATTTCGGCAATCTCAGTAAGGCCAAATAAAAAAATACATGTGTTTAGGGTAACACACTGAAAAAACTTAGGTAGGGTAGGTAGGGAAATTTTTTTTTTTACATTAATTTTTTTAGTTAGGTTGTATACTGGAGTCACCTTGACTTTAACAGTGCTTGTTGAAGAAAGGTTATAAAAAATTTAGGGTAGGCACTAAAAATTAGGTAGGGTCGAGTTACCCTAAACACAACTTCATTTTGTTTTAGGCCTAACGGACCTTCCATACATCATTACTGTAAAGTTTCGTTAAATTTGCTCCATTGGTTTTAGAGGAGATGATCAATATGTGAAAGTTTACGGACGACGACGGACGACAGACGCCAAGTGATGGCAAAAGCTCACATGGCCTTTGGCAAGGTCAGCTAAAAAGTTTGATGCTCATCATTAATTAGTTCTACAGATCCATGAACTTTGTTATCATCAATTTCCCTATCCCTAGCCCTGGGTAATAAAAACTCGGTATAGTTGTTTAACAGGATGAAATAACTTTGGGTTAATTTTCAGAAGACGGGCAATTTGCAAATTTGGGGCGACTTTGTGTGGGGCGAGATGACATTAAAGCCATTCTCAGTGAGAAATTGGTTTTAATCTGATCATTAATATTTTGGGTTTTATAACGGCTTTAAATTGAACTGATGCATAAAAGACGAAACCTGCACACTTTCTGTAATACACCCTTCTGTAATTATACTATCTATATATGTGGTAATTAACTTACACTAAGACTTGGGTGGAAGGGAATAAAATAGGTAGGGGAAAGAAACAGTTATTTTTCTTCTTGTAGTATACTCGGTGTGGGGCACCTCCGCCACATAGATCAACCTATTTAACTGATCGTTATTGTTATATTTTGCCACCAATAAAGTATTCTATAGAATAGAACAGAAATTGAAGGTATTTACCAGAGAGACAAATTAAATGGGGATATTTTGCTTTTGGGATTGAAAACTCTTCCCGTTCTTCATAATATATATAATATGGAACACTGCATCAAATATAAAATAGAACAGAAATTTAATTGGTTGTGGTTTTATTACAAGAATATTTTTATAATGTATATGGTATTGAACTGGGAATTTTGACTCAATAAAAACATTTGAGAAATAGTTTAGGTTACACAGTAATCAATTAATCCCTTTAGGGATTCTGTGTTCCGAGCTATTTTTCTGACTTAGCCGCCCATTGATTTTCCCGAGTAGAGTTATTAGTGGTTGATAAGGGATTCAGTAGGCGGCCAAGTCAGAAAAATAGCCCCGGACACATTATCCCTAAATGGATTAAATAATCAGTGTATTGTGGTCCAAATCTCCTTCAAGAAGAACAAATCAAAACAATGACTTATGTCCGTCAACTTAAAGGACAGTGAATCAACTCCATGTTTTATTTCATTAAAATCAAATAGATATTTTGATTATTTATTTTAATATGACACTATTCATCGGTGGCACCTAAAATAAAACTAATTGTCTTAATTTCTGTGTATTGCATAATTCTCACTGATCTATTCTTTCCAATGGCTAATTTGTTGGCACCGTTATTCTGTATTCGAACATAAATTTTTAACATCTTATATTGAATTAAAAGTTCTTAGTCAACATGTAACTTTCGATCAGTTTGATTGAGGTCTGGAACTGGCATGTCAGTAACTGCTAGTAGTCCTTTGTTAATATATATTGATCATTTTCATTTTGCTTAGTTTCTTCTGTTCCCTTTTTAACATCGGACTCGGGACATTTACTGTGTGTATTGTTGGGCGTTTGTTTATTCCATCCTTAGATAGAGGTATAAGGGGAGCAGATGCAACTATACTGGTAATAATTAAGTCAGGTAATTTTGTTTAGACTTATTAACTAGGTACCCAATTATCGTGTACTGGTCCCATTCATTTATCATGTTTCGATAACTCTGTATTTATAATAGCACGTATACTCCTCGTATTCACTTAAAAAAACTTTTCATTCGAAATATGTAGTAGATGTTACGTGCGATGTTCGTACACATTAGGGTAACGTTACGTCGTCCGTCACCAGTGACGTTTTTCAATGACGGAAGTTAAATATATGTTCTGCTTTTACACATTTCCACGTTAAAATAATAATTCAAATACCAAACTCTTACAAAATTTAGTATATCTCAATGGAAATAACTTGGTTTCTCATTTTCGACGATCACCAATAACTTGAAACCATTTCATGAAGTTTTATCTCCTTTTATTTTTTTCTAAATTAAGTACATGAACAATATCCATAAAAAATAAAACCAAAAAAAAACCCGCAAAACATTTTTTTTTTTTAATCTCACACTCTGCCTCCTTTTTTGAAATTTGTAAATAAAGTAACAAACATTTCTACCAGCATAGCATTCATTCAGTAGAATAGAATGAACTTAAAAAAAATAACACTAAATGTGAAACGGGTTCTACAAATTAATGAAAAGTAGAGTCCCAGTACCACATGTATTCGAAAAAAAAACTAATAACAAGTATCATTGTCTGGTTTTTTTTTTATATTTGGTCTTTTATTTCTTACGGTGTATTAAAACAAAAGGATTTCAAGAAACTTGTTCGACGTCCGATTTGGCCGTTATTTTAAGAAAATCGCGTCTGTGACATTTTTGTCACTATTTTTGAGAGGCATATAATTTTCTTACTGTTCATGTTATGTTAATAAGTTTAGTTTTTAAATAAAGAAGACGAAAATAACATTTCATAACTGGATTTAAAATATGTTTAATCAAACCAAAGTTAACCAAGGAAATAATATAAAAATCGAATACCATCACGATGTGGACTAATCGATCAGACTTTTTCATGTTTAGTTAAGTTAAGTGTTAGCGATGACGATGTTATCTATCGTTACGTGGAACGTCAGAGGAGTTATATCCAGCTCCCTTGGACTTTCTAATTTATTAGACAAGTACCAGTGTGATGTTGTTATACTAACCGAACTGCGTTTAAGTCAACGATGTTGTAACTTTTTAGACTCATTGCACCCGGAATATTATGTTTGCATACCTGATACCGATAGCTTTGATACGTTCATTGGAAGTGGTAAACTGGCCATCCTTGTAAGGAATGATCTCAAGTTTTCTATTAATCCATTCGAAACCGATAAAAGCCAGTGTGTACACGGACTTCAACTACTAGGCGAAAACAGTGACACCCTGTATGTTTTCGGAGTATACTTACCGAGTGATACGGACTTAGAAAACTATACCTCCTGTCTTAATTATCTGCAAGATATATACAGCTTTTACTCACAAAAAGGCAATGTGATTATAGGTGGTGACTTTAACGCCCAATACGATACAGTACCAATATCATCAACACTCCAAAGAAAATCGTTGCTATTCAGAAACTTTTTGAATGATAACTTTTTAGTGCCTTTAAACAAACGATCTATATGCAGCGGACCAAATTACACGTTCACGCCTTTTCAAACAACCCTAGATTACATTATTGTGTCAGAACATTTTGTTGACTGTATTCAGAGCTGTCAAGTCTTGCGTACCATGGAAATTGAATTAGCATCTGATCATCTTCCAGTTTATGCTGAGACATTAATGCCGGTCCGTCGTTACGAACCACCAAGAATGTCGTATAAAATAGCATGGAACAAAGTACAATTTGATAGACTTGTCCATTTTCAACTTCTTGTTGACACGAACTTACGAGCATTAATGGCAAATTTTGGGGATCTGAAAACCGAAAGTGATATAGAGCATTTCAACAATGAATTGGCGAACGTTCTGGTGTCCGCATCGCTTGAAACACTACCCATATCTCAATACAATGGAAAACTTAAGCCATACTGGACTAAACCGGTCAAGGACGCGCATAAAAGAGCACGTCAATTACGTGAATTCTGGATCCATGAGGGAAGACCTAGAGGTGTAAACTTTGAATCGTATAGAAACTATAAGGCTGCGAAAAGCACTTTCCGAAAGTTACAAACCGAGGCATATTATGAGTACCAAAACAAGATTGCGGAAGAAATAAATGAGGCGGCCGAATGTGATCATCGTGTCTTTTGGAAATTATGGAAAGGAAAAACAAGGAAAAAGCGTTCACTGTGCAACGAAATTAAAGTGTCAAACACCACGTACCGTTCTCCATGTGACATTGCAAATGCGTTTGCGGATTATTTCAGCGACATCTCAGACTCTTCCGAAAGCACATATCAGGATTCGTTTGGTGATATAAACGATGATGGCGAAAACGACATTCTAAATGTAGAAATTACATTCTATGAGGTTCGTCAAGCTGTTCAAGCTCTTAAACGAAATAAAGCTCCGGGAGTGGACAATGTTACAAGCGAACATTTAAAATATGCAGGTCAGCAATGTCTCATAGCAATCACGAAACTCTTTAATGCAGCACTAAACATTGGATATATCCCGTCAACCTGGAAAAGGGCGCGTATTGTACCAATTTACAAAGGTGGAAATAAACCGTCACATGCCTGCGATTCGTATAGACCGGTAGCGTTATTGTGTTCGCTTTATAAACTATTTGAAAGCGTAGTCAATCAAAGAATTGAGTCTTGGAAAAATCTTTATTGTGAAACATTTCCAAACAAGCAACAACAAGGGTTTACGAAGAATCTTAACTGTGTAACTACATCGTTTGCGTGTTCAGAATCGATAAGAGCTAATCTTGAATTGAACAGTGTTGTCTTTTCTGCATTTTTGGATATCAAAAAGGCCTTTGATACCGTGTGGCATGCCGGTCTTATCAACAAACTGAAAGAGATTGGAATCAAAGGCCCTATCCTCCGAATAATCCATATCTGTTACCTGGATATGTATAGTGCTGTGACTATAAACAACGTCTGCTCTCTGTGGTTTCCTGTAAAACGTGGCGTGCGACAAGGAGGCGTACTTTCAACCTTGTTGTATAAGCTGTATATTGACAATCTATTACATCGCCTGGAATCTTCAAATGCGTCCCTTAAGCTTGGAGACACACTGTGTGGAAATCCGTCCTTCGCTGATGATATTGCGCTTCTCGCTCTGAGCCCTCATGCACTACAATATCTTATAAATATATGCTTCATTTATTCTCAACAGTGGAAATTCGATTTCAGTAGCACCAAAACTGACATTGTTATATTTCGAATTGGAAGACCTGTGTTAGACTTTCCGTATATATGGACTCTGGGCAACGAAAATCTAAACATTTCGAAAATCAAAACTCACCTTGGAATAACACTGTCATCTGACCTTAAACCCAAAGAATCTGTACAAAGAGCATGTGAAAAAGGGAGGCGAACTCTTGGTATTTTTGGTGTATGTGCCTTTCAGAGGGACATCAATCCAGTTTCAAGTCTGCACTTGTACAAAACCGTTATCCTGCCGTCTGTGTTGTACGGATGTGAACTGTGGTCAACTTTGTCAAACTCTGATATACAATCTCTTCGTCGTTTCCAGCACTATTCGTTAAAACTGATCCAAAATTTACGTAAACAAACACGATCTGATATGGTTGAAAGTCTTTTGTGTGTCCATGATATTACGTTTGAAATCGATATAAAGAAACTGTTATTCTTCCAGAAACTGGTTTCCTTAAGTTCTGACACTGTAACTAAGAAGATTTTCCTACACCGACTGTATGACTTTCTAATCGATCATGCCAATAGCACTGGATTTATTCCTGACGTTTTCAAACTTTTTAGCAGCTATGGACTATTAACTTACTTTGAAACTTACGTTGCAAAGAAGGAGTTCCCGAACAAGACAGAATGGTGTCGTATCGTTAAGAACTCTGTATCGTCCTACGCTAACAGAGAGCGATTAAACAGGATGGAGATAGACAGTGACTTTATCCGTTTCAAGAACATTTTATGCTATGGAAGTGTGTTTAAAGGGTGGCTTGCAGCAAAGACTTCTTATGAACTTGAACGAGCATTCTTTATGGCAAAAGTTGTAACATGTGTACCACAAACGGACTACAAAAACTGTCTCAGATGCGAAAGTGACTACAAGGACCCAATAGAACATTCTGTTTTATTTTGTTCGACAACGGCTAACTTACGAGAAAAGTATTGGTACAGCATTTTAGAGATTTTTGGAATCCAAACCTACCTTTTTCTTGACAATTTGTATTGTAATGATTCCAGAAGACTGTTATATATCCTGCTTGGTAAATGTGATGAACTATCCGAAAATTGCCCAGACGATGATACACCGATTGAAACTTTTATAAACATTTCTTTCAAATTTGTGTGTGACACTTGGCACACATTCTCTCATTGAACAGTAAATATAGACCTGATTTGAATATAATGATATTTCTATTTTAATTTTAAGCAACCTTACTGACTATAACATATCTCTCATTTTCAAGTACTTTTGTTAACTTGAACTACATGTACATATATTATGCATTTGTATTTATATAATCTACTGTATCGTACATATATATCTCTGTAAAAGAGGAATTAAAGTATGAATGAATGAATGAATATCCCTACAGATGAAATATAAGTCAATAATGGATATTTTTTACCTTTAAAAGTTGTCCCACTCTAAAATGTTTTATCCGCTACGAAGGATAAAATCAATGTAGATATATTATCCTAAGTATAAAAGTGAGTAGTAAAATAATTTCCCATGGGATAATATTACCAAGAAATTTATTATTTCTAGGGATAATATTTCTACAAAATTATATCCATTTGGGATAATATTTCAGTAAAAGTATATCCGATGGGATACAATGTCATGTAAATACTATCCTACTGCATCTTGATCAATGAAGTGTTTTAACAAATGGCACATTGCTTTAAAGGAACAAGTAAAATGATAATAGATAATCATTTGTGTCAAGATGGATGGAGAGGAGTATAACGTTTTGTACAAATATCTGTATTTGTGTTATTGTTGAACAATTATTCAAAAAAATAATATAATGTATAGTGAATATTGTTTTATTTCGAGGACAGAATTTTCCAAGCATTAACTGGGTTATTCTTAACCAGATATTCCCAAAATTTCCTACTAAGGACTGTTTTTAATTTTTTCGTAAAATTATCCGGGAGATAAAATGTCTTTGAATATTTTATCCTCTAGGATAGAAAATTGCAACATTTTATATCCAACAACACTAAAATAATATCCATCATTGTGGATATTTTTTTAGTGTTGGGGATATAATTTGTTGCAATTTTCTGTCTTAGAGGATAAAATATTCCAAGAAATTTTATCCCCCGGATCATTTTACAGGGGGGATCAAATTAATTGTTACAGATTCACACAAAATGAAAGTGTTATGATGTTTTAATGACTGGCTGAAAAAATATGTTCATTGGAAGTTTTAATCTGCTTGAAAATAACATTTGATAGATGAATCGATATTCTAATGCAACATAACATATTACGTCCATTTTGATTGGATAACGTCAAGCGTAAAATCCACGGTTTACCGTCGGAACCATTGACGACAACGTTGCGCAAACGCATTTGACGTTTCCTGTTTACTTTTTATTCTATTTTTTAGCGTTTAACGGAGGTTGCATTAGAATGGGGATAACTGTATTGTATTTTATCAGTTGCCGGCATAAACTGCTGGTTTACGTCGGCAACTGATAAAATACAATACAGTTATCCCCTAATTTTACCGGCGGCCAGAAATTTGTCTTTCTTCACAAGATTTAGAATGACTGAATCGCAAAAAGTTGCATGGGACAGGAAATCTTTGTGAACTTAAATGGGCGTATCTGTTTATGACGTCATCATAACGTCACAACAAGTTACATCAGAAAATGGTACCACTGTGGCAGCAGAGTGGCAAAAAATTGGGGCTATGTGCCAAAAAATAAAAATAGAAGACCGACGTAAAGCTGAAATATAATTGATAAATGTTACCTGGGACAGCAAACTTTTTTCCGTAAATCGATCTTTAAATGCGCCTAATATTTAGTAATAACAGTTTATTAAAAATGAAACAAGTAAAATTTGCCGTTCTATTTAAGATCTACAAGAAAATATATATATTGGCATAATTTTGGACAGTTTTATAGCAGAACACATTGTATGTCTTCAAAGGCATGAACATCGCACGTAACGTCAGTAACATTTCACATGGATTATAGTTCCGATATATATGAAATTATGACAATAATTAATAATATAAATTGATCACAAATTTATAAAGTACAAAATTACACGTGATAAAGGATTATGGTGCAAGTCTTTTTTTTTATTTTTAAGGATGCTCGCTGGTCATGTTTTGGTTTTTTTGTCAGATGTTTGGAATCCTTGGGTTTTATCCATTTCTTAAACATGAAATATTTTGCCCATGAACCCCCACTTTTTCTTTTATAATTCAATCATATATACCTTAAAATGGTATTTAACAAAATTTTTTGAAATACTTTTTATTTTTTCATACATTTTGAGAGACTGAAGTTGTCAATGCAAAGACAATGAAAAATCCAGAGAAAACCCATTTCCTGAAAATTTTCAAGGCCCTATAGCTCTAAAATGAGCACATTAACCTACATGTTTTTCTTGCTTATTTGTTTACTATTCATATGTTCTATCAAACTAAAACACCTATTTCAAATCCTGTTTGTTTCCTATTAGACCAGCGATCATCCTTAAGCCACAAGAAAAGCGATTTTATTTTTGGTAAAATTTATTTGAGTTTTATCTGAAGTAAATTTACATGTAAAGAAATTTGTTCTCCGCAATTAACATGCTGTGTGTTTCAGGTAATTATAACTAATTAACGATTTGACATGTATATTGTATCTTGACTGTCCGGATGTTTATTGAAACAACCCTTAATTAAGGTAAACAGGTAATGTATACAAGTAAACCCGTTTGCTGACCAATAACAGCGGGATTTCGTTTTTAATGCTATATATTTTTTTTTATAATTAATGCAGCATTTTAATAAAGAGGTGTATGTGTAAGGGAGGATCACAAAGAATGCAGAGATCAAATATAATTTCAAATGTCCGGTAAGTAACATTTTAATTTATTTTAAATTAATAATTTATCTTTTTTCGTATTTATATATTTCAAACATTTGACATATTATATAATTAATTCTATTTACTCGTATTAACGATATTTACTTTGTTATGACATTAGTAGAAACTGATTGGGATGGGCGCCATCTTGAATAATTTCACAACAATCGTAAAAAATAACACATTTCAACCTTATTTTGAAGCAAGAAAAATGGGACCCGAAATGAATTGGTCTTCATAACTATATTCTATCATACATCAACTTTATTTTGTGAGGCTGGATGGGATGATATATCAAGAAGAAATCATCGAAATTAATTTTCAAAAATCAGTCCTTAAGCAACAAGAGTTGACACCAAAAAAATGTCTCGCCTGTCGTGTATTTCTAATGAAAGTAAATGCTGTCAGACATATTGCATACAGTATTCGAAAAACAGGCCAAAACACAAAAACTTAACTATAACCACTGAACCATGAAAATGAGGTCAAGGTCAGATGACACCTGCCA
Organism: Mytilisepta virgata; assembly: GCA_028015205.1. Classification (NCBI taxonomy): domain Eukaryota; kingdom Metazoa; phylum Mollusca; class Bivalvia; order Mytilida; family Mytilidae; genus Mytilisepta; species Mytilisepta virgata. The sequence continues at coordinate 1,365,417 of CM051513.1, forward strand.
GTTGGACATGTACACCTTACAATCCTTCCATACACCAAATATAGCAGACCTATTGCATACAGTATTCGAAAAAACAGGCCAAAACACAAAAACTGAACTATAACCACTGAACAATGAAATTGAGGTCAAGGTCAGATGACGCCTGCCAGTTGGACATGTACACCTTACAATCCTTCCATACACCAAATATAACAGACCTATTGCATATAGTATTCGAAAAACAGGCCAAAACACAAAAACTTAACTATAACCACGGAACCATGAAAATGAGGTCAAGGTCAGATGACACCTGCCAGTTGGACATGTACACCTTACAATCCTTCCATACACCAAATATACTAGACCTATTGCTTATATTATCTGAGATATGGACTTGACCACCAAAACTTAACCTTGTTTACTGATCCTTGAAATTGGGTCGAGGTCAATTGAAAACTGTCTGACGGGGATGAGGACCTTGTAAGGTATGCACATACCAAATATAGTTATCATATTACTCATAATAAGAGAGAAGTTAACATTACAAAAAATCTTAACTTTTTTTTTAAGTAGTCACTGAACCATGAAAATGAGGTCAAGGATAATGTACATATGACAGACGGAAACTTCGTAACATAAGGCATCTATATACAAAGTATAAAGCATCCAGGTTTTCCACCTTCTAAAATATAAAGCTTTTAATAAGTGAGTTAACGCCGCCGCCGGATCACCATATCTATGCCGAGCTTTCTGCGACTTATAAAGTCGCAGGCTCGACAAAAACCACGTATGTGATATGGGTATCAGGACAACTCGGACCAATATAACTCGGACCAGTTTTAAGACAACTCGGACCAGTTCTGAAGACAACTCGGACCAGTTTGAAAAAGTGATAATGACCTGTATTCTGACAAAAAGAAAGTGACTTTGAGACAACTCGGATCAGTTGTAATACATGTAGTTGGACACAATGTTCCTAATTGCTATTTAAAGAGACGTCACTCCGTCGGTTATTTATCTATGTATTTTTGCATATTTTGTATACCTGTCGTATTAACTATCGATAACTTTGATGTGGTACAGGGTTTTTCGTTTTCTTTCTTTTGTTTTGTTTTGTTTTTGTTTGTTTTTGTTTGTTTTTATTGTTATTTTTTTTTGTATTTGTAATTTTTCACTGTTCGGTTCTCCGGGGTATATCATAGATTAGAAACCAGTAAAGAAGAAATCTTTTTTTTCATTTATTATATATATATATATATATATATCGTACCATATAACATAGACAAAATAATAAAGTCAGCACAAGAAACAAGAAAAGCGTATATCACAATGTAAAAGTCAAAAACAAAGCACTAATCACAGTATTGTTGTTTACTGGTCGGGTCCATAGTAGCTGCCGCATTTCTTCAGTAGGTGGCTGGCGGATATCTCATCGTTGTTGTACTTCTCCCACAGTCGCTGGATATTTGCCTGGCATGTACGTGTCTGCGGAGTTTGCCCTCGCTGACTAGTTTTGGCTGTTGCTGGAGCTTGCTGGACTCTTTGTAGAGAAGGCCGAGTAGAACCTAGAACTGCAGGTTCCCCTTTCTGGCTTTCTTGTTAAGACGGTTGTGGTACCCCTCTACGTCGTTGTTGGTGCGTATTGTCTTCATAAAAACACTCCAAGCTGGTACACTCTAGACGGTACTCTCGAGCCAGTTGGTTCTGATGTAGGTGATGACTTCTTGTAGTTTGTCGTAAGTTACTATGACTTTCGACAAAGAAGATTACTGCTGTCACAAAAGCTTCTTAACCAGAGTTTTATCAGGGAAAATTTGATGTCATCACTTAGGAAAGTTTACGGTCGTCATCACGAATTGATTGACCATTACAGTGTTCCAATATCTAAGATGATGTTGGACCTGTTCCCACTGTCGTAACCTTTCATGTGCCTCAACCGATTTGTGACTTCCACCTGATTGACTTTGTTGAACTTCACGACGGGTGCCGTATACGGAGCAGGAAAAGCTTACCCTTCCGGAGCACCTGGGTCCACTCCTGGTTTTTATAGGAGTTCGTGTTGTTCATTGTTTTTTTTAGTTTTCTGTGTTTATTTGTTGTGCTTGTGGTTGTTCATTTGTCTTCCCGGGGTTGTTTGTCCAATGGATTACGTTTGTTTTGATTGCTCCTTGGGTATATTTGTCATTTTATGGGTATTTAACATGTTTAATTAACAAGTCCCATTGATTTTTATTGATAAATCGACAGCCATTATTTGTCACCTATATATGTACTATCAGAGGTCACGTGATGACCGAGATAGTTGGATATGCGGGGATGAGATCTCACAAAACATGTTTAACCCCGCCGCAATTGTGTGCCCGCCCCAAGTTAGGAACCTCTAGTCTTTTTAAGTCTTGTGTGCTTTTTGAATTTTGGTTCATTTGTATTGTTAGTGAGCCGTCTATTTCGCTGAACTAGCATGCATTATTGTTTAGGGGACAGATGAAGCCCGCCTCCGGATGAAGGATTTACTTGCTGCGTGTAAGACCCATTGGTAGCCTTCAGATGTTTTCTGTTTTTTTGTTTTTTTTGTTGTTGTCTCTTTGACACATTTCCCGTTTCCAATCTCTATTCTAGCTGCTATATACTACAACAACATTTCGAGAAACATATTACCTGTCATTTCAAAACTAGTTTTGTCAAGTATCTTAAAACTGGATTTAATTCGATAATCCAAACTTCAGATCAATAAGATGTAATAGTTACTACATATATCTTCGACTTGAATATATAATTCACAAGATTAACTAAAATATTTTGATATCGGAGTAAAATGCGGCGTTTTCCACTTGTCTGTCAAATTACAGACATGAAAATTAAGATCGGAGTCGAACACACCCCGCCACAGGTGAGATTCGAACTCACAACCACAGCGTTGAAAGGTTAGTGATCATTAGTAGTCATGGCGAACTACCTAGACCACTAGGCCACCGAGGCCTCCATTTGCAAGTAAAATATTGTATATAAACAAGTTTGGCATTGAAAATTTTTTAATCGGGATAATTATTAAAAATAATTTGAATTACGCTTTACAAAATAATACCTAAAAATAATTATAACTACAAAAATATGAACAGGTAAGTATTCACAAGTCGAGTCGTACACGTCAATTTTCCAAGTGGAGGAGGAGTGTGGCTTGGTCGGTATTGCTTTCTGCGGTCAGATGCTTGCAATAGTCGATCTTTCAGTTCTGAGAGTATGCTGTTGATGCTTCTGTATTTCATCGCCCTTGGTCTCTGTATATCGCTTTTCAATAGATAAATTGTGTTCGTAAATTCGATGCTGATACTACATGTATTATAGATAAAACTACCTAAACTTTCCATTGCATCATATAAATTTATCAAAAAAGATGAGTGCGCCCTCAAAGTTTTATCTATGAAAAAAGTGTTATAAAATGTCCTGTACCTTTTACTGATTCTCTGAATACCATTAACATAATTGAATAATTCCAGGTTTCAAATTATATGGTAAATCTCAAAAAAATTATTCTTGTGCATAAATAGTGGCGACGATTCTTATTATTGTCTTTAAAGACACTATCTGAACACTGTTTTGTTAAAAAATGTTGTCAAGCAAAATCACCATATATACATGTAATATAGTGGAAAACACCATAAGCATGTTTGTCGACATTATTGTATTTTTCCAGATAGTGGTAAATGTTGATATTTCTTCCTTTTTTGAAGTTTTAATCTTATAAGATTAACATGAACATATAATTCCAAACAATTCTTCAAACGTTTATCTTGGTACGTCCATGACGATCCAATTCTCGATTACACAATTGTAAAATTTGTGAAAACTAAAAAGCATCTCCCTGGTGCATATATAGCTCTGTCCTTAGGAGGTTTTGAATTTACAGTTCTTTGGTAATTTCTGGTATCTGTGCACATCTAGAACCTCATACAGCATAACATTATGGAGATGGAATGAGTCATCAGCGTCCTGACGAAATCAATCATCAATTTTTGAACAGAATCATCTTCAAGGATCTTTGGTGTTTTAAAACCCAGAATATTTTTAAAAATACGTTACAATTAAACGAGTGTTGTCAAGTATTTAAAAAAAATGGATGTAATTCACTAATCCAAAATATCCTCCGTTCCGAAGAAGTGGGACCATCCGTCTGTCCATCCTTCCGTCATAAAATGTTTGGTGGCAAAATTCTCGTCAACAAATGTTCAGAACTAATTCAAAGTTGGTGTGAAGCATGACTATTGTGCTGTGTAAAGTGTTGACATATTTTGTACTTGTGGCACGTTGTCTTCCTGTTTAACGATACGGCCATACATTTTTCACCATATGGACTACGGAAATATTTGGTCGCAAAATTCTCAGTAACTATATGCCATATCTAATTCAAAGTTTGTGTGAAGCATGTCCATGATGAGTTGTTAAGTGCCTATTGATTTTGTGCCTGTGGCACATTGACTTCCTGTTTGACGACACAGCCATGCATGTTTCACCATATGGCCTATCGAAATATTTTGTCGCCAAATTCTCAGCAACTACAGGTCACAACTAATTGAAAGTTGTGTGATGCATGATCATGATGCGTTGTAAAGACTGACTGTACCTGTATCACATCTACGTCCTGTTAAACGATGCCACCTCAAGAGGAGCGTTCTGAAAAGTTTCTGTACGTAGGCTAGAACTATTTTTGCTTACATTTTAAAAAATTTTGCTATTTTGGGGGGTTTTGAAAATTTCAAAGTATTTTTGGGTGGTTATATATTTCTGAGCTATTTTTTTGGGCGCATTTTATATTTATATGGCTATAACTGGGATGCATTCGAGCTGTATAAAATAATGTACAGTGAAAATTTCGAATTTTTAAATTTGTGTTAGTGAAGGTTTTGGAATTTTGATTTTCTAAAATTACATGGGCCCACATGGGTCGAATTTCGAAAAACTGTAAATTTAATCTTGTGACCTAAACTCCTCTTTCATTTTTAAATTTACGCGATAAATTTCTATACGGTATTGTCATACACCATATTCAGATGCGCAAGAAGGTTTTAGAATTTTGATTTTCTAAAACTGGGGCCTACAGATCTGTGTCGAATTTTGAAAACAAACTATCAAGTTAAGCTTGTGACGTAAACTCATCTTTTGTTTTCCTATTTAAGCCTTTTATTTCTATACAGTATTGTGAAACACCATATGCAGATGTGCAATAAGGTCTTAGAATTTTTATTTTCTAAAATTGGGGCCCACAGGGGTCGAAATTTCAAATTTTCAATTTAAGCTTGTATCACCAATACTTCTCTTTCATTTTGCAATTTATGCATTTTGCTTATATATAGTATTGTCCTACACTATATGTAGTTCTACAATACATGCAATAAGGATTTAGGATATCGATTTTTAAACTGGGGGCCCTCTCATGTCAAATTTCCGAAATTGTAAGTTTAACCTTGTGAACTAAGGTTTTTTTCATTTGTCATTAGGTTTATTGATTTAATTTCTTTATCGAATGATTGCATATTTTTGGATGGGAATGATGTTTTATATTGTTGACTATAAGTAAGTGTCCCAAATACTTACAGAGGGCGAGGGGATCACTGTCGGTTCCGACAGTACAGATGTCTAGTATTTGTGTACAGTAGTGTCGTGCTCAATATGTAGATATGCAATAAGGTTTTAGAATTTGAATGTTGTGATGAAAAAAAACCTCTGACGAAACTATGACATAGAATGGGATGATTAGAAGTGTTATTGTACATGTGTGTCGCTTGTGAAAGAATTTGAATTTCTAAATTGAATGGTGTAAAAATTGTAGCTTTCCGGCATATGTGGCCTACCCATTAGTTTTTTCAGATACATCTTTTTACTGGAAATTTTTTACATTTTTTTTTAATATAAGGTGAGAAAACTGCCTCGCCCTTCGGTACTGGAAAGTATTTTTTTTAACTTGAACAGCTTGAAAACAGCTGTATATTTGTACTTTGAATATCTTTTATATAAGATAAGATATGGTTTACATATAATGTATATGTTTTCTTCATTCTAATCAATCATTAAGATCTATATCTGAAAATTAAATAATTTACGTTATAAGTAAACAAAAGCAAGTTTCCATCAGGATTGTTGAATGATAATTTTAACAGGTCTTGCAAATTATAATATATTTTTTATAAATTGGCACCCCCCCTCCTCATTTCATTCCATGTTTAACCTATCTCACGTTAACTCACTAGGGTAGACATATATCTTTATGTACTGATCAAATTTAAATCATCATAATGTATCAAATCCAGGAAATTGTTTTTTTTAATAATCGTTATAATACCTTAACTCACATTGTCTATTAAACACGTATACGATGAAAATATCAACTTACATATTCATCAGAACAATTTACTGAAGCTCCTTCCTCTAGGTATTTGGTTGCTTTTTCTAAATCACCAAATTCCGACACTTCCAGAAGTTTCTGAAATAACATTGGATTGTGAATAATTACCTAAAAGATATTTTCCGTCACACATTTTATTCGGTTTATAATTATTAGTTTTTTTCGACAACTTTTTATGTCAAGATATTTCTTCTTAAGTTTTTGAACGATAAACTTGATTAGGCATTTACCTTATAGCACTGAGCTTTTTATTCTAACTGGTTTGTCTTTCAAAATATCATAAAACTTGATATTGCTATATTACGAAAACAATAACAGGTAGTGTCGAATCGAACCTGGAACATGGTCAACATCACAACATACAATTTGTTCTCATTTGGTCCATAAATTTTAAGTTTGGCTAATAGAAAAGTGTGACTGGTGGACAGACCGGGATGGTAAAACATCTTTGTTTGAAAGTATTGCAATAAATGTCTTGCGGTGATTTGTTTTATATTGCATTGGTATTTCGATCATGCTGTTATATCAAGCAATAGGAGTTTCTGCTATGGGTGGTGATGCTTTCAATGGACGAGTGAAATTTATTATACGTAAAATTCATTTCCTAACGAACTTTGCGTAGTCATATGCCAGGATTTTCCAATATAAAGTTTTTTTTTTTTAATTATATTACATATTTCGCTTTTTAAAAGTCAAATGCAGTGATGTTTTGGGTGAGAAAGTCTGTTGAAAAGTATTTTATCACGGGAAGATAAGTTTTTAGTGGTGCTGTCATATTGTTTTTTTCCCCATATATATATATATATATATATATATATATATATATATATATATATATATATATATATAATGTCACTTCAGCTTGTCTTCGACGTTAGCACATGGTTACTGAAGTTACTGTTTCTTTGAATTCAAATATGTTGTGTCTTTATAAATGCTATTGTATTAAAATCTGTTTGAAAGCAGTATTTGTCTTTTTCACATGTAACTTTAAACTTTGTGTCCCTCAAATTGAAGGCGTAAACAACATGTATTTGTGGACTGATCTTTGTTAGTTCTCTCATAATAGGACTTTTAGAATTGCTATAATAATTTTTAATTTCTTCATGTTTTCTTTCGAATAATCTATCATGAATTCTTTGATACCAATTTTGATGCACATGATGTGCAAATTTCTTCAAAGCAAGAGTCATCAGCTGAGCCCAAGGCCTAAATTGGTGATTAACCTAAACAAGACTCATCAGCTGTGCCCAAGGCCTAAATTGGTGATTAACCAAAGCAAGACTCATCAGCTGTGCCCAAGGTCTAAATTAGTGATTAACCAAAACAAAATTCATCAGCTGTGCCCAAGGCCTAAATTGGTGATTAACCAAAGCAAGACTCATCAGCTGTGCCCAATGCCTAAATTGGTGATTAACCATAGTAAGACTCATCAGCTGTGCCCAAGGCCTAAATTGGTGATTAACAAAAGCAAGACTCATCAGCTGTGCCCAAGGCCTAAATTGGTGATTAACCAAAGCAAGACTCGTCAGCTGTGCCCAAGGCCTATATCGGTGATTGCCATCTACATACAGTATGTGGCAATACTGTATAGAAATTAAATTCATGAAATTAAAAATGAACGAGGAGTTAAGGTCACAAGAAAGTGTGACGGACGGACGGACGGACAGACGAAGACGGATAGACGGACGATACGACAGACGGACAGACGGACAGACCTACGGACGGGGAGATAACAATATCCCCGAACTTCTTCGAAGTGCGGGGAGAAAAATGAATAAGGAGTTAGTCACAAGCTTAACTTTTCAATTTTCGAAATTCGACCCCTGTGTGCCCCAGTTTTTTAAAATCAAAATTCTAAAACCTCATTCCGCATCTACATATAGCATGTGATATTACTGTACAGAAATTAAATGCATGAAGTTACAAACGAAGAGATCAGGTTACAAGCTTAAATTTTAAATTTTCGAAATTCGACCCCTGTGGGCCCCAATTCTTGAGAATCAAAATTCTAAAACCTTACTGCACATCTACATACAGTACAGTGTGTGACAATACCGTATAGAAATTAAAAGGATAAAATGAAAAATGTATGAGGAATTCAGGTCACAAGTTTAAATTTCCTTTTTTTCGAAAGTCGACCCCCGTGGGCCCCATTTTTTTTTAAAATCAAAATTCTAAAACCTAACTACGCATCTACATAAGTTTGTGACAATACTGTATAGAAATTAAATGCATGAAATGAAAAATGAACGAGGAATTCTGAGACTAGGTTATCTAACGGACAGACAGACGAACAGTACGACGGACAGACGTACGGACGGACGGATGGACGGTCAGATGGACCGATAACAAATATCTCCGAACTTCATTCGAAGTGCGGGATAACAATTCTCCTCAAACAGACACTAGCTTCTCTTTTTTAAAAGGAAACAATGGCCTCTCAGGAGCCTGCATCGGTCACCTGGAAATCGAACAAAATGAATTACTTGACTATGTCCATCTTGGCTGGCAGTATGATAAATTACTGTCAAGTTTCAATTGGTTCACTAATTTTGACTAATTGTTCAACTAAAACTGTGAGTCACTGAGTGATCCACCCTCCTGCTTGCATAACTATGAGTTGCCCCATATCCCTTTGCAAGCATTCGGCCATTATTATCTTGCTTCATGCACATCTACATATAATTCCAAACCTTCATATAAAATTTCATCAAAATCTATTGAACGGTCTAGGAGTTGCGCTTACAATCTTTAATTATGTAAAACCCTTAAGTTGGATTTTTAGTAATCATTCGGCGATAATTATCTTGTTTCCTGCACATCCTTCATATAAAGAGGACAAATATACCTAAGGAGCAAATAAAAAAACGTAATCCATTGGACAGACAAACCGGAAATACAAATGAAGAACCACAAGCACAACAAATGAACATCGAAAATCTAAAAAAAACATTGAACAACACGATCGACCAGAAGTGAACCCTTGTGCTCCGGAATGGTAAGCAGTTCCTGCTCCGTATATGGCACCCGTCGTTAAGTTCTACAAAGTCAATCGGGTGGAATTCACAAAATGGTGGAGGCACATAAAATGTTACGACAGTGGGAACAGGTCCAACATCATCTTAGATATTGGAACACTGTAACGGTCAATCAATTCGTGAGGACAACCGTAACATTTCCTAGATGATAAAATCAACTTATTCTTGATAAAACCCTGGTTAAGAAGCTTATGTGACAGCAGTAATCTTCTTTAATTCAATTTATAATGTTTCATCAAAATCCATTGACAATTTAGGAGGAGTTGCACTTACAAGGTACGTTGTCGAACGAACGGACACGGTGATTCTTATATCAACCCAACATTGTTTCAGTGATTTTTTCCAAGTCATATGTTAGATTATGTTTTGTAAGTTTGTACATGTATGGCGGGCGGGGTATCATACAACTGTCAAAGAGAGGATCACCTAAGGACAAGAGCTGCCAAGTTTTCTCATATTGGCATTATGGTTGAAAGAGATGAACTTTTAGTAAATTTCCCATAGGGCCCTATGTTTGACTATGTTCGGCTATGGCGGCCATCTTGCATACAATTCCGAAAATGGACTACCAAATTACCATTGCTACCAAGTTTTATTCCAGTTGGCTTTGTGGTTTCAACAACAATATATTTTGCTTCAGTTTTGTTTTGTTAAACTTTATTCACCTGGCGGCTATCATGAAGTGCGGGCTGGATCACCGGATACAGTTCTGAAAGAGGACCACCTCAGGACAATTGCTACCAAATTTTGTTCTAATTGGCTATGTGGATTCACACAGTAAAGATCTTTAAGTTATTTTCCCAAAAGGTCCTATGGTAAAACTATGTTCGGCCCTCGCAGCCAATTTGGATGGCCAAGAGGGTCATTGAATACAAGTCTGAACGAAGACCTCGTTAGGACTATTGCAGCCAAGATTTGTTTTAATATGTCCTTTAACTGATGACGGACGATGGACACCTAATGATGGCAATAGTTAGCCTAATTTGTGTAATCTGACAATTTGGATGTTTAAAAAAATCTTTAAGTCCGTCGGTGCGTTAATTACGGACAAAAATTCCTTTAACAAAGGTTCAACTTGTATTAGGCCTGATGATGTCGAATTTACAAAACTTATTCGCCTAATTATTTCTCAGATTAAGGACTTTTTACGTGAAGAAGATCTCACAGTAAATTTTCCAATACGTTTATAATATAAATATTACTTTTATCGGTCATCTTGGTAGGCATTCCATGTTATCACATATAATTTCGGTTAGGGATCACCTAAGAACTATCTACCAATTTTTGAACTCAGTTGGCTCATTAGCTTCAAAGGGGATATTTTTTCGGATTTTTCTCCTTTAATTAAGGCGGCTTTATTGGAAGTAGGCCTTAACCAGACAATATAATTTTGAAGTATACCACTTCAAGTCAATTCAACGAAGTTTGGGTGAATTATGTCAGAAGAGGATATAATCTTGAACGGAATAATTACAACGACTACAGATACTAAATGGTGGCAATATAGCAAAATATTTTACCTTATAGTATAATTAATTAAATCTACTGGCTAATAAATAATCACATGACATAGAATAATTCAGATATTTCATTATAATCGGTGGTTCCGGGGAATAACCTCGACAAAATCATTTGTCCGATGAATAACCCTATTATTCACCGCAGGTGAATAACCCATAATACACAAAAATATTTGTTCGGTATAATAAAACAGTAATGGCCCTATGAGTCGGGAGATATCCAAAATGGTCAACCCTGCTGAAGGGTTGACCTTTTTGGTTATCTCCCTCCTCAGAGGGCCGTAAAGCCCGACGGGAATAACCCTTCAGTCGAGTTGACCATTTTGGGATATCTCCCGACTCATAGGGCCGTAATTGTATATAGTCACTTCTGCAGAAAAATAAGTGAGTTGTATAATGTCGTTTCAATAGTAAAACCAATCTTTATTATTAATATGCAAATATAAGATCATTGAGCCGTCGAAAGGGTTGAGTGTAAAAACCAAACATGAAATAGAAACAAATGCAAACCTACATTTTAAATATTGGTCAGGAGCACATAAGAAAGAGCTATTTGCTGTTCAGAATCCATGCGTGGACTAAACAAACTTTATATCAGTTTTAAAAGCTTTGATGTTCTAATCCGTTTTAAAATTATCAACGATACAGAGAGAGTATAAACAAAATAGGATAGTATTTGACTTAACATTGAAGTATCCGAGACGGACATCGCCGAGGTTACAATATATCTTCTGGCCCAGGCGTTGTATATATTGCCGAACTCCGTCAACATGGTCAACTTTAACCGACACGAACTTGCGAGTATTGACGAATTATGATAAGAAGTTAATCAGTAATGCACTAACGAACTGTAAAATAATGGTCAGTAGCCTGAGTTAGAGTATTGGGAAATGAAAAACATATTAGCCTGTATATAATTATGTCATTCCATCCTCTATATTCGAATAGGTGTGTCAGTCGATTTGTAAATCGGTCGATTAATATAAAACAAAAATTCCTTTAGTAAAATAATTTTTTAAAGTGATCATATTAATATATGAACAGTTACCCGTGGTATAGGGCGAAAATCGTATTGACATACAGATTAACGCTTCGAGATTAACAAGAATATAGGCAGCTCCAGGTTTCAGTGAAAATGGCAGAGTACAACTCACGCGTTTGTTCAATTAATTTAATACCTAAAATCACGAAATTAATTTACAGTTGAAGACTGTTAAACAGGATAAAAAATTTAAAAGAATATGAAAATCATAAATGTATAATACCATACCTTATTCAGAGCTTCCTGTTTACTCCCAGCCATTATAGTGCCTAAAATATACACGAAATACGAGTAAAATTTGCTTTAAGACATATACTAGTGCAAGTTTTCAATGAAAATAAACCCTTTTTGAATGACCTTCCTCTTATTTACATATCCACGTAACTCATTTTAAAATTCTTTTATGAAAATGACAGTTTTTAATGTAGTATCTTTAATATTTGAAATTCAGACCCATACATTTGTGAGTTTTTTAAATCTTTTAGATTACGCCAAAGGTTCAAAATTCACCATTCCTTTATTTTGACTAAACTGTTTCGTGAAGAAAAATGGATATGGAGTACAGCTACGAACATCTAAAGCTTACAATGTGGTGTTCAATTCTGAGAAACTACACTATACTATATGGTCCATATGTAATTCTTAGATACTTCTGTGCAACGCTTCATGTTAGAATATCAAAAAGTAAATACAGTTAAAAGGTAACCGAGACGAAGACATTCATCACTATACTTCGTGATTTGCGACAAGCGCACAAAATGCTGCAATGCGTTTGATTCAATTTTCGGGGTTCCCGAAGTTTTGACAACGATGTACACGCTACGCATACAATATAGGTTGAATTTACTATCACCGTGGCAATACCGCTGCTGGTGAGCTGCTAGTCATAAAAGACTTGGTTGTCATACCTGTCAACCAAGTCATGATTACCTCCATAAATCCTGAATAAGGATGACTCAAACTTAGAAGCAACATACCCCTGTCTGAGCAACTTTTCTGTCATGAGCTGGGCTCTGTCCAGGAATTCAATGTATATGTCACAAGCTTAAAGAGTTGTGAAAAATGGGAAGTTGACGATTTGAAACTCAATGTCATACTTTTTTAACTTGATAAATTACATATTTTCAAAGGCAAATATGGCAAAATATTTTAAAGAAAAACGCAAACCCCAAAACAATTATATCATTTTGACGCACAGAGAAATATTTATTTACTTTCAATACATTGCATATTTTCAAATGCAAACTACCATTGGTCAACATTTCAGTAAAGGGTAGACCTCTGACGTATACAGCTCTCTCATTTATTTGGGCTTATTTCGAAACATGGCTTATTTTCTTGAAAGAGAATGATCGTGAAATTAAACCACGTCCTAGTTGTTATTCACATCTTTTGATTCAATTAAATTGGAATGACCTGATAAAAGAAACATGGCCTTGGAGAGATGTTTTTGTGATTGTATAGTTTTATCTAATGAATTTGTTTCTGTTGAGACAGATACTGCTGCTTAGTCCATTACAATGTACCAGGTAATCAGGCAGTGTACCAGGTAATCACACACTGTACCGGGTAATCAGACATTGTAACAGGTTATCATGCAGTGTACCAGGTAATCAGACAATATACAGCTAATCAGACATTGTTCGAGGTAATCACACAATGTACCAGGTAATTACACAATGTACCAGGGGTCTGGGTGGCCGAGTGGTCTAGGTAGTTCGTCATGACTACTAATGATCACTAGACTGTCAATACTGGGGTTGTGAGTTCGAATCTCACCTGTGAGGGGTATGTTCGACTCGTATCTAAATTGACAAGGATTGCCAATATTCCTACCAAAAGTCGATGGTTCTCTTCGGGTTCCTCCACCAATAAAAACTGGCCGCTGCAAAATATCCAAATGTGCTGAAAACGGCGTAAAACCCAAACTAAACAAACAAACACAATGTACCAGGAACTCACACAATGGACCAGGTAATCAGACAGTGTACTAGGCAATTTCACAATGTACCAGGTAATCAGACAGTGTATTACGTAATCAGACATTGAACCAGGTAATCAGACAGTGTACCAGGTAATCAGGCAGTGTACCAGGTAATCAGAAAATGTACAGGTAATCAGACAGAGTACCAGGTAATCAGACAGTGTACCAGGTAATCAGACAGTGTACCAGGTAAATCCATAATGTACCAGGTAATCACACAATGTACCAGGTAATCAGACAGTGTACCAGGTAATCAGACAATGTAACAGGTAATCAGACAATTTACCTGGTAATAACATAATGCACCAGATAATCAGACAATGTACCAGGTACTCAAACAATGTTCTGATAATCAGACAACGTACGAGGTATTCACACAATGTACCCTGTAATCAGACAATGTACCTGCTAATCAGGCAATGTACCAGGTAATCAAACAATATATCAGGTAATCACACAATTTTACTTATCTTTGGTCAACAATGACATTACAATCAATCAAACGAACCCGGACCACAAATAACATAGCATAGATTTATCAAACATGTGCATGTTAAATTATATTTGGCTCCTGATTAGGCCAAAAAATCTTTGTCTGGTTTAGCTCGACCCGACTGTAGGAGATATTTTGGGGGATTATCTTGAGAATCAAATTCATGTATTTGTTTGAACACAACAGAAAAGGTCAACAATAACATACCAGTCAATCAAAACAACCTAACGCACAGAATTCCGGACAAAAATTAACCTGAAAGTGTACAAAACACAAACATGAACACAACAGAGAGTCAGGATAGTCTGACTTGGTACAGACACTGAATAGTAATGGGGTATAGCCGGTTGTATGAGTACCAAAGCCTTCCCCTTATCTATCCTGACACTCCGGTTTATAAAACACATTATAAAAACCAATACAGTATAGTTACCAACAAGGTGTGAATTGTAAAACTAGCTAAGGCTCTCATAGCTGCAGGTCGGATACTCTAGCTCTACTAAACGAAAAAATCTGAAATAACACTCCTATAAAGGGTTTAATGTGGTTTAATGCTATCTTGTCATAGAGTTCAAAAGAAATCGGCAGTATTTGTGAGAGGCTGGTTTGAATTTAAAGTCTTCAAGCCATTGTGGGAAAGAGCAATTTTTACATAATTTTGCACATAATTGCATTTCCACCTAACCTTAATATTAAGGGTTTGTTGAAATTTTAAGGGTTTTTTCCTTTAAAATTGACTACAGTCAGAAACCATAGTATATATTTGACAAAAATTAATGGATCTGAGCTGAAGACAAATGGAATACGAGAACTTGTATTATTGTCTTGTACATGTACATGGATTATACCACTATAAAGATCTGCCAGGCCATTGTCTATTCAGGGCAGTTCCAACAGTGATAGTTCCAACAGTGATTTTCAAGAACAGTGCAATATATCAATGCATAAGCTGTTGTAGCATGCTACTTAATATCCCAGAATAGATACGGGGGAGGTTTGGATACCCATAAAGCCGGTTTAACTCCACAACTGTTCAGTGTATGTCAGTTCGGTTGCTTTGATTCAAGTTGACCTGTCCTGTTATCTATTTTGTTATTTGTTTATAACTAATTTTGATACAGGGAGTCGAATAATCCAACAGATGATGGATTTTCAATACAAATGATAGTAAAATCATCATGCAGATTTTAGACCTATAGGAAACATAATTAGTTTCAATGACACGAAGGTTTTTAGTAAATTGATATTGAAAGTTGGGATTATGATTTTATCTTAACCAATCAATTATTTCTTTTTGATGTTGTTTAATTTAGCTCAGGGTATTCATAACTTCAAGAGTAAATACCAAAATGTATACTGTCTTTCGCCTAAAATTGCTCTTCGCACGGTTTAATGCAAACTAGAGGCTCTCAAGATCCTGTATTGCTCACCTGGATTCAACTTTTCAACTTAAGCGGGACTGAAAATGTAAGTGTTGCAGTCAATTTGGCTTGTTTTTCTATAGGATTCTATGTTAAACTAAGTCTGTCTGTAGAAGCCATCTTGGTTGACCGACCAGGTCAGTGGACACATTTCTAAAAGAGAACCATCTAAGGACCATCACTGGTAAGTCGTGTTCCAACTGGCAAGTTGTTTCAGACAAGAACATTTTTAAATGAAATTTCCGTTGGGGTCCTATATTAAACTAAATTAGGCTGTGGCGGCCATCTTGGTCGACAATCCGGGTGATCGTACACAATTCTGAAAGAGGACCATCCAGGGACTAATGCTAACAACATAAGGATGATCGCTGGTCAAATCGGAAATAAATAGGATTTGAAATAGGTGTTTTAGTTTGAGAGAGCATATGAATAGTAAAC
Organism: Mytilisepta virgata; assembly: GCA_028015205.1. Lineage (NCBI taxonomy): Eukaryota > Metazoa > Mollusca > Bivalvia > Mytilida > Mytilidae > Mytilisepta > Mytilisepta virgata. The sequence continues at coordinate 1,381,735 of CM051513.1, forward strand.
AAATAAGCAAGAAAAAAAATAGAGGTTCATCTGCTCATTTTAGAGCTATAAGGCCTTGAAAATTTGCAGGAAATGGATTTTCTCTGGATTTTTCATTGTCTTTGCATTGACAACTTCAGTTTCTCAAAAATGTATGAAAAAGTAAAAAGGATTTAATAAAATTTTGTCAAATATCATTTTAATGTATATATGATTGAACTATAAAAGAAAAAGTGGGGGTTCAAGGGCAAAAAATTTCATGTTTAAGAAATGGATAAAACCCGAGGAATCTGAAAATCTGATAAAAAGACCAAAACATGACCAGCGAGCATCCGTAAGTTCCAATTGGCTTATTGCTTTCAGACGTGAGGATTTTTGAGTGAATTTCCAATATGGTCCTATGTTAAACTAAGTTCGGCTGTGGCGGCCACTTTGGTTTACAGTTCAAGAAATCGGACACATTTCTGAAAGCGGACCTCCTAAGGACCATTGCTGCCAAGTCTGGTTCCAATTGGTTTCAGACAAGAAGATTTTAAAATGAATTTTCCCATAGGGCCATATGTTAAACTAGGATCGGTGGTGGGCCATCTTGGTTCCAAGTCCACGAAATCGGACATATTTCTGAAAGAGGACCTCCTAATGACCATTGCTTCCAAGTCTGGTTCTAATTGGTCAAGTGGTTTCCGACATGATTTTTCAATGAATTTTTCCATTGGGCGCTATTTTAAACTAATGTTGGGTTGTGGCAGCCATCCTGGTTGACAGTCATGGTCATCGGATATACTTCTGAAAGAAGACCATGTAAGGACCACAGATGACAAGTATGGTTCCAATTGGTCGAGTAGTTTCAGACAAGAATATTTTTCAATGAATCTTCACATAAGGCCACATATGATAAACTTAGTTCGGCTGTATAGTTTCATAGAAAAAGAGTTTTGAAGTTCATTCTCCTTTTTTCTGTTTTTTGTAACAGCAGGTATTTCGGTTGGAATTTGGGGAGGCCAGACATAACTTTGGAAGGGGGCCACCCAACGACGCCGTCTGTAAAGGGAAAAACTCCTAAAAGGGGTCAATCAATGATTTTGGTCATGTTGGCAATTTGTAGATCTTACTTTGTTGAACATTTTTGCTGTTTACAGTTTGTCTTTATAATAATATTCAAAATAATAACAAAAAACTGCAAAAGTCAGAGGCAATAACCGAACAAAGGGTTGACCGATTCGTTTGACAATTTTATGGCAGGTAGATCTTGACCTGATGAACATTTTTGTCAGTTTTGCTTTAGTTTTTGAGATATAACACACAGACTTCAGTTTACACCTATGTCCTATTTTTAGCCATATCAACCATGTTGGTTCGCAGGCGGGGTCATCGGAAATATTTTTTAAACTAGAAACCCTAATGATGTTTGTAGCCAAGTTTGGTTCCATTTGGCCCATTAGTTTCAGAGGAGATTTTTGTAAAAGTCAACGGAGGACGACGGACGACGACGAACGAAGGACGCGAAGTGATGAGAAAAGCTCGCCTAACCCTTTTGTTCAGGTGAGCTGAAAAGGTAAACAACATAAAATAAAATAAACAGGAAAGCTCAAAGTGTACAAAAGCTACGAAAAAGCTGTTCTTATAATTCGTACACCTAATGCTACATGTAATTGTGTCAACAACACATTCTACTACATCATAATAACAGGCATGATACTGCATGTTATTTTTTAATTATTAACTCTAGTTACTAGAACACCAGCTATGTCACTTGGAAATAATTTACCTTTCACTAGGAAATAATTTACCTTTCACTAGGATTAACTCACATAACTTTAATATTATAATCTTAAAAACAAATGATTTTATTTGAACAAAAATTAAATGCTTATAAAGAACAGGCCAGTTGTTTATATATTTTCAGCCCCAAAAATTACTGTATATTCGGGATAAAAAGCACTTAATAGTGTTGTATATTCAGCCCCAAAAAGTACTTAATAGTATTGTATATTCAGCCCAAAAGAGTACTTAATATATTGTATATTCACCACAAAAAGTACTTAATAGTATTGTTTATACAGCCCCCTACAGCACCCTTTATAAACAGCCTCCTGAAGATTAGCCCGAATTCAAAAATGTTGTCTATCCATCCCCATAAGCATTTACCATTGCCTATACATCCTATTTCAGTATAAATAGGGTCTTCAAGCTCCCCTGAATTAAACAGTTTTGTGCGTACAGCCTTCTAAAGTTAATAATGTTTTCCAAACAGTCCCATGAAGTCATAAATATTGCGTGATGAAGTACATATACGACCTTTCGACGTATATGAGATTTTTTATGCAGTCTCTAAAGGAAGTAATACAGCTCATTTATTTATAAGTAAAAAATGTTGTTAGTACAGCCTTTAGAAGTAGAAATGTTAATAACCACCCTGAAGTGGGCAATAGTTTCCATACAGCTCTTTTAAGTAGCATATATTGTCCATAAAGCCCTCTAAAAGAAGTAATATTCTCCATACAGCTGAATGATGTAATTATTATTGTCAAAACAGGCACATCAATAAATAGGATTGCCCAGGTATTGCCCTAAAATAAATAGAATTATACACACAGCCACGGAGGGTAATATTGTCCATACAGACCTATGAAGTAATATATTGTCCCTCTAGCCATGTAAAGTCAATAATACTATCCTTGTAGCCTTCTTAAGGAAGTAACTGAAGTAAACAGTATTATCTATAAAAATCCGCCATGTTAATTCTATTGTCTATACAACATCTAAGAGTAAATAGTATTGCCAATACAGACAATTGCAGTAAATGATATAACCATATCATGAATTAAATAATATTGTTTCTAAAACTCCTTTAGTAAATAATACTGACCATTAAGTTTACATCATGTATGGAGCTGTATTGCTATAGAGTTGCTTATACTTACTGATTGTTGATTAAATTTCTCGAGACTTCAATGCATATTCATATATGCTATTTAATTGTACTAGCAAATACCCAGGGGAGGTACGACGGATAGTCGAATAGGGAATACACCCTGAATATCTGAACCTTTTTCTGATGAAAGAGTAGAACCAGACAACACCTTTTTATAAATTACAGGACCTTCTCGTGAAATAAACAGAAGCATGTTGCCCTAGGACTCTCCCTGACAAACAGAAGCATGTTGCCCTAGCACTCTCCCTAACAAACAAAAGCATGTTGCCCTATGACTCTCCCTTACAAACAGAAGCATGTTGCCCTTGTACTCTCCCTAACAAACAGAAGCATGTTGCCTTAGGACTCTCCCTACACAGTAATGCGGCAACTACTGGATACCCCAATTCTTTGCAGAAAATAAAATGTCTTTTAACCATCATCCAAAGATGTTCTAAATTGTTTGGTACTGCAAAGTTCGATTGATATCTTTTGAATAACTCGACATATGGTATGGTCTGTTATGGTAGTTAGTCACGAGACGGGTGTATTGAATTTAAACTATTACGTCCGCATATAATAAAACACCGTACTATTTAAATTTATTTTTGGAAGCTTTAAGATAAAACGACCCTTTTATCTGATTGTTACCGAGACTTTGGCCTTCGTTCTGTAAAGATCAAGCTCGTGATATACTTTAAAGTTAAACACGTGTTAAAAAAAAAACATGTTTGAAAATAATTCTGTGCTGACATTACAGTTTTGGTTTCGATAAAACAAAGTACTAAATTCCGAAATGACAAATGCACCTTGTGTTTAAAGACAACTGGGTAGAAACATAGAAAATAATTCTACATATCGACAAAAATTTAAACAAATGACAAAAAGTCCACACATTCGAAGTTTAAAGAAAAAAATAAAGTCATGAAAATCGAACACAACAAACAAATACAACAATGATAAATGTATAACTAAAAGAGTAAAAAACGTGGAATACAATAAACATAAATAAAACAAGACATCACATAAATTAAAGCATGACTATTGTTTTAGTTTCAATTAAAAAATGTCTTAATTCTGAAATGAATCTTCTTGCAAGACTGTCTAGCATTACTCAAACTGAAAATTCAATATATAATGTGTGGGTTATGAAACATATAGTATATATTTGCTCCACTTCAGACACATTTCTATAACTAATTATCTAATTATTAATGTGTCTTCTTTTGCTTGTAATCAGGATAAATAAGATGTTTGCGTTCAGAGCAACTATTGTTGATGACCCTCCTCGGACAGTTATGTTTCCTTTTGTAGGCGGTAAACCAAAATCAAACTAGACAGCTGGACTGTCGGAATAAAAATTTATCCCTGTACCCCTGCAATTAACTGAGACACTTACCCAATTGCCGAAATATAAACCTTATGCCCATTTTAAGATGATATGCAATCATCCTATGATGAAATCAAATTAATAGCGGCAATTGCAAACTCAACTTGAATTTTTTTTTAAATCTCATGCCTGTGTGCCCGAATTGTAGATAATGAAAATTATAGAACCGTATTGCACATCTGCATATTGTACACGACAATACTTTAAAGATATGAAATGCATAAATTAAAAAAATTATAAAGGAGTTACGTCACAAACTGAAATTGACAATATTTAAAATTCGACCCCCGTGGCCCCAATTTTTGAAAATGAAAATTCTAAAACCTTATTTTAGACAATACTGTATAGAAATTAAATGCACGAAGTTCGAAATGAAAGAGGAGTTTAGGTCACAAAAAAATTGTGACTGACGGACGGAGAGACAGACGGACGGGGGCGATAACAATAGCCCCGATTTTCGTCGAATTACGGGGATAAAAATTGGGCCCAAAGGGCATGAATTTAAAAAAATTAAGAATTTAACATTGTGACCTAAACTCCTCTTTCATTTTTTGATTTAATATATTTAATTTTCGAAAATTCGGGTCCACAAGGTTCGAGAAATTTCGAAATTTGAGAATTAAAGCTTGTGACCTTAACTTCCCTTTTAATTTTCATTTTATGCATTCAATGTCTATACACTATCGTCACAAACTGCATGCAGATGCGCAATATTTTTTTCTTCTTTAAATTTTGATTTAAATTTTTCATTTTATGTATTTAAATTCTGTACATTATTATCAAACACTGTATATATATGTGGAATAAGATTTTATAATTTTGATGTTCAAAAACTGGGGCCTTTAGGGGTCGAATGTCAAAAATTGGGAATTAAAAGCTGCTGACAGAAACTCTTTCATTTTTTATTTTATACATTTTATTTCTATGCAGTATTGTCGTACACTGTATGCAGATGAGCAGTAAGGTTTTGGAATTTTGATTATCCAAACAATGGAATTGATTTCAAAGATATGATTGTGAGAAAGGTGCGAATCACGTGGGGAGTGCGGTGATGACTGTGTTTCCGACTGCCCCCATTAAAATTGAGATTTCAGATTCGAATTTGAATTATTTTTATCGTATAATGAACTTTCAAAATCTATCAAACATTGTAAAAAAAATCCTTCCCATGATGCAACAGTAACGCCATAAACGTCTGCTAAATCAAGGATTTGAAGAAAATATCTTGTTTTCACAGTGCATTATGGTCAAAAGAGCTAGAAGCAACAGCCTTGCCCTAAAATATTTTTCAATATAATTTATGTCTTATATACAGACACATTTCAGGGAAATATCTTTTTGGGCAAGGATGTTGCACATATTAAAACTTTAATTCAAAGGTCCAAAAATCAGTAAAATAAATTTGGCGTTTTTCATTGATTTCTTCCAAATTAGTCATCTTTGACAGCATATTCACGCTACTGAAGAAATGTTGAAAACAAAACATGTCCCTGAAAATGCAACATTTGAAGAGTACTTAATGATAGCTAAGAGTGACCATTTCATAACTTTTTGGTTTTGGATTTCAAGAGGCCAAATATCAGGCCAAATTAAACCATGTCCTTTGTCCAGACTGCCCGCTAAAGTACCCTTTATAAACACAACCTCCAGAATATAAACCCATACAGCCTATTTCAGAATAAATAGTGTCCTCTGAATTAAATATCGTGAATATAGCCTACTTAAGTTAATAATGTTTTCCAAACAGACCCATAGAGTCAGTAATATTGGCTGTTGAAGTAAATATAAGACCTTTTGACGTAAATTATTTTTTCGTGCAGCAATCTAAAGGAAGATTTCTCCATTGAACTCAGTTGTTATAAGTAAATAATTGATCAATAAATCCCCCTGAAGTTAGTAATAGTGTCAATACATCTTTCAGAAATGCAAAAAATCGTGTTAATAATAGTTTCCATACAGCCTTCTGAAGTGACATACATGTATATTGTCCCTATATCTTTTTTTTGCTTGTTTGTTTAGTTGGAGTTTTACCAGTTTTCAGCACATTTGGTTATTTCGCAGTGCCTAGTTTTTTATTGGTGGAGGAAGCCGGAGAACCCGGAGAGAACCATAGACCTTCGGTAGGAAAATTGGCAATCTTTGTCAATTAAGATCGGAGTCGAACACACCCCGCCACAAGTACAATTAGAACTCATAACCTAAACCACTCGGCCACCGTGTCACTTACAGTCTAATGAATAACATATTATTGTCAAAACAGTCACAGAAGTAAATAATATTGCCCAGGCATTGCGCTAAAATAAGTAATATTATCTACACAGTCCCATAGAGTAAGCAATATTGTCCATCCAGACCTACATATACGACGTAATATATATTGTCCTTCTAGCTTTATCTCTGTAGTTAATATCACGTATGGAACTGCTTTGCAATATAATTGCTTATAATTGTTTTTGTAATGAAAGAGTAGATGCATATTATTACCCTATGTATTCCCCTTGAAATAAAATAAGGAGGACAATACATTTTTGTAAAAACGATAGGACCTTCCAGTGGAATAAACATAAACATATTGCCCTAGGACTCTCCCTAATAAACAGAAGAACAAGCTCTATGACTCTCCGTTCAAAGTATCGCGGCAACTCTTATGTACCCCATTCTTTTAACAAAATCAAATATCGGTGCACATTCATGCAAAAATGTTTTAAATATTGCCTGACTGCAAAGTTTAAATCTTTAGAATAACTCGAGATATAATATGATTTGTAATGGTAGTTTGTCACGACATGGGTGTATTGAATTTAAACTAATACGTCCGTATATAACAAAAAAAAACATGCCATTTAAATTTATTTTTGGAAGATTTTTAATAAAAAGACTTTTTTATCTGATTGTTACGGAGACTTTGGCCTTCGCTGTTTAAAGACCAAGCTCGTGATATACTTTAAAATTATTCACATGTTCAATGAAAACGTGTTTGGAAATAATTTTATGCGGACATTACAGTTTTGGTTTCGATACAACAAATTACTAAATTCTGATATGATAAATGTACCTTCCATTTAATGATAACTGCCCTAGAAATATAAAAAATGATTCTATATATGGACACAGACCCCTGGAGAAAAACTTATTATCTATAAAGATCCATATAATAAGATCTATATAATATAATCCATACAGACCCATGAAGTAAATAATATAATCCATACATATCCCAAGGATAAAAAATATAATCATTAAAGACGCATGGAGTAAGTATTATAATCAATATCGATTCCCGGAGTAAATAAAATAATCGATGCAAGGCCCTAGAGTAAATAATGTATTATCGACATAAACCCACGGATATATAATATATACAGATCCCTGGTATCTTCCTCGTGTTATATCATAATGGCCATGCAGACTTATATAATCCATACATACCCCTGGAGTAAATAATATAATCAATACAGACCCCTTGGGTAAATAATATAATCCATACAGACCCATACAGTAAATGATATAATCAATACAAACCGCTGGCGTAAATAATTAATCAATACAAACCTCTGGTGTAAATAATTAATCAATTCAGACCCCTGGAGTATATATTATAATATATTTAGACCACTAGAGTAAATAATACCATTAATGCAGATCCTTGAAGTAAACAATACAATCTATACAGACCCATGGAGTACAGAATATAATCCATAAAGATCCCTGGAGTAACTAATATAACCAATACAGACTTCTAGAATAAGTAATATAATTCATACAGACCCTCGGAGTGACGTATATAAATAACACAGGCCCCTGAAGTAACTAATATAATCCATGCATACACCTGGAGTAACAAATTTAATCCATGCAGACCCGTAGAGTAAATGATATAATCCATACAAACCTATGGAGTAACTAATAGAATCCAAACAGACCCCTGGAGTAAATAATAAAATTATACAGACCCCATGGAGTAAAAATATAATTGATACAGACACCTGGAGTAACATACTAGTAATATAATCCATACAGACCCTGGAGTAAATAGTAAAATATATAAAGACCCCTGGAGTAAATTCAATTCAATATTTCAATATTTTATTGAAAAGAGCAATATATATAGGCGTGATCCAACATACATAATTTTATACAAGTACATGAAAAAATGAAATACAGGTTTTTGGAACACACATTTGTACAAACATTCATAAAAATTGTTTATTTTGTGTAGTTAAAGTCCATTTGAGTTACGAATAGCTGAGCATTATTAAAAAAGCAATAAATTAAGGATTAGTCGACTGACAAATGTTCTCTTCTATGTAGAGCTTCTTTATGCACCTTAAATATCTAGTTATTTCAAAATTTTAATATTTTTGTAATAATATAATCCACATACACCCATGGTGTAAATGATACAATCCATACAGACCCATGGAGTAAATATTATAATCCATACAGACACCTGGAGTAACTAATATAATCCACACAACCACCCGGAGTAAATACTGAAATCTCTACAGACCCCTAGAGTAGACAATATTATCCATACATACCCCTGGGATAAATAATACAATCCATACAGCCCACTTTGATAACTTATACATACAGATCCATGGGATAATGATTGTATTCTATACAGACCTTTGGAGTAAATAATAAAATCCACGCAGACCCCTTAGGTAAATAAAATAATCCATACAGACCCCGGGATAATTAATATAATCCATACAGACCACTACGGTAAATAATATAACACGTATAATTAATACAGGCCACTTAAGTAAACGATACAATCCACAAAGACGTCTGGAGTAAATAATATAATCCATTCAGACCCCTGGAGAAAATAATAGAATATACACGGACCCCTTTCATAATGGATATAATCTATACAGACCTTTGGAGTAAATGATTTAATCCATGAAGATCCCTGTGGTAAATAATATAATTAATACAGACCCCTAGGGTAAATTAAATAGCATGTATAATCCAAACAGACCCCTAGGGTAAATAATAGAAAACAAAGAGACCTCTGTAGTAAATATTAGAATACATACAGACCCCTTGGATAATAAATATAATCCATAAAGACCTTTGGAGTAAATAATATAATCCATGAAGACCCCTGGGGTAAATAATATAATCAATACAGATCCCTGGAATAAATTATATAAACCATACAGACCCCTAGGGAAATTAATATAATCCATATCCTTTTGGTATTTCTTGACGACGTTTTTACTACATACCACTGGGGTAAATGATATTACCATTACAGACCTCAGGAGTAAATAATATAATCCATGAAGACCCCTGGGGTAAATAATATAATCAATACAGACCCCTGGAATAAATTATATAAACCATACAGACCCCTAGGGAAATTAATATAATCCATATCCCTTTGGTATTTCTTGACCACTTTTTACTACATACCACTGGGGTAAATATTATTACCAGTACAGACCTCTGGAGTAACTAATATAATCCATACAGAGCCCAGGAGAAAATAATATAATCCATTTAGACCTTTAGGTTGAATAATATAATCCATACAGACCACTTTGGTAAATAAAATAATTCATATAGACCCCGGAATAATTAATATAATCCACCCAGAACTCTAGGGTAAATAGCATAACATGTATAATCCATACAGACCCCTGGGGTAAATAATAGAATACATAAAGACCTCTAGGGTAAATAATATAATCAACAGAGTACCCTTGATTAAATAATATAATCATTGCAGACCCCTGGAGTAAGTAAAATGATTCAAACATACTCTTGGAGTAAATAATACAATCCATACAGACCAATAGAGTAAATAATACAATCCATACAGACCCCTAGAGTGAATGGTATGATCCATACAGACCCATGGGGCAATCCTATAGTCCATCGAGACCCATGGAGTAAATAATATAATCGAAACAGACACTTGGACAATCCATAAAGATCCTCGGTATAAATAATGTAATCTACGCAGACCCATGGAGTAAACATCATAATCAATACAAACCCCTGGAGTGAATAATATAATCCATACAGACCCCCGGGATAATACAGTTGACTCTCGTTATCTCAAAGCGGAAGGCACCAACAAAAATAGTTTGAAATAACAGGAGTTTGAATATCAGGAGGAAATATGCACGATTTAATCTAGGGACAAAAACATTACTTTGAGATATCAGCAGTTTTTAGATAAAAGAGTTTGAGTTTGAATATAATCCACAGAGACCCCTTGAGTAAATAATATAATCCATACAGACCTCCAGAGTAAATAATATAATCCACAGAGACCCATAGAGTAAATAATATAATCAATTTAGACCCCTTGGGTAAATAAAATAATAGATATGATATAACTACATGATCGATACAGACCCCTTGGGTAAATAATAGAATAAATACATACCCCTGGGATAATACATTTAATCCATACAGACTTCTGGAGTAAATGCTTAATCCATAAAGACCCCTTGGGTAAATATGATCAATACAGACCCCTGAATAAAATGAAATAATCCACAGAGACCCCTTGAGTAAATAATATAAAACATATGGACCCCTGGGATAATAAATATAACCCATACAGACCTCTGGAGTAAATATTTAATTCACAGAGACCCCTTGGGTAAATATTATGATCAATACAGACCGCTGAATTAAATGAAATAATCCACAGAGACCCTTGGAGTAAATAATACAAAAGATATGGACCCCTGGGATAATAAATATAATCCACGCAGACCTCTTCGGTAAATAATATTCTCCATACAGACCCCTGGGGTAATTAATATAATCCATACAGGCCCCTAGGGTAAATGATATAACATTATTATCCATACAGATCCCTGAAGTAAATGAAATAATCCATGCAGACCCCTTGAGTAAATAATAGAATACATACAGACCCTTTGGATAATAATATAATCCACGCAGACCTCTTCGGTAAAAAAAAAAAAATCCATACAGACGCCTGGGTAATTAATATAATCCAGATAGACCCCTAGGGTAAATGATAAGACAGATCTCTGGAGTAAATAGTATAATCCATACAGACCGCTGGGGTTAATAATAGAATACATACAGACCGATGGGATAATACATATAATACATACAGACCTCTAGAATAAATAATATAATCTAGAGACACCTGGGATGAATGATATAATTGATATAATGATATAAATGATAGCTCACTTGGCTATTTTACATTTTATAATAGTATTATGGTAAAAGCACAGTAGATTATATGCTGACATTACAGAACTTATTTTATAACCATCAATAATGTTATGGTCAAACCACCTACTGATTTGCCAGATCGTTGTTTAATCCAATTGAACATATCTAATTATAAACACCCTCATGAGATAAAGGACGAAGTGTTGTGGTCTCTTTCTGGTATTTCTGAATGGACTGTTCCGAGCAAGGACATTTATATTAACTCTTTATTAGAAGAAAACAGTCTAGAAGACAACATATCCTTTAACAAATTAATTGATTATACAAAATTTAATGATATTGACTTTTTAGTGAACAAAACTAATGATATTTATTTAGAAGCTGCAAAAAAACGGTTTCTTTCAAAACAAATTTTCATAAATAATTTGTGCAGAAACAAACAAAAAAGGCAAAACCTAAAAAAGTATGGATGTCAAATGAATGCTTCAAACTAATAAAGGAAGTTCGCTCCCTTGGACATAGATCAGCTTAAACACTCAAAAATAACGCCTTAAGATTGAACTATTGCAATTGCAAAAGAGAATACAATCAACTTAAAAATAAATAAAACAGGATGTTTTTTCAATCCATGATTCAACAAATAAATGATATAAATCCAAAGAACACCAAAGAATGTTGGGGGAGCATTAATAATTACAAAAAAAGAACAATAACTGTAAGCCTGTTATTTTTGCTAAAGAATGGAAGAATCATTATACAAATTTACTTTTTTCAAGTGAAAATTCGAAAACTGAAATTATTCATGATATAGTCGACAAAGATCTTAACAAGACTGATACATCACCAAATGCCCCTATTGCGTGAAAGAAATGAAAGACTGTATTAAAAAGCTAAAAAAGGAATATCTGGAGGTCCTGGTCTGATAATTAATGAGTTTCTAAAGGTGGAGCAAACACCTTAGCATTACTTTTGACTAAACTATTTAATAAGATACTTAATCAGAACAATTCCAAAAAATTTGGAACATTTCTCTACTGACATCAATTTATAAATCTGGTTGTGGAAATTATAGAGGCATAAGCATAACAAGCTGTCTTGGTAAAATAGTTACTTCAATTTTACTTAGTGATTTTTTAGAAACAAATAACTTACTATGTTCAAATCAGGGTGGTTTTAGAAAACTGTAGACCATGTCTTTCTTTTGAAAACAATAATAAACAAATATATGTTCAAATGTAAAAAGAAAATATATGTGTGTTTTGTAGAATTCAAAAAGCTTTTGACAGTGTCTGGAGATCAGCTTTATTCTTACAATTACAAAATAAAAGAATTGAAGGCAAATTTTATAACATACTGTATGATGTGTACTCTAATACCTTATACTCTTGTAAAATAACAATCCAAAGATACTAATATTAGATATAGTAAATGTATACTATGCTATATACGACGCATTTCAAGGGGTTACCTCTCATCAGCAGCATTAAAACCGAAACATTTGGAAGACCAAAAACTAATTTTAAACAATAAGTACTCATAACCAGCAATACCGAAATAGGAAGCCATATTTCAGCTAAGGAGTCATATCAGAATATGTATAGCAAGCCTTTTCTTGCTATTCAAGGGCTCAAACAAGGAGACAGTTCTTACCTAGTCCTACATTATTTATATATTTGACGACATTGGAAAATACTTTAACACCAACTCAACTGGTCGAGTTAATTTACAGGATCAGAATTTAAACCATTTATTATATGATGATGATTTATTATTGTTATATAAATCCACCACTGGTCTCCAGAACTGTCTTGATTCTTTGCAGAAATATAGTGCTGATCGGAGACTGGCTGTGAACTTTATAAAAAATCGAAAATTATAATTTTTTTTTCAAACAAAAAGTTAATAAAGAGAATTTGTATTTTTATTATAGCTCTAATGCAATCGAAATTATGGACTGTTTCAATAACTTAGCAGTTGATTCTTACAGCTCTGGAGAATGTGAACAGGCAGTGTCAAGCCTTTCAGATAAAGCTAAAAAAAAATATTTTGTCTTGAATTCTAAACGGCTAGAACTTGTCAGTTAAAACATGGCTTTAATTATACATCTCAATAGTAATTCCTATTTTAACTTACGGATCAGAAGTTTGGATTTCCGAATTTAAACCAAACTTTGAAGTCTAAGACAAAAGTAAATTTGAAAAAAACCCACAAAACTCAATCTTTAAGAACATACTTAGGGTTCATGGGAAGTCTTCCAATTTAGGAATACGATATGAATTGGATGCATTACCCGTTAGTATAAAGTGTTATAAACTGATGTATATATACTATATGCGTCTCAATGAGATTGGTGAACAGTCTGGCGGTCCACATAAAATTCTCAGGGCTGCATTTGAAGTGGATAGAACTCTCACAAATAAAGAAATTTCATGGTATAATCAATAATTTGAATTATCAAAATATATTGGAATATAATCAAACAACCTTTGTAAAACCAATTTCAAAAAATAATTAGACGATTTTTACAAAAGCAAAATAATATTAGAACTGTTTTAAATAAGAGATGACAACTCAGGGAAACTTCTATTTCTTATACTGAATTAAAACAACAAGAATATAATAACTTTAATGTTCCAAAACATCTCAGGATATTAAGAATAAGTGCACACTGGCCATAGAAACTGGTAGATATGCTAAACCCTCTAATGAGAGATTTTGTAAATTTTGCACAGGACATGTTAACAATGAGATACACTTCATGTTCAAATGACCCCAATATTCCAAAATTAGATCAAAATATAAACTCAAAGAAATAGATACAAATAATTTGAATGAAAAATGTATCGAAATTTTAAATCCCAATTCTGAAAAAGAACTAATATCCATTTGTATGTATATAAAAGAAGCTCTTGGTTTTAGAGACCACCATACAGTTTGGTCAGATACCAGTCCTTTATGGACGCTTATACATAGATGTATATATATATATATATATATATATATAAACGTCTAAAAAGTTGCAAAACAACATCAAAATAAAACAAATAAGATTTTGAATTATAAAAATAATTCAAACTTAGCAAAATTTTCGGATCACTGAGATCCTTCATCAGTGCTGTCGCGTTGCGAAATGACTAATTAATTACGTGTAGAAAACAATATGGCTAATCGTGATCTTGATCTTCCTCGTTTGTGGCAACGCATGTAAACAAACATTCAAATAAATAATCCTTTATCATAAGGTGGAGAATTATTTTACACAATTATAACATTATAACAAATGAAAAAGTACACGAGAAAGAAAAAAAAAAAAAAAAAAAAAAAAAAAAAAAAAAAAGGCACTTGGAAATAACAATAAAAAAGGATTATTCAATATCTGTATAAATTGACAAATTTATTTCTTTTTATTTATTCCCCTTGGATATAAGGTGGCTAGTTCTTTAATCCAGAAGCTTTCTCTTGTCTGCCTTTCTTGATCACTCCAAATCAAATTTTGTTCTATAATAGAAACTTTCATTTTACCAAAGTCCCCAGGATTGTGTCCAGTCGACCGAAAGTGTTGGCTGACGGGTAGAAAGTCTTTTTTTGTTATGTCACTTCTATGGCCGTTCATTCTTTTGTTGAAAGCTTGCTTACTTTCTCCAATGTACTGCAGATTACAAATCCCACACTCCAACATGTAGATCACGTTGCTAGATTTGCAGTTGACAGTGCAAAATATTTTGTAATCTTTCGCTGTTGTGTGACTTTTAAAGCTCTGTGTACATATCATCTGGGAGCAAGTCTTACACCTTTTGTCTGAACAAGCCTGACATTGGCCAGTTGATGAAGACATCTTGCTAGTGATATCAGCTCGTACCAGAATGTCTTTCAGGCTTTTCGGTCGCCGGAACGCCATAACTGGGGGTTCTGGGAAAAGTCTGGAAAGTTCGGGGTGTTTTTCGAGTTCTTTCCAGTGTGTCCTGATGGTACTAGAGACATTGCGAAGGCTAGGATGGTATGTTGTAACGAACGGGATTCTGTTGGTGGTCTCTTTCCCGTTCGTTACAACATACCATCCTAGCCTTCGCAATGTCTCTAGTACCATCAGGACACACTGGAAAGAACTCGAAAAACACCCCGAACTTTCCAGACTTTTCCCAGAACCCCCAGTTATGGCGTTCCGGCGACCGAAAAGCCTGAAAGACATTCTGGTACGAGCTGATATCACTAGCAAGATGTCTTCATCAACTGGCCAATGTCAGGCTTGTTCAGACAAAAGGTGTAAGACTTGCTCCCAGATGATATGTACACAGAGCTTTAAAAGTCACACAACAGCGAAAGATTACAAAATATTTTGCACTGTCAACTGCAAATCTAGCAACGTGATCTACATGTTGGAGTGTGGGATTTGTAATCTGCAGTACATTGGAGAAAGTAAGCAAGCTTTCAACAAAAGAATGAACGGCCATAGAAG
Source organism: Mytilisepta virgata (assembly GCA_028015205.1). Taxonomy (NCBI): domain Eukaryota; kingdom Metazoa; phylum Mollusca; class Bivalvia; order Mytilida; family Mytilidae; genus Mytilisepta; species Mytilisepta virgata. The sequence goes on from CM051513.1 coordinate 1,397,653, forward strand.
TGACATAACAAAAAAAGACTTTCTACCCGTCAGCCAACACTTTCGGTCGACTGGACACAATCCTGGGGACTTTGGTAAAATGAAAGTTTCTATTATAGAACAAAATTTGATTTGGAGTGATCAAGAAAGGCAGACAAGAGAAAGCTTCTGGATTAAAGAACTAGCCACCTTATATCCAAGGGGAATAAATAAAAAGAAATAAATTTGTCAATTTATACAGATATTGAATAATCCTTTTTTATTGTTATTTCCAAGTGCCTTTTTTTTTTTTTTTTTTTTTTTTTTTTTTTTCTTTCTCGTGTACTTTTTCATTTGTTATAATGTTATAATTGTGTAAAATAATTCTCCACCTTATGATAAAGGATTATTTATTTGAATGTTTGTTTACATGCGTTGCCACAAACGAGGAAGATCAAGATCACGATTAGCCATATTGTTTTCTACACGTAATTAATTAGTCATTTCGCAACGCGACAGCACTGATGAAGGATCTCAGTGATCCGAAAATTTTGCTAAGTTTGAATTATTTTTATAATTCAAAATCTTATTTGTTTTATTTTGATGTTGTTTTGCAACTTTTTAGACGTTTATTTATTTTTATTTTGCATTGTATCGTTAATTTATTATCGGTCCAACATCTAGTAAGTTCGAACGTTGGTTATTACTTTAGACGTATATATATATATATATATATATATATATATATATATATATATATATATATATATATATATATATATATATATATGTGTGTGTGTGTGTGTGTGTGTGTCGATTAAAACTCTCTAAATTCTGAAATTAATCTTCTTCCGAGGTTGTCCTGCAGTATAAAACTAAACATCCTGTATATTATCTATATCATATGGGGCATATAGTATATTGGCCCAACCTTAGTTACACTTGATACATTTCTATATCTAAATATTAATTTGATATCTACCATCCTTTGTCATATATGTTGTAGGTAATTTTTTGTGATTTTTTTTTTATATCCAATGACGGCTTATAAAGAGATAAAGAGATAAAGGCGTTTCCGTTTACGGCAGTTATCGATATTGACACTTCTCTGTTAATTACATGTACATGTACTTGGTTAGTAAAAGAAAATAATTATGGGTCTTACATACCATTTTTTTTAATTTTTACTTCCAGGCTAATTGTTAACGCAATTAAAATTAGGTTTCCTGATTTTATTATTGATTTTTGTGTCTACAATGCAGTAAGCACACTAAATGTCTGCTTCATTAGAGGTACAGCTAATGATATGTTTTGAATTATCAAAATAGTTATTGACATAAAGCAGTCTTGTTATTTCAAGGATAAAAGAAACAATGCAAACTAAACCACGATGATCTTTGAATAAAACACTGTTAAAGCTAGCAATGTGAAAATGTAGAACTTACCAAAATGTTTTGAAATGAAAATAATACAAATCCTATTTACAGTAAAATATACAATCACACGTTATAACAACAGCTTGCAGAATGAGGAGAAAATTTAGAACATGGGTATTTAAAATCAATGATACGGTTTGTTGAACAACAAAAGTACACAATAAAAACACTAAAGATAGAAATAAACACCAAAAAATAATGGCGGAATTTATTTTATATGAATTAAAATGTTTAATAGGAGTATGAAAACTTATTAACAACATTGCAGTAAAACAACAACTGTCCAATTAACATAAATATAAACTTATTTATTTATAGTGGATACCAACTTATACCAATCCCTCTCCACTTGGCGGGTGCGAGAGAGGCCCCTGTAGCGGCATTTTAGCATACTCTTTTTCGACATCTACATAGGAGTCTTTAGTCTTTAACGTGCTAAGGGTGTTTCCCTCCCTTAACATGGGACAGCCATTTTCGTCCCCATCCGACGGATTAGCATCATATACCGAAACCATCCTCGCAAATGGTGTCGATAAGGCCGGTCGCAAATTTGATCCCTGAAATTTTCATCGCGAACGGGAATCGAACCAGGGACCTTTGGCTTCGTAGTCTGATGCGATAACCACTAAACCACGGCGGCCACGGCGATAGTTTTGTAAGTTTACTTTTATTTGTCAAATCTGGGTTTTGTTTATAAAATACATGATCTAAAAAACATTACAGAAAAAAATATAGACTGTCCTGAAAGACTTGATATTCTCCGAAATCTAACAAATTACAAAATATGATAGTTAAATCGCAAGTGACTAAAAGTTTTTATAAATACAAAATAGGAAAGGTATAGCTGTGAGAGGAAAAGGGAGAAAAAGAGAAGAATGAGAGCAAAAAAAGAAAAAAACCCGGAAATCGCGTTATATCGAAAAATCATGAACAAAAGACAATTTCTTCGAAAAATGTATTCTCCCGGGGTAGTCAATACATCCGAAAGCCGCGGAATTGATCAAGAGGTATAGTTCTATAAACTTTTCTAAAAGTTTTGAATTTTCTGTTTATTGTTCCAATCTTGACTGGCTTTGGAAGAGAAAAAATACGCACGGGTTTTCTACGAGCTCGTTCGCAAAAGCTGCACATTAAAATGGAACCTTGTCTCACATAGACGAATTTACCAGCAAAACGTTTTACTAATAAATAATCTATTATTATGTATTATTTTTCATTTGTATTACAATTCGGTTTTTTTTTATTATTATTAAAAAAAATATGATTTGCAAGGGTAAGTATTGCCGGTGTAGTGTAAAATATCAATATACCTGAAAATTAAATATATCTTCAATTTAATATGATTTAATTTAGTCCAGTTTTCCTCATTCACTTTGATAAGCCAACACATTTCAATGTTCGATATATCCACTTGAACATTTTGACCAAATGTTAAAAAGAAAAAAAAAATCGATTTCATTAAATTCTGATTATTTACAAAAATAAATACAAAAGATAGACCATTCCATTAGGGGTGGGGGTAAATAATCCATGCTATTTAATAACTCAATTATTATGGTAATGCTTGGGTATATCTGATTTTTATTTGGAATAAAACGTGTCTTGGAACTTTGTTTTTAACTGGTAAGTTAATAGATTAGCGTAATCCCTGGAAAGAGGGATTATTATGCTTTGCATGCAACACCGAACGTACGGTTGTTCAAATACTACGTTCGTCGTGATATGTATTTCATAATTGCCACTGGATGTTAAACAATAATTCATCAATATATCAAATCCTACGTAATTATCGATTGCACATATTTCGAAAAAGTTTTAGATTCATTACGGAGATGCCCCTTACCGAACCTCTTCGCTTCGTGTAATGCGAGGATAGTAATGCCACGTCATTCCTATTGTTTGACGTCAAGAAAAAAAAAACATCAATTGGAGTCATTTCCCTTACCCCAGGCCTACCCCCTTAAGATACTCTCAAATTTATACATAATATAAGATGGGTTAATATGACATTTTGTAAAACTGTTTTTCTATAATATGTTTTGAATTATCAAAATAGTTATATACATAAAGCAGTCTTGTTATTTCAAGGATAAAAGAAACAATGCAAACTAAAACCACGATGATCTTTGAATAAAACACTGTTAAAGCTAGCAATGTGAAAATGTAAAACTTACCAAAATGTTTTGAAGTGAAAATAATACAAATCCTATTTACAGTAAAATATGCAATCACACGTTATAACAACAGCTTGCAGAATGAGGGGAAAATTTAGAACATGGGTATTTAAAATCAATGATACGGTTTGTTGAACAACAAAAGTACACAATAAAAGCACTAAAGGTATAAATAAATACCAAAAAATAATGGCGGAATTTATTTTATACGAATTAAAATGTTTAATAGGAGTATGACAACTTAACAAAATAAAACAACAACTGTCCAGTTATAAACAGCAAATACCATTGAAGAAAAACAAAAACATATGTATGGCTGATGTTTTGTTATAGCCTTTAATATCGAGGTGTAAAACAGGCCAACCAACAACATGTTGAAATACTATTGAAGGGTTACCATTCAATGTAAAATGTTTTCTATGGAACGCCACAGCTGTCTTATGTTCATTTCCATGATGTTGTTATGTCCATTTGTTGTTTTATTAAGTCAAATTGTCTGATTGTGTTGTTTGTTCTTATGTTGTTCTGTTCAAATATTATTTTATTGAGTTAATTTCTATTTTGTTATGTGCAGTTATTATTTCATTCAGTCGAATCAATTTGTTGAAAGATCGTTTTGTTGGGTCAATTGATTATATTGTTATGTTAAATCATTATTTTATTACGTTAGATCAACTTATTATCATGTTAAATTATTATTTTATCAAGTCAAATCAACATATTGTTATGTTCAATCATTATTTCGTTTTGTTAGTCTAACTTGTTGTTATGTTCATTTGATGTTTCGTAACGTCCAATTAGTATAATGTTATGTTGCATTTACATCACGTGATGTCAAGTAGCAACTTTATTTCATTGTGTCGAGTTATTATGTTGTAATGTTGAAGTATTATGTTGTAATGTTAAAATGTTGAAGTATTATGTTGTAATGTTGAAGTATTATGTTGTAATGTTGAATCGTTATGTTGATCAACGTTATGTTGTTCATTCGGAAATGATCTTCGAGTTACTTCGGTATTAACAGATTAATTTGAGACCACTCCCAGTCTGCCATAAACTATATTCAACACCTACCCAAGTGTTTCGGGTACCTGTTCAGATAGATTAATAGGTTCAAGGCTACACCCATCATCAAAACGACTCAAGCCCCTGATGTTTTATTTTTAGGGATCAAACATTTTTTAGGGCGGGGAGGGGGAGGTGGGGGGGGGGCTAGGATCAATTTTGGAATAAAAAGGCAGGGCCAGGATTTTGGCAAAATAAAAAGGCAGGATCACTTTAGGTGTAAAAAAAAATGCAGGACATGTGTCAATAAGGACATTTTCTGGTTAAATGAAAATAAAAATGTAGGTCGCAATAGCAGCCGAAAAAAAGATCCAGGACCAAAATTTTCAGGGGAAAAAGATAGGCAGGACCAAACATTTGATCGTAGTCCCCTCTAAAAGTCAAATAGTTGCTCCCTTAAGACGTATTATCTTTAATTATTTTACAACATATGTTGAGAAACTGATACACAAAGAGTCGCACACTTAAATTGTTGGTCAATAATCTATGCTAAGTCTTTATCTCATTGTGCACAAAAATTATTTTCAATTGAGAATTTGTGTTATAATTTACGTATTGGATACGTTTGAGAAAGATATACTGTTTTTATTTCGTTTTAGACGAGGTGAGGTAATTTTCAAGACTTTTGTGGTTTTTTTATGCAATCAGCGAGGGAGGAGAGGCGTTTGAATATATAATTTGTGAAATCATTTATTCCTAACTGTTTGTAGCAAATACTATATCGGTGGCGCTTTGTTTTTATTTTTTAGGTCTGTATTTAACCAGGCGCAAGCTAGCAGCCACTTTTTTTGAAATGTCTAAAAAACAAATATTTATATAAGAATATAACATTTTGAAATGCCAGCAGCCATTCAGGTAGCAGCCACATTTGAGATACACGTAAAAACCTATAAATTACGACAGACTCATTCAATCTTGAACGCCAAAACGAACATATTTAGCATTATAAAAAGTTTGTTTCTGAGTATTAGTGAATGGTAGATACCATATTAGTATTATAAACCAAAGGCGATATTAACTTTAGTAATTCAAATTAAACTTCTCAATAATATATATAATTTATACTTCAAATTATATATTTAAACGCCGCGACTCTGTATGTATCAGTTTCTCAACATACGTTGTAAAATAATTAAAGATAATACGTCTTAAGGGAGCATTTGATTTTTATGGGGGGGGGGGGGGGGGGGGGGGGGTGGCTGGGGTAGGATCAAAAGTATGGTCCTGCCTATTTTTTTTCTGGAAATTTTGCCCTGGATTTTTTTTGTCTGCTATTTCGACCCACATTTTTATTTTCATTTACACCGAAAAATGTCCTGATTGGCAAATGTCCTGCATTTTGTTCACACCTACAGTGATCCTGCCTTTTTATTTTGCCAAAATCCTGGTCCTGCCTTTTTATTCAAAAATTGATCCTAGCCCCCCCCCCCCCCTCCCCGCCCTAAAAAATGTTTGATCCCTAAAAATAAAACATCAGGGGCTTGAGTCGTTTTGATGATGGGTGTAGCCTTTAACCTATTAATCTATCTGAACAGGTACCCGAAACACTTGGGTAGGTGTTGAATATATATAGTTTATGGCAGACTGGGAGTGGTCTCAAATTAATCTGTTAATACCGAAGTAACTCGATGATCATTTCCGAATGAACAACATAATGTTGATCAACATAACGATTCAACATTACAACATAATACTTCAAAATTTCAACATTACAACATAATACTTCAACATTACAACATAATAACTCAACACAATGAAATAAAGTTGCTACTTGACATCACGTGATGAAAATGCAACATAACATTATACTAATTGGACGTTACGAAACATCAAATGAACATAACAACAAGTTAGACTAACAAGACGAAATAATGATTGAACATAACAATATGTTGATTTGACTTGATAAAATAATAATTTAACATGATAATAAGTTGATCTAACGTAATAAAATAATGATTTAACATAACAATATAATCAATTGACCCAACAAAACGATCTTTTAACACCACAACAAATTGATTCGACTGAATGAAATAATAACTGCACATAACAAAATAGAAATTAACTCAATAAAATAATATTTGAACAGAACAACATAAGAACAAACAACACAATCAGACAATTTGACTTAATAAAACAACAAATAGACACAACAACATCATGGAAATGAACATAAGACAGCTGTGGCGTTCCATAGTTTTCGGCTGCATGGTTTATTCCAAGTCAGCGAAATTTCGCATAATGATAGATTCCACCACAACAGTCCGTACATCTCGATCCATCGTAACAACGACATTAAACTATTATCTGCAACACACTGAAATGAAAAAAAAAACAAACAAACAACAGGAAAAACAAAAAATATGGATGGGAGAGTTTCAATTTCCATCCAACCTCTAGCTGAAGTATGTAACAATTCAACACAATTTAATGCAAATTTCGTGCTGAAACACAAGCCACATGAATTAAATGAAAAAATTAAATAATAATCGAACAAATCCCAGAAGAAACTGTTAAGCAATTTAAATTGTGTTAAATTCTCCCTCTTAAAATCTTCCGAATTTAAATTATTTCCATTCTATGTATATGGCCACAATGAGAGACAAGACATGAAAATAGGCTTGGTTTGCTCGCAGTAACTTTCATATTTTTTCTTGCGTATGACACATCAACATACATCTATTTTTTGAAGTTACTGTGAGCACCTCGGTATCTGTAATGAACAATACCCGCTTATATGAAGACTAAATTACCACCCGTTTAAACCACCCGTAAATTCACGTGCTAACCTTGGAACATACCCGGCTACGCCAAACTATTTATATATAAATCTAAATCAGAAAATCGGTTTGAACAACTAAAAATAAAACGACTTTAATAGTAAGTAGCGTTGACAACCCATCTACCCGAAATAGAAAAATGTGTGTAAATTGTGAATTCTGGCTAATATAAATTGTGGACGTAGTTAACCAAGTTGAATTCAATAAATTAATTTAATTGTTAGTTATTACTTTTAGTATTTATTTCTATTTTGTTCGGATACAATAACAAAAAAGTTTACAAAACGAATTAGTTCTAAATACAGTCAAATCTGCTTTAAAGGGTGCCTCTACACAGCAATAAACTCTATAAAGGGCACAGTGAAAAATTCTCATTAATTAACAAAGCCTGTAATATTAATCTCTGCTTATAGAGGGCATTTTTTTCTGGTCCCTTGGGTGCCCTTTATAAACAGGTTTGACTATATCTGCTAAAGAATATCGAACCGGCAAAACAGTGAGAAAAGTTGACAAATTCGAAGTTGACGGAAAAAAGTAAGGAGAATACACCACAACAAACAAACGTCACAAGGATACACATGTAAAACTAAAACAATAAAAACAGAATAATAAACTAACAAAAACTGGAGCACTTAGTCTAGCAATGTGAACTCCCATGAAATAGCGGTAGTGACATGCGATGTTCCGAAGGGTAAGCATGTCCAGCCTTGTTAACGACACCCGTGACATTGCAAGTTGGGACGAATTGGCTGACAATGTGAACATACACTACAAAACATACACCTAAAAGAAGTAAAATACATAGTGAACTAAAGAAATGTAAAACAAGACGAGACAAAACTAAAGAAATGGCAAACTCCACAAAAATCCAGGAGTGACATCAGGTAGGATGTCTTGCTCCATTAACTGCACCCTTCACATTGCCAGTGAAGAGTCAAATCTGGACAGGTGTCAAGTCTGGTGGGGTGTCAACTCCAGAAGGACGTAAAATCTAACTGAAGATACTGAGTCTCATACGCGAGATACATGTAGAAACTCCGTATCGAAACCGAAACATTTGAAAACATTGTAATTTGATCACTAAACGCTTATAATAGTCTGTGTTTCTTTAATGAGACCAATAGTAGTTTGGGTTTATTTTACAAACCTCACTGACGATCAGTAAATCATTTTATTAACGTTAACCACATAATACGATATTCCCTTTTTAGCCACTATTTCTAAATGTGTGTTTGTGTATTAGTACAATAAGTCATAAGATCATCCCTTTTCTAACTTCACTCATACCTTTCGATAGAATAACAATGTATTTGATATCAATGCAAAATGTCGTCGATTTACGACTCGTCAGTTGTGCCCAAGGCCTAAAATGTCTTCGATTTACGACTCGTCAATTGTGCCCAAGGCCTAAAATGTCGTCGATTTACGAATCGTCAGTTGTGCCCAAGGCCTAAAATGTCTTCGATTTACGACTCGTCAGTTGTGCCCAAGGCCTAAAATGTCTTCGATTTACGACTCGTCAGTTGTGCCCAAGGCCTAAAATGTCTTCGATTTACGACTCGTCAATTGTGCCCAAGGCCTAAAATGTCGTCGATTTACGAATCGTCAGTTGTGCCCAAGGCCTAAAATGTCTTCGATTTACGACTCGTCAGTTGTGCCCAAGGCCTAAAATGTCTTCGATTTACGACTCGTCAGTTGTGCCCAAGGCCTAAAATGTCTTCGATTTACGACTCGTCAATTGTGCCCAAGGCCTAAAATGTCGTCGATTTACGAATCGTCAGTTGTGCCCAAGGCCTAAAATGTTGTCCATTTACGACTCGTCAGTTGTGCTCAAGGCCTTAAATGTCGTCGATTTACGACGTCAGTTGTGACCAAGGCCTAAAATGTTGACGACTAAAACAATGATTCAAAAAGTTGAAGAGCAAAATTAAAAATGCGAAAATGACCAAAAGCTGCAAAGCCAAAACTATATAAGGACATATCTATGGGTGAGGAAGATACACCTTAGTTTTGTAAAATTTTACAATTTTGTTATAATAAATTTCAAGTATTTATTTCGGGCTATAAGCAAATGTTTGAAATGAAACAGTATGACTGGTTAACTACTGCAGAACTGGTTCCAGATGTCATAGGTACTGTTACCGTGTAGTAGTTCCCTTGTTAATAGTCATACCGTATTCCATTTATAGTTTTTTTTTTATACGCCAGAGGGTACATATAGGAGCGATGCGTGATTTAACAGAGTTTCTCTTGTTCTTGATGTGTTTAATCGGTGGGATAAAAATACATAATATGTTAACCACTTCCCGGTGATTAAATTTCGACGTCGTTTTTTCTACAGTTATAGGAACGATAAACAAGAGAAGTCCCGAAATGACGTTTATGTAAACAAACTACACAGCAACGACATTTTCTTGAGTTTTTGTCAAAAATTATAGGAGAAACAGATTTTCCTTCAATTTACTCGTGTGTTATAGAATTTTTCCACCATCAATAGTTTAATTTTTGATTTTAACACGCTCGCATAAGCTCTCGTGTTGAAAATCGAAAATTTCACTATCTTGGGTGGAGAAATTCCATAACTCACTCGTACCTGAAGGAGAATCTATTTGAAAAAAGACAGAAAACCAAGCTCAGCTTAGGCTTACCTCTCCATAAAAAGGTGGAGCCTTAAAAATTTCTAGTAATCTTTGTCAAATTTGGAACGGCATTTAAGTATTGAATCATGCCAGGACAATACTTCTGGCAACTGGGCTGATAATAAGCTTTAATAAGCTTCCAAGACTTTCTACATCTTATCTACCCAAGTGAGCTTGAAATTAAAGATACTACAGATACACCAAAGTCCGCTTCATATTTGGATTTGTTTCTTGAAATAGACTATGAGGGACGTTTGGAGACAAAACTTTATGACAAACGTGAGGACTTCATCTTTCCTATTGTTAATTTTCTCTTCTTGAGTAGCAATATACCTGCATCGCCTGCATATGGCGTCTACGTTACTAAGCTTATCCAATTTTCAAGGGCATGCTTGAGTTACCCTGACTTTCGACAAAGAGGATTACTGCTGTCACAAAAGCTTCTTAACCAGGGTTTTATCAGAGATAAGTTGATGTCATCACTTAGGAAATTTTACGACCATTACAGTGTTCAAAAATCTAAAATGATGTTGGACCTGTTCCCACTGTCGTAACCTTTCATGTGCCTGCACCGATTTGTGACTTCCCCCGGATTGACTTTGTTGAACTTCACGACGGGTGCGGTATACTGAGCAGGAACTGCTTACCCTTCCGGAGCACCTGGGTTCACTCCTGGTTTTTAAAGGAATTAGTGTTGTTCATTGTTTTTTTAGTTTTCTGTGTTTATTTGTTGTGCTTGTGGTTGTTTATTTGTATTCCCGGGTATGTCTGTCCAATGGATTACGTTTTTTGATTGCACCTTGGGTATATTTGTCCTTTTTAAACAGTTTACATAATGAAAATTAGTCATTATTTGGTGTTTTATATCTATCGTTTGTTCTTTGTTTGGTATTTTATGTATCGTTTGTTCTTTGTTTGGTATTTTATATATCGTTTGTTCTTTGTTTGGTATTTTATATATCGTTTGTTCTTTGTTTGGTGTTTTGTATATCGTTTGTTCTTTGCTTTGTGTGTTGTATATCGTTTGTTTTTGTTTGGTGTTCTGTATATCGTTTGTTCTTTGTTTGGTCTATTATGTATCGTTTGTTCTTTGTTTGGTGTTTGATATATCGTTTGTTCTTTGCTTGTGGGTTGTATATCGTTTGTTCTTTGTTTCGTGTTTAAAATACCGTTTGTTCTTTGTTTGGTTTTTTATATATAGTTTGTTCTTTGTTTGGTGTTTTATATATCGTTTGTTCTTTGTTTGGTGTTCAATATATCGTTTCTTCTTTGTTTGGTGTTTTATATATCGTTTTTACTTTGTTTTGTGTTTTATTTATCGTATATTCTTTGTTTGGTGTTTCATATATCGTTTGTTCTTTGTTTTGGATTTTATATACCGTTTGTTCTTTGTTTGGTGTTTTATATATATAGTTTGTTCTTTGTTTTGTGTTCTATATATTGTTTGTTTTTTTGTATTTTATATATCGTTTGTTTTTTCTTTGGTGTTTTATATATCATCTGTTCTTTCTTTGGTGTTCTGTATATCGTTTGTTCTTTGTTTCGTGTTTTGTATATCGTTTGTTTTTTCTTTGGTGGCGGTGTTTTATGTATTGTATGTTCTTTGTTTGGTGTTTGATATATCGTTTGTTCTTTGCTTGATGTGTTGTATATCGTTTGTTTTTTGTTTTCGATTTAATATACCGTTTGATCTTTGTTTGGTGTATTATATATCATTTCTTCTTTGCTGATTGTTATATATCGTTTGTTCTTTGTTTCGTGTTTAAAATATCGTTTGTTCTTTGTTTGGTTTTTTATATATCGTTTGTTCTTTGTTTGGTGTTTTATATATCGTTTGTTCTTTGTTTGGTGATTTATAAATTGTTTGGTCTTTGTTTGGTGTTTTATATATCGTTTTTTCTTCCTTTGGTGTTTTATATAACGTTTGTTCCTTGTTTTCGATTTGATATATCGTTTGTTCTTTGTTTGGTGTTTTATATATCGTTTGTTTTTTGTTTGGTGTTTTATATATCGTTTGTTCTTTGTTTAATGTTTTATATGTCGTTTGTTCTTTGTTTGGTGTTTTATATATCGTTTGTTCTTTCTTTGGTGTTCTGTATATCGTTTGTTCTTTGTTTGGTGTTTTGTATATCGTTTGTTTTTTGTTTTGTGATTTATTTATCGTTTGTTCTTTGTTTGGTGTTTTATATACCGTTTATTCTTGTGTTGGATTTTATATATCGTTTTTTCTTTGTTTGGTGTTTTATACATCGTTTGTTCTTTGGTCGGTGTTTTATGTATCCTATGTTCTTTGTTTGGTGTTTGATATATCATTTGTTCTTTGCTTGATGTGTTGTATATCGTTTGTTCTTTGTTTCGTGTTTAAAATACCGTTTGTTCTTTGTTTGGTTTTTTATATATCGTTTGTTCTTTGTTTGGTGTTTTATATATCGTTTGTCCTTTGTTTGGTGTTCAATATATCATTTGTTCTTTGTTTGGTGATTTATAAATTGTTTGGTCTTTGTTTGGTGTTTTATATATCGTTTTTTCTTTGTTTGGTGTTATATATCGTTTGTTCTTTGTTTTATATATCGTTTTTTCTTCGTTTTGTGTTTGATATATCGTTTGTTTCTTTTTTTCGATTTGATATATCGTTTGTTCTTTGCTTGGTGTTTTATATATCGTTTGTTCTTTGTTTGCGATTTGATATATCGTTTGTTCTTTGTTTGGTGTTTTATATATCGTTTGTTCTTTCATTTAAGTTTTGTATATTGTTTGTTCTTTGTTTTCGATTTTGTATACCGTTTGTTCTTTGTTTGGTCTTTTATATATCGTTTGTTCTTTGTTTGGTGTTTATATATCGTTTGTTCTTTCTTTGTTTTGTTCTGTATATTGTTTGTTTATATTTAGTATTTGATATATCGTTTGTTCTTTGTTTGGGATTTTATATACCGTTTGTTCTTTGTTTGGTGTTTTATATATCGTTTGATCTTTCTTTGGTGTTCTGTATATCGTTTGATCTTTGTTTGGTATTTTATATATCGTTTGTTTTTTGTCTTATGTTTTATATTTTGTTTGTTCTTTGTTTTCGATTTTATATACCGTTTGTTCTTTGTTTAATATTTTATATATCGGTTGTTCTTTGTTTGGTGTTCAATATATCGTTTGCTCATTGTTTGGTGTTTGATATATCGTTTTTTCTTTGTTTTGTGTTTTATATATCGTATGTTCTTTGTTTGGTTTTTTATATATCGTTTGTTCTTTGTTTGGAATTTGATGTACTGTTTGTTTTTTGTTGGCTGTTTTATAAATCGTTTGGTCTTTGTTTGGTGTTTTATATATCGTTTTTTCTTCGTTTAGTGTTTTATATATGGTTTGGTTTTTGTTTGGTGTTTTAAATATCGTTTTTTCTTTGTGTTGTGTTTTATATATCGTATATTCTTTGTTTGGTGTTTCAAATATCGTTTGTTCTTTATTTTGGATTTTACATACCGTTTATTCTTTGTTTGGTGTTTTATATATCGTTTGTTCTTTGTTTGGTGATTTATAAATTGTTTGTTCTGTATATCGTTTTTTCTTTGTTTGGTGTTTTGTATATCGTTTGTTTTTTGTTTGGTGATTTATTTATCGTTTGTTCTTTGTTTGGTGTTCTGTATATCGTTTGTTCTTTGTTTGGTGTTTTATATACTGTTTATTCTTGTGTTTGATTTTATATATCGTTTGTTCTTGGCTTGGTGTTTTATATGTCGTTTGATCTTTCTTTGGTGTTCTGTATATCGCTTGATCTTTCTTTGGTGTGTTGTATATCGTTTGTTTTTTGTTTGGTGAATTATATATTGTGTGTTCTTTGTTTGGTGTTTTATAGATCGTTTGTTCTTTGTTTTGTGTTTTATATATTGTTTTTTCTTTGTTTTGATTTTATATACCGTTTGTTCTTTGTTTGGTGTTTTATATATCGTTTGTTTTTTGTTTGGTGTTTTATATATCGTTTGTTCTTTGTTTGGTGTTCAATATATCGTTTGCTCTTTGTTTGGTGTTTGATATATCGTTTTTTCTTTGTTTTTTGTTTTATATATCGTATGTTCTTTGTTTGGTTTTTTATATATCGTTTGTTCTTTGTTTGGGATTTGATGTACAGTTTGTTCTTTGTTAGCTGCTTTATCAATCGTTTGGTCTTTGTTTGGTGTTTTATATATCGTTTTTCTTCGTTTTGTGTTTTATATATGGTTTGGTCTTTGGTGCTTTAATAATCGTTTTTTCTTTTTGTTGTGTTTTATATATCGTATATTCTTTGTTTGGTGTTTCATATATCATTTGTTCTTTATTTTGGATTTTACATACCGTTTATTCTTTGTTTGGTCTTTTATATATAGTTTGTTCTTTGTTTGGTGTTTTATATATCGTTTGATCTTTCTTTGGTGTTCTGTATATCGTTTGATCTTTGTTTGGTGTGTTGTATATCGTTTATTTTATGTTTGGTGATTTATATATCGTTTGTGTTTTGTTTGGTGTTTTATATATCGTTTGTTCTTTGTTTTGTGTTTTATATATCGTTTGTGCTTTGTTTTCGATTTGATATACCGTTTGTGCTTTGTTTGGTGTTTTATATATCGTTTGTTCTTTGTTTGGTGTTTTGTATATCGTTTGTTCTTTGTTTGGTGTTTTATATACCGTTTATTCTTGTGTTAGATTTTACATATCGTTTTTTTTGTTTGGTGTTTTATACATCGTTTGTTCTTTGGTCGGTGTTTATGTATCGTATGTTCTTTGTTTGGTGTTTGATTTATCGTTTGTTCTTTGCTTGATGTGTTGTATATTGTTTGCTGTTTGTTTCGTGTTTAAAATATCGTTTGTTCTTTGTTTGGTGTTTTACATATCGTTTGTTCTTTGCTTGGTGTTTTATATATCGTATGCATTTCTTTTGGTGTTTTATATATCGTTTGTTCTTTGTTTTCAATTTAATATATCGTTTGTTCTTTGTTTGGTGTTTTATATATCGTTTATTCTTTAATATATCGTTTGTTCTTTGTTTTATGTTTAATACATCGTGTGTTCTTTGTTTGGTGTTTAATATATCGTTTGTTCTTTGTTTGGTGTTTTATATACCGTTTATTCTTGTGTTAGATTTTACATATCGTTTTTTCTTTGTTTTGTGTTTTATACATCGTTTGTTCTTTGGTTGGTGTTTTATGTATCGTATGTTCTTTGTTTGGTTCTTTATATATCGTTTGTTCTTTGTTTGGGATTTGATGTACCGTTTGTTCTCTGTTGGTTGTTTTATAAATTGTTTGGTTTTTGTTTGGTGTTTTATATATCGTTTGTTCTTTGTTTGGTGTTATATATATGGTTTGTTTTTTGTTTGGTGTTTTATATATATTTTGTTCTTTGTTTGGTGTTCTGTATGTCGTTTGTTCTTTGTTTGGTGTTTTACATATCGTTTGTTCTTTGCTTGGTGTTTTATATATCGTATGCATTTCTTTTGGTGTTTTATATATCGTTTGTTCCTTGTTTTCGATTTGATATATCGTTTGTTCTTTGTTTCGTGTTATATATATTGTTTGTTCTTTGTTTTCGATTTTATATACCCTATGTTCTTTGTTTGGTGTGTTATATATCGTTTGTTTTTTATTTGGTTTTTATATATCGTTTGTTTTGTATTTGGTGTTCTGTATATTTTTTGTTTATGTTTAGTGTTTGATATATCGTTTGTTCTTGTTTTGGATTTTATATACCGTTGGTTCTTTAGTTGGTGTTTTGTATATTGTTTGTTCTTTGTTTTGTGTTTATTTATCGTTTGTTCTTTGTTTGGTGTTTTATATATCCTTAGTTTTTTTCTTTGGTGTTTTATATATCGTTTGATCTTTCTTTGGTGTTCTGTTCATCGTTTGTTCTTTGTTTGGTGTTTTATATATCGTTTGTTCTCTGTTTGGTGTTCTGTATATTGTTTGATCTTTGGCTTTTATTTATCACTTTTTTTTGTTTGGTCTTTTATATATCGTTTGTTCATTGTTTGGTGTTTTAGATATCGTTTGTTCTTTGTTTGGTGTTTTATATATCGTTTGTTCTCTGTTTGGTTTTCAATGCAATGTTTGATCTTCGCGTTTTATATATCACTTCTTTTTTGTTTGGTGTTTTATATATCGTTTGTTCATTGTTTGGTGTTTTATATATCATTTGTTTTTTGTTTGGCGTTTGATATATCGTTTGTCATTTCTGTGCTGTTTTATATATCGTTTATTCTTTGTTTGGGATTTTATTTACCGTTTATTCCTTGTTTGGTGTTTTATATATCGTTTGTTTTTTGTTTTGTGTTCATATATTGTTTGTTCTTGGTTTTGTGTTTTATATATCGCTTTTTCCTTGTTTGGTTTTTTAATATCGTTTGTTCTTTGTTTGGTGTTTTATATATCGTTTGTTATTTCTTTGGTGTTTTATATATCGTTTGTTCTGTGTTTGGTTTTCCGTATATCGTTTGTTCTTTGTTTAATGTTTTATATACCGTTTATTCTTGTGTTGGATTTTATATATCGTTTGTTGTTTGTTTGGTATTTTATACATTGTTTTTTCTTTGGTCGGTATATTATATATCGTTTGTTCTTTGTTTGTATTTTATATATAGTTTGTTGTTTGTTTGGTGTTTTATATATCGTTTGTTCTTTGTTTGGCGTTTGATATATCGTTTGTCATTTGTGTGCTGTTTTATATATCGTTTATTCTTTGTTTGGGATTTTATATACCATTTATTCCTTGTTTGGTGTTTTATATATCGTTTTTTCTTTGTTTTGTGTTTATATATTGTTTGTTCTTTGTTTTGTGTTTTATATATCGTTTGTTCTTTCTTTGGTGTTTTATATATCGTGTGATTTTTCTTTGGTGTTCTGTATATCGTTTGTTCTTTGTTTGGTGTTTTATATATCGTTTGTTCTCTGTTTGGTGTTCCGTATATCGTTTGATCTTTGGGTTTTATATATCACTTCTTTTTTGTTTGGTGTTTTATGTATCGTTTGTTCATTGTTTGGTGTTGTAGATATCGTTTGTTCTTTGTTTGGCGTTTGATATATTGTTTGTTATTTGTGTGGTGTTTTATATGTCGTTTGCTCTTTGTTTAGTGTTTTATATATCGTTTGTTCTTTGTTTGGTGTTTTATATATCGTTTGTTCTTTGTTTAGTGTTTTCTATATCGTTTATTCTTTGTTTGGTGTTCTTTAGATCGTTTGTTCTTTGTTTGGTGATTTGTTTATCGTTTGTTTTTGGTTTGGTGTTTTATATATCGTTTGTTCTTTGTTTTCGATTTTATATATCGCTTGTTCTTTGCTTGGTGTTTTCTATACCGTTTGTTCTTTGTTTTATGTTTTATATATCGTTTGTTTTTTGTTTGGTGTTCTGTTTATCGTTTAATCTTGGGGTTTTATATATCACTTCTTTTTTGTTTGGTGTTTTATATATCGTTTGTTCATTGTTTGGTGTTTTAGATATCGTTTGTTTTTTCTAGGTGATTGAGATATTGTTTGTTCTTTATTTAGTGTTTTATATATCGCTTGTTCCTTATTTGGTGTTTTAGATATTGTTTGTTCTTTGTTTGGTGTTTTATATATCGCTTGTTCCTTTTTTGGTTTTTTTAATATCGTTTGTTCTTTGTTTGGTGTTTTATATATCGTTTGTTGTTTATTTGGTATTTTATACATTGTTTGTTCTTTGGTCGGTGTATTATATATCGTTTGTTCTTTGTTTGTATTTTATATATAGTTTGTTGTTTGTTTGGTGTTTTATATATCGTTTGTTCTTTGTTTGACGTTTGATATATCGTTTGTTGTTTATTTGGTATTTTATACATTGTTTGTTCTTTGGTCGGTGTATTATATATCGTTTGTTCTTTGTTTGTATTTTATATATAGTTTGTTGTTTGTTTGGTGTTTTATATATCGTTTGTTCTTTGTTTGACGTTTGATATATCGTTTGTCATTTGTGTGCTGTTTTATATATCGTTTATTCTTTGTTTGGGATTTTATATAACGTTTATTCCTTGTTTGGTGTTTTATATATCGTTTGTTCTTTGTTTTGTGTTTATGTATTGTTTGTTCTTTGTTTTGTGTTTTATAGATCGTTTGTTCTTTGTTTGGTGTTTTATATATCGTGTGATTTTTCTTTGGTGTCCTGTATATCGTTTGTTCTTTGTTTGGTGTTTTATATATCGTTTGTTGTCTGTTTGGTGTTCCGTATATCGTTTGATCGTTGGGTTTTATATATCACTTCTTTCTTGTTTGGTGTTTTATGTATCGTTTGTTCATTGTTTGGTGTTTTAGATATCGTTTGTTTTTTGTTTGGCGTTTGATATATTGTTTGTTATTTGTGTGGTGTTTTATATGTCGTTTGCTCTTTGTTTAGTGTTTTATATATCGTTTGTTCTTTGTTTGGTGTTTTATATATCGTTTGTTCTTTGTTTGGTGTTTTCTATATCGTTTGTTTTTTCTAGGTGTTTGAGATATTGTTTGTTCTTTATTTAGTGTTTTATACATCGCTTGTTCCTTATTTGGTGTTTTAGATATTGTTTGTTCTTTGTTTGGTGTTTTATATATCGCTTGTACCTTGTTTGGTTTTTTTAATATCGTTTATTCTTTGTTTGGTGTTCTGTAGATCGTTTGTTCTTTGTTTGGTGATTTGTTTATCGTTTGTTTTTGGTTTGGTGTTTTATATATCGTTTGTTCTTTGTTTTCGATTTTATATATCGTTTGTTCTTTGTTTGGTGTTTTCTATACCGTTTGTTCTGTTTGATGTTTTATATATCGTTTGTTCTTTGTTTGGTGTTTTATATATCGTTTGTTTTTTCTAGGTGTTTGAGATATTGTTTGTTCTTTATTTAGTGTTTTATACATCGCTTGTTCCTTATTTGGTGTTTTAGATATTGTTTGTTCTTTGTTTGGTGTTTTATATATCGCTTGTACCTTGTTTGGTTTTTTTAATATCGTTTATTCTTTGTTTGGTGTTTTATATATCGCTTGTACCTTGTTTGGTTTTTTTAATATCGTTTATTCTTTGTTTGGTGTTTTATATATCGTTTGTTATTTCTTTGGTGTTTTATAGATCGTTTGTTCTGTGTTTGGTTTTCTGTATATCGTTTGTTCTTTGTTTAATGTTTTATATACCGTTTATTCTTGTGTTGGATTTTATATATCGTTTGTTGTTTGTTTGGTATTTTATACATTGTTTGTTCTTTGGTCGGTGTATTATATATCGTTTGTTCTTTGTTTGTATTTTATATATATAGTTTGTTGTTTGTTTGGTGTTTTATATGTCGTTTGTTGTTTGTTTGGTCTTTTATATACCGTTTGTTCTTTGTTTGGTCTTTTATATACCGTTTGCTCTTTGTTTCATGTTTTATATATCGTTTGTTCTTTGTTTGGTGTTTTGTATAATGTTTGTTTTTTGTTTGGTGTTTTATATATCGTTTGTTCTTTGTTTTCGATTTTATATATCGTTTGTTCTTTGTTTGTTTTTTATATATTGCACGTTCTTTGTTTGGTGTTTTATATATCGTTAGTCTTTTGTTTTGTGTTTTATATATCGTTTGATCTTTCTTTGGTGTTCTGTTTATCGGTTGTTATTTGTTTGGTGTTTTCTATATCGTTTGTTCTTTGTTTGGTGATTTATATATCGTTTGATCTTTCTTTGGTGTTTTATATATTGTTTGTTCTTTGTTTTGTGTTTGGTATATTGTTTGTTCTTTGTTTTCGATTTTATTTACCGTTTGTTCTTTGTTTGGTGTTTTATATATAATTTGTTCTGTGTTTGTTGTTTTATATATCACTTATTCTTTGTTTGGTGTTTTATATATCGTTTGTTCTTTTTTGGTGTTTGAGATATTGTTTGTTCTTTATTTAGTGTTTTATATATCGCTTGTTCCTTGTTTGGTGTTTTAGATATTGTTTGTTCTTTGTTTCGTGTTTTATAGATCGCTTGTTCCTTGTTTGGTTTTTTAAATATCGTTTGTTCTTTGTTTGGTGTTTTATATATCGTTTGTTCTTTGTTTGGTGTTTTATATATCGTTTGTTCTTTTTTTGGTGTTTTATATATCGTTTGTTGTTAGTTGGGTGTTCTGTATATCGTTTGTTCTTTGTTTGGTGTTTTATATACCGTTTATTCTTGTGTTGGATTTTATATATCGTTTATTGTTTGTTTGGTGTTTTATACATTGTTTGTCCTTTGGTCGGTGTACTATAGATCGTTTGTTCTTTGTTTGCTATTTTATATATAGTTTGTTGTTTTTTTTGGTGTTTTATATGTCGTTTGTTCTTTGTTTGGTCTTTTATATACCGTTTGTTCTTTGTTTGGTGTTTTATATTTCATTTGTTCTTTGTTTGGTGTTTTATATATCGTTTGTTCTTTGTTTGGTGTTTGACATACCGTTTGTTCTTTTTTGTTCTTGTCAAAACTGGATATTTCACTTCTGAGGGAAATTTTGTTTAATACTCGATTTTCGACTTAGTCCGGAATTGTCGCATCCAGGGCAGGAATAAGTATTCCGATCACATGACTTTAGTGTTTTGTTAGGCATGAGAATGGCGCTTTCCAGGTATTTTTTCAAGTGAATGGAAATTTAAAGGAAAATGCAAGTCCGGCGAGTTTCAGCTTTTTCTATTCATGGCATGATATATTTCTCTAGAAAAGAAATTGCCGCAACTCTAGTACAGTTTTTGTCGCAAAATTTACCGGGCCTGCTGGCTATATGGTTATTGTTTCTATGCCTAACAAAACGTCACGCGATACGTCATTCTTTACCTCAGTCGCAAAGAGCGATCGATCTCGAAAAGTCGTATTCAACAGGTCCACTTTATTCTGATAATCCATCCTGTCAGACTTCCCTAATTCTACCAACATTACTTATTAGAGGATTTTTTTTTAAATAAGATTCACAAAAATTCTAAAATATTTATTTGCTCATACAGGGTCATGAGTCTTGATCCTAATTTGGCTCTGAGAAAAATTCAGTGTTAAAGATTTCATAAACCAAGGTCCGTATGCATAAACATACATAAGTTAAGATTTTCGTAAGGAAGAACTTAAGGACACTACAGAAACATCCGCTTCACATTTGGATTTGTTTCTTGAAATAAAATGAGGGGCATTTCAACTTTTTTCGACAAAGAGGATTACTCCTGTCACAAAAGCTTTTTAACCAGGATTTGATGTCATCACTTAGGAAATTTGATGGTCGTCATCACGAATTGATTGACCATTACAGCGTTCCGTTATCTAAGATGCTGCTGGACACACTGTCCTAACAATTAATGTAAGTCCACCGATTTGTGACAACCACCGGACTGACTTTGTTAAACTTCACGACGGGTGCCATATACGAAGCAGGAACTGCTTACCCTTCCGGAGCACATGAATTCACTCCTGGTTTTTATAGAGGTCGTGTTGTTCATATGTTTTTAGTTTTCAGTATTTATTTGTTGTGTTTGTGGTTGTTCATGTGTCTTTCCCGGGTTTGTCTGTCTAATGGATAGATATCCCGGGTCTGTCTGTCTAATGGATAGATTTCCCGGGTCTGTCTGTCTAATGGATAGATTTCCCGGGTCTGTCTGTCTAATGGATAGATTTCCCGGGTCTGTCTATCTAATGGATAGATTTCCCGGGTCTGTCTGTCTAATGGATAGATTTCCCGGGTCTGTCTGTCTAATGGATAGATTTCCCGGGTCTGTCTGTCTAATGGATAGATTTCCCGGGTCTGTCTGTCTAATGGATAGATTTCCCGGGTCTGTCTGTCTAATGGATAGATTTCCCGGGTCTGTCTGTCTGTCTAATGGATAGCGTTTTTGTTTTTTTGGGGGTTGGCTCCTAACGAATATTTGTCCTCTTTATGGTAAAAAACCGTACCCATTTATCTTCATTGGTATGCATTAAAATTCTTAGTTTCAGAAAAATCTTCGTTAAGAAAAACTCTACCCTCATTATTTAAGTTTTATGGATGAAAGTGTTTTAACTTTAGAAAACACTCAAATTTTTCTCGTAAGTGTAAAGTACATAAAACAGCATAAAATTTTAAAATCATAATTTTACACTACATAAATGGTAAAAATGAGCTAAAAAAATATCGAAATATTTTTTCTCACGTTTTTACCTAAAACCAATACTAAATAGCTTTTAATCTTATTTCATAAAAAAAATCACACGAGTCATATTTTGTAAATTGTGTGTAAACTCGATCATTCTACGGCTCTTTGCTCTACGTTGTGACCTATTGTAAGTCTCCACACATCACACGAATACATAGTAAGCAGAAAAAACATTATTACGTTGTTTATATGAAATTCAGTACTTCTATTCGCCGGTTTCACCTTTTCCTCTCTTTGTATTGGACTTCGAGAAGACAACAGTTTTTTGATTGGTTAACAAAAAGTGATTAACGTTTTACAATCTTTTCATTTTCACATGAATGCATTTTAAAGTAGAATTTAAATATAGAATACTTTTCCAGAAAGTCATGTTCTTCTACCCGATATGTTTGCCAGCGTGTACATATTTGCCATGGAGTTCTGAATAATATAAATTGTCGTACAAGACAAATACAGTACAATGGGAACAAAATAAGTGTTCTTTATAATATGGAACTTTTTTATGACTCGCTTTTATATTCTATTTCAAATAGAAAATGACATTGTGTGATTTTTGTAAATTGCCCACGGATTAAAATTCCCCTTAAAACTACACTGAAGGACAGCAATTTTGGCAATTTGATGCTTATCATGAACTGAGAGCAGGTAGTTACGGTAAACGTACATTTATAAAGAGCAGAAAACAGCTCATGGCTACAAATTGTTCTTCAACGCAGCGAGAAAATCTCGCATCCGGATGCGGGCTTCAGCTGGCCCCGTAACAATAATGCATACTCTAAAACATACAAATAAACCAAAATAATTTAAAAAAAAAAAAAACACAAGACTAACAAATGGTAGAGGTTCCTGACTTGGGACATGCGCAAAATACGGCGGGGTTAAACATGTTTTGTGAGGTCTCAACACTCCCCTTTACTTCTAGCCAATGTGAAAAAAAACAAACATACAGCGATACACATAATTAATCTCAGTTCAAAAGATGTCCGTCAGTAAGAAAGTTACTAATAACGTAATAACAAGTAATTTACGGAGTAGAGATTGAGCTCCAAGCACATTTCGTTGTAATATCAGCATATGCGATTATACAAAACGAGGAAAATAAATAGAAATAGTGAGGTGACAAAAGGGACATAAAACGACAAAATACACAAAACAAACAAAAAACAAATATAAAATCGAAAAAAAACAACAACTTATTAGCCTCTGCCATTAGGAAATACTATCCCCATGAACTAGAGATTAACTTCACTGTTAATAAATTCTACACAGCCTGTCTTGATTTAACATTTCGTATTCACTAAACAACTTTCGCAGATGGTAACCTACCCTTCACAATCTACCAGAAACCTTTCAGTTTCTTTCTTATGTACGGACTCAGTCTTGCTCTGGGTTTCCAAGAGTCAAGACGTTTTTATGTTTTCATGCTCGTGATCAAGGCCATAATGGTCGAAACGTTAGGTAATTTAAACTTTTTAGTTTGGTTTTTTTTTCGGCTTGTGTATTTTGTACATTTAAGTCCTTCTATGCCACTGTAATAATGGTCTGCGTTCTAGCGTCCGTCCGTCGCAGTATTTTTTCCCCGCCGCAATGCGACAGAGGGACCTAATAATGGTCTGCGTCCGTCCGTGACAGTTATTTGTGGACACCAATCCTCTGAGACCGCTGGTCGGATTTTGTTAAAATTTTGTAGGTCTGTTAGTTACCATATGTACTTCATCCTATCTCTCCGCCATTTTGATTCGACAATTTTACGGGAGTTATAGGACTTTAACCTTTTTCTCCATTCAACACTATAGGAACACTTTGTGGACGCAACTCCTTTGAGACCGCTGATCAGATTTCGTTCAAATTTTGTAGGATTGTTATTCACCACAGTACTTTATCCTATCGCACCACCATTTTGATTCGACAAATTGTACGGGAGTTATGGGATTTTAATGTTTTTGTGCATGTAACACTACAAGAACACTTTGTGGACGGACATTTTAATTGTATCCGCCCGTCCACCCGTCCACAAAACCTTGTGGACGCATCTCCTCTAAAACAGCTTGGCAAATTGCTTCCATATTTGGTAGGATTTATTGTTTTGAAGTGAAGATGTGCATACTATACCGCCATTTCGATTCAACAAAGTTTGTAAGAGTTATGGGACTATTTTCCACATTTCTCAACAAAAGTAGACCTTGTGGACGCATCTCCTCTGAAACCGCTTGGCGGATTGCTTCCATATTTGGTAGGATTTATTGTGTTGAAGTGAAGATGTGCATACTATACCGCCATTTCGATTCAACAAAGTTTGTAAGAGTTATGGGACTATTTTCCACATTTCTCAACAAAAGTAGACCTTGTGGACGCATCTCCTCTGAAACCGCTTGGCGGATTGCTTCCATATTTGGTATGGTTTATTGTGATGAAGTGAAGATGTGCATACTATACCGACAATATGACTCAACAAATTTTGTAGGAGTTATGGGACTTAGACTTCTTATGCAAATTTATTCTGCAGCGGCGGGGACATATGGCTACGTTTAGCAATCTTGTTTACCTATATAGAAATGCATGGAGACACTTAAGAAATTGTCGATTAAACTAAAACTAAATGATTTCAAAACTAGTCGGTGTTTTTTTGTAGTAAATAAAACATTTCTCTACATATTTTTCGACAAAAGTTTTTTTCAGTTTTTGTACATATTGTTGGAGTGCATATTCATTTCAGCAAATGATAACTCGATAGCTTAATTTTAGATGTACGCCCTCTCATTTCATTTGAAAATTTGGTCATTTTGATAAGATTTGTCTTATTTCAAAATGACGGCACTCATTCCTTGTCAAAACAAAACAAATATGGTTCCTACGAGCAAATAGAATTAATTATACAATATATCAAATGTTTACAATGTGCAATTTCTAAAAAGATAAATTACTAATTTAAAATTATTGAAATGTTCCTTATCTGACATTTCAAATTATAATTCATCTCTGCTTTGAAATTTGTGACTCCCCATCTCCAGCTATCGCGGTCATCACGTGACTTTCGTGACGTATAGGTCCACCATATTGTTTTGACTTACTAATGGGAAATTTCAATGGGGTTCAATAAATTTTCAAATTATACTCTATGGGTTAATTTTCAAGTTATTTTGCACGATCAATTTTGTAGTATAAACATTCATATTTGACATATTTTTCTCTCAACAGTTTAAATTCAGAGGAAGTTTCGTCCCTGAGCGATTAAAATACGACTATATATTTCGTACAGAACGCTTATTAAAACCAATGTAATTAATGGCTATTTCACGATCAAACCCTTATAAACCAGGCAAATTATGTCAATAACTCGGTGTCTACGGAAATTTTGCACGGACAATTTTAAAGATAAGATATATATCTAACATTTTAGACCATATTTGTCAGTTTAATTTACGATTTTCCTTCGTCCCTTCTCAAATAAAATAGGTAATTTTTACACTTTCCAGAAAAATTGGCAGTTATACAGTGTAACATGAAGTAACAGGAACAATTGTATTAAAAATTTCCAATTAAACTTAGTGTTAGTGATTAGAATTTTGTTTTAATATTTTGTTTTCAGTTCTTAATTATTATTTAATTTTGTGTAATTATAAATCTTGAAAAATGTTTATCAAGAATTATTATTTAATAAAACTCTCTTGATCTTTAAAACCGTGAATGAATTATATTGAAAATAAAATAAATAAATTGTTGTTTAATACAAATTATGACATTCACACCTGTCTGAGGGTCTAGGTAATAAACATCCTCAATTTGGGGGTAATTGACAATTAACATCCTGGACACCTGCAGTGTACCTTGACATGTCTGTGAATTACTTTAGTATATTTTGATGATAGTTGTGCTAAAAATCTCTTTAATAAAAAGACTTATAAAAAATTAAATATACATGTAACATGTGTAATGTACATTATAAGAAATTACCTATATTTTAGACTTTTAGAATTAGAAATGAATTCATCAACCATAAATATTTGAAAGAATGAATTTTTTATTTAACCCTAAATTTGGTTAGACTTCTTCACTGATTATATGTTGTTTGTAACCAATAAATGAATAATCTGTAATTTTAGAGTTACATGATTTAGAATAAAATAAAACAAGAAAAATGGGTTAGAAACAAATTTATGCCAACCAAGATAAATCCTCATATTAATATTCATGTACATATGTTCATTGTATTCCGCTCTAATGTGATTATAGATAACTTATTAATAAGTGTATAGTTTCCAATTGCACTGCATATTAACTTATCCTCGCCAAGGGCGATATAGATTATGAAAAAAAATCGCACCTTTCCAGTATTAATTAAAACTAACACAGATGATGGATCATTTCATACAGACATCATTTCTTTTCAATCGAGGATTTTATTATATAATGTTTGTGTGATGAAGTTATAATAAAAAGGGGGGATATGCATACTATACTATACTTTATGTCTTGGATGTTACTAATAAAGTATATCCTTTGGTTTTCATATATCATATGTTTGAGTAAAACCTTCATAACTTTTCGAAATATCGTAATTGCAATAGTTTAAATTTCGATTATGTCCCTTCCAAATTGATTTGAAAATTAGCTATTTGGAAATGTGTTATTTTTTACCATTATTATTCAAGATGGCGCCAATCCTAATCAGCTTCTACCTTGCCATAACAAAGTAAATATATATACGAGTAAATAGAATTACTCTAATAATATGTCAAATGTTAAATATATAAATACCTAAAAGATAAATTATTAATTTAAAATAAATTAAAATGTTACTTATCTGACATTTGAAATTATATTTCATCACTGCATTCTTTGTGACACCCCCCCCCCCCCCCTTAAACACACACACACCTCTTTATTAAAATGTTGCATTAATTATCAAAAAATGTGGCGTTAAAAATGAAATCACGCTGTTTTTGGTCAGCAAACGGTTTACCTGTATACATACAATGTACCTGTGTACCTTAATTAATTAAGGGTTGGAACAATAAACATCCGGACAGTCAAGGTACAATATACATGTCAAATCGTTTATTAGTTAAAATTACCTGAAACACACAGTATGTTAATTGCGCATAATAAATTTCTTCAGATAAAACTCAAATAAATTTTACAAAAAAAAATCGCTTTTCTCGCGGCTAAAAAAAATAAAAAAAACTTGCACCATTACCCTTTATCACGTGTAATTATGTACTTTTGACAGTTTGTATAAATTGGTGATAAATTTCATATTATTAATTATTGTCACAATTTCATATATTGAAATTATAATCCATGTGAAATGGTAATACATATTTCAAATAAAAAGTTTTTTAAAGTGAAGACGTGGAGAACGTGCTATAATCAATACAGAGTTATCGAAGTACGATGAATGCCTGGCATGAATGGGACCAGTAGATTCCCGATATTGGGTAACCAGTTAATAAGTCTAAACAGAGTTACCTAACATAATTATGACCGATATAGCTGCATATGCTACACTTACACACACCATCACCATCACACACAGCTATAATTACCTGATACACACAACTTGTTGCGGAGAACAAATATCTTTACCTGTAAATTTACTTCTGATAAAAATCACATAAATTTTATCAAAAAATTAATTCGATTTTCTTGTGGGTTAAAAAAAAAAAAAAAAAAAACTTGCACCACAGATAGCTCTTTAATAGGGGCATGTACTTTTGCTGGTTGGTTCGCAAATTATCGTACATTAAAATGACAGAAATAGCTGGATATGCGCTAAAATGTCCGGGTTGAACGGACACTTCGTTTCGACCCCCTATCCCCATAAAATGAAATTGGTGCTCCTATAAATATTATCTTTTTTTCCAGTTTGTCAATGGAATAAATAAAACATTTCTCTACATATTTTTCGACAAAAGTTTTTTTTTCAGTTTTTGTACATATTGTTGGAGTGCATATTCATTTCAGCAAATGATAACTCGATAGCTTAATTGTAGATGTACGCCCTCCCATTTCATTTAAAAATTGGGTCATTTTGATAAGATTTGTCTTATTTCAAAATGACGGCACTCATTCCTTGTCAAAACAAAACAAATATGGTTCCTACGAGCAAATAGAATTAATTATACAATATATCAAATGTTTACAATGTGCAATTTCTAAAAAGATAAAATATTAATTTAAAATTATTGAAATGTTCCTTATCTGACATTTCAAATTATAATTCATCTCTGCATTGAAATTTGTGACTCCCCTACACATACACACACCATCACCATCACACACACAATCACCATCACACACACAATCACCATCACACACACAAACAAACCTTTCTTAAAATGCTGCATTAATTATTAAAACATGTACCGTTATAAAAATTTGAAAAACAAAATATATACGTACAAAAATGAATGTATATGTGTACCTTAGCGGTTGGAACAATAAACATCCGGACAGTCAAGGTACAATATATATGTCCAACAGTTGATTAGCTATAATTACCTGATACACACAACTTGTTGCGGAGAACAAATATCTTTACCTGTAAATTTACTTCTGATAAAAATCACATAAATTTTACTAAAAAATTAATTCGATTTGCTTGTGGGTTAAAAAATGAAAAAAAAAAAACTTACACCATAGATAGCTCTTTAATAGGGGCATGTACTTTTGCTGGTTGGTTCACAAATTATCGTACATCAAAATTACAGAAATAGCTGGATATGCGCTAAAATGTCCGGGTTGAACGGACACTTCGTTTCGACCCCCTATCCCCATAAAATGAAATTGCTGCTCCTATAAATATTATCTTTTTCCCTGTTTGTCAATGGCTTAATTGTAAAATCACGATGGGTTCCGTATTGACACTTTCCTTAGTTAAGGTACTACATCAATTAAGTCCTGCATACCAATTATTTTTTTTCCTTAACTACATGTAAAGTATTTCTTAGTGACATCTTGGTCTGAGAAGTTTTATGCTGACGGGCCCAGATTAATAAAAGACATACATGAAATTAAACACTTGTTACGGCCGAAATCACCTTTAAATTGTAGCCAACAAAAGACACAAATCAATAAAAAAAATTAACAAGATTTATTATATACAAGTTTACAAAAAAAAATATTACATAAACTAAAATGTCAACTTAACTGTTCAAAATCCTTCGTTTTTTCCTAATCCAGAATTCTTCTCACTGTTGCGGGAATCCAAACGGAATATTATATCCAATCAGTCACAATCTAGTATGATGCAACGCAAGTAAAAGTATGTCAAGGATGATGTGTGAAACGTAAATAAATCCAACAGCTGAGAACACAAGAATATCTGGTCCAACACGTTCTGCTCTGAAAGTCTAAATTTCTTGTCCGTATATATACTGTAGAACGGAAACTTCTGGAATACGGTAGAAGTTTGAATTACACCAGAATTATTACGTAAGTCAAATAGAAAGTTCTAGTCATTCCATCTGTATCTATTATTGTTCCAGTGATTTCTAAACTGCGCACTTATAACATTATTTGGTAAACAACTATAAATAATATGTAAGCATATTATACATGTTATAAGGCCACACAAAACAAATTAGGCCAAGATAAATAAATGTAATAATTACAATATCATAATACACTGTTCACATCTTTATCTGAAACTTTATATTAGTTCTAAAAATGATGTCTATATAACTAATGACTTGGTTGACAGGTATGAAAAACACCGTTTCCCAAATGAAAATGGACCTGTTCCATTGATATTATCCCTTCCTCATATCGGATTTTACATGGACAGCATGGCGGGTGTCCTGCAGGAAGCAGACACTGCTTACTCTTCTGGAGCACCTGAGTCTACCCCCGGTTTTTTGGTGGGGTCCATGTTGTTCATATGTTTTTAGTTTTTAATTGTAGTGCATGTATTGTTTTGGTCTTGTCTTCGTTGTTCTCCGGAGTTTGTCAGTTGTTACGATTTTTCTCTCCTTCGAATATCCCTTTGGTATTTCTTGACTTTACTTAAAAAGTATTGATTCTTTTTACCAGACATTTCTTTGAAATCATTTTTTTCCGATTGAATTTACTACTTTTTTATGAATGTAAGGGTTTATTACATTTCATAAAATTTAGCTGTATATAATATTCTTGTATTGTAATACTGCTTTGTAACAAGTAATTAGGTTATCGATGGTGAATGATTCCTTATTTTTATTGTAATTAATGTATTAGATAAAGAATAAATTCGAAGGCAATACATGATATAAAAAGTAACCTCATTTACCCATATATCTTGAGTTCACATAATTGTAACAATGAATTCCTGTTTATTGATAAAAATGTGTCATCTTTCTTTGTTTTGTCATATTTATGTGATAGGTATTACACGAATGAGTACATTCGACATATCATTGGCCTTTTAATGAATAATATTGTTGGTATACATCTTTATATACCAATTCATTATTTTCTGATACAACGTGTGATATTTGTCTTGGGTCATACGGTCGACCTGGATAAAAGATTTTGCCGTTTTACATTAGTCAACGTAAAAAAATGAAACTGAGCTTTATTTTACTTCTAGAAATTATTTTGCTCTACGTAGGAGCTTCAAGACTAAAACCAATTAGCAAATATAAATACTGGAATGTCCTACGTCGGTATGGTTCAAGGCGAATACCACAAGTCCGCTCATACTTCTGGAACAGGCATAGTCCACATAGAGGCCATTTGTGGCATTTAAGACATTTCGGAAGGAGACTTGGATACAAGACTTCTAGTTACGTAAGTATTGCAATAGTTCGTTAAACCTGTAAATTTGAGATAAGAAATGTATTCGATAAATTTATTACAATACTTGCCACTGTAACTGGATACAAGACTACTATGTACATAGGGATTTCTTTATCTCTACCACCACTGTCCCTGGATACAAGACTGCTATGTACATAATGATTTCTTTATCTCTACCGCCACTGTCCCTGCATACAAGACTGCTATGTACATAATGATTTCTTTATCTCTACCACCACTGTCCCTGGATACAAGACTGCTATGTACATAATGATTTCTTTATCTCTACCACCACTGTCCTTGGATACATGACTGCTATGTACATAATGATTTCTTTATCTCTACCGCCACTGTCCCTGCATACAAGACTGCTATGTACATAATGATTTCTTTATCTCTACCACCACTGTCCCTGGATACAAGACTGCTATGTACATAATGATTTCTTTATCTCTACCGCCACTGTCCCTGGATACAAGACTGCTATGTACATAATGATTTCTTTATCTCTACCGCCACTGTCCCTGCATACAAGACTGCTATGTACATAATGATTTCTTTATCTCTACCGCCACTGTCCCTGCATACAAGACTGCTATGTACATAATGATTTCTTTATCTCTACCACCACTGTCCCTGGATACAAGACTGCTATGTACATAATGATTTCTTTATCTCTACCACCACTGTCCCTGGATACAAGACTGCTATGTACATAATGATTTCTTTATCTCTACCACCACTGTCCCTGGATACAAGACTGCTATGTACATAATGATTTCTTTATCTCTACCGCCACTGTCCCTGGATACAAGACTACTATGTACATAATGATTTCTTTATCTCTACCGCCACTGTCCCTGGATACAAGACTGCTATGTACATAATGATTTCTTTATCTCTACCGCCACTGTCCCTGCATACAAGACTGCTATGTACATAATGATTTCTTTATCTCTACCGCCACTGTCCCTGGATACAAGACTGCTATGTACATAATGATTTCTTTATCTCTACCACCACTGTCCCTGCATACAAGACTACTATGTACATAATGGTTTCTTTATCTCTACCACCACTGTGACTTGATACAAGACTGCTATGTACATAAGGATTTCTTTATCTCTACCACCACTGTCCCTGGATACAAGACTGCTATGTACATAATGATTTCTTTATCTCTACCGCCACTGTCCCTGGATACAAGACTGCTATGTACACAATGATTTCTTTATCTCTACCACCACTGTCCCTGCATACAAGACTACTATGTACATAATGGTTTCTTTATCTCTACCACCACTGTGACTTGATACAAGACTGCTATGTACATAATGATTTCTTTATCTCTACCGCCACTTTCCCTGCATACAAGACTGCTATGTACATAATGATTTATTTATCTCTACCGCCACTGTCCCTGGATACATGACTGCTATGTACATAATGATTTCTTTATCTCTACCGCCACTGTCCCTGCATACAAGACTGCTATGTACATAATGATTTCTTTATCTCTACCGCCACTTTCCCTGGATACAAGACTGCTACGTACATAATGATTTCTTTATCTCTACCGCCACTGTCCTTGCATACAAGACTGCTATGAACATAATGATTTCTTTATCTCTACCGCCACTGTCCCTGGATACAAGACTGCTATGTACATAATGATTTCTTTATCTCTACCGCCACTGTCCCTGCATACAAGACTGCTATGTACATAATGATTTCTTTATCTCTACCGCTACTGTCCCTGGATACAAGACTGCTATGTACATAATGATTTCTTTATCTCTACCGCCACTGTCCCTGCATACAAGACTGCTATGAACATAATGATTTCTTTATCTCTACCGCCACTGTCCATGGATACAAGACTGCTATGTACATAAGGATTTCTTTATCTCTACCGCCACTGTCCCTGCATACAAGACTGCTATGTACATAGGGATTTCTTTATCTCTACCGCCACTGTCCCTGCATACAAGACTGCTATGTACATAATGATTTCTTTATCTCTACCACCACTGTCCCTGCATACAAGACTGCTATGTACATAATGATTTCTTTATCTCTACCGCCACTGTCCCTGGATACAAGACTACTATGTACATAATGATTTCTTTATCTCTACCGCCACTGTCCATGGATACAAGACTGCTATGTACATAAGGATTTCTTTATCTCTACCGCCACTGTCCCTGGATACAAGACTACTATGTACATAATGATTTCTTTATCTCTACCGCCACTGTCCATGGATACAAGACTGCTATGTACATAAGGATTTCTTTATCTCTACCACCACTGTCCCTCAATACAAGACTGCTATGTACACAAGGATTTCTTTATCTCTACCGCCACTGTAACTTGATACAAGACTGCTATGTACATAATGATTTCTTTATCTCTACCACCACTGTCCCTGGATACAAGACTGCTATGTACATAATGATTTCTTTATCTCTACCACCACTGTCCCTGGATACAAGACTGCTATGTACATAATGATTTCTTTATCTCTACCGCCACTGTCCCTGGATACAAGACTGCTATGTACATAAGGATTTCTTTATCTCTACCGCCACTGTCCCTGGATACAAGACTACTATGTACATAATGATTTCTTTATCTCTACCGCCACTGTCCATGGATACAAGACTGCTATGTACATAAGGATTTCTTTATCTCTACCACCACTGTCCCTCAATACAAGACTGCTATGTACACAAGGATTTCTTTATCTCTACCGCCACTGTAACTTGATACAAGACTGCTATGTACATAATGATTTCTTTATCTCTACCACCACTGTCCCTGGATACAAGACTGCTATGTACATAATGATTTCTTTATCTCTACCACCACTGTCCCTGGATACAAGACTGCTATGTACATAATGATTTCTTTATCTCTACCGCCACTGTCCCTGCATACAAGACTGCTATGTACATAATGATTTCTTTATCTCTACCGCCACTGTCCCTGGATACAAGACTACTATGTACATAATGATTTCTTTATCTCTATCGCCACTGTCCATGGATACAAGACTGCTATGTACATAAGGATTTCTTTATCTCTACCGCCACTGTCCCTGCATACAAGACTGCTATGTACATAATGATTTCTTTATCTCTACCGCCACTGTCCCTGCATACAAGAAAGCTATGTACATAATGATTTCTTTATCTCTACCGCCACTGTCCCTGGATACAAGACTACTATGTACATAATGATTTCTTTATCTCTACCGCCACTGTCCATGGATACAAGACTGCTATGTACATAAGGATTTCTTTATCTCTACCGCCACTGTCCCTGGATACAAGACTGCTATGTACATAATGATTTCTTTATCTCTACCGCCACTGTCCCTGGATACAAGACTGCTATGTACACAAGGATTTCTTTATCTCTACCGCCACTGTAACTTGATACAAGACTGCTATGTACATAATGATTTCTTTATCTCTACCGCTACTGTCCCTGGATACAAGACTGCTATGTACATAATGATTTCTTTATCTCTACCACCACTGTCCCTGGATACAAGACTGCTATGTACATAATGATTTCTTTATCTCTACCGCCACTGTCCCTGGATACATGACTGCTATGTACATAATGATTTCTTTATCTCTACCGCCACTGTCCCTGCATACAAGACTGCTATGTACATAATGATTTCTTTATCTCTACCGCCATTGTCCCTGCATACAAGACTGCTATGTACATAATGATTTCTTTATCTCTACCGCCACTGTCCCTGGATACAAGACTACTAGGTACACAACGATTTCTTTATCTCTACCGCCACTGTCCCTGGATACAAGACTACTAGGTACACAACGATTTCTTTATCTCTACCGCCACTGTCACTGGATACAAGACTGCTATGTACATAGGGATTTCTTTATCTCTACCACCACTGTCCCTGGATACAAGACTGCTATTTACATAATGATTTCTTTATCTCTACCACCACTGTCCATGGATACAAGACTGCTATGTACATAGTGATTTCTTTATCTCTACCACCACTGTCCCTGCATACAAGACTGATAGGTACATAAGTAATTCTGTAGTTATACCGCAATTTTCCCTGGATACAAGAAAGCTAGGTACATAAGTAATTCTGTAGTTATACCGCCATTTTCCCT
This sequence comes from Mytilisepta virgata, assembly GCA_028015205.1. Taxonomy (NCBI): domain Eukaryota; kingdom Metazoa; phylum Mollusca; class Bivalvia; order Mytilida; family Mytilidae; genus Mytilisepta; species Mytilisepta virgata. Next base: position 1,432,744 of record CM051513.1, read on the forward strand.
GGATACAAGAAAGTTAGGTAAATAAGTATTTCTTTATCTCTACCGCTACTCTATCTGGGTATTATATAAATAATTTGTTCAAAAAATTTAACTCGTAAATGAAATATATATAATTTTACATCACAAATACCAAATAAATACGACCCAGTGATTTTTTACGTTAATTTCGCTTATAAGAGCCACCTCATAAATGAATTATGCAATGTTTACGTCACAAAACAAAGAAAGAACACACACAGTATATAAGCACGTTGTTTGTTTTATCTCATATTACCACAAGTGAATAATTTTCAGTTCCCATCAAACATTGTCAATAAAATATGATCGCTAAAGACCCAATTAAGATCACCACTAGTAAACTGAAAAATCAAATATCGAAAAACGAATAAATATCTGACATCATCAATAGAAAAATACTAAAATATGTTCAGCTTTATATCAGAACGTTCAGGAGATCAAATTTTAGTACAACATTCCTAATTTGATCTTTGTTCAAAAATATTGATATTTAAATTTTAACGAAAAAAAGACCTGGTTATTGGTTGAATAGTATATACTTATTGACTGGGTATAAGGGGAATAGTAGGTTTGTTGTCCCCGAAAGATCAACTATTGCCCCGAGGCGTAGCCAATGGCAATAGTTGGTATCGAGGGGAATATGCAGTCAATAAGTGTTTTATGATACCGAAACACTTTACCGGTCAATATTTTCCAGTACTAATCACCGGTCAGTATTTACCGGTGATTAGTTTGGAAACTACTCACCGGTAAACAAATAGTAAAATTATTGTCTCGATTTTTATATAGAAAAAAAAAACATACTGAGGAATAATAATAGTTACTGTATTACCAGCGACAAAATATACTTTAACAGTATGTTTGTTAAATTTTTTATATATTCTCTAACATTTATTTTGGATAAAATATGTTTAAAATTAGATGTGCATGAATATTTTGTTGTTTGTAATTAATTGCATTTACCACACATCTTGTGCATCAGTGCATATTTCGGCGATTTACGACTCAACAGTTGTGCTCAAGGCCTAAAATGTTGAAAATCAAAACAACAATCCAAAAATGCCAGAATGACGTGAAGGGAAAAGGCCATTAAGGTATCCGGACCATAAATGACCACGTAATTATTCAAAGGTTCCCGGATGTTCCATATAAGGAAATTGAAATGACTCCAGTATTTATCGGCAAACTTCGGAAATGTAAATATAACTAACTTATTTTTACAGACTCTGTATATAAGCAACAAAGTGTGTTTCAACTTGAGAAAAATATATACAAAATGCCACCTTTAAATTGTTTTATTCAGCCATTATGGTCCGGATACCTTTAGGATGGATGGATGAATGAATTATTGTTTAACGTCCAGTGGCAACCAAGTGCATATCAGGACGAGAACATGTTGATATGATAATGAATATGATCCCTGCTTTGTACTAAACCGACACGCTAAGTCGGATTTTTAATGTGCTAGCACACGAAGTAACTGTCCGCAGGAAGACATATCACCTCACTCGGACACATTATACTGACTCCGAGCCGACCAGTCTTTGCTCTTACTCCTAGATGACGCGTGCTTGGCGAAGAAGCAGCAAATACCAATTTTAATGTCTTTGGTTTGACCCGGCCGGGGATCGAACCCGCGACCTTCCGCAGGCTACCACCCACTTAAGGATAGAGTTATGCACGAGAGAATTACTCGGTATAAAATAAGTTTAATTTTTTTTATCATTAGTGTTCACAATTTTTTCAATTTTATAACAGTAAATTTTAAGTATAAATTTCTGATAAATATCGAAATACTAGCAATAGAATTGTATGTATATATAAGCGTGAAGACAAAAGTTTTGGAATGTTTCTTTATTAAAAATAAATATTGTATCACTTAGTTCACCCAATATTTGAAATTCCTTTATTTTGACTTGATATCAATCATGAAAAAAAAACATGTTTTTTTTTTCAAACAAATATGCTTTTTGACATATTCGGGTTTAAACAAAATAAACAAGTAAACCTGCCAATGTTCTATATTTTTATTATTAACATACGGATTTTATCAGTCATCCGCTATAAATTAAACATATTTAAGGGCACATGTTGACATTGAATGACACTTAGTCTGTCATCCTGTCAATTCTGTACATTTCTCGGACATCTCCATTCACCTGAACTGTCCTAGAACTATTGCATGATAATATTACACATAAATATATTACTATGAAGATTACCTCTCACTGAAATATGCACAAGCATTGTTTTCTTCAATTCAAATGTCGTCATATGTATCTATCACTTATACATCATTATTGAAATAGTAAAAAACATTCTTTTGTGAACACGATATTTTCAATTATAATAAATCTTTGATACTAATTTTGATGCAGACGATGTTCACATTTCGTTGATTTACAACTCATCAATTACAATGTACTAAGTATATAACCAAACTCAATGAAGGGGCCTCGGTGGCCGAGTGGTCTAAGTACATAGTTCATCATGACTACTAATGGCCACTAGCATGTCAACACTGAGGTTGTGAGTTCCAATCTTACCTCTGGCGGGGTGTGTTCGACTCCGATCTTAATTGACAAGGATTGCCAATTTTCCTACCGAAGGTCGGTGGCTCTCGCCGGGTATTCCGGCTTACTCCACCAATAAAAACTGGCTGTCGCGATATAGTCAACTGTGCTGAAAACGGCGTAAAAACCCCAACTAAAAAAAAAAAAAACTCAATGAACATCAACATGCATGTATTTACTGTCCAATATCGTCATTACCTAAACGCAAAACTTAACCAGAGTCACTCACGCATAAAATGTAGGTCCTAATGACCCAAATATTGTATGTTATAAGATATCTTATTTAGTTAAAAGATATCTTGCTTGGTTTTAAAAGATATCTTATAAACTTAATAAGATATATTATAAACTAAATAAGATATCTTATTAAAGTATATTAGACATCTTATTAACTTCAAATTAAATAATATATCTTATAAACATTACAAGATATCTTAAATACTTTATACGATATCTTATTAACTTTATAAGATATCTTGAAATTGAATAAATATAAAAACGTCTTGCCATAGCAGTAAACAGTCCGATTGAAACCAAAATTGAGGACAATGTTTGTCGGTGAGAAAAAAATTAATAAATTTTATGGGTGGAGTGAATATTTATGTATGTTTCCCTTTGTAAGATCTTGTTTATTATGAAAGAATGTGTGGTCCGAGATAAGTAAGTGGTACAAACGAACACCCATCTGCAAATGCATACTAGTTCTATTGTTTTATTGAAGTGCCCTTTCTAAACAATTTGTGGTGTTCCTTGTCTCTCCCCGAACACGTATTGTTTTCTTGAAGTGTCCTTTTTAAAAAAATGTTGTGGTGCTCCTTGTATCACCTAGAACACATATTGTTTTATTGAAGTGCCCTTTCTAAACATGTTTGTGGTGCTCCTTGTCTCTCCTAGAAAACGTATTGTTTTATTGAAGTGCCTTTCTACACATTTTTGTGGTGCTCCTTGTCTCTCCCAGAACACGTATTGTTTTCTTGAAGTGTCCTTTTTAAACATTTTTGTAGTGCTCCTTGTCTCTCCTAGAACACATATTGTTTTATTGAAGTGCCCTTTCTAAACATGTTTGTGGTGCTCCTTGTCTCTTCAAGAACACGTATTGTTTTATTGAAGTGCCCTTTCTACACATTTTTATGGTGCTCCTTGTCTCTCCAAGAACACGTATTGTTTTATTGAAGTGCCCTTTCTGAAGCATTTTTTGTGGTGCTCCTTGTCTCCTCTAGAACACGTATTGTTATATTGAAGTGCCCTTCTAAACATTTTGGTGGTGTTCCTGGTCTCTCCTAGAACACGTATCGTTTTATTGAAGTGCCCTTTCTACACATTTTGTGGTGCTCCTTGTCTCTCCTAGAACACGTATTGTTTTATTGAAGTGCCCTTTCTACACATTTTTTCGGTGCTCCTTGTCTCTCCTAGAACACGTATTGTTTTATTGAATTACCTGTTCTAAACATGTTTGTGGTGCTCCTTGTCTCTCCTAGAACACGTTTTGTTTTATTGAAGTGCCCTTTCTAAATATTTTTGTGGTGCTCCTTGTCTCTCTTAGAACACGTATTGTTTTAGTGAAGTGTTATTTCTAAACATTTTTGTGGTGCTCCGTGTCTCTCCTAGAACACGTATTGTTTTATTGAAGTGCTCTTTCTATACATTTGTGCGGTGTTCCTTGTCTCTCCTAGAACACGTATTGTTTTATTGAAGTGCCCTTTCTAAATATTTTGTGGTGCTCCTTGTCTCTCCTAAAACACGTATTGTTTTATTGAAGTGACCTTTCTAAACTTTTTTTGTTGTGCTCCTTGTCTCTCCTAGAACCCGTATTGTTTTATTCGATGACTTATTTCAAAGCCAAATCAATAATCCAGAAAGTTTTAGAGCAATATCAAAAACTGAAATAATACCTTTCTTTTTCAATCTTTCATGTAGACCATAGTAAACAGTTTCAATTTTATAAATTAAATTCTATGTTTTGAACTGACAATTGCATGGTTTGTAGTTGTTTTTTTTTCTTCAAAAAATAATAATAACGAAGATATAAAACACCTGGGTCCCGTTTCACAAACATTCGTAAGACTAAGAGTAAGTTTGATCTGATTTCCGGTTTTCAGTGTCTTTTCTCTTTTGACGTCATGGAACCAGTCTCGATCGTAGTCGGACGGATGTTTGTGAAACAGGACCCAGAATCGTGATTCCGGGGAGAGAGATGATAGTACTCACATTGTTTTTTGGTAATATGAATCTGCCGCAGTAAAGGTCTAGATCATAGTCGTAATTTCTGTACAATTGTCTACAACAATGCCATAATTTCTCAGGTGTATAATTTTAATCGTAAAATAGAGATGCTAACTGTTAAGAAATTGTTTCGTTTTCAGTATTATTAAATTATTTACATTTTTAGTAACACATTCAAAATCAACAAATATATTTATTATGATTCGCACATTGTGTCTTCTCCAAACGCACACGACTGAAAACCGTTTTATGTTGGATGAATCTCGGAATACAATAGCTTATCCATTACATTAGTGTTACCAATATTACCTTGTCGTTAACGAACCATTATTGTGTTTTAAACCTGTATACATTGTAGAGCATAAAATCTTGATTAAGAAAAAGTTTTCGTCATAAGGATCTTTGTTAGACCTGGAAATTATGTTCTATGATTTTATTTTTCCTATTTAATTTATCAAATATTCATTCAATGGTGACATTTATCTATAAAAAAACTAAAACAAAATATTTTTTTCAGCCTAAGATGAAGTTAGATGGCGTGAATGCTAGGATTATACCTCTTCAAGTTGGTGAAAAGGCTATCCAGTTGTGGCAGAAAGGGGATTTTGATATTGATTATAGAAGACGCCCACGAATGTGTCCTAAAAATTTCATTGCTAAGTGCTATAAATCACCGTATATCGAAATAGCAGGAGAACCAGCCAGGAAATGTCTTACTCTTTGCAATGAAAAACCATGCTTCAAACCGTGTGTCTGCGAATGCAAACAAAAATCTAAAGTTAAACTATCTAAATACATTATACGTTCATTGTTAATACCTGTTGACAAGAGACAGTTAATACCGTCATGCAACAATCATGAAATCGTCAGATGTACGGCCCAAATATATGGAGAGTCTACACATGAGTTATGTGCCCTTGGATGCGGCGAAGGTGTTTGCCCCTTGACTTGTAACTGTCAGTGCATCGCTCAGAGGTTCAGTGGGCATGGTATGTTGACTGGTGGGTTAAATAATAACAGGTTCGACAGTCCCGTAGGTGTCATAAGAGGTACAAATAGGGATACATCAATTAATACAGGATCTCTTATCGATGTTGGAAATACTGTTGGGGATTTGGGCAATGGGATATTCCTTGAAGGACCAGTGCAAGGCCCCAATTTGGTCGGCAATGATTTGTTATTTGATGGCCTTGCAGCAGCTGGTACAGAAAGTGGAGGTGGGATACTCTTCTCTGAAGGAGATACAATAATAGGCGGTATACAAAGCAATGTAGGCGGATCTGATAGTCAACTAATTTTTGACGGACAAGATGGTGTACTTTTAAATAACGAAGTAAACATGCGAAACCCAAGTATTATTGCAGATCTTAACACGGACATAATTCCTGAACCAATTGCACTGGTATCCCCTAACGACGGCACCATTACCCCACAGTTTATTTCAGAAAATGCTTCGCCTGTGCCGTTACAAGGTATAGAAACAGAAACAGTTCAAGTTAAAATAGATGTGCAAACACCTAGCGGACCAGGAACAGTAGGAAATAGTGCACTGGAATCTGGAACCACTGCTTTCTTAGGAGCTCAGAACAACAACGGCATATTTAGGGATCATGGTTTCAATGGAATACCTATTGACTTGCCGCCAAACTCCATTGATGGTCAACATGGTGTAGCACATTCCTCTAGCTTCATTGGACAAGGACCTAATTCTGGTAAAGATGTTGGAATTGACGCAGGGACTAGAAATAAAGGAACATTTCAAAACACGCCTAACACGATTTGGAATCAAGCACCGAAACATGTTGGCTCTCAGAATTCTTTACCTAATAACATGGGTAATGCTCGTGTAACAGCTGAAACAAATAAACATATTGGAAATAATAATGGACATAATTTAACACTTAGTATACCGGGTTCTGAAAAGCAAGGTGGAGCAATAAACTTAGATTTATCGGGTATCTTGTCTACGTTACCTGGAATGGAGGGTATAACCGGAACAGGAAATGGTGGAGTTGTATCCATGGGAGATGGAATAAACAATAATGGCGGATCGGTCAATAGAAATGGACAAGGTAATGGCGTTGGAATGGACACAACAGGGATAAACGAGTTCTTTAAAGGAACGACTGGATTAACGGATATGTTTGGTGGAACACCTTTTGATACATTTAGTGGAAGGTCAGATACAAACCCTTTTAGTGCACTGGGTACGGACATGGCTTTCGGTACATTCGATTTTGGGTCATCGACGGTCGGTGGAAATACATTGCAGAAAAATAATAACAATCAAATGAATTCTATAATATCTAATATGATTAATACAGGAAATGGTAAAGGGATGGCAGAATTTGAGGATAGATGTCTTAAAGGGACGGTTTTATCCTGTACAGTGACACAAGAATGGATTAATACTCCGGGATTATTTCAGTGGTGTAATGATAACTGCCCCAAAGGTGTGTGTAACCGAGAAAGATGCAAGTGTACATGTATGACACAAGATGAACTTATATTACCTGGTGTTATTTGATTTTACCAATAATTTGTTTAAAATAGAAATTTTCACGCATGCTTATCACTCGCATGTCTAACAGTTGCTTCTTAGGTATATCTGTCCTCTTTATTTAATAATGTTAAATATTCTTTTATTATGCTTTTGATAACAACAAAAAAAAAAAAAAAAAAAAAAAGGCTGTGATTGGCTGTGATAATATTTCCGTGCTGTTTTTGTTAAATTCTGATTTATAAAATACGAGTATAGCTGCAAACTCCGCTCCGAATTATTACAAATCTCTTTTCATAGCCATCTAAGTTCGAACCAGATTTTTCAGTTTATATACCTACATAGAGTAATACACAGGCATCAAACAGAATATGTCAAATTTCAAGATATCGGAATTACCCTGCATATTGTAAAACAAAACTGACAATTACCAATTGTCATGAATTAGAGAGATAAGTGGGTGTGATTGTAGTTCTCTTTATTTTTGCTATGTCTTCGTTTTCTATAGGATCCGGATGTGGTATCTGCGCATGCTTGACCGGAATTAGGAATGGGTTATATCCCCTTTTCCAATTATTCAAACAAATTCAAGATAACATGATCAAATGAACATATATTTCTGTCAACTATATATAAGTAAAATTCAGAGTAAGAGCAGTTGACTAGTTAAGATCATTGATAACAATTAAAGTTAAGGTGTTCATAAGTACTTAGTTTTTATGAACTGGTCTTTACTGTTTTGATTCACACCAAAATAATGTGTATCTGTAAATTCAGAAATTATTGCGTGTATATATTGTTGCTTTTTTTGTCATTTTAGAGCAAAATGCGATTTTAATTTTTGTGATATTGAGAAAAAACCCGCTTCCTTCATATAAAGAATTCCAAAATATCAGTTTAAATTTTTGCGTAATCATTTCGCATGTTTCGCAATAATAAAAACATCGCAATAATTTCCGAATTTACAGTGTCTTGTTTTTCGTCTTGTTATCTTGATTTCGTTTAAAATAATCAACATAACCATGACAATCAAAATAAATTTAACTTTCCAAAATACAAAAATAGTTCAAAAGAAAACAAAAGTAAGGGAGTGAATAAAAGCGATTGAAAGAAAGATAAGATAAATATTTAAAAATATGAAACTTCTTCTTTTGGCTATCTAAACAACTAATGAAATCATATGAAGTTGATGCCGACGAAGAGTAAAACGATTTTTTATAAATTCCATTGTTGAGGCCGATGAAGATTAAAACGATTTTTTTTTTATAAATTCCATTCTTTTAGATATAATTCTTAGGCACAGAAATATATACATAAATAAAATATGTAATCGTCACAGAGAATGTTTATCTACATAATATTAACATAAATACTAAATTATGTTGAAAATAAAACCGTACGAGCCTGCAAAGGGGAAAGTAAAACACAGGCACGGTAGACATTGCTCGATGGAGTCAAATGCTTACTTTTCATATAATTCAGCTTATGAACTGGAATTTAAAAGCTTTATCTAATACATTCTTGATCATTCTTTTATACCAATTGTGATGCACAAAATATGCACACCTCGTCGATGTACGACCTAACGGTTTCGCTCAGAACCTGAAATGTTGCCTTGAAAACCAAGACAATATTCCAAACAGTTGAAAAGAAATCTAGCCAAGTTTCTTTGCAATAAGATATCCTCGCACCTGTGTAATTCAATTTTACATAGATTAGATGCAACATCAACACACTACAAAACTATAGCAGGCAAACAAATCTATCAAAATACTGCCATACATGTAAAAATTTCATAATAAAATTATCAACTCACCAAAGACTTACAGAAAATATATATGATGTATTGTTCTAGTTTTTGTTTAGTTTATTACACGTTTTGTATTATTTTAGTTATACATGTATCCTTATGTCGTTTGTTTGTTCTAATCGATTCTTCTGACTTTGTCTTTTCCTTGGACTTCGAATGTGTTGACTATTTCCACTGTTTTGTCGCTTCAGTATTCTTTTTCCGATATTTACACAATTACAAGCTTTAATAGCAGCAGCGAAAATCGGATTTGGACAAATAATTCCTATTGAAATGTAAATGAGTTGAATAAACAAATGGACTGATTCGTACTTTTAAGGATTGACCGTTATTTTTTCGGTCTAAGAAGAAACAACCTCAATCACGTGGTGCATACTACATAACCCGCGTAGCGAGTTATTTGAAAGTGTGCACCATGTGCATTGAGGTTATTTCGAATAGACTGAAAACAAAATTACCATCAATATTTATAATTTAAATCCAACTCTTGTTTTGACGTTTAAAATGCTGTGATTCCCTTTGATGACGTCATAGCAGAGTAGAACATTGATAGACGAAAAACAAAATTGACCAATCAAATGACACGTTACATCCAATATTAAATTATTTTAGAATATCCCTCATAATTGCGACTAGATTTTTACCAATACATATTGTACCTGCTATCCGGGATTTCCCGGGTGTGGTCGATTTGTGTTAAAACCAGCAAAATAATACAAAATGGAAACATTCAGATGTGTACTTACAAATATAGATATGCACTAGAAACACACACACACATCAAACAACTGTTCTTAACAATACACAAAGTACACTTTTTATTTGTTCCATAGATTTAGTGCCAAAAGTTAATTCTACTTCGTATTTCTACTTTTGCTAAAACATCGTATTTTATTATGCCAATTTTGATGTGCACATTTCATCCATTGATGTCTCATCAGTTGCACACAGGCCTAAACTAATGTTTGGTTGTTTAGTTGGTGTTTTACCCCGTTTTCAGCACATTTGGCTATTTCGGAGCGGCCAGTTTTTATTGGTGGAGGAAGCCGGAGTACCTGGAGAGAACCACCGACCTTCGGTAGGAAAATTGGCAATCCTTGTCAATTAAGATAAGATTCGAACACGCCCCGCCACAGGTGAGATTTGAACTCACTACCTCAGCGTTGACAGGCTAGTGATCATTAGTAGTTATGACGAACTACCTAGACCACTCGGCCACCGAGCCCCCCCCCCCCCCCCCCCCCCCCCCCCAAATAATGAATTCCAGACCAAAACATTGGAACGTGGAGGCAAAAGAGTCAACATTTTAATTTCTTCATGCTCGTGATCAAGGCCATATTGGTCGAAACGTTGGGCCATTTTGTCTTTTAACTTTTATTGATCATTTCGTCATTTTGTATTTTAGTTTATTCGACGTGTGTATTTGACAGATTTAAGTCGTTTTCCCTTTTTAACAGCTCACCTTTTTCCATTAATATTGTTTGTTTTGTTGGGGTTTTACGCCATTTTCAGCACATTTAGCTATTTCGCGGTGGTCAGTTTTTACTGGTGGAGGAAGCCGGTTTATCCGGAGAGAGCCACCGACCTTCGGTAGGAAATTTGGCAATCTTTGTCAATTTAGATCCGAGTCGAACACAACCCGCCACAGGTTCATTTGTCTTCCCGGGTTTGTCTGTCCAATGGATTACGTTTTTTTTTTATTGCTCCTTAGGTATATTTGACCTTTTTAATACTTTTTGTACAATAAATGTAATTTCTAAATGATCCAATTAAAATCTGTTCGTACCAATTTTGATGCACATATCGTTGATATACGACGCAGCAGTTGTGCTAAGACCTAAAATGTTGAAAACCAAAACAACAATTCAAATAGTTGAAGAGCAAATTCTAAAATGACAAAAAATGCGATGGTATGTAATATTACTTGTGCATATACATACACGATATGGCACTGGACAATTTCCGTACTTTAACAGATTTTGACAGTCCCTTCAGTTCGAGCCTTATGTTATACTGTAAATGAAAAGAACCGCTGCTGCATTTCAGGGCGACAGTAGGTTCAGCATCATAGTATTAAAAATATAATTAACGGGTTTTCATATAAATTCTACTGCGTCGTTCTAAGCTATTATAATACAGGTGTGCAAATATTGGTGAATATTTATTTCAAATAATCTCAAAAGGCACTTAAAAGATGATAAGTAATCAAAATTATGAACACAGATTTCTGATAATTCGAATCACAGGAAGTTTCCAGATTACGATTAAGGTATCCGGACCATAAATGACCACGTGATTATTTAAAATTGTATCTCTTTTTGGCCGTGAATGACTAACCAAACAATTTAAAGCTGGAATTTTGTATATATATTGTTCTCAAGTTGAAACACACTCTGTTGCTTATATGCAGGCTGTAAAAATAAGTTAGTTATATTGGCATTTCCGAAGTTTGCCGATAATTACCGAGGTCAATTCAATTGCATTGTATGGAACATCCGGGAACTTTTGAATAATCACGTGGTCATTTATGGTCCGGATACCTTAAAAGAGCTATGAACTGGATCGTTATTTTTGTAAGTATATAATGCATTAATAATTACAAAAAGGATATATGATGATGAATTCTTGACAAAAATATTTACGCGAAAGTTGTAAATGTGCAAGGAAACATTGCGGCTTGTATTGACCTTTACATCATCCGGTCATCAAAAAAGACAAAAATTGTACGACCTTTGTATTTGTACAAGATCATTTCAAAATACAAATATTAGGGATTGATTGTATAATATCCGAGACCACAGCAGAATAATGATTGTAAGTTTTATCTCGTTTTGGTGGAAACTATTGAACCAATTTTTTTAAGCTAAAATTAAGTGGATATGCTTTTACTCTATTTGAAATAGACTTTCTGTCTGAATTCAGTTTCAACAGCTGCTTAATCAGGGTTTTATCAGGGAAAAGTTGAAGTCATCAATTGGGAAATTTTAGGGTTATCACAAACTGATTGACCGTTACACTGGTCATATATCGAAGATAATGTTAGACCTATTCCCACTGTTGTAACATTTGATGTATCTCCGGCGATGTGTGACTACCACCGGATTGACTTTGTTGAACTTCACAACAGGTGCCGTATACGAAACAGAAACTGCTTACTCTTCCGGAGCAACCGAGTTCACTACTGGTTTTATAGGAGTTCGTGTTTTAGTTTTCAGTTTTTCCTTTTGTGCTTGTGTCTGTTAATTTGTCTTCCCGGGTTTATCTGTCTAACGGATTGTGTTATTTTTTTATGTTTGTTTGTTCCCTAGGTATATTTGTCCTCTCTCTTCTATAAAACTGAATAAGATTTATTGTATGTTTTAAAGATGTACTGAGACCATTATTATTACCTGGGGTGCGTTCGTTTATGCAGGTTCAGCTGGTTCGTACTGCAATCTGGTACGTTTCATCTGTTTGCTCTTGATTGGCAGGGCCCAAGTAACATACCGATTTTCAAGGTTCGAACCGGGTAATGGAAAACACCCCTGTACTTTTCATGGAACACCGTGCAGATTAGAAGTAATCATATCAGTTATATTATATCAATTACAACAGTACTGTAATAAATTTCATTATCATATACTTATAGAAATAAAGGTAAAAATTTACCCTATAATACAATTAGAAATTGTACATATTTCTCCCCAGTTCTTAAAAAACTTCACAACGGGTGCCGTATACGGAACAGGAATTGCTTACCCTTCCGGAGCACCTGGGTTCACTCTAGGTTTTTATAGGAGTTTGTGTTGTTCATTGTTTTTTTAGTTTTCTGTCTTTATATGCTGTGCTTGTGGTTGTTCATTTGTCTCCCCGTGTTTGTCTGTCCAATGGATTATGTTTTTCGATTGCTCCATAGGTATATTTGTCCTCGTCTAAAGCTCGCCCAAATAAATTTTAAACCTTCTGACAATTAATATGTATTGCAACTTTTTCTTGAGTTAATCTTGTGGGGCCATTTTTTTTTTAATAAAACTTTAAAACCACTTTTTCGGTTGCAAATTTTATAATAACATGTTTATACTATAGGGAGGAATGAAAATTTAAATGATAGTTTATTTTTTTTTATTTACTGTGTCATTCTTTCATGATTTGAGACACGACCGAAACATGAGGAGGGTTAATCCAGTTTAAATAAAAGAATTTAGAATTAGTTCAGTTCTGATTCAAATGCACTTAGTGAGATACAAGTAGGATCCTTCGGTACAAAGCCACTTGTCCTAGCTCTTTACTAAGATTACAATTCACCACAAGATGTGTTTGTCATTTATATGTCAGGTCAGTATCATACATGTAACAGCAGTGGTTGGAGATAACGTGAATGAAGATTCATGGTATTACGGTAAGTGATAATTTTATTATCTTTGTCATAAATATCTTGTCATAAGTGAATTTTGAAGTGTTATTATCAAAACTGAAGAGATATAGGTTCTGTTTTGGGTTTTCTTCTTCAACCTAGTGTGTAGGTGTCATTGATAATGTGAAAAGATTTCCTATGCAAAAACGCATCAGCTTAACTTCCGGTTATTATTTATTTATGGATAAAAATCAATAGGCATTGCCTCAGATATATCAACTGTATTTGAATTAAGCTATTTCACCTAGGTACATTGTATAAAAATCGTTCTTGTCCTACATTGATATTACAGGCAAAAAATAATTGAAGACATCGAATAAGACGGTGGGTAATGTCCAAATGATTGAAAGGAAATGGTATGATTTGGCCTGATAATTTCATTTACCCGGATGTTTATGGCCGTTTGGTCATTTTGGCATTTTGAATTTGTTCTTCGACTTTCTAGTTTTTCATTTTTTCAAGATTTTAGTCCTTGGTCAAAACTTGTAAGTCGTAAATCCACAAGATGTGCACATTTAATGCATACAAATTCGTTTCAATTAATTTTATTGTTTTAATATTTATTTTTTTCATTTACTAAATCATCCATACTGTATGTAGAGTGCAATAAGGTTTTAGTATTTCGATTTTCGAAATTATGGTCCACAGACGTTGAATTTTGAAAATTTTGTTCATTTAATTTCTATACAGTATTGTCACATACTGTATGTAGCTGTGAAATAAGGTTTTAGAATAATTATTTTCAGAAATTGGAGCCAACACGGGTCGAATTTAGAAAACTGACTACCAAAGCTTGTGACCTTAACTCCTCTTTCATTTTCTGCATTTAATTTCTTTGTATGTATATATGATATAATATTGATATTGGGCCTGTATTCAAATATATAATTGTAAAAATGGTTCACTGCGATACAAGTCCTCTATATCTAGTTTATATTTGAAATAGCCCGTGATAGAACAAGACAACCATTAATACTACCATTTAACGTCAGGGGATAATACACAATTACGGCCCTCATTTGAGGTAGACATTCAGATTTGGCAACCCGAGGGAAAATATGCCTAGCTGTCAAGGGTTGCCAAATCCAATTGTCTAATTGTTTTATTATTTGTTCCACAGGAACAAGACATTATTTGACTCTCATGCAAACGAATTACGCAGTTGTCACCTGAGGGGGGGGGGGGGGTTGTTGGAATGTTTTGAGACGAACAATAGGGTTGTTTCCCGGTGAACAATAGGGTAGTTTCCCGCGATTACGCAGTTGTGCCAATTGCGGATGGGGGGGGGGGGGGGGGGGAGAATGGGATGTTTTGAGGTGAACAATAGTATTGTTTCCCGCGATGTTTAATTTCTGTAAAAACAATCAATTTATTTTTGAATCACATGACAGTTTTCATCTAATGAGAGTATTCTAGACTATTTAAAAAATAATAATCATCATGGTTACTTCATGGCAAATTGACCGAGCACCCAAATATAAGTGTTTTTTTTGTTTTTTTTTAAATTTTTTATTTTTTTCTATTTC
Organism: Mytilisepta virgata; assembly: GCA_028015205.1. NCBI lineage: Eukaryota > Metazoa > Mollusca > Bivalvia > Mytilida > Mytilidae > Mytilisepta > Mytilisepta virgata. The sequence goes on from CM051513.1 coordinate 1,447,787, forward strand.
TTTTCTTTTGCAGGCCGGATCACTACAGAATCAGTAGGTAATTACAACTAAATTATATCTTCATTTATTTCCTATTGGCCTAAGTAACAGAAAACAACAGGAACTTAGGTTAAAGAGGACAAAATACCTAAGGAGCAATAAAACAAAAAACGTAGTCCATTAGACAGATAAAACCCGGGAAGACAAATGAACAACCACAACCGATCATCTTAGATATTGGAACACTGTAACCATGGTAACGGCCAATCAATTCGTGATGACGACGGTAAAACTTCCTAAATGATGACATCAACTTATCCGTGATAAAACCCTGGACAAGATGCTTTTGTGACAGCAGTAATCCTCTTTTTCGAAAGTCATGGTAACTCACGCATGCCATTGAATATCGGATAAGCTGAGAAACGTAGACGCCGTATGCAGGCGATGCTGGTATATCGCTACCCAAGAAGGGAAAGTTAACAATAGGAAAGTCGAAGTCATCACGTTTGTCATAAAACATATACCATTTTTTATTTCTGTTGTGTTAGACATGTTAGACTAAATTAATTTAGTTATTTAAATGACTGAATGCACTAAGAATATAAACAGATATTCAACTATGAACGGAACGCCTCGGTCATGTCTATGTTTTAAAATTTCTTTCTGGACGACATGGTGTTTTTTTCCCTGTTGTGTTAAATGCGGATTTGATGGCAGATAAAGGAAAATTCCTTTTAAAATGTATAGGAAAGTTAGTAAAAACAATGATATGTTTTCTCTTTGTTTGTTTTAAGGTATCCTATTAGTTGGGGGAAAATTTGGTAATTGATCCAAGCGTGTTTAGTTTTTTTCGATCGCAGATTGGTCAAAACATTTGATAACCCATATTTGATTTGTTGTTCAAAGATTTTAGAAGGTTAGCTAGCTAAGGTCTAATGTATTCTGCTAAAAATAAGTTTGTATCTAAAAGGAAGTTTCAGTAAGTCTATAGATGGGACAAAAAATCAGGCTTTTGATAGAAAAAAAAAGAAGGGGCCACCAACAAATTAGTTTTAAAATATGACGTATTGATACATGTACGTTTCGTGAATTGAAAAAAAAGAGCACGGGTGAAATGAAATAGTTAATTAAAATCCGTAAAGAATTGGAGAAACAGAATCTTACTTAGCATAAGGGTGATTATCAAATGTTTTCTGTCTCAGTAGCTAATTATAAAGCTTTAACCCCCTTGCCCTGAATGTGAATGTTAAACTATCATTACTGTATAAATACGATAAATAACTGCTCGCCTAGTAAGATTCTAAACAGATTCTCCTTCAGGTACGAGTGAGTTATGGAATTTCTCCACCCAAGATAGTTAAATTTTCGATTTATAACACGCGAGCCTTTAGCGAGCGTGTTAAAATCTAAAATTTAACTATTGAGGGTGGAGAAATTCCATAACTCACGAGTAAATTGAAGGAGAATCTGTTTCTCCTATGATTTTCGACAAAAACCTCAAGAAAATGTCGTTGCTATGTGGTTTGTTTACATAGACGTCATTTCGGGACTTCTCTAGTTTATCGTTGTAATAACTGTAGAAAAAAGGGCGGTAATTCGCACGTAGAAATTTAATCACCGGGAAGTGGTTAAAGATATTATGTATTTTTATCGCACCGATTAAACACGTCAGGAATGGGAGAAATATATATCATCCATCAAAAAAGCTTTATATATATTTAAAAAAAAAAACAGGCATGGTTGTCAAAGTAGTTACCATACAAGTATTATACAACAGTAATACACCCATTGACAGTACATGTACAATCCGGAATTATTCTGAACGTGAATTAAACAACTTGTTCATGACGTGACAAACCATTTGAGACCAACTAGTTCCCTGTTGTAACATGGCATTGTGAAAGAAACTTTACACGGAAGCATAATTAAATCATCGTAGGCACTTCAAATAATGTGTTATTTATTTAGTAGCTAGGCGTCAACATGATGGTTCAAAACTATCATCAACCTAAACCTCTGAAATTTACCCTTCCCTCAGCTCTTTATTGTAACCTTTACTTCTAACTCCACTTGATCCCAAGTGGAAGACCGAAGTTGTTTAATGTTCGGACTCATCCGGATCGGACATTACTGTCAATAGGTGTGTAGTACAACGTAATGTTTGACGTGTGTTATGGTCAATTCCAATGAACTGGATGCACCGATCGAGAAAAGTGCGACACGAGTTTCTAGTAATAACATTACAAATGCGTTTCTTTGTGAAATTTTAAGATGAAATATTGTTCGCGGAATTTTAATTTTGAAATTAAATATACATTAAGAATCGACGACATTCTTGAATGGTAATTGGTGTAGTAGTTAGATGAACAACAACTTTCATAAGCAATTTTGAAAAGTTGAACACAAATCCTTTATTGTATAAATTATATGGTTGTATCATTTCAAATGTCTTTAAGATGAAACATACATCTTTTTGTGTTAGTTATTTTTATATCTGTCTTTTCAGAAAACACATCCGTTTCCTTTAACGCTACATCAGGTATGTTAATCACACCCGGAACTTTTGTCTGTTACCAATTACTTTTTCACGAAAGATTTACTTTTACAGATAAACTAGAATTTTCTTTAAATCAAAACCCTGTTTCAAAATGTAATTTAAACTTTACAACTTTTCCCATTTCGAATTATCTTTTATTATCAGAACAACGCTTTATCGTCTGGGAGCAACCATTTGATTTTTAGGGGGAGGCTAGAATATAGGCCGCAATTGCGGCCGAAAAAAAAATACCCAAGACCAAAATTTCGACAAAAAAAAAAAAAAAAAGAAAAAAGAAATAGGCAGGATCAACTATTTGATCCAAGCTCTCCCTCCATAAAAATCAAATGGTTGCTCCCTAATCAAAGTCTTTTATGTTCGATTGTACATGTATATATATGTGATATATACTGTGGCTTCTCAATGATCACTATTAGTGTATATATATAATGAAATTATTGCCGTAAATTGCGTAGTTTATATTTCTTGACATTTTTATTTTTTTGCCAACAGGACAAAGTTAATATTCCGTCAAAATTTTATGAAAAATAAACGATCCAAATCTATCTTAGTCAAAGTGTTGGGTACCCCCTTAAATAGCAAACCTGGTTTTGTTTTGTTTTGTTTCTTTTTCTGCAATACCACAAATTTAGTCTTGCGGTCAATCAGGATCGGTCCAGTATGTTTAGTTCAGTTTATCACATCCATTCCTGGACTCCACCAGCTCTGAATGACCACAAGACAGTAACTATTGTTTTTATCTTGTTATGTTTATCACATCCATCCCTGGACTCCACCAGCTCTGAATGACCACAAGACAGTAACTATTGTTTTTATCTTGTTATGTTTATCACATCCATCCCTGGACTCCACCAGCTCTGATTGACCACAAGACAGTAACTATTTTTATCTTGTTATGTTTATCACATCCATCCCTGGACCCCACCAGCTCTGAATGACCACAAGACAGTAACTATTGTTTTTATCTTGTTATGTTTATCACATCTATTCCTGGACTCCACCAGCTCTGTATGACCACAAGACAGTAACTATTGTTTTTATCTTGTTATGTTTATCACATCCATCCCTGGACTCCACCAGCTTTGAATGACCACAAGACAGTAACTATTGTTTTTATCTTGTTATGTTTATCACATCCATTCCTGGACTCCACCAGCTCTGATTGACCACAAGACAGTAACTATTGTTTTTATCTTGTTAACTTTATCACATCCATCCCTGGACTCCACCAGCTCTGATTGACCACAAGACAGTAACTATTGTTTTTATCTTGTTATCTTTATCACATCCATCCCTGGACTCCACCAGCTCTGATTGACCACAAGACAGTAATTATCGTTTTTATCTTGTTATGTTTATCACATCCATCCCTGGACTCCACCAGCTCTGAATGACCACAAGACAGTAACTATTGTTTTTATCTTGTTATGTTTATCACATCCATCCCTGGACTCCGCCAGCTTTGATTGACCACAAGACAGTAACTATTGTGTTTATCTTGTTATGTTTATCACATCCATCCCTGGACTCCACCAGCTCTGATTGACCACAAGGCAGTAACTATTGTTTTTATCTTGTTATGTTTATCACATCCATCCCTGGACTCCGCCAGCTCTGATTGACCACAAGACAGTAACTATTGTTTTTATCTTGTTATGTTTATCACATCCATCCCTGGACTCCGCCAGCTCTGATTGACAACAAGACAGTAATTATTGATTTATCTTGTTATGTTTATCACATCCATCCCTGGACTCCACCAGCTTTGATTGACCACAAGACAGTAACTATTGTTTTTATCTTGTTATGTTTATCACATTCATCCCTGGACTCCACCAGCTCTGATTGACCACAAGACAGTAACTATTGTTTTTATCTTGTTATCTTTATCACATCCATCCCTGGACTCCACCAGCTCTGATTGACCACAAGACAGTAACTATTGTTTTTATCTTGTTATGTTTATCACATCCATCCCTGGACTCCGCCAGCTCTGATTGACCACAAGACAGTAACTATTGTTTTTATCTTGTTATGTTTATCACATCCATCCCTGGACTCCGCCAGCTCTGATTGACCACAAGACAGTAACTATTGTTTTTATCTTGTTATGTTTATCACATCCATCCCTGGACTCCACTAGCTTTAATTGACCACAAGACAGTAACTATTGTGTTTATCTTGTTATGTTTATCACATCCATCCCTGGACTCCACCAGCTCTGATTGACCACAAGACAGTAACTATTGTGTTTATCTTGTTATGTTTATCACATCCATCCCTGGACTCCACCAGCTCTGATTGACCACAAGGCAGTAACTATTGTTTTTATCTTGTTATGTTTATCACATCCATCCCTGGACTCCGCCAGCTCTGATTGACCACAAGACAGTAACTATTGTTTTTATCTTGTTATGTTTATCACATCCATCCCTGGACTCCGCCAGCTCTGATTGACCACAGGACAGTAACTATTGTTTTTATCTTGTTATGTTTATCACATCCATCCCTGCACTCCACCAGCTTTGATTGACCACAAGACAGTAACTATTGTTTTTATCTTGTTATGTTTCTCACATTCATCCCTGGACTCCACCAGCTCTGATTGACCACAAGACAGTAACTATTGTTTTTATCTTGTTATCTTTATCACATCCATCCCTGGACTCCACCAGCTCTGAATGACCACAAGACAGTAACTATTGTTTTTATCTTGTTATGTTTATCACATCCATCCCTGGACTCCGCCAGCTCTGATTGACCACAAGACAGTAACTATTCTTTTTATCTTGTTATGTTTATCACATCCATCCCTGGACTCCGCCAGCTCTGATTGACCACAAGACAGTAACTATTGTTTTTATCTTGTTATGTTTATCACATCCATCCCTGGACTCCACCAGCTCTGATTGACCACAAGACAGTAACTATTGTTTTTATCTTGTTATGTTTATCACATCCATCCCTGGACTCCACCAGCTCTGAATGACCACAAGACAGTAACTATTGTTTTTATCTTGTTATGTTTATCACATCCATCCCTGGACTCCACCAGCTCTGAATGACCACAAGACAGTAACTATTGTTTTTATCTTGTTATGTTTATCACATCCATCCCTGGACTCCACCAGCTCTGATTGACCACAAGACAGTAACTATTTTTATCTTGTTATGTTTATCACATCCATCCCTGGACCCCACCAGCTCTGAATGACCACAAGACAGTAACTATTGTTTTTATCTTGTTATGTTTATCACATCCATTCCTGGACTCCACCAGCTCTGTATGACCACAAGACAGTAACTATTGTTTTTATCTTGTTATGTTTATCACATCCATCCCTGGACTCCACCAGCTTTGAATGACCACAAGACAGTAACTATTGTTTTTATCTTGTTATGTTTATCACATCCATTCCTGGACTCCACCAGCTCTGATTGACCACAAGACAGTAACTATTGTTTTTATCTTGTTATCTTTATCACATCCATCCCTGGACTCCACCAGCTCTGATTGACCACAAGACAGTAACTATTGTTTTTATCTTGTTATGTTTATCACATCCATCCCTGGACTCCGCCAGCTCTGATTGACCACAAGACAGTAACTATTGTTTTTATCTTGTTATGTTTATCACATCCATCCCTGGACTCCACCAGCTCTGATTGACCACAAGACAGTAATTATCGTTTTTATCTTGTTATGTTTATCACATCCATCCCTGGACTCCACCAGCTCTGAATGACCACAAGACAGTAACTATTGTTTTTATCTTGTTATGTTTATCACATCCATCCCTGGACTCCGCCAGCTTTGATTGACCACAAGACAGTAACTATTGTGTTTATCTTGTTATGTTTATCACATCCATCCCTGGACTCCACCAGCTCTGATTGACCACAAGGCAGTAACTATTGTTTTTATCTTGTTATGTTTATCACATCCATCCCTGGACTCCGCCAGCTCTGATTGACCACAAGACAGTAACTATTGTTTTTATCTTGTTATGTTTATCACATCCATCCCTGGACTCCGCCAGCTCTGATTGACAACAAGACAGTAACTATTGATTTATCTTGTTATGTTTATCACATCCATCCCTGGACTCCACCAGCTTTGATTGACCACAAGACAGTAACTATTGTTTTTATCTTGTTATGTTTATCACATTCATCCCTTGACTCCACCAGCTCTGATTGACCACAAGACAGTAACTATTGTTTTTATCTTGTTATCTTTATCACATCCATCCCTGGACTCCACCAGCTCTGATTGACCACAAGACAGTAACTATTGTTTTTATCTTGTTATGTTTATCACATCCATCCCTGGACTCCGCCAGCTCTGATTGACCACAAGACAGTAACTATTGTTTTTATCTTGTTATGTTTATCACATCCATCCCTGGACTCCGCCAGCTCTGATTGACCACAAGACAGTAACTATTGTTTTTATCTTGTTATGTTTATCACATCCATCCCTGGACTCCACTAGCTTTGATTGACCACAAGAGAGTAACTATTGTGTTTATCTTGTTATGTTTATCACATCCATCCCTGGACTCCACCAGCTCTGATTGACCACAAGACAGTAACTATTGTGTTTATCTTGTTATGTTTATCACATCCATCCCTGGACTCCACCAGCTCTGATTGACCACAAGGCAGTAACTATTGTTTTTATCTTGTTATGTTTATCACATCCATCCCTGGACTCCGCCAGCTCTGATTGACCACAAGACAGTAACTATTGTTTTTATCTTGTTATGTTTATCACATCCATCCCTGGACTCCGCCAGCTCTGATTGACCACAGGACAGTAACTATTGATTTATCTTGTTATGTTTATCACATCCATCCCTGGACTCCACCAGCTTTGATTGACCACAAGACAGTAGCTATTGTTTTTATCTTGTTATGTTTCTCACATTCATCCCTGGACTCCACCCGCTCTGATTGACCACAAGACAGTAACTATTGTTTTTATCTTGTTATCTTTATCACATCCATCCCTGGACTCCACCAGCTCTGAATGACCACACGACAGTAACTATTGTTTTTATCTTGTTATGTTTATCACATCCATCCCTGGACTCCGCCAGCTCTGATTGACCACAAGACAGTAACTATTGTTTTTATCTTGTTATGTTTATCACATCCATCCCTGGACTCCACCAGCTCTGAATGACCACAAGACAGTAACTATTGTTTTTATCTTGTTATGTTTATCACATCCATCCCTGGACTCCACCAGCTCTGATTGACCACAAGACAGTAACTATTGTTTTTATCTTGTTATGTTTATCACATACATCCCTGGACTCCACCAGCTCTGATTGACCACAAGACAGTAACTATTGTTTTTATCTTGTTATGTTTATCACATCCATCCCTGGACTCCACCAGCTCTGAATGACCACAAGACAGTAACTATTGTTTTTATCTTGTTATGTTTATCACATCCATCCCTGGACTCCACCAGCTCTGATTGACCACAAGACAGTAACTATTTTTATCTTGTTATGTTTATCACATCCATCCCTGGACCCCACCAGCTCTGAATGACCACAAGACAGTAACTATTGTTTTTATCTTGTTATGTTTATCACATCCATTCCTGGACTCCACCAGCTCTGTATGACTACAAGACAGTAACTATTGTTTTTATCTTGTTATGTTTATCACATCCATTCCTGGACTCCACCAGCTCTGATTGACCACAAGACAGTAACTATTGTTTTTATCTTGTTATCTTTATCACATCCATCCCTGGACTCCACCAGCTCTGATTGACCACAAGACAGTAACTATTGTTTTAATCTTGTTATGTTTATCACATCCATCCCTGGACTCCGCCAGCTCTGATTGACCACAAGACAGTAACTATTGTTTTTATCTTGTTATGTTTATCACATCCATCCCTGGACTCCACCAGCTCTGATTGACCACAAGACAGTAATTATCGTTTTTATCTTGTTATGTTTATCACATCCATCCCTGGACTCCACCAGCTCTGAATGACCACAAGACAGTAACTATTGTTTTTATCTTGTTATGTTTATCACATCCATCCCTGGACTCCGCCAGCTTTGATTGACCACAAGACAGTAACTATTGTGTTTATCTTGTTATGTTTATCACATCCATCCCTAGACTCCACCAGCTCTGATTGACCACAAGGCAGTAACTATTGTTTTTATCTTGTTATGTTTATCACATCCATCCCTGGACTCCGCCAGCTCTGATTGACCACAAGACAGTAACTATTGTTTTTATCTTGTTATGTTTATCACATCCATCCCTGGACTCCGCCAGCTCTGATTGACAACAAGACAGTAACTATTGATTTATCTTGTTATGTTTATCACATCCATCCCTGGACTCCACCAGCTTTGATTGACCACAAGACAGTAACTATTGTTTTTATCTTGCTATGTTTATCACATTCATCCCTGGACTCCACCAGCTCTGATTGACCACAAGACAGTAACTATTGTTTTTATCTTGTTATCTTTATCACATCCATCCCTGGACTCCACCAGCTCTGATTGACCACAAGACAGTAACTATTGTTTTTCTCTTGTTATGTTTATCACATCCATCCCTGGACTCCGCCAGCTCTGATTGACCACAAGACAGTAACTATTGTTTTTATCTTGTTATGTTTATCACATCCATATCTGGACTCCGCCAGCTCTGATTGACCACAAGACAGTAACTATTGTTTTTATCTTGTTATGTTTATCACATCCATCCCTGGACTCCTCCAGCTCTGAATGACCACAAGACAGTAACTATTGTTTTTATCTTGTTATGTTTATCACATCCATCCTTGGACTCCACCAGTTCTGATTGACCACAAGACAGTAACTATTGTTTTTATCTTGTTATGTTTATCACATCCATCCCTGGACTCCACCAGCTCTGAATGACCACAAGACAGTAACTATCGTTTTTATCTTGTTATGTTTATCACATCCATCCCTGGACTCCACCAGCTCTGATTGACCACAAGACAGTAACTATTTTTATCTTGTTATGTTTATCACATCCATCCCTGCACTCCACCAGCTCTGAATGACCACAAGACAGTAACTATTGTTTTTATCTTGTTATGTTTATCACATCCATCCCTGGACTCCACCAGCTCTGTATGACCACAAGACAGTAACTATTGTTTTTATCTTGTTATGTTTATCACATCCATCCCTGGACTCCACCAGCTTTGAATGACCACAAGACAGTAACTATTGTTTTTATCTTGTTATGTTTATCACATCCATTCCTGGACTCCACCAGGTCTGATTGACCACAAGACAGTAACTATTGTTTTTATCTTGTTATCTTTATCACATCCATCCCTGGACTCCACCAGCTCTGATTGACCACAAGACAGTAACTATTGTTTTTATCTTGTTATGTTTATCACATCCATCCCTGGACTCCGCCAGCTCTGATTGACCACAAGACAGTAACTATTGTTTTTATCTTGTTATGTTTATCACATCCATCCCTGGACTCCACCAGCTCTGATTGACCACAAGACAGTAATTATTGTTTTTATCTTGTTATGTTTATCACATCCATCCCTGGACTCCACCAGCTCTGAATGACCACAAGACAGTAACTATTGTTTTTATATTGTTATGTTTATCACATCCATCCCTGGACTCCATCAGCTCTGATTGACCACAAGACAGTAACTATTGTTTTTATCTTGTTATGTTTATCACATCCATCCCTGGACTCCACCAGCTCTGATTGACCACAAGACAGTAATTATCGTTTTTATCTTGTTATGTTTATCACATCCATCCCTGGACTCCACCAGCTCTGAATGACCACAAGACAGTAACTATTGTTTTTATCTTGTTATGTTTATCACATCCATCCCTGGACTCCGCCAGCTTTGATTGACCACAAGACAGTAACTATTGTGTTTATCTTGTTATGTTTATCACATCCATCCCTGGACTCCACCAGCTCTGATTGACCACAAGGCAGTAACTATTGTTTTTATCTTGTTATGTTTATCACATCCATCCCTGGACTCCGCCAGCTCTGATTGACCACAAGACAGTAACTATTGTTTTTATCTTGTTATGTTTATCACATCCATCCCTGGACTCCGCCAGCTCTGATTGACAACAAGACAGTAACTATTGATTTATCTTGTTATGTTTATCACATCCATCCCTGGACTCCACCAGCTTTGATTGACCACAAGACAGTAACTATTGTTTTTATCTTGTTATGTTTATCACATTCATCCCTTGACTCCACCAGCTCTGATTGACCACAAGACAGTAACTATTGTTTTTATCTTGTTATCTTTATCACATCCATCCCTGGACTCCACCAGCTCTGATTGACCACAAGACAGTAACTATTGTTTTTATCTTGTTATGTTTATCACATCCATCCCTGGACTCCGCCAGCTCTGATTGACCACAAGACAGTAACTATTGTTTTTATCTTGTTATGTTTATCACATCCATCCCTGGACTCCGCCAGCTCTGATTGACCACAAGACAGTAACTATTGTTTTTATCTTGTTATGTTTATCACATCCATCCCTGGACTCCACTAGCTTTGATTGACCACAAGAGAGTAACTATTGTGTTTATCTTGTTATGTTTATCACATCCATCCCTGGACTCCACCAGCTCTGATTGACCACAAGACAGTAACTATTGTGTTTATCTTGTTATGTTTATCACATCCATCCCTGGACTCCACCAGCTCTGATTGACCACAAGGCAGTAACTATTGTTTTTATCTTGTTATGTTTATCACATCCATCCCTGGACTCCGCCAGCTCTGATTGACCACAAGACAGTAACTATTGTTTTTATCTTGTTATGTTTATCACATCCATCCCTGGACTCCGCCAGCTCTGATTGACCACAGGACAGTAACTATTGATTTATCTTGTTATGTTTATCACATCCATCCCTGGACTCCACCAGCTTTGATTGACCACAAGACAGTAACTATTGTTTTTATCTTGTTATGTTTCTCACATTCATCCCTGGACTCCACCCGCTCTGATTGACCACAAGACAGTAACTATTGTTTTTATCTTGTTATCTTTATCACATCCATCCCTGGACTCCACCAGCTCTGAATGACCACACGACAGTAACTATTGTTTTTATCTTGTTATGTTTATCACATCCATCCCTGGACTCCGCCAGCTCTGATTGACCACAAGACAGTAACTATTGTTTTTATCTTGTTATGTTTATCACATCCATCCCTGGACTCCACCAGCTCTGATTGACCACAAGACAGTAACTATTGTTTTTATCTTGTTATGTTTATCACATCCATCCCTGGACTCCACCAGCTCTGAATGACCACAAGACAGTAACTATTGTTTTTATCTTGTTATGTTTATCACATACATCCCTGGACTCCACCAGCTCTGATTGACCACAAGACAGTAACTATTGTTTTTATCTTGTTATGTTTATCACATCCATCCCTGGACTCCACCAGCTCTGAATGACCACAAGACAGTAACTATTGTTTTTATCTTGTTATGTTTATCACATCCATCCCTGGACTCCACCAGCTCTGATTGACCACAAGACAGTAACTATTTTTATCTTGTTATGTTTATCACATCCATCCCTGGACCCCACCAGCTCTGAATGACCACAAGACAGTAACTATTGTTTTTATCTTGTTATGTTTATCACATCCATTCCTGGACTCCACCAGCTCTGTATAACCACAAGACAGTAACTATTGTTTTTATCTTGTTATGTTTATCACATCCATCCCTGGACTCCACCAGCTTTGAATGACCACAAGACAGTAACTATTGTTTTTATCTTGTTATGTTTATCACATCCATTCCTGGACTCCACCAGCTCTGATTGACCACAAGACAGTAACTATTGTTTTTATCTTGTTATCTTTATCACATCCATCCCTGGACTCCACCAGCTCTGATTGACCACAAGACAGTAACTATTGTTTTAATCTTGTTATGTTTATCACATCCATCCCTGGACTCCGCCAGCTCTGATTGACCACAAGACAGTAACTATTGTTTTTATCTTGTTATGTTTATCACATCCATCCCTGGACTCCACCAGCTCTGATTGACCACAAGACAGTAATTATCGTTTTTATCTTGTTATGTTTATCACATCCATCCCTGGACTCCACCAGCTCTGAATGACCACAAGACAGTAACTATTGTTTTTATCTTGTTATGTTTATCACATCCATCCCTGGACTCCGCCAGCTTTGATTGACCACAAGACAGTAACTATTGTGTTTATCTTGTTATGTTTATCACATCCATCCCTAGACTCCACCAGCTCTGATTGACCACAAGGCAGTAACTATTGTTTTTATCTTGTTATGTTTATCACATCCATCCCTGGACTCCGCCAGCTCTGATTGACCACAAGACAGTAACTATTGTTTTTATCTTGTTATGTTTATCACATCCATCCCTGGACTCCGCCAGCTCTGATTGACAACAAGACAGTAACTATTGATTTATCTTGTTATGTTTATCACATCCATCCCTGGACTCCACCAGCTTTGATTGACCACAAGACAGTAACTATTGTTTTTATCTTGCTATGTTTATCACATTCATCCCTGGACTCCACCAGCTCTGATTGACCACAAGACAGTAACTATTGTTTTTATCTTGTTATCTTTATCACATCCATCCCTGGACTCCACCAGCTCTGATTGACCACAAGACAGTAACTATTGTTTTTCTCTTGTTATGTTTATCACATCCATCCCTGGACTCCGCCAGCTCTGATTGACCACAAGACAGTAACTATTGTTTTTATCTTGTTATGTTTATCACATCCATATCTGGACTCCGCCAGTTCTGATTGACCACAAGACAGTAACTATTGTTTTTATCTTGTTATGTTTATCACATCCATCCCTGGACTCCTCCAGCTCTGAATGACCACAAGACAGTAACTATTGTTTTTATCTTGTTATGTTTATCACATCCATCCTTGGACTCCACCAGTTCTGATTGACCACAAGACAGTAACTATTGTTTTTATCTTGTTATGTTTATCACATCCATCCCTGGACTCCACCAGCTCTGAATGACCACAAGACAGTAACTATCGTTTTTATCTTGTTATGTTTATCACATCCATCCCTGGATTCCACCAGCTCTGATTGACCACAAGACAGTAACTATTTTTATCTTGTTATGTTTATCACATCCATCCCTGCAATCCACCAGCTCTGAATGACCACAAGACAGTAACTATTGTTTTTATCTTGTTATGTTTATCACATCAATCCCTGGACTCCACCAGCTCTGTATGACCACAAGACAGTAACTATTGTTTTTATCTTGTTATGTTTATCACATCCATCCCTGGACTCCACCAGCTTTGAATGACCACAAGACAGTAACTATTGTTTTTATCTTGTTATGTTTATCACATCCATTCCTGGACTCCACCAGGTCTGATTGACCACAAGACAGTAACTATTGTTTTTATCTTGTTATCTTTATCACATCCATCCCTGGACTCCACCAGCTCTGATTGACCACAAGACAGTAACTATTGTTTTTATCTTGTTATGTTTATCACATCCATCCCTGGACTCCGCCAGCTCTGATTGACCACAAGACAGTAACTATTGTTTTTATCTTGTTATGTTTATCACATCCATCCCTGGACTCCACCAGCTCTGATTGACCACAAGACAGTAATTATTGTTTTTATCTTGTTATGTTTATCACATCCATCCCTGGACTCCACCAGCTCTGAATGACCACAAGACAGTAACTATTGTTTTTATATTGTTATGTTTATCACATCCATCCCTGGACTCCATCAGCTCTGATTGACCACAAGGCAGTAACTATTGTTTTTATCTTGTTATGTTTATCACATCCATCCCTGGACTCCACCAGCTCTGATTGACCACAAGACAGTAATTATCGTTTTTATCTTGTTATGTTTATCACATCCATCCCTGGACTCCACCAGCTCTGAATGACCACAAGACAGTAACTATTGTTTTTATCTTGTTATGTTTATCACATCCATCCCTGGACTCCGCCAGCTTTGATTGACCACAAGACAGTAACTATTGTGTTTATCTTGTTATGTTTATCACATCCATCCCTAGACTCCACCAGCTCTGATTGACCACAAGGCAGTAACTATTGTTTTTATCTTATGTTTATCACATCCATCCCTGGACTCCGCCAGCTCTGATTGACCACAAGACAGTAACTATTGTTTTTATCTTGTTATGTTTATCACATCCATCCCTGGACTCCGCCAGCTCTGATTGACAACAAGACAGTAACTATTGATTTATCTTGTTATGTTTCTCACATCCATCCCTGGACTCCACCAGCTTTGATTGACCACAAGACAGTAACTATTGTTTTTATCTTGCTATGTTTATCACATTCATCCCTGGACTCCACCAGCTCTGATTGACCACAAGACAGTAACTATTGTTTTTATCTTGTTATCTTTATCACATCCATCCCTGGACTCCACCAGCTCTGATTGACCACAAGACAGTAACTATTGTTTTTCTCTTGTTATGTTTATCACATCCATCCCTGGACTCCGCCAGCTCTGATTGACCACAAGACAGTAACTATTGTTTTTATCTTGTTATGTTTATCACATCCATATCTGGACTCCGCCAGCTCTGATTGACCACAAGACAGTAACTATTGTTTTTATCTTGTTATGTTTATCACATCCATCCCTGGACTCCGCCAGCTCTGAATGACCACAAGACAGTAACTATTGTTTTTATCTTGTTATGTTTATCACATCTATCCCTGGACTCCACCAGTTCTGATTGACCACAAGACAGTAACTATTGTTTTTATCTTGTTATGTTTATCACATCCATCCCTGGACTCCACCAGCTCTGAATGACCACAAGACAGTAACTATCGTTTTTATCTTGTTATGTTTATCACATCCATCCCTGGACTCCACCAGCTCTGATTGACCACAAGACAGTAACTATTTTTATCTTGTTATGTTTATCACATCCATCCCTGCACTCCACCAGCTCTGAATGACCACAAGACAGTAACTATTGTTTTTATCTTGTTATGTTTATCACATCCATCCCTGGACTCCACCAGCTCTGTATGACCACAAGACAGTAACTATTGTTTTTATCTTGTTATGTTTATCACATCCATCCCTGGACTCCACCAGCTTTGAATGACCACAAGACAGTAACTATTGTTTTTATCTTGTTATGTTTATCACATCCATTTCTGGACTCCACCAGGTCTGATTGACCACAAGACAGTAACTATTGTTTTTATCTTGTTATCTTTATCACATCCATCCCTGGACTCCACCAGCTCTGATTGACCACAAGACAGTAACTATTGTTTTTATCTTGTTATGTTTATCACATCCATCCCTGGACTCCGCCAGCTCTGATTGACCACAAGACAGTAACTATTGTTTTTATCTTCTTATGTTTATCACATCCATCCCTGGACTCCACCAGCTCTGATTGACCACAAGACAGTAATTATTGTTTTTATCTTGTTATGTTTATCACATCCATCCCTGGACTCCACCAGCTCTGAATGACCACAAGACAGTAACTATTGTTTTTATCTTGTTATGTTTATCACATCCATCCCTGGACTCCATCAGCTCTGATTGACCACAAGACAGTAACTATTTTTATCTTGTTATGTTTATCACATCCATCCCTGGACTCCGCCAGCTCTGATTGACCACAAGACAGTAACTATTGTTTTTATCTTGTTATGTTTATCAAATCTATCCCTGGACTCTACCAGCTCTGAATGACCACAAGACAGTAACTATTGTTTTTATCTTGTTATGTTTATCACATACATCCCTGGACTCCACCAGCTCTGATTGACCACAAGACAGTAACTATTGTTTTTATCTTGTTATCTTTATCACATCCATCCCTGGACTCCACCAGCTCTGATTGACCACAAGACAGTAACTATTGTTTTTATCTTGTTATGTTTATCACATCCATCCCTGGACTCCACCAGCTCTGAATGACCACAAGACAGTAACTATTGTTTTTATCTTGTTATGTTTATCACATTCATCCCTGGACTCCACCAGCTCTGAATGACCGCAAGACTGTAACTATTGTGTTTATCTTGTTATGTTTATCACATCCATCCCTGGACTCCGCCAGCTCTGATTGACCACAAGACAGTAACTATTGTTTTTATCTTGTTATGTTTATCACATCCATCCCTGGACTCCACCAGCTTTGATTGACCACAAGACAGTAACTATTGTTTTTATCTTGTTATGTTTATCACATCCATCCCAGGACTCCACCAGCTCTGTATGACCACAAGACAGTAACTATTGTTTTTATTTTGTTATGTTTATCACATCCATCCCTGGACTCTACCAGCTCTGAATGACCACAAGACAGTAACTATTGTTTTTATCTTGTTATGTTTATCACATACATCCCTGGACTCCACCAGCTCTGATTGACCACAAGACAGTAACTATTGTTTTTATCTTGTTATCTTTATCACATCCATCCCTGGACTCCACCAGCTCTGATTGACCACAAGACAGTAACTATTGTTTTTATCTTGTTATGTTTATCACATCCATCCCTGGACTCCACCAGCTCTGAATGACCACAAGACAGTAACTATTGTTTTTATCTTGTTATGTTTATCACATTCATCCCTGGACTCCACCAGCTCTGAATGACCGCAAGACTGTAACTATTGTGTTTATCTTGTTATGTTTATCACATCCATCCCTGGACTCCGCCAGCTCTGATTGACCACAAGACAGTAACTATTGTTTTTATCTTGTTATGTTTATCACATCCATCCCTGGACTCCACCAGCTTTGATTGACCACAAGACAGTAACTATTGTTTTTATCTTGTTATGTTTATCACATCCATCCCAGGACTCCACCAGCTCTGTATGACCACAAGACAGTAACTATTGTTTTTATTTTGTTATGTTTATCACATCCATCCCTGGACTCCGCCAGCTTTGATTGACCACAAGACAGTACTATACTATTGTTTTTTTCTTGTTATGTTTATCACATCCATCCCTGGACTCCACCAGCTCTGAATGACCACAAGACAGTAACTATTGTTTTTATCTTGTTATGTTTATCACATCCATCCCTGGACTCCACCAGCTTTGATTGACCACAAGACAGTAACTATTGTTTTTATCTTGTTATGTTTATCACATCCATCCCTGGACTCCACCAGTTCTGAATGACCACAAGACAGTAACTATTGTTTTTATCTTGTTATGTTTATCACATCCATCCCTGGACTCCACCAGCTCTGATTGACCACAAGACAGTAACTATTGTTTTTATCTTGTTATGTTTATCACATCCATCCCTGGACTCCACCAGCTTTGAATGACCACAAGACAGTAACTATTGTTTTTATCTTGTTATGTTTATCACATCCATTCCTGGACTCCACCAGCTCTGATTGACCACAAGACAGTAACTATTGTTTTTATCTTGTTATGTTTATCACATCCATCCCTGGACTCCGCCAGCTCTGATTGACCACAAGACAGTAACTATTGTTTTTATCTTGTTATCTTTATCACATCCATCCCTGGACTCCACCAGCTCTGAATGACCACAAGACAGTAACTATTGTTTTTATCTTGTTATGTTTATCACATTCATCCCTGGACTCCACCAGCTCTGAATGACCGCAAGACTGTAACTATTGTGTTTATCTTGTTATGTTTATCACATCCATCCCTGGACTCCGCCAGCTCTGATTGACCACAAGACAGTAACTATTGTTTTTATCTTGTTATGTTTATCACATCCATCCCTGGACTCCACCAGCTTTGATTGACCACAAGACAGTAACTATTGTTTTTATCTTGTTATGTTTATCACATCCATCCCAGGACTCCACCAGCTCTGTATGACCACAAGACAGTAACTATTGTTTTTATTTTGTTATGTTTATCACATCCATCCCTGGACTCCGCCAGCTTTGATTGACCACAAGACAGTACTATACTATTGTTTTTTTCTTGTTATGTTTATCACATCCATCCCTGGACTCCACCAGCTCTGAATGACCACAAGACAGTAACTATTGTTTTTATCTTGTTATGTTTATCACATCCATCCCTGGACTCCACCAGCTTTGATTGACCACAAGACAGTAACTATTGTTTTTATCTTGTTATGTTTATCACATCCATCCCTGGACTCCACCAGTTCTGAATGACCACAAGACAGTAACTATTGTTTTTATCTTGTTATGTTTATCACATCCATCCCTGGACTCCACCAGCTCTGATTGACCACAAGACAGTAACTATTGTTTTGATCTTGTTATGTTTATCACATCCATCCCTGGACTCCACCAGCTTTGAATGACCACAAGACAGTAACTATTGTTTTTATCTTGTTATGTTTATCACATCCATTCCTGGACTCCACCAGCTCTGATTGACCACAAGACAGTAACTATTGTTTTTATCTTGTTATGTTTATCACATCCATCCCTGGACTCCGCCAGCTCTGATTGACCACAAGACAGTAACTATTGTTTTTATCTTGTTATCTTTATCACATCCATCCCTGGACTCCACCAGCTCTGATTGACCACAAGACAGTAACTATTGTTTTTATCTTGTTATGTTTATCACATCCATCCCTGGACTCCGCCAGCTCTGATTGACCACAAGACAGTAACTATTGTTTTTATTTTGTTATGTTTATCACATCCATCCCTGGACTCCGCCAGCTTTGATTGACCACAAGACAGTACTATACTATTGTTTTTTTCTTGTTATGTTTATCACATCCATCCCTGGACTCCACCAGTTCTGAATGACCACAAGACAGTAACTATTGTTTTTATCTTGTTATGTTTATCACATCCATCCCTGGACTCCACCAGCTTTGATTGACCACAAGACAGTAACTATTGTTTTTATCTTGTTATGTTTATCACATCCATCCCTGGACTCCACCAGCTCTGAATGACCACAAGACAGTAACTATTGTTTTTATCTTGTTATGTTTATCACATCCATCACTGGACTCCACCAGCTTTGATTGACCACAAGACAGTAACTATTGTTTTTATCTTGTTATGTTTATCACATCCATCCCTGGACTCCACCAGCTCTGATTGACCACAAGACAGTAACTATTGTTTTTATCTTGTTATGTTTATCACATCCATCCCTGGACTCCACCAGCTCTGTATGACCACAAGACAGTAACTATTGTTTTTATCTTGTTATGTTTATCACATCCATCCCTGGACTCCACCAGCCTTGAACGACCACAAGACAGTAACTATTGTTTTTATCTTGTTATGTTTATCACATCCATCCCTGGACTCCAACAGCTCTGATTGACCACAAGACAGTAACTATTGTTTTTATCTTGTTATGTTTATCACATCCATCCCTGGACTCCACCAGCTTTGAATGACCACAAGACAGTAACTATTGTTTTTATCTTGTTATGTTTATCACATCCATTCCTGGACTCCACCAGCTCTGATTGACCACAAGACAGTAACTATTGTTTTTATCTTGTTATGTTTATCACATCCATCCCTGGACTCCACCAGCTTTGATTGACCACAAGACAGTAACTATTGTTTTTATCTTGTTATGTTTATCACATCCATCCCAGGACTCCACCAGCTCTGTATGACCACAAGACAGTAACTATTGTTTTTATTTTGTTATGTTTATCACATCCATCCCTGGACTCCGCCAGCTTTGATTGACCACAAGACAGTACTATACTATTGTTTTTTTCTTGTTATGTTTATCACATCCATCCCTGGACTCCACCAGCTCTGAATGACCACAAGACAGTAACTATTGTTTTTATCTTGTTATGTTTATCACATCCATCCCTGGACTCCACCAGCTTTGATTGACCACAAGACAGTAACTATTGTTTTTATCTTGTTATGTTTATCACATCCATCCCTGGACTCCACCAGTTCTGAATGACCACAAGAGAGTAACTATTGTTTTTATCTTGTTATGTTTATCACATCCATCACTGGACTCCACCAGCTTTGATTGACCACAAGACAGTAACTATTGTTTTTATCTTGTTATGTTTATCACATCCATCCCTGGACTCCACCAGCTCTGATTGACCACAAGACAGTAACTATTGTTTTTATCTTGTTATGTTTATCACATCCATCCCTGGACTCCACCAGCTCTGTATGACCACAAGACAGTAACTATTGTTTTTATCTTGTTATGTTTATCACATCCATCCCTGGACTCCACCAGCTCTGAATGACCACAAGACAGTAACTATTGTTTTTATCTTGTTATGTTTATCACATCCATCCCTGGACTCCACCAGCTCTGATTGACCACAAGACAGTAACTATTGTTTTTATCTTGTTATGTTTATCACATCCATCCCTGGACTCCACCAGCTTTGAATGACCACAAGACAGTAACTATTGTTTTTATCTTGTTATGTTTATCACATCCATTCCTGGACTCCACCAGCTCTGATTGACCACAAGACAGTAACTATTGTTTTTATCTTGTTATCTTTATCACATCCATCCCTGGACTCCACCAGCTCTGATTGACCACAAGACAGTAACTATTGTTTTTATCTTGTTATGTTTATCACATCCATCCCTGGACTCCGCCAGCTCTGATTGACCACAAGACAGTAACTATTGTTTTTATCTTGTTATCTTTATCACATCCATCCCTGGACTCCACCAGCTCTGATTGACCACAAGACAGTAACTATTGTTTTTATCTTGTTATGTTTATCACATCCATCCCTGGACTCCGCCAGCTCTGATTGACCACAAGACAGTAACTATTGTTTTTATTTTGTTATGTTTATCACATCCATCCCTGTACTCCGCCAGCTTTGATTGACCACAAGACAGTACTATACTATTGTTTTTTTCTTGTTATGTTTATCACATCCATCCCTGGACTCCACCAGTTCTGAATGACCACAAGACAGTAACTATTGTTTTTATCTTGTTATGTTTATCACATCCATCCCTGGACTCCACCAGCTTTGATTGACCACAAGACAGTAACTATTGTTTTTATCTTGTTATGTTTATCACATCCATCCCTGGACTCCACCAGTTCTGAATGACCACAAGACAGTAACTATTGTTTTTATCTTGTTATGTTTATCACATCCATCACTGGACTCCACCAGCTTTGATTGACCACAAGACAGTAACTATTGTTTTTATCTTGTTATGTTTATCAAATCCATCCCTGGACTCCACCAGCTCTGATTGACCACAAGACAGTAACTATTGTTTTTATCTTGTTATGTTTATCACATCCATCCCTGGACTCCACCAGCTCTGTATGACCACAAGACAGTAACTATTGTTTTTATCTTGTTATGTTTATCACATCCATCCCTGGACTCCACCAGCCTTGAACGACCACAAGACAGTAACTATTGTTTTTATCTTGTTATGTTTATCACATCCATCCCTGGACTCCAACAGCTCTGATTGACCACAAGACAGTAACTATTGTTTTTATCTTGTTATGTTTATCACATCCATCCCTGGACTCCACCAGCTTTGAATGACCACAAGACAGTAACTATTGTTTTTATCTTGTTATGTTTATCACATCCATTCCTGGACTCCACCAGCTCTGATTGACCACAAGACAGTAACTATTGTTTTTATCTTGTTATCTTTATCACATCCATCCCTGGACTCCACCAGCTCTGATTGACCACAAGACAGTAACTATTGTTTTTATCTTGTTATGTTTATCACATCCATCCCTGGACTCCGCCAGCTCTGATTGACCACAAGACAGTAACTATTGTTTTTATCTTGTTATCTTTATCACATCCATCCCTGGACTCCACCAGCTCTGATTGACCACAAGACAGTAACTATTGTTTTTATCTTGTTATGTTTATCACATCCATCCCTGGACTCCACCAGCTCTGATTGACCACAAGACAGTAACTATTGTTTTTATCTTGTTATGTTTATCACATCCATCCCTGGACTCCACCAGCTCTGAATGACCGCAAGACAGTAACTATTGTGTTTATCTTGTTATGTTTATCACATCCATCCCTGGACTCCGCCAGCTCTGATTGACCACAAGACAGTAACTATTGTTTTTATCTTGTTATGTTTATCACATCCATCCCTGGACTCCACCAGCTTTGATTGACCACAAGACAGTAACTATTGTTTTTATCTTGTTATGTTTATCACATCCATCCCAGGACTCCACCAGCTCTGTATGACCACAAGACAGTAACTATTGTTTTTATCTTGTTATGTTTATCACATCCATCCCTGGACTCCGCCAGCTTTGATTGACCACAAGACAGTACTATACTATTGTTTTTATCTTGTTATGTTTATCACATCCATCCCTGGACTCCACCAGCTCTGATTGACCACAAGACAGTAATTATTGTTTTTATCTTGGTATGTTTATCACATCCATCCCTGGACTCCACCAGCTCTGAATGACCACAAGACAGTAACTATTGTTTTTATCTTGTTATGTTTATCACATCCATCCCTGGACTCCACCAGCTTTGATTGACCACAAGACAGTAACTATTGTTTTTATCTTGTTATGTTTATCACATCCATCCCTGGACTCCACCAGCTCTGTATGACCACAAGACAGTAACTATTGTTTTTATCTTGTTATGTTTATCACATCCATCCCTGGACTCCACCAGCTTTGAATGACCACAAGACAGTAACTATTGTTTTTATCTTGTTATGTTTATCACATCCATCCCTGGACTCCACCAGCTCTGATTGACCACAAGACAGTAACTGTTGTTTTTATCTTGTTATGTTTATCACATCCATCCCTGGACTCCACCAGCTTTGAATGACCACAAGACAGTAACTATTGTTTTTATCTTGTTATGTTTATCACATCCATTCCTGGACTCCACCAGCTCTGATTGACCACAAGACAGTAACTATTGTTTTTATCTTGTTATCTTTATCACATCCATCCCTGGACTCCACCAGCTCTGATTGACCACAAGACAATAACTATTGTTTTTATCTTGTTATGTTTATCACATCCATCCCTGGACTCCGCCAGCTCTGATTGACCACAAGACAGTAACTATTGTTTTTATCTTGTTATGTTTATCACATCCATCCCTGGACTCCACCAGCTCTGATTGACCACAAGACAGTAATTATTGTTTTTATCTTGTTATGTTTATCACATCCATCCCTGGACTCCACCAGCTTTGAATGACCACAAGACAGTAACTATTGTTTTTATCTTGTTATGTTTATCACATCCATCCCTGAACTCCACCAGCTCTGAATGACCGGAAGACAGTAACTATTGTTTTTATCTTGTTATGTTTATCACATCCATCCCTGGACTCCACCAGCTCTGTATGACCACAAGACAGTAACTATTGTTTTTATCTTGTTATGTTTATCACATCCATCCCTGGACTCCGCCAGCTTTGATTGACCACAGGACAGTAACTATTGTTTTTATCTTGTTATGTTTATCACATCCATCCCTGGACTCCACCAGCTCTGAATGACCACAAGACAGTAACTATTGTTTTTATCTTGTTATGTTTATCACATCCATCCCTGGATTCCACCAGCTTTGATTGACCACAAGACAGTAACTATTGTTTTTATCTTGTTATGTTTATCACATCCATCCCTGGACTCCACCAGTTCTGAATGACCACAAGACAGTAACTATTGTTTTTATCTTGTTATGTTTATCACATCCATCACTGGACTCCACCAGCTTTGATTGACCACAAGACAGTAACTATTGTTTTTATCTTGTTATGTTTATCACATCCATCCCTGGACTCCACCAGCTCTGATTGAGAACAAGACAGTAACTATTGTTTTTATCTTGTTATGTTTATCACATCCATCCCTGGACTCCACCAGCTCTGTATGACCACAAGACAGTAACTATTGTTTTTATCTTGTTATGTTTATCACATCCATCCCTGGACTCCACCAGCTCTGATTGACCACAAGACAGTAACTATTGTTTTTATCTTGTTATGTTTATCACATCCATCCCTGGACTCCACCAGCTCTGATTGACCACAAGACAGTAACTATTGTTTTTATCTTGTTATGTTTATCACATCCATCCCTGGACTCCACCAGCTTTGAATGACCACAAGACAGTAACTATTGTTTTTATCTTGTTATGTTTATCACATCCATTCCTGGACTCCACCAGCTCTGATTGACCACAAGACAGTAACTATTGTTTTTATCTTGTTATCTTTATCACATCCATCCCTGGACTCCACCAGCTCTGATTGACCACAAGACAGTAACTATTGTTTTTATCTTGTTATGTTTATCACATCCATCCCTGGACTCCGCCAGCTCTGATTGACCACAAGACAGTAACTATTGTTTTTATCTTGTTATCTTTATCACATCCATCCCTGGACTCCACCAGCTCTGATTGACCACAAGACAGTAACTATTGTTTTTATCTTGTTATGTTTATCACATCCATCCCTGGACTCCGCCAGCTCTGATTGACCACAAGACAGTAACTATTGTTTTTATTTTGTTATGTTTATCACATCCATCCCTGGACTCCGCCAGCTTTGATTGACCACAAGACAGTACTATACTATTGTTTTTTTCTTGTTATGTTTATCACATCCATCCCTGGACTCCACCAGTTCTGAATGACCACAAGACAGTAACTATTGTTTTTATCTTGTTATGTTTATCACATCCATCCCTGGACTCCACCAGCTTTGATTGACCACAAGACAGTAACTATTGTTTTTATCTTGTTATGTTTATCACATCCATCCCTGGACTCCACCAGTTCTGAATGACCACAAGACAGTAACTATTGTTTTTATCTTGTTATGTTTATCACATCCATCACTGGACTCCACCAGCTTTGATTGACCACAAGACAGTAACTATTGTTTTTATCTTGTTATGTTTATCACATCCATCCCTGGACTCCACCAGCTCTGATTGACCACAAGACAGTAACTATTGTTTTTATCTTGTTATGTTTATCACATCCATCCCTGGACTCCACCAGCTTTGAATGACCACAAGACAGTAACTATTGTTTTTATCTTGTTATGTTTATCACATCCATTCCTGGACTCCACCAGCTCTGATTGACCACAAGACAGTAAATATTGTTTTTATCTTGTTATCTTTATCACATCCATCCCTGGACTCCACCAGCTCTGATTGACCACAAGACAATAACTATTGTTTTTATCTTGTTATGTTTATCACATCCATCCCTGGACTCCGCCAGCTCTGATTGACCACAAGACAGTAACTATTGTTTTTATCTTGTTATGTTTATCACATCCATCCCTGGACTCCACCAGCTCTGATTGACCACAAGACAGTAATTATTGTTTTTATCTTGTTATGTTTATCACATCCATCCCTGGACTCCACCAGCTTTGAATGACCACAAGACAGTAACTATTGTTTTTATCTTGTTATGTTTATCACATCCATCCCTGAACTCCACCAGCTCTGAATGACCGCAAGACAGTAACTATTGTTTTTATCTTGTTATGTTTATCACATCCATCCCTGGACTCCACCAGCTCTGTATGACCACAAGACAGTAACTATTGTTTTTATCTTGTTATGTTTATCACATCCATCCCTGGACTCCGCCAGCTTTGATTGACCACAGGACAGTAACTATTGTTTTTATCTTGTTATGTTTATCACATCCATCCCTGGACTCCACCAGCTCTGAATGACCACAAGACAGTAACTATTGTTTTTATCTTGTTATGTTTATCACATCCATCCCTGGATTCCACCAGCTTTGGCTGACCACAAGACAGTAACTATTGTTTTTATCTTGTTATGTTTATCACATCCATCCCTGGACTCCACCAGTTCTGAATGACCACAAGACAGTAACTATTGTTTTTATCTTGTTATGTTTATCACATCCATCACTGGACTCCACCAGCTTTGATTGACCACAAGACAGTAACTATTGTTTTTATCTTGTTATGTTTATCACATCCATCCCTGGACTCCACCAGCTCTGATTGAGAACAAGACAGTAACTATTGTTTTTATCTTGTTATGTTTATCACATCCATCCCTGGACTCCACCAGCTCTGTATGACCACAAGACAGTAACTATTGTTTTTATCTTGTTATGTTTATCACATCCATCCCTGGACTCCACCAGCTCTGATTGACCACAAGACAGTAACTATTGTTTTTATCTTGTTATGTTTATCACATCCATCCCTGGACTCCACCAGCTTTGATTGACCACAAGACAGTAACTATTGTTTTTATCTTGTTATGTTTATCACATCCATCCCTGGACTCCACCAGCTCTGATTGAGAACAAGACAGTAACTATTGTTTTTATCTTGTTATGTTTATCACATCCATCCCTGGACTCCACCAGCTCTGTATGACCACAAGACAGTAACTATTGTTTTTATCTTGTTATGTTTATCACATCCATCCCTGGACTCCACCAGCTCTGATTGACCACAAGACAGTAACTATTGTTTTTATCTTGTTATGTTTATCACATCCATCCCTGGACTCCACCAGCTCTGATTGACCACAAGACAGTAACTATTGTTTTTATCTTGTTATGTTTATCACATCCATCCCTGGACTCCACCAGCTTTGAATGACCACAAGACAGTAACTATTGTTTTTATCTTGTTATGTTTATCACATCCATTCCTGGACTCCACCAGCTCTGATTGACCACAAGACAGTAACTATTGTTTTTATCTTGTTATCTTTATCACATCCATCCCTGGACTCCACCAGCTCTGATTGACCACAAGACAGTAACTATTGTTTTTATCTTGTTATGTTTATCACATCCATCCCTGGACTCCGCCAGCTCTGATTGACCACAAGACAGTAACTATTGTTTTTATCTTGTTATGTTTATCACATCCATCCCTGGACTCCACCAGCTCTGATTGACCACAAGACAGTAATTATTGTTTTTATCTTGTTATGTTTATCACATCCATCCCTGAACTCCACCAGCTCTGAATGACCACAAGACAGTAATTATTGTTTTTATGTTGTTATGTTTATCACATCCATCCCTGGACTCCACCAGCTCTGATTGACCACAAGACAGTAACTATTTTTATCTTGTTATCTTTATCACATCCATCCCTGGACTCCGCCAGCTCTGATTGACCACAAGACAGTAACTATTGTTTTTATCTTGTTATGTTTATCAAATCCATCCCTGGACTCTACCAGCTCTGAATGACCACAAGACAGTAACTATTGTTTTTATCTTGTTATGTTTATCACATCCATCCCTGGACTCCACCAGCTCTGATTGACCACAAGACAGTAACTATTGTTTTTATCTTGTTATCTTTATCACATCCATCCCTGCACTCCACCAGCTCTGATTGACCACAAGACAGTAACTATTGTTTTTATCTTGTTATGTTTATCACATCCATCCCTGGACTCCACCAACTCTGATTGACCACAAGACAGTAACTATTGTTTTTATCTTGTTATGTTTATCACATCCATCCCTGGACTCCACCAGCTCTGATTGACCACAAGACAGTAACTATTGTTTTTATCTTGTTATGTTTATCACATCCATCCCTGGACTCCACCAGCTCTGAATGACCGCAAGACAGTAACTATTGTGTTTATCTTGTTATGTTTATCACATCCATCCCTGGATCTCCGCCAGCTCTGATTGACCACAAGACAGTAACTATTGTTTTTATCTTGTTATGTTTATCACATCCATCCCTGGACTCCACCAGCTCTGATTGACCACAAGACAGTAACTATTGTTTTTATCTTGTTATGTTTATCACATCCATCCCTGGACTCCACCAGCTCTGAATGACCGCAAGACAGTAACTATTGTTTTTATCTTGTTATGTTTATCACATCCATCCCTGGACTCTACCAGCTCTGTATGACCACAAGACAGTAACTATTGTTTTTGTCTTGTTATGTTTATCACATCCATCCCTGGACTCCGCCAGCTTTGATTGACCACAAGACAGTAACTATTGTTTTTATCTTGTTATGTTTATCACATCCATCCCTGGACTCCACCAGCTCTGAATGACCACAAGACAGTAACTATTGTTTTTATCTTGTTATGTTTATCACATCCATCCCTGGACTCCACCAGCTCTGAATGACCACAAGACAGTAACTATTGTTTTTATCTTGTTATGTTTATCACATCCATCACTGGACTCCACCAGCTTTGATTGACCACAAGACAGTAACTATTGTTTTTATCTTGTTATGTTTATCACATCCATCCCTGGACTCCACCAGCTCTGATTGACCACAAGACAGTAACTATTCTTTTTTATTTTGTTATGTTTATCACATCCATCCCTGGATTCCACCAGCTCTGTATGACCACAAGACAGTAACTATTGTTTTTATCTTGTTATCTTTATCACATCCATCCCTGGACTCCACCAGCTTTGAATGACCACAAGACAGTAACTATTGTTTTTATCTTATTATGTTTATCACATCCATCCCTGGACTCCACCAGCTCTGATTGACCACAAGACAGTAACTACTGTTTTTATCTTGTTATGTTTATCACATCCATCCCTGGACTCCACCAGCTCTGATTGACCACAAGACAGTAACTATTGTTTTTATCTTGTTATGTTTATCACATCCATCCCTGGACTCCACCAGCTCTGATTGACCACAAGACAGTAACTATTGTTTTTATCTTGTTATGTTTATCACATCCATCCCTGGACTCCACCAGCTCTGAATGACCGCAAGACAGTAACTATTGTTTTTATCTTGTTATGTTTATCACATCCATCCCTGGACTCCACCAACTCTGATTGACCACAAGACAGTAACTATTGTTTTTATCTTGTTATGTTTATCACATCCATCCCTGGACTCCACCAGCTCTGATTGACCACAAGACAGTAACTATTGTTTTTATCTTGTTATGTTTATCACATCCATCCCTGGACTCCGCCAGCTTTGAATGACCACAAGACAGTAACTTTTGTTTTTATCTTGTTATGTTTATCACATCCATCCCTGGACTCCACCAGCTCTGAATGACCACAAGACAGTAACTATTGTTTTTATCTTGTTATGTTTATCGCATCCATCCCTGGACTCCACCAGCTTTGAATGACCACAAGACAGTAACTATTGTTTTTATCTTGTTATGTTTATCACATCCATCCCTGGACTCCGCCAGCTCTGATTGACCACAAGACAGTAACTATTGTTTTTATCTTGTTATGTTTATCACATCCATCCCTGGACTCCACCAGCTCTGATTGACCACAAGACAGTAATTATTGTTTTTATCTTGTTATGTTTATCACATCCATCCCTGAACTCCACCAGCTCTGAATGACCACAAGACAGTAACTATTGTTTTTATCTTGTTATGTTTATCACATCCATCCCTGGACTCCACCAGCTCTGATTGACCACAAGACAGTAACTATTTTTATCTTGTTATGTTTATCACATCCATCCCTGGACTCCGCCAGCTCTGATTGACCACAAGACAGTAACTATTGTTTTTATCTTGTTATGTTTATCAAATCCATCCCTGGACTCTACCAGCTCTGAATGACCACAAGACAGTAACTATTGTTTTTATCTTGTTATGTTTATCACATCCATCCCTGGACTCCACCAGCTCTGATTGACCACAAGACAGTAACTATTGTTTTTATCTTGTTATCTTTATCACATCCATCCCTGGACTCCACCAGCTCTGATTGACCACAAGACAGTAACTATTGTTTTTATCTTGTTATGTTTATCACATCCATCCCTGGACTCCACCAACTCTGATTGACCACAAGACAGTAACTATTGTTTTTATCTTGTTATGTTTATCACATCCATCCCTGGACTCCACCAGCTCTGATTGACCACAAGACAGTAACTATTGTTTTTATCTTGTTATGTTTATCACATCCATCCCTGGACTCCACCAGCTCTGAATGACCGCAAGACAGTAACTATTGTGTTTATCTTGTTATGTTTATCACATCCATCCCTGGATCTCCGCCAGCTCTGATTGACCACAAGACAGTAACTATTGTTTTTATCTTGTTATGTTTATCACATCCATCCCTGGACTCCACCAGCTTTGATTGACCACAAGACAGTAACTATTGTTTTTATCTTGTTATGTTTATCACATCCATCCCTGGACTCCACCAGCTCTGAATGACCGCAAGACAGTAACTATTGTTTTTATCTTGTTATGTTTATCACATCCATCCCTGGACTCTACCAGCTCTGTATGACCACAAGACAGTAACTATTGTTTTTGTCTTGTTATGTTTATCACATCCATCCCTGGACTCCGCCAGCTTTGATTGACCACAAGACAGTAACTATTGTTTTTATCTTGTTATGTTTATCACATCCATCCCTGGACTCCACCAGCTCTGAATGACCACAAGACAGTAACTATTGTTTTTATCTTGTTATGTTTATCACATCCATCCCTGGACTCCACCAGCTCTGAATGACCACAAGACAGTAACTATTGTTTTTATCTTGTTATGTTTATCACATCCATCACTGGACTCCACCAGCTTTGATTGACCACAAGACAGTAACTATTGTTTTTATCTTGTTATGTTTATCACATCCATCCCTGGACTCCACCAGCTCTGATTGACCACAAGACAGTAACTATTGTTTTTATCTTGTTATGTTTATCACATCCATCCCTGGATTCCACCAGCTCTGTATGACCACAAGACAGTAACTATTGTTTTTATCTTGTTATCTTTATCACATCCATCCCTGGACTCCACCAGCTTTGAATGACCACAAGACAGTAACTATTGTTTTTATCTTATTATGTTTATCACATCCATCCCTGGACTCCACCAGCTCTGATTGACCACAAGACAGTAACTATTGTTTTTATCTTGTTATGTTTATCACATCCATCCCTGGACTCCACCAGCTCTGATTGACCACAAGACAGTAACTATTGTTTTTATCTTGTTATGTTTATCACATCCATCCCTGGACTCCACCAGCTCTGATTGACCACAAGACAGTAATTATTGTTTTTATCTTGTTATGTTTATCACATCCATCCCTGAACTCCACCAGCTCTGAATGACCACAAGACAGTAACTATTGTTTTTATCTTGTTATGTTTATCACATCCATCCCTGGACTCCACCAGCTCTGATTGACCACAAGACAGTAACTATTTTTATCTTGTTATGTTTATCACATCCATCCCTGGACTCCGCCAGCTCTGATTGACCACAAGACAGTAACTATTGTTTTTATCTTGTTATGTTTATCAAA
The DNA here is from genome assembly GCA_028015205.1 of Mytilisepta virgata. Taxonomy (NCBI): domain Eukaryota; kingdom Metazoa; phylum Mollusca; class Bivalvia; order Mytilida; family Mytilidae; genus Mytilisepta; species Mytilisepta virgata. Next base: position 1,479,720 of record CM051513.1, read on the forward strand.
TCCATCCCTGGACTCTACCAGCTCTGAATGACCACAAGACAGTAACTATTGTTTTTATCTTGTTATGTTTATCACATCCATCCCTGGACTCCACCAGCTCTGATTGACCACAAGACAGTAACTATTGTTTTTATCTTGTTATCTTTATCACATCCATCCCTGGACTCCACCAGCTCTGATTGACCACAAGACAGTAACTATTGTTTTTATCTTGTTATGTTTATCACATCCATCCCTGGACTCCACCAACTCTGATTGACCACAAGACAGTAACTATTGTTTTTATCTTGTTATGTTTATCACATCCATCCCTGGACTCCACCAGCTCTGATTGACCACAAGACAGTAACTATTGTTTTTATCTTGTTATGTTTATCACATCCATCCCTGGACTCCACCAGCTCTGAATGACCGCAAGACAGTAACTATTGTGTTGATCTTGTTATGTTTATCACATCCATCCCTGGATCTCCGCCAGCTCTGATTGACCACAAGACAGTAACTATTGTTTTTATCTTGTTATGTTTATCACATCCATCCCTGGACTCCACCAGCTTTGATTGACCACAAGACAGTAACTATTGTTTTTATCTTGTTATGTTTATCACATCCATCCCTGGACTCCACCAGCTCTGAATGACCGCAAGACAGTAACTATTGTTTTTATCTTGTTATGTTTATCACATCCATCCCTGGACTCTACCAGCTCTGTATGACCACAAGACAGTAACTATTGTTTTTGTCTTGTTATGTTTATCACATCCATCCCTGGACTCCGCCAGCTTTGATTGACCACAAGACAGTAACTATTGTTTTTATCTTGTTATGTTTATCACATCCATCCCTGGACTCCACCAGCTCTGAATGACCACAAGACAGTAACTATTGTTTTTATCTTGTTATGTTTATCACATCCATCCCTGGACTCCACCAGCTCTGAATGACCACAAGACAGTAACTATTGTTTTTATCTTGTTATGTTTATCACATCCATCACTGGACTCCACCAGCTTTGATTGACCACAAGACAGTAACTATTGTTTTTATCTTGTTATGTTTATCACATCCATCCCTGGACTCCACCAGCTCTGATTGACCACAAGACAGTAACTATTGTTTTTATCTTGTTATGTTTATCACATCCATCCCTGGATTCCACCAGCTCTGTATGACCACAAGACAGTAACTATTGTTTTTATCTTGTTATCTTTATCACATCCATCCCTGGACTCCACCAGCTTTGAATGACCACAAGACAGTAACTATTGTTTTTATCTTATTATGTTTATCACATCCATCCCTGGACTCCGCCAGCTCTGATTGACCACAAGACAGTAACTATTGTTTTTATCTTGTTATGTTTATCACATCCATCCCTGGACTCCACCAGCTCTGATTGACCACAAGACAGTAACTATTGTTTTTATCTTGTTATGTTTATCACATCCATCCCTGGACTCCACCAGCTCTGATTGACCACAAGACAGTAACTATTGTTTTTATCTTGTTATGTTTATCACATCCATCCCTGGACTCCACCAGCTCTGATTGACCACAAGACAGTAACTATTGTTTTTATCTTGTTATGTTTATCACATCCATCCCTGGACTCCACCAGCTTTAAATGACCACAAGACAGTAACTATTGTTTTTATCTTGTTATGTTTATCACATCCATTCCTGGACTCCACCAGCTCTGATTGACCACAAGACAGTAACTATTGTTTTTATCTTGTTATCTTTATCACATCCATCCCTGGACTCCACCAGCTCTGATTGACCACAAGACAGTAACTATTGTTTTTATCTTGTTATGTTTATCACATCCATCCCTGGACTCCGCCAGCTCTGATTGACCACAAGACAGTAACTATTGTTTTTATCTTGTTATGTTTATCACATCCATCCCTGGACTCCACCAGCTCTGATTGACCACAAGACAGTAATTATTGTTTTTATCTTGTTATGTTTATCACATCCATCCCTGAACTCCACCAGCTCTGAATGACCACAAGACAGTAATTATTGTTTTTATGTTGTTATGTTTATCACATCCATCCCTGGACTCCACCAGCTCTGATTGACCACAAGACAGTAACTATTTTTATCTTGTTATCTTTATCACATCCATCCCTGGACTCCGCCAGCTCTGATTGACCACAAGACAGTAACTATTGTTTTTATCTTGTTATGTTTATCAAATCCATCCCTGGACTCTACCAGCTCTGAATGACCACAAGACAGTAACTATTGTTTTTATCTTGTTATGTTTATCACATCCATCCCTGGACTCCACCAGCTCTGATTGACCACAAGACAGTAACTATTGTTTTTATCTTGTTATCTTTATCACATCCATCCCTGCACTCCACCAGCTCTGATTGACCACAAGACAGTAACTATTGTTTTTATCTTGTTATGTTTATCACATCCATCCCTGGACTCCACCAACTCTGATTGACCACAAGACAGTAACTATTGTTTTTATCTTGTTATGTTTATCACATCCATCCCTGGACTCCACCAGCTCTGATTGACCACAAGACAGTAACTATTGTTTTTATCTTGTTATGTTTATCACATCCATCCCTGGACTCCACCAGCTCTGAATGACCGCAAGACAGTAACTATTGTGTTTATCTTGTTATGTTTATCACATCCATCCCTGGATCTCCGCCAGCTCTGATTGACCACAAGACAGTAACTATTGTTTTTATCTTGTTATGTTTATCACATCCATCCCTGGACTCCACCAGCTTTGATTGACCACAAGACAGTAACTATTGTTTTTATCTTGTTATGTTTATCACATCCATCCCTGGACTCCACCAGCTCTGAATGACCGCAAGACAGTAACTATTGTTTTTATCTTGTTATGTTTATCACATCCATCCCTGGACTCTACCAGCTCTGTATGACCACAAGACAGTAACTATTGTTTTTGTCTTGTTATGTTTATCACATCCATCCCTGGACTCCGCCAGCTTTGATTGACCACAAGACAGTAACTATTGTTTTTATCTTGTTATGTTTATCACATCCATCCCTGGACTCCACCAGCTCTGAATGACCACAAGACAGTAACTATTGTTTTTATCTTGTTATGTTTATCACATCCATCCCTGGACTCCACCAGCTCTGAATGACCACAAGACAGTAACTATTGTTTTTATCTTGTTATGTTTATCACATCCATCACTGGACTCCACCAGCTTTGATTGACCACAAGACAGTAACTATTGTTTTTATCTTGTTATGTTTATCACATCCATCCCTGGACTCCACCAGCTCTGATTGACCACAAGACAGTAACTATTGTTTTTATTTTGTTATGTTTATCACATCCATCCCTGGATTCCACCAGCTCTGTATGACCACAAGACAGTAACTATTGTTTTTATCTTGTTATCTTTATCACATCCATCCCTGGACTCCACCAGCTTTGAATGACCACAAGACAGTAACTATTGTTTTTATCTTATTATGTTTATCACATCCATCCCTGGACTCCACCAGCTCTGATTGACCACAAGACAGTAACTATTGTTTTTATCTTGTTATGTTTATCACATCCATCCCTGGACTCCACCAGCTCTGATTGACCACAAGACAGTAACTATTGTTTTTATCTTGTTATGTTTATCACATCCATCCCTGGACTCCACCAGCTCTGATTGACCACAAGACAGTAACTATTGTTTTTATCTTGTTATGTTTATCACATCCATCCCTGGACTCCACCAGCTCTGAATGACCGCAAGACAGTAACTATTGTTTTTATCTTGTTATGTTTATCACATCCATCCCTGGACTCCACCAACTCTGATTGACCACAAGACAGTAACTATTGTTTTTATCTTGTTATGTTTATCACATCCATCCCTGGACTCCACCAGCTCTGATTGACCACAAGACAGTAACTATTGTTTTTATCTTGTTATGTTTATCACATCCATCCCTGGACTCCGCCAGCTTTGAATGACCACAAGACAGTAACTTTTGTTTTTATCTTGTTATGTTTATCACATCCATCCCTGGACTCCACCAGCTCTGAATGACCACAAGACAGTAACTATTGTTTTTATCTTGTTATGTTTATCGCATCCATCCCTGGACTCCACCAGCTTTGAATCACCACAAGACAGTAACTATTGTTTTTATCTTGTTATGTTTATCACATCCATCCCTGGACTCCGCCAGCTCTGATTGACCACAAGACAGTAACTATTGTTTTTATCTTGTTATGTTTATCACATCCATCCCTGGACTCCACCAGCTCTGATTGACCACAAGACAGTAATTATTGTTTTTATCTTGTTATGTTTATCACATCCATCCCTGAACTCCACCAGCTCTGAATGACCACAAGACAGTAACTATTGTTTTTATCTTGTTATGTTTATCACATCCATCCCTGGACTCCACCAGCTCTGATTGACCACAAGACAGTAACTATTTTTATCTTGTTATGTTTATCACATCCATCCCTGGACTCCGCCAGCTCTGATTGACCACAAGACAGTAACTATTGTTTTTATCTTGTTATGTTTATCAAATCCATCCCTGGACTCTACCAGCTCTGAATGACCACAAGACAGTAACTATTGTTTTTATCTTGTTATGTTTATCACATCCATCCCTGGACTCCACCAGCTCTGATTGACCACAAGACAGTAACTATTGTTTTTATCTTGTTATCTTTATCACATCCATCCCTGGACTCCACCAGCTCTGATTGACCACAAGACAGTAACTATTGTTTTTATCTTGTTATGTTTATCACATCCATCCCTGGACTCCACCAACTCTGATTGACCACAAGACAGTAACTATTGTTTTTATCTTGTTATGTTTATCACATCCATCCCTGGACTCCACCAGCTCTGATTGACCACAAGACAGTAACTATTGTTTTTATCTTGTTATGTTTATCACATCCATCCCTGGACTCCACCAGCTCTGAATGACCGCAAGACAGTAACTATTGTGTTTATCTTGTTATGTTTATCACATCCATCCCTGGATCTCCGCCAGCTCTGATTGACCACAAGACAGTAACTATTGTTTTTATCTTGTTATGTTTATCACATCCATCCCTGGACTCCACCAGCTTTGATTGACCACAAGACAGTAACTATTGTTTTTATCTTGTTATGTTTATCACATCCATCCCTGGACTCCACCAGCTCTGAATGACCGCAAGACAGTAACTATTGTTTTTATCTTGTTATGTTTATCACATCCATCCCTGGACTCTACCAGCTCTGTATGACCACAAGACAGTAACTATTGTTTTTGTCTTGTTATGTTTATCACATCCATCCCTGGACTCCGCCAGCTTTGATTGACCACAAGACAGTAACTATTGTTTTTATCTTGTTATGTTTATCACATCCATCCCTGGACTCCACCAGCTCTGAATGACCACAAGACAGTAACTATTGTTTTTATCTTGTTATGTTTATCACATCCATCCCTGGACTCCACCAGCTTTGATTGACCACAAGACAGTAACTATTGTTTTTATCTTGTTATGTTTATCACATCCATCCCTGGACTCCACCAGTTCTGAATGACCACAAGACAGTAACTATTGTTTTTATCTTGTTATGTTTATCACATCCATCACTGGACTCCACCAGCTTTGATTGACCACAAGACAGTAACTATTGTTTTTATCTTGTTATGTTCATCACATCCATCCCTGGACTCCACCAGCTCTGAATGACCACAAGACAGTAACTATTGTTTTTATCTTGTTATGTTTATCACATCCATCCCTGGACTCCACCAGCTCTGAATGACTACAAGACAGTAACTATTGTTTTTATCTTGTTATGTTTATCACATCCATCACTGGACTCCACCAGCTTTGATTGACCACAAGACAGTAACTATTGTTTTTATCTTGTTATGTTTATCACATCCATCCCTGGACTCCACCAGCTCTGATTGACCACAAGACAGTAACTATTGTTTTTATCTTGTTATGTTTATCACATCCATCCCTGGACTCCACCAGCTCTGAATGACCGCAAGACAGTAACTATTGTTTTTATCTTGTTATGTTTATCACATCCATCCCTGGACTCCGCCAGCTCTGATTGACCACAAGACAGTAACTATTGTTTTTATCTTGTTATGTTTATCACATCCATCCCTGGACTCCACCAACTCTGATTGACCACAAGACAGTAACTATTGTTTTTATCTTGTTATGTTTATCACATCCATCCCTGGACTCCACCAGCTCTGATTGACCACAAGACAGTAATTATTGTTTTTATCTTGTTATGTTTATCACATCCATCCCTGGACTCCACCAGCTCTGAATGACCACAAGACAGTAACTATTGTTTTTATCTTGTTATGTTTATCACATCCATCCCTGGACTCCACCAGCTCTGATTGACCACAAGACAGTAACTATTTTTATCTTGTTATGTTTATCACATCCATCGCTGGACTCCGCCAGCTCTGATTGACCACAAGACAGTAACTATTGTTTTTATCTTGTTATGTTTATCAAATCCATCCCTGGACTCTACCAGCTCTGAATGACCACAAGACAGTAACTATTGTTTTTATCTTGTTATGTTTATCACATCCATCCCTGGACTCCACCAGCTCTGATTGACCACAAGACAGTAACTATTGTTTTTATCTTGTTATCTTTATCACATCCATCCCTGGACTCCACCAGCTCTGATTGACCACAAGACAGTAACTATTGTTTTTATCTTGTTATGTTTATCACATCCATCCCTGGACTCCACCAGCTCTGATTGACCACAAGACAGTAACTATTGTTTTTATCTTGTTATGTTTACCACATCCATCCCTGGACTCCACCAGCTCTGAATGACCGCAAGACAGTAACTATTGTGTTTATCTTGTTATGTTTATCACATCCATCCCTGGACTCCGCCAGCTCTGATTGACCACAAGACAGTAACTATTGTTTTTATCTTGTTATGTTTATCACATCCATCCCTGGACTCCACCAGCTTTGATTGACCACAAGACAGTAACTATTGTTTTTATCTTGTTATGTTTATCACATCCATCCCTGGACTCCACCAGCTCTGAATGACCGCAAGACAGTAACTATTGTTTTTATCTTGTTATGTTTATCACATCCATCCCTGGACTCCACCAGCTCTGTATGACCACAAGACAGTAACTATTGTTTTTATCTTGTTATGTTTATCACATCCATCCCTGGACTCCGCCAGCTTTGATTGACCACAAGACAGTAACTATTGTTTTTATCTTGTTATGTTTATCACATCCATCCCTGGACTCCACCAGCTCTGAATGACCACAAGACAGTAACTATTGTTTTTATCTTGTTATGTTTATCACATCCATCCCTGGACTCCACCAGCTTTGATTGACCACAAGACAGTAACTATTGTTTTTATCTTGTTATGTTTATCACATCCATCCCTGGACTCCACCAGTTCTGAATGACCACAAGACAGTAACTATTGTTTTTATCTTGTTATGTTTATCACATCCATCACTGGACTCCACCAGCTTTGATTGACCACAAGACAGTAACTATTGTTTTTATCTTGTTTTGTTTATCACATCCATCCCTGGACTCCACCAGCTCTGATTGACCACAAGACAGTAACTATTGTTTTTATCTTGTTATGTTTATCACATCCATCCCTGGACTCCACCAGCTCTGTATGACCACAAGACAGTAACTATTGTTTTTATCTTGTTATGTTTATCACATCCATCCCTGGACTCCACCAGCTTTGAATGACCACAAGACAGTAACTATTGTTTTTATCTTGTTATGTTTATCACATCCATCCCTGGACTCCACCAGCTCTGATTCACCACAAGACAGTAACTATTGTTTTTATCTTGTTATGTTTATCACATCCATCCCTGGACTCCACCAGCTTTGAATGACCACAAGACAGTAACTATTGTTTTTATCTTGTTATGTTTATCACATCCATTCCTGGACTCCACCAGCTCTGATTGACCACAAGACAGTAACTATTGTTTTTATCTTGTTATCTTTATTACATCCATCCCTGGACTCCACCAGCTCTGATTGACCACAAGACAGTAACTATTGTTTTTATCTTGTTATGTTTATCACATCCATCCCTGGACTCCGCCAGCTCTGATTGACCACAAGACAGTAACTATTGTTTTTATCTTGTTATGTTTATCACATCCATCCCTGGACTCCACCAGCTCTGATTGACCACAAGACAGTAACTATTGTTTTTATCTTGTTATGTTTATCACATCCATCCCTGGACTCCACCAGCTCTGAATGACCACAAGACAGTAACTATTGTTTTTATCTTGTTATGTTTATCACATCCATCCCTGGACTCCACCAGCTTTGATTGACCACAAGACAGTAACTATTGTTTTTATCTTGTTATGTTTATCACATCCATCCCTGGACTCCACCAGTTCTGAATGACCACAAGACAGTAACTATTGTTTTTATCTTGTTATGTTTATCACATCCATCACTGGACTCCACCAGCTTTGATTGACCACAAGACAGTAACTATTGTTTTTATCTTGTTTTGTTTATCACATCCATCCCTGGACTCCACCAGCTCTGATTGACCACAAGACAGTAACTATTGTTTTTATCTTGTTATGTTTATCACATCCATCCCTGGACTCCACCAGCTCTGTATGACCACAAGACAGTAACTATTGTTTTTATCTTGTTATGTTTATCACATCCATCCCTGGACTCCACCAGCTTTGAATGACCACAAGACAGTAACTATTGTTTTTATCTTGTTATGTTTATCACATCCATCCCTGGACTCCACCAGCTCTGATTCACCACAAGACAGTAACTATTGTTTTTATCTTGTTATGTTTATCACATCCATCCCTGGACTCCACCAGCTTTGAATGACCACAAGACAGTAACTATTGTTTTTATCTTGTTATGTTTATCACATCCATTCCTGGACTCCACCAGCTCTGATTGACCACAAGACAGTAACTATTGTTTTTATCTTGTTATCTTTATTACATCCATCCCTGGACTCCACCAGCTCTGATTGACCACAAGACAGTAACTATTGTTTTTATCTTGTTATGTTTATCACATCCATCCCTGGACTCCGCCAGCTCTGATTGACCACAAGACAGTAACTATTGTTTTTATCTTGTTATGTTTATCACATCCATCCCTGGACTCCACCAGCTCTGATTGACCACAAGACAGTAATTATTGTTTTTATCTTGTTATGTTTATCACATCCATCCCTGGACTCCACCAGCTCTGAATGACCACAAGACAGTAACTATTGTTTTTATCTTGTTATGTTTATCACATCCATCCCTGGACTCCACCAGCTCTGATTGACCACAAGACAGTAACTATTTTTATCTTGTTATGTTTATCACATCCATCCCTGGACTCCGCCAGCTCTGATTGACCACAAGACAGTAACTATTGTTTTTATCTTGTTATGTTTATCAAATCCATCCCTGGACTCTACCAGCTCTGAATGACCACAAGACAGTAACTATTGTTTTTATCTTGTTATGTTTATCACATCCATCCCTGGACTCCACCAGCTCTGATTGACCACAAGACAGTAACTATTGTTTTTATCTTGTTATCTTTATCACATCCATCCCTGGACTCCACCAGCTCTGATTGACCACAAGACAGTAACTATTGTTTTTATCTTGTTATGTTTATCACATCCATCCCTGGACTCCACCAGCTCTGATTGACCACAAGACAGTAACTATTGTTTTTATCTTGTTATGTTTATCACATCCATCCCTGGACTCCACCAGCTCTGAATGACCGCAAGACAGTAACTATTGTGTTTATCTTGTTATGTTTATCACATCCATCCCTGGACTCCGCCAGCTCTGATTGACCACAAGACAGTAACTATTGTTTTTATCTTGTTATGTTTATCACATCCATCCCTGGACTCCACCAGCTTTGATTGACCACAAGACAGTAACTATTGTTTTTATCTTGTTATGTTTATCACATCCATCCCTGGACTCCACCAGCTCTGAATGACCGCAAGACAGTAACTATTGTTTTTATCTTGTTATGTTTATCACATCCATCCCTGGACTCTACCAGCTCTGTATGACCACAAGACAGTAACTATTGTTTTTATCTTGTTATGTTTATCACATCCATCCCTGGACTCCGCCAGCTTTGATTGACCACAAGACAGTAACTATTGTTTTTATCTTGTTATGTTCATCACATCCATCCCTGGACTCCACCAGCTCTGAATGACCACAAGACAGTAACTATTGTTTTTATCTTGTTATGTTTATCACATCCATCCCTGGACTCCACCAGCTCTGAATGACTACAAGACAGTAACTATTGTTTTTATCTTGTTATGTTTATCACATCCATCACTGGACTCCACCAGCTTTGATTGACCACAAGACAGTAACTATTGTTTTTATCTTGTTATGTTTATCACATCCATCCCTGGACTCCACCAGCTCTGATTGACCACAAGACAGTAACTATTGTTTTTATCTTGTTATGTTTATCACATCCATCCCTGGACTCCACCAGCTCTGTATGACCACAAGACAGTAACTATTGTTTTTATCTTGTTATGTTTATCACATCCATCCCTGGACTCCACCAGCTTTGAATGACCACAAGACAGTAACTATTGTTTTTATCTTGTTATGTTTATCACATCCATCCCTGGACTCCACCAGCTCTGATTGACCACAAGACAGTAACTATTGTTTTTATCTTGTTATGTTTATCACATCCATCCCTGGACTCCACCAGCTCTGATTGACCACAAGACAGTAACTATTGTTTTTATCTTGTTATGTTTATCACATCCATCCCTGGACTCCACCAGCTCTGATTGACCACAAGACAGTAACTATTGTTTTTATCTTGTTATGTTTATCACATCCATCCCTGGACTCCACCAGCTCTGAATGACCGCAAGACAGTAACTATTGTTTTTATCTTGTTATGTTTATCACATCCATCCCTGGACTCCACCAACTCTGATTGACCACAAGACAGTAACTATTGTTTTTATCTTGTTATGTTTATCACATCCATCCCTGGACTCCACCAGCTCTGATTGACCACAAGACAGTAACTATTGTTTTTATCTTGTTATGTTTATCACATCCATCCCTGGACTCCGCCAGCTTTGAATGACCACAAGACAGTAACTTTTGTTTTTATCTTGTTATGTTTATCACATCCATCCCTGGACTCCACCAGCTCTGAATGACCACAAGACAGTAACTTTTGTTTTTATCTTGTTATGTTTATCACATCCATCCCTGGACTCCACCAGCTCTGAATGACCACAAGACAGTAACTGTTTTTATCTTGTTATGTTTATCACATCCATCCCTGGACTCCACCAGCTCTGATTGACCACAAGACAGTAACTATTGTTTTTATCTTGTTATGTTTATCACATCCATCCCTGGACTCCACCAGCTCTGATTGACCACAAGACAGTAACTATTGTTTTTATCTTGTTATGTTTATCACATCCATCCCTGGACTCCACCAGCTCTGATTGACCACAAGACAGTAACTATTGTTTTTATCTTGTTATGTTTATCACATCCATCCCTGGACTCCACCAGCTCTGAATGACCGCAAGACAGTAACTATTGTTTTTATCTTGTTATGTTTATCACATCCATCCCTGGACTCCACCAACTCTGATTGACCACAAGACAGTAACTATTGTTTTTATCTTGTTATGTTTATCACATCCATCCCTGGACTCCACCAGCTCTGATTGACCAGAAGACAGTAACTATTGTTTTTATCTTGTTATGTTTATCACATCCATCCCTGGACTCCGCCAGCTTTGAATGACCACAAGACAGTAACTTTTGTTTTTATCTTGTTATGTTTATCACATCCATCCCTGGACTCCACCAGCTCTGAATGACCACAAGACAGTAACTTTTGTTTTTATCTTGTTATGTTTATCACATCCATCCCTGGACTCCACCAGCTCTGAATGACCACAAGACAGTAACTGTTTTTATCTTGTTATGTTTATCACATCCATCCCTGGACTCCACCAGCTTTGAATGACCACAAAACAGTAACTATTGTTTTTATCTTGTTGTCTTGATTTTGACTCATATTTCAGAAATTGTAAAATTTTAGCCAGTCCAGATTAAATAAGACGGAAATAGCCCGTTTAAGATCGAGTTTAAAGATTTGTTTTAATATCATTACACCAAACGTTTTAAGGTGGTCATCATGACTTTGCATTTCATCGGTTATTACTAACAAAAGCATGTGAGAATAATGTCTATGAGACAAAAAGCTTCTTTAAACATATACCACGTTCACAAAAATATGGCCAAACAAAGCCTTCAAAAGCGATTAGTTCTGATTGTACCAAATATCACTAACACATGCAATACGTTAAACTGGATTTCACTTTTCGTTCTTTGTGCTGGTTCATATATTTCAATACAAAATACAAACAGTTTGGTCTCCTACTGCTTTTCTTTGGTATTATCGCTTTGTAGTTTTTAATCTGTGAGTTTTTTTCAGTTTGCATGATTTTCATCTAAGGAATAACCTTTCTCTCGCATCAAATTATACAAAATATGCAATCGGTGACCGAGTGGTCTAGGTAGTTCGTCATGACTACTAATGATCACAAGCCTGTCAACACTGAGGTTGTGAGTTCGATTCCCACCTGTGACGGAGTGTGTTCGACTCCGATCTTAATTGACAAGGATTGCCAGTTTTCCTACCTACGGCCGGTGGTTCTCTCCGGGTTCTTCGGCTTCCTTCACCAAAAAAAAAAAAAAAAAAAAAAAAAAAACTAGCCACAGCTAAATAGCCAAATGTGCTGAAAATGGCGTAAACCCCCCAACTAAACAAACAAATAATTTTGCGACAAGAATAGTGCAACAAGAATCAATTAATACTTTTTTTTGGCAAGACACGATTTAATAATAAAATTATAAAAAAAAATAAAATAATAAATATTTTAGTTATAGAAAGTCTTTCAGCCTTCTTTAATACACCTAATCAGTCTTCAACTTTCAAGATCGTCAATATATATATACATATGTACATGTATGCAATTCGCTTTTTTCAGACATCCGTTTAGTGAACGGTCATTATCCATGGGAAGGCCGCGTAGAGCTGTATGTTAATGGAGAATGGGGAACAATATGTGACGATAGCTTTGACATAAACGAAGCTCGGGTTATCTGTTATATGTTGGGATATTCGAGATATGGGTAAAGTATTTTCAGTTATTCTCGTTGACACCAATTTTCGTGGAATGAGAAAAAATACACATTCGTGGAATCTTAAGTTGGATTTCAAATTTGTTGTTCTAATTCTGTACAGTTTATTACATATTTTTTATCTTGCATTCTAACGAGTTTCATTTGCCTTTGAATTTCAGTTTCGGTATTTTTTTGCCACTATTGAATTTTAACTTTTCACCAATATCACAAAGGCTTTTGAAATTCGGCCAAATGGTCATAAAAATGACTTTTAAATAGTAAAGGCCACATCAAAATGATCTTTAGTTCTTTGGATTTTGCCGCTCCAATTTTTGGACAATGTAAATTATAAGAAAAATATTTTTGCCGCCTTATTTTGCAAAAATCCTGAAACATCGCTCCAAATTCTTCATTTCTTAAGAAATTAGAAATAAAAATTGACCTCCCGCTCCTAAAATTAGTAAAACTTTGGTTTTTTGCAAAATGTTATTTAAAAAAAATTGCTGCACGTAAATTTGATCTTCGCCCCCCAAAAAACAAGTTTTCAAGAAAAAAAATTAAAAATTAAAATTGCGCCCGCTCGCACCTATATTTTCTCATTCAGAAATCCAAAGAACGGAAAATTAATTTGGTGTGGCCTAATGCATATGTGATTGTTCTCGCCTCATTTCTGCTTTTCATATTTTAGTGAAAGATAAAAAAAAAAGATTAATATTTAATATTCTCGGTGGCCGAGTAGTCTAGGTAGTTCGTCATCACTACTAATGATCACTAGTCTGCCAACGCTGAGGTTATTAGTTCGAATCTTACTTGTGGCGGGTTGTTTTCGACTCCGATCTTAATTGACAAGGATTGCCAATTTTCTTACCTAAGGCCGGTTGTTCTCTCCGGGTACTCCGGCTTCCTCCACCAATAAAACTGGCCGCCGCAAAATAGCCAAATGTGCTGAAAACGGCGTAATACCCCAACTAAACAAACAAATATGAATTTATATTGTAGAAACATTTTTACAGTATTGATTAATACACAAAATCTTAGAAAATCAAATGATCAGATTTTTCTTGTTTTATATTTCTAGAGCACTTTAAAAATGTTCACAATTTTCAAAACTGGTATCCAAGAATTTATTTTTAACCACTTAGTCGACACCGCTGATGCTGGACTTCCTGTCCCGGAGGGTCTCCCGATCTAAATTGCTAGTATCTCGATACTAGCCCGAAATTGATACTTTAAATTTACTGTGACAAAAATGTAGAAAGTGCAAAAGCTAAGGAGTATCTCTCCCACTATAGCTCTGTCCTTAAATGGTTTTGGAATAAAACCTTTTGTGATTTTGGAATTTTGTTTTCAACATTCTAGGCCTGAGCACAACTGACCAGTCGTACATCTACGAAATTCGCACCTATTTTGCAACAAAATTGTTATCAAAGAATTGTATTCATTCACAGGAATATACAAGCTTACACATCTGCACATTTTGGAACAGGAAGTGGACCAATTCTACTGGATGATTTACACTGCAGTTGGTATGACAACGACATATCAAAATGTGGATCTGTTTGGTACCAAAACAATTGTGGTCATGGTGAAGACGCAGGTGTTTCTTGTGATGGTAAGCAGAGGAATAAAAAGAAATAAAACGTATCACAAAATATGCACTATATGGCCATTTCGTTGACTGACAACTCATCAGCAGTGCTGGAGATCAAAATATTGGAAAACCGGTTAAAGTTATAACGATGAATTAATAAGCATAACCATCAAAAATCAAAACAATTAAAACCAACAGGAATCCAAACTCAGCTAAGGGTTACCTCTACATCAAAAGGTATAGCCTTAGAAATATAAATGTGTTCAACCCCCCCCCCCCCCTCCCCCGGGATCTCGAATAAATGACAAAGAACAAAGAAGTAAAAAAATTAAAAGTACATACAAATGTAAATGATACTTAATTATAGTAATGAAGGTTTTTTGGAAAGAATTTATCACTGTGTAAACTCGGGCGTTTCACTCACAAATTAAATAAAGTCCGAAGGACTTTGTGCAAAGTTTGTGAGTGATAAGCCCGAGTTCACACATTGATAAATTCCGTCAAAATAACCTTTATTACTTATCATTCAAAAGTAATGCAGTAATATGACGTTTTCCATTTAAAATTAACATTTTCCTCATTCACTATATTGCACGTGTGCGTATTCATACGCACGACGTCATGAAAGGAATTTATCACGTTATGAACTTTTTGCCAGAAGTTGCTGTTAGCCAATCAAATTACTGCATTTGATGTTTTGAAAACAACATTGGAATTATCAAACAACAAAATGGATAACAGAAAAGGTCAATAATGACAACCAACAATCAACGATACACAACACACATAGAATAACGCAAACCCAAATATAAACACAACAGAGGGTAAAAATAGTCATACTTTTCTCAATGTACACTATTTTAGACCATGTACAGACACCTCGTCTACTTTTTACATATTTCTTTTTCTTTTTTTTTGTATTTCAGGCCAACTGACCACTGACTCGTATAACACCATACATGCCATAGGTAATTTATATATAAAATGTGTAGTAAGCCTAACAGTTTACCGTCAAAATAATTGATTTAAATGCATATATTAACTGATACTATGATTACCATTTCTACATGTACAAACTTGAAGCTCTATAAGTCTGAATGGAGATTTGTGATACATATTTGTATTCTAATTTACCTACGACAATATCGATCTTCATAATTCCTCAGAATTCAACGTCTTTTTGACACAATAGCAATTAACAGATATAGTGCCACCACAATATTGGCTTATTTGAAAATTGTGAGTTGTTAAGTAATAAAACATCATCTATAGATTTAATTTATATATATAGTTTTTTTCCCTATTTTTGGGAAGCTCTTACATAGGGTACAAATCGTTTGATAATATTCGTAAATTTTGGGAATTAATTTTTCGTTGTTTCGTAATATTAACATGATTAAGGATGTTCGCTGGTCACGTTTTTGAATTTTTGTCAGATGTTCAGAATCATCTGGTTTTATCCATTTGAATGTCAGAAATTATTTTTCGAGCTAACACAGATTTTTCCTTTCATACATCTTTTGCATATAGAATAATAAGCCATTTGTAAAAATCTTATAAAATCCTTGTTAATTTTATTTAATAGTTTTTGAGAAATAAAACTTGTCAATGATAAAGCTATGTAAAATCAAGAGAGCCTATTTTCCCGAAAATGTTCAATGGCTTATATTTCGAAAACAAGAACACGGACCTATAATTTTTTTTCTCGATCTTTTATTTCCTTTATTAATCCACTATCAATATTTACCAGTGTTATGGAAAGCTTGTTATTTTGAAACTGAGCAGCGAATATCCTTAAGTTAAAATAAAGCATTTCCGAGACACGCATTTTACTACTTCTGCCATTGTCTGTATAAAATTTCGTGTATCTGCCGAAGGTTTGAATAATAATAACATAAAGTGAATTCTCAGTATGTATTTTCAGATACAACCAGAGAAAATAACGGTAAGTTAGCAAACTTTTATGTTAAGTGATCTGTTTACATATAAATTCATCTGCCAAAATTCATCTTTTCTTAGATTTACCGTAACATTCCGGCAAAAATCTTTGCATAATTGTTTGTAAAGTTCACCGTACATTTTTATTCGATGTCGGTAGATTTCGTTTGGACCTATTCAAATTGGGCTTGGTATAGGTATTAACAATTGTGTTTTATTAAAAGTTTTAGATAATAGAAAACTAAGGAGTATACTTTGCATTTCTAATTCAGCTTCTTTATTGTATCGGTAAACATTTTGCTCTGCCAATGTAAAGTAAGGTGTAAACAATATATGGATGGGTGGATGCGTCCAGTGGCAGCCAGGTGCATATCAGGACGAGAACACGTTGATATGATAATGAATATGATCACTGCTTTGTACTTCGCTACGCTCATACGAACATAAAAATGTTCTTTTCTAAATAAATGAAAACTAGAACAAATGAATGAGGATGAGTTCCACACCGACCAGTTTTATTGTAGAAATACATGTACAATGTAAAAATGTCTATTTTTCTTGCACAGGTGGTGGGACAGCATACTACTTTTATAAAACAAACAACACGAACGTCTAAGCAATCTAATCTGAAAAAGAGCAAAAATTACAATTGCAATCAAAAACATGTTTCTTATATACATATGTGTTTATATATCTGTATACGTGCAAGTAAAGTCGTCGAACTGGTTGTTACGGTGTGAATTCTCGACAAATGAATTATGACGCGAAAAGTATATAAATAAGACCAAGACGGTTTACTACTGGTTCGAAAAATTAATCCGCAAATCTTCCAATACATATATTAATAAAATTTAAACCGAAAAGAAATGAAATTATGTTCTACTTCGCTACGCTCATACGAACATAAACATGTTCTTTTCTAAATAAATGAAAACTAGAACAAATGAATGAGGATGAGTTCCACACCGACCAGTTCGACACACAACAAAGGAAAAGAAAAAAAAAATTGGACAAGGTGATCGGCCTTTTATTACAAGCCTAAGCTTATTTGAAACAGTTTCTTGGATATAACCGTCCTTCGCTTTGTCAGATTTCCATCTTCCATGAGATTTTAGTAACCTATCAGGAATCTTGCTAGCGGCTGCAGCAGTAGCGCCACCGCTACGTAAACTGTGTAGCCCAAACTTTGTTTTATCCAAACCGATCTCTTGTAAAGCGGCCAATACAATTTCTCTAGTGCGAGTGTATGATAAGGGTCTGTTGATTTTTGCCAAACGGTAAGTATTTTGTGACTAATAAAAAGTAACTGAACGAAAAATGTAATCATCAAAATCTTCACCTAAACGCATGCCTGCAGCACTGATATATTTTTCCGACATGCGCACTGGGCAAGTTAAATTATTAGTTCTAGCGATAATGACAACGTTTCCTTGCCTATAAATGTCAGTTTTGCACTTTTCTATTCTAATTTCAATGTGTGATGCTAAAATGCTGATGTGCTTTGCTTGAATTTGAGACAGCTCGTCAAAGCGGAGAAAACCGACGTAGCCTAATAACATAATACAACACAATCGCAAGTTTTTGATATTACAACAATCATCAAATTTCTCTACAATGTTTTTCAAAATAGATGGTGTTATAGGTTCTTCTTTCTTAATTGGTTTTGAAAGTATCCTAATGCCTCCTTCTAAGATCATTTTCAAGAAATTGTCTCCACATACGTCATCAAAAAGATTTATTTCATGTTCCCATTTAATGGCGTAGAAAGACGCGCTTAGTACGGCTGTTGAAACTCCGTCTTGTATTAGAAAATTTGAATAAATAGCTATAGAACACACAGATGCTGGTAAAAAGTTTAGTCCATATTTGCATCACCAATCTTTAAATTTTTCAAAATAATAATTATATTGTTTTAAAGTGTTTCCGCTTTTACTGGCTGTTATTACAGAAGGAATTGAAGAAGCTAGATCAAATTAAATCTGAATTTGAGACTCTTTTCAGATCTATCCAATGGGAAAAGTTAAATCTATACTGAAAAAAAAATATATTAACATATTTATTTATTTTATTTTATTTCATTTAATTATTTATTTATTTTTTTTTTTACTATTTTTTTTTATTTTATTTTATTTTTATTTTTTTTTAAACAATGTTTTATTGTCCAAAAAATAAAAAACCACAGAAGCGTAATAACATGGTAATCCAGATTATGTTCCCGAACGAGAAATTCAATATTGCTTCTCATAAATTTTTACTTTTCATACAAAACCCAAACGGGAATTTTTATTCAACATAATGAAAATACTCAAAATTTTATATTCATGATGTTTCTAAACCAGATTAAATTTTTTCGCTTTAAACGTCAAATAACTGCCATGACTGTTCCCAAACGGGTCGTATGTAAACTCTTTTCACTACAAAAATTTACATATGCCCAAACGGGACTTAATTCTTCAAATGTTAAAATTGCCCA
This sequence comes from Mytilisepta virgata, assembly GCA_028015205.1. NCBI lineage: Eukaryota > Metazoa > Mollusca > Bivalvia > Mytilida > Mytilidae > Mytilisepta > Mytilisepta virgata. The sequence goes on from CM051513.1 coordinate 1,498,985, forward strand.
AACTGGACTGAGTATTTTGAGATCGAAACAGAGACACAAACGGAAACGGGACTTAATTCTTTGCAATCTAAACGCATACCCAAACGGGAATTGATTCTTTGAAATCTAAACACATACCCAGACTGGACTAGAATCTTTGAGATCTAAACGCATACCCAAACGGGACTTGATTCTTTGAAAACTAAACACATACCCAGACTGGACTTGATTCTTTGAGATTTAAACGCATGCCCAAACGGGACTTGAATCTCTGAGATCTAAACACATACCCAAACGAGACTTGATTCTTTGAGATCGGAGCACATGCCCAAACGGGACTTAATTCTCCGAGATCTAAATGCGTGCCCAAACGTGACTTTATAATTTTTGATAAATAAAAAAACATACCCAAACCCGACTTGATTCTGTGATGTTTAAGCACATGCCAAAACGGAAATTTATAATTTGTTGATAAATTAAAAAAAATAAATTTTTAAACGGGACTCAACCTTCATATGATACAACCTGGCACAAACGGGACTATGTAAAGTAGACATATTACTTCATCTAAATCAACAATTATCGATTTTTCACCAAACAAAAACTACCTCGAAACGAGTACTCTAATAAATACAAACTTACCTCTCATCTGCAGTCTAATCGTAAAACAAGGACGTTAAGGTATCCGGACCATAATAGATCATGATCGAAAATTGTATCTCTTTTTGACCGTGAATGGCTGAACCAAACAATTTAAAGCTGGAACTTTATATATACATTTTTCTCAAGTTGAAACCCACTTTGTTTTTTATATGCAGAGTCTGTAAGAATAATTTAGTTATATTGGCATTTCCGAAGTTTGCCGATAATTACCGAGGTCATTTCAATTGCGTTGTATGGAACATCCGGGAAGTTTTGAATAATCACGTGGTCATTTATGGTCCGGATACCTTAAAACTTAACTTGTCTGCTGCAAAAATACTATTAATGTCAGAACCAGCTCTAAAGAAAGAAGACGGCTTAATATATTCTATAAAGTCCCTCACAAAAGGCTTAAATGCTTTGTCAAAAGAGGACCACAACAAAGGCCAAAAAGGCGAGGATTTCCATTTCGGTACTATTAATGTCCCATGGCCTTTACATTGAATAAGATATAAAATGGCTTTCGAAACAAGGTTAATTGGGGGGACGATCCAACAGTTATACGGAGCCCAGTCAAAAGCGAATGCATTCACCCCACCTGTTCCAGGGCACCAATAAAGTGAAAAATACAAAAGGAGCTTATGGTTATTAAAGTCAGCAAATATACTCTCTCAAAAAAGAAACGCAACATCAGATTATCTTTTTGAAATATTATTTTTCCGGACAAATAACCAATAAATATCAAAATATATGTACACATGATCATAATTACACCTTCATAAAAAGTTTCCAGGTACAATCATTTAAATTCATCCACCCGTAAACGACTTTGGTCGCAATCTGGGACACCCTACGATTTACGCATCGCCAAAAACTGGGTCGACTTTCACGTGCAAATCATGGGTTATTTTTTAGCTCAGTCAGTCGGTATAAAAACCCGGTATTTCTTTTCATGAATGCATTCGTAAAATAAAATTCTGATGAGGTGACGCTATGCCAAGGTTAGACGCTGCTACCCGGAATATCGCTATCGGACGACTAGAGGCCGGAGAATCACAGAATGCTGTTGCTGTAACGTACAATGTTCATCGTAGCACAATTTCACGCCTTTGGGGACGCTACCTGCAGCTTGGTACTACGACAGATCGGCCACGTTCAGGGCGCCCGCGTGTTACAACCAGGGCGCAAGATCGTTACATCAGACTTTTCCATCTGCGGAATAGGACTATTGCTGCAACAGAAACAGCTGTAAACGTCCCTGGGTTGCGCCGTATATCAGCACAGACAGTACGCAATCGGTTACGTTCTCATGGATTGAGGGCAAGAAGACCTTACTTTGGAGCAACACTGAGACGCCAACACCGCCGAGCGAGGGTTAGATGGTGTACTACAGTTCGTGCATGGAATTTACAGAACTGGAGAAGAGTATGGTTCAGCGATGAGTCACGTTTTCAACTGGAAAAGCGAGATGGTCGCATACGTGTGTATAGGCGCCGAAACGAACGTTTTGCGCAAAACTCTGTTGTGGAGAGAGACAATTTTGGCGGAGGCAGTGTTATGATGTGGGCCGCTATTTCTTATGCCAGAAACACACAGCTGATACATATCCAAGGCAATCTGAACGCTGTTAGGTATAGAGACGAAATTTTACGACCTCATTTATTGCCCGTAATTGACATTCGGAGAGAAATTTTTCAGCACGACAATGCCCGACCACATACAGCACGTGTAACAGTAGACTTTTTAGAACAACAGAATGTCAATGTGATCCGTTGGCCGTCACGATCACCCGATCTTAATCCAATTGAACATTTGTGGGATGAAGTGGATCGGCGCGTGCGCCAACGACAACCACCACCGCAAAATCTGCAACAATTACAGCAGGCACTTCAGTTTGAGTGGCAAAGGATACCGCGTGTTCGAACTCAGCGTTTAATTCAATCTATGCCAAGAAGAGTCGGGGCTGTGTTACAAGCAAATGGTGGACATACCAGATATTGACAATTTATGAGTGATTTATTGACAATATGTGACAAACTGTGATATTCCAAGGTAAAAGAACTCATGAACAAGAAGTGTGCCAATTTTTGCATTCCTGTGTAAATTATTTATATCATAAATTATGAAAATAATATATGAAGTAAATTTCCTATTTTCTGTATGTTGCGTTTCTTTTTTGAGAGAGTATAGATCGCAATCAAAGGGTCTCCATCTATTGTTAAATAAATCAAAATAGCTCATGTCCAGGCACCAATCATCAAAATCAAACACTTTACTGAAATGATCAGCTACTTGATTTTCGTTCCGGGGTACCCATTCAACTTCTAAAGTAATAAAGTTACTCACACATAGACTGAAAATTTTTGTAGCTAGACAATGTAAATCAAATTTCATGCTTCCTGCTTTAACGATTCTAACTACATTCTGATTATCCGTGTATATTTTGACTAACCGATTCGAAAAGTCGCTAACTAAAGATTTTAAAAGAACAAAGACAGCTAATAACTCTCTGAAAGTAGAACTTTTTTGAGCTTCATCATCTGACCACATTTTGTGAACAATTTTTGAATTAGTTTCCGCTGTAAAACCCGCGCAGGCATAACTGCTTGCGTCTGTGAATACTATTTTGTCCGGCAAAAAAGTTTGTGTAAGGAAACGTCTAGTTGGTAAGTATTGTACAATTTGAAAACCAAAATTCAAGCTCTGCTAAAGCATTTTGCGTGAGAGTGACTTTTTGATCAGGGAAGTCACTGACTGGTATGATCATTAAAAGATTTCTGCTCATGATTCTGCAAATGTTACCGAGACTAGGTAAAAAAAGGGATTTTATTTTATTATTTACCCTGGCCAATCGCCGTGCGGTTAAACTACTTAAATTTTCAAGAAGTAAACATATTTCTTTCTTAAAGTCTAGTAGGTTTTTCTCTGGTACTTCAAGTGTTAAACTTTTTACGTCCCATTGAAAACCTAACAATGTTAATTTTTGAGTTGGGTCCCATACACTCTTCTCATGATTTGGAAAAAGCCCGGCTAAAGCAAGATCTTTCTTGACGATATCCGAAAGGATTTTACACATATCATAGCTTTCTTCAAAGCCCCAACCGTCATCTAAATAAACTATCATGCGGAATCCCGGAGATGAAATATATTGTATTGCTTCTGAGACCCCTTCGTATTTAAATTTAATTTAATTCAATACACTTGTTCACGTGCCGTAAGTCTGAGATCAAACGGTCCTTACCGTTAGCGTTGACAGATACAGACAACAGATTGACCACGTGGGGAACATGATTCACACATTCCGAAATAACACCTATATCGAATAAACTATTAATAGTTGAGTGTACAAAAGAGGCGTGCTTGAAAGCAGAACCGTTATTATTTAAATTGACAGGCGGTGGTGTATCAAAAAAAGGAATTAAAAATCCAGATTCTATGACATTTAGAACGAAATTGTTTGCTTTTATATGATGTTTCCAGAAAGAAAGCTTTTCTTTTAAGCTACCGACTTTAAAAGTATATGTGTCTGATGGTTCAAATTCAAATTCTTGACTATGTAATAAAAAATGCGAAAAGTTATACTCAACTGATTTTTTACTGTTTTGGTCCTGGGGTTCCTGATGGGCCTCCATAGATGGAACGGGATTTACGGGGGCATTGGTAAGCCCAGTGACCCTCGGCGTTTCAGTAGTAGCATCTATCAAACGCACTGGCTGACTTTTCTTGACCGGCGTTATTGAAGTACTCGGACTGTGAGTAGACATTACTTTGTGGACGTGTCTGTGTGTGGGTTGAGGTCCTAAATGATGTTCTTGTATGTGATTGGCGAGGCTCACGAAAAAGCTGGGATTGAGATGATTTGCTAAAATTGGGACCCTCGGAATTAGAACTGTGGCTAGGATAAGGAACAATGCGTTCGTGTAATTTGTTCTTCCTTTTGATTTTTGCACGATAATCTGCTTGCCTAAGTTTTGTGGCATCATCGGCGATCTCTGTGATAGGGTCATCAAGATATTCGTCTACGGTGTCCCACCCGTATTTATCAGCAATTCTCAGAATTTTGTTCCTCTCGTTGAGGGCTTCAATACACCTTTCTAAAGTCTGTTCAACAAAAGCTGTGGACCCCCTCTTAAGGTATTTTAGAGCTTTGGAAACGTCCTCCCTTCTATCGGAGTTAAAATTAAATTGCTTGGAGTTGGCTTCGTAACGGAATTTGGGTGGGGCCTTGTTTTTACTCTCAGACGAATTAGCACCTACTTGTGATCCAATACGAGTGTTTCTCTGTTTTTGAAGAGCAGAATCTAATTTCCTCGTAAACAAAACTAAAGCATCCTCGGCTGAAAACTGTGTATTAGGCTCTGTGTGTTAGGGCTCCTTAGTAAGTTCGAATCTCCGTTGACTTCGGGTGATGTATCTTCTTCGATCATGCTTATCGTGCAAGTAAAGTCGTCGAACTGGTTGTTACGGTGCGAATTCTCGACAAATGAATTGTGCCGCGAAAGGTATATAAATAAGACCAAGACGGTTTACTACTGGTTCGAAAAATTAATCCGCAAATCTTCCGATACATATGTTAATAAAATGTAAACCGAAAAGAAATGAAAGTAGTAGCATCGAAATGCTCAGGTTGCTGTTTATATTATTTAAAATATTTAAAGATTTTGTTCACAATAATTTTTGGATAATCGGAAGAAAAAATTATTCTGTGCACATGTAACTGATTTTTGTGATGTACATGTACGGGCATTTTGTTTAAAAATCATGCCCACAACTGAAAAAGCTTTAGTGAAGACTGAAATATCTTCAACCAGTTTTTAAAATCCACGTCTTTCACAATTGGAGCGGAGCAGAACGAGGGAAAGACGCTGGATTTTTCAGGATTTTCCAGTTCTTCACTTTTGAACCAGTATACGTATCTATTTCTTCCGTACATACTCGACTTTTAGGCTTCCTGTACCTAGATAAATTCATTGAGCACAGTCGACGAAGTTAAATAACATTACGTCTGATTGGCCAAAGGATATGACAAAAGAATTCTGCTTGGATGTGACAACAGTGTGAGATCGACGCACGCGCATCGATCTTCCATGGCTCATCGCCCACTGACAACAGCCATTTACGGAAGAAATTTAATTTTTAAAATAACTGTTAAGTATGTCCCAATATTGAACATGTTTCAAATATTTTAGACCTCATATTTACACTCAAATCAATGAATTGCACCCTAAAATAGAAAATTCGCCCTCGTAAAATATCTGCAGCATTACTGCATTGGACAAGATAATTAATTAATTACGAATATTTGACACAAAAATGTTTAGTAATAATTTTTAATTTCAAATTGAATTAATGTATATTTTTGATATTTTCGAAAAACGACAAGAAAAACGGTTTATGGAAATCGGGTTTCAGGCAAGCTTAACTAGCTAGTCAATAACAACATAAAAACGAATGTAAATGAAGCCTGGTAAACATAGTATTATATTTTTAGGAGTACGATTGATTGGAGGGTCATATCCTTGGGAAGGTACAGTCGAGGTATACCATAATGGGCAGTGGGGGACTATATGTGATGATGGTTTTGACAGATCTGACGCACAAGTTATATGTGCCACGTTAGGATATTACAGATATGGGTATGCATTGTAAACCTATTTTTATAAGTAAGTAAGTAAGTAAGTAAGTAAATATTTATTGAAATAAAGACCAAACAATGATCTTTCATTAATATTCATACAAACAAACAGTGAATGCAAAACAAATACAAAGAATATTTACATTAGCATCTTGTACTCTAAAGTGATATCCCAGCTGAGGGCGACAAACAAGATAGAGTTATCTTTCTTTGAATATTAGACTTATAATGACATTCAAACATTCTGTTATATGCCAATTTTGTACACATTCCGTCGACTAACGATTCATCAGTTTTGCCCAATGCCTAAACCTTGACAACCAAAATAACAATAAAAAAGTGAATTAAATAATGTCGAAATGACTAAAAACTATAAAGCCAAAACAATCTAATGACACAGCTATGCGGGGGGGGGGGGGGGGGAGATACTCTTTAAGCATCACAAATTTAATTTAAACTTTTAAGTACCGATTTTGGGTTAGTATCTAGATACTAGCAACTGAGCTAGGGATGCCACCGGGGACTTTGAGTCCACCGGCAGTGGCATCGGCGCAGTGGTTAAGATACAATTAGTTGGTACCAATTTTGATGCACAAGATGGACACATTTTGTAGATTTGCGACTGACCGGAAATTATATCCATTTCTGACAACTGACAATACAAACACTAGACTTAAAAACTAAAAACATATGAACAACATGGATCTCAAAACTATGGATGTATACGCCTCAAGCAATACGTTGTATGACACATCCGGGGCATATGAAAGAATCACCTGGTCATTTTTGGCCCATGTAATTTAATTGATAAGACAAAATGTAAACGAAGAGGATCGGCAGATGAAATGATATACCATTATTTCTGTGGTTGCAAGGACTAGCCTCTAATGCATATATTTATCTGACTTTCGAATGAACAATATGGAACGTACTTAATAAATAACGGGCAGATACAAATAAAATCGATTCCGTTAGTAAGTTAGACATATAAATGGTATTAGACACACACATGTTACACTGGATAAAGGGGTAAGGGATATCTTCCACATATATATATATAGCTCTGTCCTTAGATGGTATAGCTTTACTATCATCTTGAATAAAATGTGCTATAACACAAAATGAACAAAAAACTGTTTCTGTTTTACAGAAGTATTACAGCATATAGCAGTGCTATATTCGGAGAGGGAAGCGGCAGAATTTTGCTTGACGATTTGAATTGTTCTGGGTACGAATCTGACATATCTCAGTGTAGGTCAAATGGTTGGTTTCGCAATAATTGTGGTCATGGTGAAGATGCTGGTGTTTCTTGTCGTAAGTTGCTATCTTTATTTTTTGGCCAATTGATACGAATTTTGACGAAGGAGGTGTTCATATTTCATCATTTGTGCTCAAGGCATAAAATATAGTAAGCATAAACCAATGTACCCAACCGCAGTTTTTTTTTTATCTTTAATTCGTTTGCTGTTTATAGGGTATCACGGATTTGTGTTATCGATTGCTAATTCGTTGGTGAAAGTTCCCTTGATTTTCTCGATGCTTTGCTAAGATTTTAAAGCCATGTATATGTACATGTAGAATTAATGAATTATTGGCACACATTTCAATTTTGAATTACATTATGTAACGTGTTAGTATGTTTAATTAGTCGCAGCCTAAGTCTAAATACGGATTTTTTAAAGAATTTTTTTTATGGTTCCCGACAACTTCGGGATGACGAGAGATGACTGAATTTTGATTTAACGGGGCTTTCCAGTTGAAATCTCGATATTACATTGTAACGTTCTTATCAGACAGTCAATGTAGAACTTTCCTCACACGTAGGCGAGTCTTTTTATCTAAATATGAAATGGTCACTGAAGATCTAAAATACACATCTAAGATTCAACCATTGCCTCAAGCAAACGTTTTTGAATGTATGAATGGATGACTATATCATTTATCATATACACTGAAAGTAATATGAGTAAATTATAGGATTAATTATATAAACACCCGGATTTAGTTCACAATACATATTGTAAAATGTTCATCTGTAGGCGGCAGAATGCCTAAACACTGGAACGTCTATCAAATTAAGACTAAAACAGTAACATGTCTTACACATACTACAATTGTACTATACTTAACCGGCAAAATGATGATTAAGTTTCATAACAAAACATGCAAGTCGAAGGGAAATGTCATAATCAAGTTGAAAAAAATGACAAGACCCGGAAACGCGCACACAACCAGAACAACTGGAAATCAAGAATCACACTCCTGACTTTGTACAAGTATTTTCAAAAAACAGTTTTGGGGTAAACCAGGTTTTATGGCATACCAAACCTCCAAATTTTATAACAATATAATTATATTGGTTATTTATTTGAAAAACAAAGCGGCAGTTTTCAATCTATCAATTGATTACTAAATACTAGCCTTAGAATAATAATTAGACCTTATCCACCCGTGTATCTTTGATTTTAAGGTCTCCATAATATATGTCCATGTGATACCAGTATAAATACAGGAGGTTACATAATGATATCCACGTAAAGTCGTTATGTACACCCCCTGATGGCTGAATAAAACTTACTAGACGAAATATGCACATCTTGTGCATTAAAATTGGTATCAAAGAATTCATTTATAATTATCACTGCGGTATGATTATGCATTACATACGGGTGCCGTATACGGAGCAGAAACTGCTTACCCTTCCGGAGCACCTGGGTTCACTCCTGGTTTTTATGTTGTTCGTGTTGTTCATTGTTTTTACGTTTTCAGTGTTTATGGTTTATAGTGCTTGTGGATGTTCATTTGTCTTCCCGGATTTGTCTGTCTAATGGATTACCTTTTCTGATTTGTTCCCTAGGTATATTTGTTCCTCTATATTAATGCAATAAGAGTTGTTTTGAAACAATTTATCGGTGTATATAAACAAATTCACTGACAAACCGAATAAAATCTGAAGGACTTTATGTGCAGTTTGTGAGTGACCTGGTCGAGTTTATACACTGATGGATTGTAGAAAAACAAATCTTTATACTTATAAATCCATCATAACTACACTTTTCAGCAAATAAGAGAGAAACGAGAGTTTTAAAATGGCATTCTTTCAACGGCTTACATATATTTATACGCTGAACGTCATTTATCGGAAAATAAAAAATCCCAGACCCCACGTTGTCGACCAATCAAAATAAAAAATACACACCATATTGGAAATATTTATGTATAATGTAACTAGAATTAATTCAGTGTTTTAATTCCTATCTTGCTGTTGGCGTATTATTTACTGTTATTTCTTTTACAGGTTATCCGAAATCTTTTGAAGGTATGCACTAGATTTAAAATATTAACACGCTTTAGTTATATGTAGACTTAAGATAGGACATTAGAGTGTATATAAAAACATTCATGTGTCGAAAATGTGTATGCAGATTAATATTAAACTTTGAAAATGGTCCACAAATTGAAAATAAGATTACCAAGACATTTCATTTCAATTTTGTTTAATGAGAAATAATTGAAACATAATTTTTACCTGATATCGAAAAAATAATAATCAAGCGAAAAAAAACCTAGACTTTCCAAAACCAAGGAAAATACAAAGTAACGAGAACAAACACAACAATGATACACGTATAACTACAAAAATAAATAAAAATAAAAAAACATATAATAAAATTAAAAAAAAAAAAAGAACAAGATAGCAAACGTCACATTGCCAGTGAGTAAAATCCATTGAGGTGTCAATTAAGGATGTTCGCTCCCGAAGTTCAAAATAACACCTTTTTCCTAAATTATACATTTTTACAAGTGAATTTGAAATGCTTTAAAATAATTAACAAAAAGTATATGTTCGTGTACTTGTTTTTGAGATATTATTAACTGAAAAGTTCAAATTTTTGGCGGGAAAATTTTTTCTCGAGATTTTTCATAAGAAATACACTGGGAAAATAATATTAAAAGATGTTTAAAACGCGTGGAATGAATAACTACAGTTTTAAATATTTTACAAACTGAAGATTTGAAATAAGTCCTTTGAGAAAATGAAAATAAATATAGGGGTTACCGGGCAAAAAAATTCCAATGTATTTCCTATGAACAATCCAGAGGTGTTACAGAATGTTTATCAAAAGTCAGAAATGTCAAAGCTTACATCCTTAAGATAGACGTGAAATATGACTGTCTAGTCTCACACACAAGATAGGAAATTGGACATTAGCTGGAACCCCTATTTCCATCATTTTCCTTGTGCATAGATGTGTATTTGTGTGCAGAGAATTACAAATTAGCTTGAACCCCTATTTCCACCTTTTTCCTTATAAATAGATGTGTATTTGTGGGCAGAGAATTGGACATTAGCTCGAACCCACATTTTCACCATTTTCCTTAAAAATATATGTATATTTGTGGGCAGAGAATTGGACATTAGCTCGAACCCATTTTTCCACCATTTTCCTTATAAATAGATGTGTATTTGTGGGCAGAGAATTGGACATTAGCTGGAACCCCTATTTCCACCATTTTCCTTATAAATAGATGTATATTTGTGGACAGAGAATAAGAATGATAATCTGCCCACTATTTCATGTTTGGTGACTTTGTCGAAAAGATAATTCTGGAAATTACATAGTTAATATTCTGTTGAAACCTATTTTCATTTTAGCTACCACAGTTGACTATTATGAAGTAACAAGCTTAAGATCGATAGGAAGAACAGGTAATTGCTTCAATGTATATGAAATCATAGTGATGGAGGTCAAAAATGACTTTAGGGGGTCCACTCCTTTAGGGTTAGGGTGAAATTTAATTTGGGGTGAGGTTATGGAAGGGTTAGGGTTATTATCGGATATACAGGCATTTGTTTTATACAAATAAGAGCCCCATTCATGAATATACAACACGCAACAAGGGGCTGTTATTTCTGTAAAACAGATGCCTGGGAAAGGAAACCCCACTAAAGTAAATTTAGGACGTGTTGGAATGGGGAATGGGTTACAATGTACACATACATGTAAATACAGAATAAAATTGATACGTGAATATTTTATTTAATAGTTTTTTTTTGTTTTTTTTTTAAAGGGAGCACAATTTGCTTCATTTTTTCCAGTTATACATATTTTATGTACGTATCATTCACACATACTTGTCTATAACCGTATTAAACTAGTGTAATAGCCTTCTATATTTTTGTAATAGTATAACCGTATTAAACTAGTGTAATAGCCTTCTATATTTTTGTAATAGTATAACCGTATTAAACTAGTGTAATAGCCTTCTATATTTTTTTGATAGTATAACCGTATTAAACTAGTGTAATAGCCTTTTATATTTTTGTAATAGTATAACCGTACTAAACTAGTGTAATAGAAAAAAATATAGGTTCATTTGCTAATTTTAGAGCTATAAGGCCTTGAAAATTTGCAGGAAATGGGTTTTCTCTGGATTTTTCATTGTCTTTGCATTGACAACTTCAGTCTCTCAAACATGTATGAAAAAATAAAAAGAATTTCAAAAAATTTTGTCAAATACCATTTTAAATTATATATGATTGAATTATAAAAGAAAAACTGGGGTTCATGGGCAAAATATTTCATGTTTAAGAAATGGATAAAACCCGAGGATTCCGAACATCTGACAAAAAGACCAAAACATGACCAGCGAGCATCCTTAATAAATGACATATGAGAGTTTTTATATGAACAGGTGTACGGTTAGTGGGTGGATTGTACCGATGGGAAGGAAGAGTAGAAGTTTACCATAACGGACAATGGGGAACGGTCTGTGATGACGGTTTTGATAGACAAGAAGCGCAAGTTATATGTGCTATGTTAGGATATAACAGATATGGGTACTTGTGTTTTATTGTTTATATACAAATATTATGGCAGTATGTGACTAAGAATGTATGGTGATATGTATAGATAGAGTGTATTTCAGAATACTATACTTGCCATTGATAAAGAGGTAACTGAACCATTTTTAGTCAAGAAATTAAATTATGTTTGGTTTTTATCAAATGTTTACGACAGGAATTGTATAGTGAGCGATACAGGAAAAAATTTATAGGACAGGCATACCTAGAAATATAATGAAAAAAAAACAATGAAACCTAAAAAAATATAAGAAAGTATGAACAAAAACTCTAAACATTAGGAGTGAAACCAGATATATCCGGAAGGGTAAGCAGTTCAACCATGTGCAAAACCAGGTGCTCCATAAGGGTAGGCAGTGAAATAATTTGCGAAATCAGATGTTCCGAAAGGATAAACAGTTTTCTCTCAAACAAATTAACCAATAAAACTATTTGTTGCGACTTATTATAGCAGTGTAACGGCATACAGTCATGCTGTGTTTGGTCGAGGATCAGGCAACATAATGCTGGATAATTTGCGATGTTATGGTTCTGAATATGATTTATCTCAATGCGGCTCAAATGGTTGGTTCAGCAATGATTGTAGCCATGGAGAAGATGCCGGTGTCTCTTGTCGTACGTATACACATTATAATTTTGTATAGAATTTTGAGAAAATATAACACATAACAAATTATTATTCATTGGTTTGTTACAGAAATTACCAGTATTTAGCAAAATTCAAAAATAATAGAAATACTAAGTGTTCATTCCTTGTATTGCACATGGTAGATCTCCTTAGCTGAAATTTGGCTTCCTATTTCGGTATTTTTGGTTATGAGTACTTCTTGTTTAAAATACGTTTGGTTTTTGGTCTTCCAAATGTTTCGGTTTTAATGCTGCTGATGAGAGGTAACTCCTTGAAATGCGTCGTACACAGCATAGTATAAATTTACTATATCTAACATTAGTATCTTTGGATTGTTATTTTGTGAGTTTTACTTGTCTAATACCGATACAGTAAATATTAATATATAGTCCATCCTATAAACCCTACCAGTTTGAACTCAAACCAGCAGTAAATAAATCGATAGATTTAAAAAAAAATGTTATTTATGATTCGGTTTCAACAACAGAGTTGTAGGTCAATGTTCTACCATAATCGGGTACAACGACATGGTAATTGTACGATTTCAACGATAATTTGGCCCCATCTGACATGAAAAAATAAAAGATTTCTGAATTTATATCATTTTTGTTGTATAATGATGGAGGTTTTAAAATCTATCATTCGTACTACAGAATTCCTTCACATGTTGTAACTGGAAATCATGAAAGTCTGCTAAATCAAGGATTTGAGGAAAATGTATTGATTTCACAAAAGATTTTTGTCATAACACTGTAAAACTAAGCCTTCCACAAAAGTTCTTTTAATATAATGTAGTTTTGATCTAACTAGCAGATAAAAACTATAGACCTACATTTAATTGCAGTGAGGCTGAAAATCTTTACTGTCTCACAGATAGGTTGCGAGTAACACTCATTTGTAGCTACTCATTTGCAGCTACAAATATTTCAACAACTTTTTATATTTTTCTAGCCAGCAATCCACGAATTTAGGTATCCCACGAAATGCCTTTTTCCCTCTATCCACGAAAATAAATGCATCCACAGTATTCAGGTTGTTGTTGTAAACTTTGTATCTACCTCAAACATGGTTGGGATACAGATTAACCAAGTTTGATTCACGAAAGTGTCATGTTCGTTGAGTTTTCAGTTTCAGAAAAATGACATTGACGATATAGAATAAGGAATGGAAACGGGGAATCTGAAAGAGAGACACCAACCCGACCAAAGAGCAGACAACAGCCCAAGGTTAACAATAGGTCTTCAACGCAGCAAGAAAATCGCACATCCGAGGTGGGGTTCAGTCGGCCCCTAAACAATAATGCATACTAGTTCAGCGAAATGAATACCACACTAACCTCCGAAACATACAAATGAACCAACATTAAAAAACAACACACAAGACTAACAATGGCTAGAGATTTCTGACTTGAGACAGGCTAAAAACTGTTGAGATCTCAACCCTCCCCCTATACCTCTAGTCAATGTGTAATAAACAAACACACAGCGAAACGCACAGTAAAACTCCGTTCAAAGAAGTCAGAGTCAGATGTTAGAAAAGGTAACGGAAGAAACTAGGCAAAATGGCAATGCTTGATATAAATTAACAAAGGACTAGTAGCAGCTACTGACATGCCAGCTCCATACCTCAATTAAACTGATCGAAAGATTTTATCTTTATCATATAGAAAACTAGCCACAATCCATCCCTTTAAGGGTTTAGTATCATGCCATCATAAATTATACGAGAATAACATAACTCGTACCATGCCATCGTGGGAAACCCACGGCCGGTTAATGTAGAAAAGCGTAAGCGCGACTGGGGGGGGGGGGTTTCCGACAATGTTATCATGCCAACAACTGGGTTTAGAATAAATGTGTTTATTTCAGATGCAAAGACCCTATGAGTGAATCAATATTTATTCCAAAATGCCATCTTTAATGACTATATCCCCTGTGGATAAGTCTGTTTAAAGGTTTGGTTAATTTTTCAGGTGAATGGGGACATTCTTGTGCTTTTTATAGAATAGTACCATAAAAAATGGCACGTGAAATACCTAAACATATAAGATGTCTGCACGTTGATTTATATTTACACATGCGTTGAGCTTGTATCGATGATTAGATTTAGTAAATGTTAGTGATATCTAAATCCCTGGTAATAATTGTTCAGTAATACAGATATTGTTTCTTTCATTAAAACCAAATACGTTGTTAAATACACGAACGAATCTAACAAGTTGAGATGTATAAACACCATACGATGGTGCCAATCGAATGTCCTCATCTAAAAACGGATAATTTACAATCGGAAATGTTAAGAGTACAGAAACAATATAGAAAGAGGAATGACAATTGTAGACCAAATATGCTTTTATTTACTAATACATTTCAAAATTTCATTTTCAGAATATCCAAAATCTAGCGTTGGTTACACACATGACTGTAAGTAATATATTAAATATTGTGGCTTGACCACAACTAATGAGTCGTTAATCAACTATGTTCACATTTTGTGTATCAAAATTGGTAGCAAAGAATTGTATCTTAACCAATGAGTCGTTGGCACTGCGGGTGGACTCCAAGTCCCCGAGGATATCCCAAGCTCAGTTGCTAGTATTTCAATACTAGCCCAAAATTGATTCTTAAATTTCATTGTTACAAAATTGTAAAATTTGTGAAAACTAAGGAGTATGTCCCTCGGCCATAGCTCTGTCCTTAGATGGTTGTGGCTTTACAGTTTTTTTGTCATTTCGGTATTTTTTAATTTGCTATTCAACTTTTTAGATTGTTGTTTTGATTTTCAACATTTTAGTCCCTGAGCACGACTGATGACTCGTAAATTGATGAAATGTTGACAACTTGTGCATCAAAATTGGTATCAAAGAATTGTTCTAATTTTTTGTTCATTTTTAATTTATTGTTAATCAGATACCTAAACTAAGTTTACGTTATGAAACAGGATTCATTTATTCGGGACCAAATGTGTAAAATGTTTGTTTATTTAGTTGGGGTTTTACGCCGTTTTCAGCACATTTGGCTATTTCGCAGTGGCCAGTTTTTATTTGATGGAGGAAGCCGGAGTACCCGGAGAGAACCACCGACCTTCGGTAGGAAAATTGGCAAGCCTTGTTAATTAAGATTGGAGTCGAACACACTCCGCAACAGGTGAGATTCGAACTCACAACCTCAGCGTTGACAGGCTGGTGATCATTAGTATTCATGACGAACTACCTAGGCCCCCAAAATGTGTAAAAAGTATCAACGATGACTTGTAACTTTCTTTGGCGTTGGTATCAGCGGTCGTATGGAGGTGTATTCGTTCCTTAGAAAGCTCGTTTACATGTTATACTGCAGTGAAAACAGCATAATGCCTACCCTGTGTAGTGTATTATTTTTTTCATTATCTTGCTGTTAATTAACTTGAAACATTTTATTGTTGAATTGCTTCATCAGGAAGGCTTTAGATATTTTTTTTTAGAAAAACCAAAAGATTTAATGATTATCAATAAAAAAAACCTTCGTAAACACGCATATCATAAGGCATTATAATCAAATATTAAATCAACCATTAGCCTACGTACAAATATAATGATATTTTCATCCCCGGTAGGATCTTATACAAAATACATATCATTCAATCATAATAAGAAAACAAACTATACTGAAGTTATATATGTATTACATCTTTAATAATTTTGCAACATATTCCTGCTTTAAAATGTTTTTTTAACAATTCAGACTCCACAATCGGTTACATGTATGAAGAAACAACGACGCAACAACTCGGCAGACTAGGTAATATTATAATGGGGACTGAAATCAACAATCTCTATATTCAATGGTTCCCCTTTTTCAAATAGCTACACTGTATCACAGTGCACGATTTTAGCTCACCTGTCCTAAAAATGCCATGTGAGGTTTTGCCATTACCTTGCGTCAGTCGTCTTTCGTCTGTCCGTCCGTCCGTGTACAATTACAAACAAATCTTCTCTTCTGAAACCGCTCAACCAATTGTAACCAAACTTTGCTGGAAGGGTCCTTGTGTGGCTCCCTTCCTAATTTATGTCCGACATCTCCGGCACCCGACCGACATGGCTGTTTTTTAGAAATAGCAAAAAGCGGGTGGATTTTAAAAATCTTTCTATGTAACTACATGGCCAATTGGAACCAGACTTGGTAGCAATGGTCCTTAGATGACCCTCTTTCAGAATTATATCCGATGACACAGATGATCAATCAAAATGGCCGCTACAGCCCTACTTAATTTACCGTACCTGGGACCCTTTTGAAATTCATTTAAAAATATTCTTGTCTGAAACCACTGAGTCAATTGGAGCAAGACTTGACAGCAGTGGTCCTTAGATGGTACTCTCTCAGACTTGTGTCTGATGACCCGGACTGTCAACCAAGATGGCCACCACAACTGAATGTAGTTTAATATAGGACCCTATGGGAAAATTCATTTAAAAAATCTTCTTGTCTGAAACTACAGAGCAAGTTGGAACAAGACTTGGCAGAAATGGTCCTTAAATGGTGGTCTTTCAGAACTGTGTCAGATGACCCAGAAAGTCAACCAAGATGGCCACCACAGCCGAACTTAGTTTAACATAGGACCCTATAATAAAAATCAGTTAAAAATATTCTTATCAAAAACTAGCTAGTCTATAGGAAACAAACTTGGCAGAAGTGGTCCTTGGGTGGTCTTCTTTCAGAATTGTGTCAGATGACCCTGAGTGTAAACCAAGAAGGCTGCCACAGCCGAACTTAGTTAAACACATTATCCTATGGGAAAATTAATCAAAAGAAATTTTGTCTGAAGCCTTTGAACCAATTGGAACCGAACTTATCAGAAATGCTCTTTTGGTGGTCCTCTTTCAGAATTTTGTCATTTAACCCGGACTGGCACCAAAGATGGCTACCACAGCCGAACTTAATTTAACATAGGATTCTATGGAAAAATTCATAAAAAAAAATTTTCTTGTCTGAAAGCACTCAGCCAATTGGAACCAGACTTTGGAATATTAGATGTTCCTCTTTCCAAATATACCGACGTGTGTTTCTTAGATGCTTTTATGGCCGTTGATTGGCAAATTGAAGCCAGGTGAGCGACACCGGCTCCTTATAGAACATTTTACTTACTCTTTGTCCTTTCGTCACTGCAAGTTGTTTTAGAATATCTCAAAGGTTTCTTTGCACTGAAACTTCAACGTATTACACTACCTTCCCTTTATGATAATTTTCTATTGTCTTTTTACTGCTGAAATGTATCAAACATTTAACGAGATCAAATTGTTCAGGTTTTTGCGTGCAATTCGTTGATTTGTTTAAAAATAATGACGTCAACACAAACAAGTGTGAAATTGAAGAATATGTACAAGATTTGTTTCCAAGACCTTATACAATATAGCTAGAATACACCAAAAGTGTTTTTTTGAAATTTACAATACTCGTGTGAAGTCTCGAATGTTTTCATCAAGCAATCGGTTATCGAGGTACAGTTGTGTTTGGGACATACAGTAATCATTTTGTTTTATCACAGGTCACATTCCCGTTCGTCTTTCATACGGTAACAACGGATGGTTAGAAGTATACAATAATGGAAGATGGGGATATGTTTGTAGTTTTACCGGACATACTAGCCATTTTGATTCCCTCTGTCGATATCTTGGTTACTCTGAGTAAGTATAATGGGAAGTCGCAAAGTTCATATCCGTTCCGTTCATGCTTCGAAATAGTGCACTTGATATGTGTAGTGGTACGTAGTGGAACGAAACGGATATGAATTCTGCGCCGGAGATTGGTATAATGGAAGCAAAGGAATACAAGTTATGCGATAGATATAACTGGATTCCTAATGCCTAGAAGCGTCAATTCAAGGTATTGTTATGTTCATGCATACTACCGAAATAAATTTGATGCGCTGAATGGCCATTTCGTTGACTGACAACTCAGTGCATCAAGTTTATTTCGGTATTTTGTGATACGTTTTATCTAACAATAATGTTAAATTTGTAAAAGTTGAGAATTAGTTTAACCCAATGACCCAGATGGTATAATGGAAATTTCCTGAATATATTCCCTTATAAATAATAGTTCCATAGAAGTCTGAATCTGAAATGTTTTGTTTTATAAGAGTCGTACATGTGAAGCCAAATTTCAACAAGAAATCCGTGTAACGATCAATCTCCGTCGCAGAGTTCATATCCGTTCCGTACATGCTTCGCAATACTGCGCTTTATATTGTGTAGTGGTTCGTAGTATGAGACGGAATGGATATGAACTCTGTGCCGAAGATTGTGTGATTTTTTGCAAAGTTTCTTGGATGCAAACGAAGGTCGTTACACGTATTTGATAATAACAAACACTTTAAGGCTCTTCCTTTTGATATAGAGGTGACCCTTGGCTGATGTTGGATTCCTGTTTCTTTTGATTGTTTTGTTTTTTGATGATTGTGCTTATTAATTCATCTTTATATCTCTAACCGGTTTTCAAACATTTTGGTCTCGGGCACTGCTGTCAGTCAACGAAATGGCCATACAGTGCATTTTTTTCGGTATTTTGTGATACGTTTTATTACTACCAGTGGGAGTATGTCACTGCTGCTGGACTGTAAGTCCCCGAGGGCATTATCAGCTTAGTAGCCAGAATATTTGTCCTGGCATGAATCATTACTCAAATGCTTTTAAATTGTCCGTTCAAAAGTTGACAAAATTATCAGAAATTTCTAAGGCTCTTCCTTTTGATCCAGAGATAATCGTTAGCTGAGTTTGGATTCGTGTTTCTTTTTATTTTTTGGCTTTTGAGAGATATTCTTATTCCTGTTTCTTTTTATTTTTTGGCTTTTGAGAGATATTCTTATTAATTCAATCTTATATCTTTAACCGGTTTTCCAACACTTTGATCTCGAGCACTGCTGATGAGTTGTCAGTCAACGAAATGGCCATACAGTGCAACAAATTTATTTCGGTATTCTGTGATACGTTTTATTAAAGTGTCCTTTTTCTTTTGCAACATTGCGGTTTTTTGAAATTATTGTCAGACAAAGAAAATATGTTTCAATGTTCTGTGACATTTGTACTTGATACAGTGCCTATAGAGTCTCTACCAGGTACAGCACGACTTATGACGGGTTATTGAGCCACTTGAAGTGTCCAGCTTATACTAATACTAATGGGATTGACTATTGCACCGGAAGCGACTTTGGGTACAAGAAATACTGTAGTTACAGGGTATATGTTGATTGTGGTATGATTATTATTAAGAGTTTCTGTATTTAAGAGCATCTATCACTATAAGGTGCATAAACAATTAAATAAATAGTATGAAAGGTCGCCAATGTTATATCAATCAATAAATGCTACCCAACAGACACAAACCCACACAAAAACTTACACAAAGAGAACAAAACAAACATAAAAAAACAGATAATCAGGATTGTCTGACTTCGTAGAGTCTTGTATTTACAATGTTAACTTATATGGTACTATATTCCGTGTACACAATGACGGCAAGGAAACATGTACAATGTTAATTTATATGGTACTATATTCCGTGTACACAATGACGGCAAGGAAGCATGTACAATGTTAATTTATATGGTATTATATTCCGTGTACACAATGACGGCAAGGAAACATGTACAATATTAATTGATATGGTACTATATTCCGAGTACACAATGACTGCAAGGGAGCATGTTCTATCAGCTTATTTGTATGTCTCCTGTGGTATATGATTATATTTGGGACTATATTGATTTTTGTGGTTTAAATTTTACGTTTTTTACTTTATTATATCAATTATTGTCTGAAGATCTGTAATCTGTGTGGGTCAGTAGATTGATATTTCATTCCCAACCTTTCGTGTCATTCGTTTAATTGTGTTCTTTGAAGACTTTTAATTTTTGAACCAGTGTTTTAGTTCATGTGCTGTTCTAGTTTTGTTTAGTTTTGTTTATTATACGTCTTTTTTTCTTTAAATTATATATGTATCGTTTTCGCGTTTGTTTGTTGTGTTCCATTCTCCTGACTGTCTTTTCCTTTGACTTCGAACCACTGTTTTGTCGCTTCAGTATTCTTTTGCCGATATTGGAATCTGTGGTTTGATTTTCATAATTAAAGAGAGTTTTCTTCCATCAGCAAAAGGGCGGTGATGACTGAAAATGTATAATGAAGTGATTTTGAATTCAGGGGATATTACCCTTTATAGGAGTTCCATGATACCAATGTTGATCCACAAGATGTACACGCTTGTCGATTAACCACTCATTGGTTGAGCTCAAGGCCTAATATCTAAAAAAAAATTTTATTAATTAATTTATCAGGGATTAGTTGATGTCACAAACTGATTGACCGTCACAGTGTTTCAGCATCTAAGCTAATGTTGGAACTATTCCCACTATCGTAACATTTCATGTATCTCCACTGATTTGTGACTACAACCGGATGTCTTTGTGAAATTCTCGACGGATGCCGTATTCGGAGCAAGAACACCCGAATTCACTTTTGGTTTTTATAGGAGTTCGTCTTGTTCATATTGTTGTTTAGTTTTCAGTGTTTATTTGTTGTGCTTGTAGTAGTTCATCTGTTTTCCCGGGTTTGTCTGGCTAACGGATGGCGTTTTTTTTTTTTGTTTTTTGTTTTTTTTGGTTTGCTCCCTAGGTTTGTTTGTTCTTATTAAAGAGCCAATTAATAATGCAGAAAATGCCAACATACAGCCGGAAGATATTCTTTAATTTACAGAAAATCTTTAAAACAGTACAGTCACTTCAAGTATTACATTTTGGCCAGTATCAAAATATAAGCAACTGATTTATTGGTACATTGTACCTCGCGGATAAATATACTGGAAACTCTCTGTACCAGTCTTTACCCTGGATTAGATCTGTTTTTATTTCAATTCAACACACTATTATAGTAGTGAAGCATCTTCAAATTGGCACAGTATAGCAATGTCAGTAAACACTAGGGGCGCCACTGGGTGGAAACCACAGTTTGTTTACAGTATACTGGTCCCAAAATAAGCTGGAAAAGGTTGTAAAGAAGCGGAATCCAGTTTTCAAACAACTTCCGCCAAAACAGCTCCACCTGGCGTTTACTGACATTGCTACAGTAAGATACAAGATCTACAAAATAACAATATCTTTAAAAGTAGCATGAGTAACTGATATGACATAATGCACATATAATATCATTAATTTTTGGTTATATCATATCTCATATAAATCCAAAGACACCAATACCCCCCCCCCCTTCCCCCCCTCCCCCCCCCCCGAGGTCTTGTATCGATGGGTTGATATAGGGTATGATATGAAAATGCCAAATTATATTATGTTTATTTTGATGCCAGTTGTACATTGAGATCATTGGGTACGATACGGGTTTAACAGCGGGATTATACGAAGAATACTCCACTGGGATAATCTGACAATTTCCCTTACGGCGGTATCATCTGGGAAAAACTACCTATACCAACACTAAACATATGATACATACATATTATTATATAAAATGTTCATAACAGATACATTATCAGCCCTCGGTTTTCATATCAGCCCGGAATAATTAGCTCGAAGGCTATCATGACCGAGGGCTCACAATGTATCCGATATGAAAAATGTCATGGCCAGATCTTTTTATCATGTAATTCTCCCGGAAAAAATAATTTTTCATATAAGCCCTCAAAGCAAATTCCCCCTTAGTAATTTTTCATATCAGTCCGCAAAGCAAATCCTCGGTTAATATTTTTTTTTATTTCAGCCTGCAAAGCAAATCCTTGGTGAATTGTCGGTTTTTCAGCATTTTTAGTATTTTATCAAACAGAAAAAAATTAACTACATATTTACTATTATTACATAATGATTTTATTGAGATAATCTAATTAGTCTGTTTGCGGTCACATGATATTCCGTTTATTTTGATATTGTTTGATTAAAAACCATACTGACTCCCTTTCACGTTTGCTTTCATTTTGATTTTAATCACGTGGCAATCACGTGGGTCCTTTTCAAGCCGTCCAATCAGAATCAATGTCTTTACATTCATCATCCAACGAGATTCGTTGTATTACCAGTGCTTTGAATAACAGAAAAAAAATGTCTGAATAAACGGTCCCAGACGTAAAACAAGATGAGCTAAAATAGGCGGTCGTACAAGGTTATTTTCGTGAAACGTTTTTGGAGTGTTTTATTTCACTTGTTTTCATATTTGATGGTAGATATTCGTTTCTTTTGTGCGAATAGTTTACACTGCAAATTGCCAGTACACAAGGTGCATGTCATTTTTTTTATTTTTTCGTTCATCGTGTACGCCATGTTTTTACGTTCACTCTTATACATTCCCCTGCATGAACTGAGTAAAATTGAAAACAAAACGTGGAATTTTCCCTGTGTATTTTAGTGACGGAAACACTTTTTTTAGCCTTGCACTTTTTATGCAAAATAAATCATTCAGTTCGATTATCGAAATTATATTATTTGGTAATAATAGAAATTTCGTAATTTTGCCAAATTAGACAAACCTAGAAAAACCCCTACTCTGCAAGATCTATATTTATTCCACATTTGAATTAAAAATAGGTTAATGAAGAAGATGTATTTTAGGAGATGGGGAGTATAAATTATGGATATTAACGGATTCTTATGTAATAAAACATTTAAAGTCTTTTGTATCAGCCGATATGAGTTTTAATAGACCTAAAACATGAATATTGACCTTTCGTCTTCGGCGGCGTCAATATTTATTTTATAGGTCTATTAAAACTCACATCTACCTCTACAAAAGACTATCATTGTATATAATTATACGATAAATATAGATTCTACAACGAAGACCATTTGATTATGAAATGTATCAACTCGAGATAATTGAATTTTCATTTTTTGGTTTTACTTCGAGGCGTGTCTGAGCAGTTTAAAAACAATGAAAATGCAATTATCGAGAGTGTATAAATTTCATCAGTAACTCGTCAAGAGTTTTCGAATCTTTTTCTATAATGACAATGTAAAACTCCGGTCCGAGAGGTTTTTGGTGGGAAATTTTACGAGCATGTATTATCCATCGTGAGGTGATATCAGAACTTATCAAACGGATCAAGAGATGTATAAATGCGCACAGAATATAAGAAAGTGATATATTGATACTCTTTGTTGTTATTTAGGGACTTATACAACAGAGGAGACAATGACTACCGCAGTACCACTAGGTATGTTTAAAAAAAACATTTATGTTTACATGGTATAGTATAATTAAAATTCTTTGGTATCAATTTTGAAGATGTTTACATTTCGTAGATTTACGACTCATCGTTGTGCTCAGGGCCTAAAATGTTAATAACCAAAAGACCTGTCCAACACATTAAAGAGCAAATTCAAAAATACCAAAATTACCAAAAGGGGTAAACCCAAAACCATCTAAGGAAAGAACTTTGCAAGAGGGAGATATCTCTTGGTTTTCATATGATGTAATATATATTGTATGGTATTAATTTCAGTTCATAACGGTTTATCCTTTGCGCCGAAAGCCAACAAACTTCAGGATTGAAGCAATAACAAAAGATGTTGATAAACAGAATAAAATGCTAAGCTTAACATTTGAATACGGAAAGAGATATTTACGAGAAAAATACCCCTTAGATTTTTGCATATTTTTTTAATAAGTAAAGTCAAGAAATGCGAAAGGGATATTCGAATGAGGGGAAAATCGAAACAACTGACAAACTCCGGAGAACAACGAAGACAAGACCAAAACAATACACGCACTACAATTAAAAACTAAAAACAAATGAACAACATGGACCCCACCAAAAAAAACCGGGGATAGACCCAGGTGCCCCGGAAGAGTAAGCAATCTGCTTTCTGAAGGACACCCGCCTTGCTGCCCATGTCAAATCCGGTATGAAGAAGGGATTACGTCAATGGAACAGGTCCATTTTCATTTGGGAAACAGGTTTTGTTCATACCTGTCAACCAAATCATGATGACGTCCATCAAACTTTAATAAGGATGACTTCAACTTAAGAGCAACATACCCCTGTCTGAGCAATTTTTCTGTCAAGTTTGAAAGTCAAAGTCATCCTGTTTGTCCTAAAGTTTTGTATTCAACCTTTCCCTGGTGTCAATTTTGAGGTGAAGGTCAAGATAAGATGCCGACTTGGCAGCGTCTGTTGTATTCTTAATTTCGAGTTCATTGGGACAGATGAGATGTAAGAAGTTCCCAAAACGTGAATTGTTGAGTGATAAAACATCATCTAAATGTATGTAGCGAAAGCTGAAATTAAAGGTACGGGCTAATAATTTTTCTGTTTTTCCTTAAGCAGCCCGTTAAGGAAGTCTGCCTCATATGAGTAAATGAACAA
Organism: Mytilisepta virgata; assembly: GCA_028015205.1. Classification (NCBI taxonomy): domain Eukaryota; kingdom Metazoa; phylum Mollusca; class Bivalvia; order Mytilida; family Mytilidae; genus Mytilisepta; species Mytilisepta virgata. The sequence goes on from CM051513.1 coordinate 1,524,070, forward strand.
GTCGGCGGGGGGAGGGGGGTTGGGCACAATTAGTGCCCAAGGAATGCCAATTGTCTGTTGGAAAACACGTCCACCAATTTGAACAAAGATGTTGTCGATCAAAAATTGAATCATCGACCTCTGTATATATTTTGTTAGATTTATAGTGTTTTTTTTTTTAACAAAATATGGTTTATCTCTACCAATGACAATGTATTTGTATCTGCTGTTGCCATTTTTATTTTGGCGGCATCGATTGATTAGATCTTTCAACTTCTCCTTGAGTTGTGAATGAGGAATGGTTAATTTCAGGGTTTCAGGCTAGCTACTGAGTTATTTATACCTGAAGGGACTTTTAGACCACCAGCGGAGGTATCAACGCAGTAACAATAACGAACTACAAACTGTGATAAATTTCTATCATTATGATGAATATGATATGCGTGACATGATTTGTTTGGATCAGTTGTTTGACGTTAGAGCAATATCAGAATATGATAGCTTATTATAAAAAAGGGGAATCAATAATTAAAGTAGATAAACTGCAATTATTGTCCAACACTAATGTATCATTATCTCCACTGAATTACGTAATAATTAGTTAGTTTTTAAAATGTATTATATCGAAAGAAAATATATATTTCTTTTAATAACATTTAATGAAAGAATACTTAATCAAAACTAAAAGCCGTTCTGTGTATAACATGATTTATATTAGTTTGTCTTTGGCAGTTCTTTACACATGGCAGTTGTCCTAAGGGGAAATTGTTCTGCTTCCCCTGTCACCGTGTGTTTATATAACATCCCGTTGTACTGTAGATTCTCCTTCAGGCATGAGTGAGTTATGGAATTTCTCGACCCCAGATAGTTAAATTTTCGATTTTCAACACGCGAGCTTTTAGCGAGCGTGTTAAAATCTAAAATTTAACTATCGAGGGTGGAGAAATTCCATAACTCAGAGTAAATTAAAGGATAATCTGTTTCTCATATGATTTTCGACAAAAACCCCAAGAAAATGTCGTTGCTATGTAGTTTGTTTACATAGACGTCATTTCGGGACCTCTCTAGTTCCAATAACTGTAGAAAAAAAACGGCGGTAATTCCCACGTAGAAATTTAATCACCCGGAAGTGGTTAATAATATTATGTATTTTTTTTCCATCTATTAAACACGTCAAGAATAGAAGAAATAAAGATAATTTAGTTGTTTTAAATTTAATTATTTCATTGAAGGAAATATACCATTCCGTTTGGCATATGGTAGTAATGGCTGGTTGGAGATTTACTATAATGGAAGATGGGGCTATGTATGTAGTGCCACATACAGGTCTTCGAGTGATTTTAATTCCTTATGCCAATATCTTGGTTACTCCTAGTAAGTATTTGAACTGGATATAACACATTGCCTGTATTTTGAATTTCAATTTGAACTCGAAATTTATCTCTTGTATAATAAAACGTATCACAAAATACCGAAATACATTTGATGCACTATATAGCCATTTCGGCGACTGACAAGTCATTAGCAGTGCTCGAGATCAAAGTGTTGGAAAACCGATTAAAGATATAACGATGAATTAATAAGCATAACTATCAAAAACCAAAACAATTAAAAGAAACAGGAATCCAAACTCAGCTAAGGGCTACCTCTGGATCAGCAGGAAGAGCCTTAGAAATTTCTGATAATTTTGTCAAATTGTGAACGGAAAATTTAAAGGCATAATAAATAGGTTGATACTGTAAATTCAGAAACTATTGCGTGCATTTAAAATAACGATTTTGTCATTTTTGACCAAAATTCGATTTTAATTTTTGAGATATTGAGAAAAACCGCTTCATTCATATAGAAAATTCCAAAATTCGAGCATAAATTATTGCGGTCGATGCTTTCGCAATGATAAAAACATCGCAATACTTTTCGAATTTACACTACACAAGAATTTAACATATATGTTAAATCCTTAAAATACAAAGTATCAGTTGCTTACTGGGCCTAATTGTTCAAAAGTTAACTGCAATTTTCAGTTTCAAATTTTGCTTATTTGATTATTCCTAAGGACTGAACATTTTCTGATGGGTTGATCGTATCACTTTGTGTGTGTATGCAAACTTGTGTACATAAATATCACTTAACAATCGAAATAATGGACAGTGAAAAAAGCTGATTTACATTCGAACAAATGGGCCCTTATACAGTTGGGGACTTGAACTGTTAGTCGTTGCTTTCCTTACATGTAACGTCAATTAGTCCAAATTCTTTGATACCAATTTTGATGCACAGGATGTGTACATTGTTGATTGACGACTCGTCAATTAAGAAATTATTAACTAGGCAAACTAGTAACAGTAAAAATAAAAAATTAAAGGACACAACCAAAATAAAAATAATAAGTGAAACCATTTGAAATATTATGAAGAGCAGATGAGAACAGTAAATGTCTGTCCAACACCCATGTAATAGTAGAAAAAACTTAAGGATGATCGTTGGTCTAATAGGAAATAAACAGGATTTGAAATAGGTGTTTTAGTTTGAGAGAACATATAAATAGTAAACAAATAAGCAAGAAAAAAATATAGGTTCATGTGCTCATTTTAGAGCTATAAGGCCTTGGAAATGTGCAGGAAAAGGGTTTTCTCTGGATTTTTCATTGTCTTTGCATTGACAACTTCAGTCTCTCAAAGATGTATGAAAAAATAAAAAGGATTTCAGAAAATTTTGTCAAATACCATTTTAAGGTATATATGATTGAATTATAAAAGAAAAAGTGGGGGTTCATGGGCAAAAAAATTCATGTTTAAGAAATGGATAAACCCGATGATTCCAAAAATCTGACAAAAAGACCAAAACATGACCAGCGAGCACCCTTAAAACACAAATATCAAATCAGCAGAACGTTCAAGTAAAGTGTACAACTTTTCAATTTTTTCAATGCCAAATAGGTGCATGACAAAATGCACCTGTTTTATCCCAATTACCATCCTAAACAACCCAATAAAAGTATATAAACCTGAATCGATCAAACTATTTCCACGCAACAGAAATATAACTCTTTGACCCCAATTTAGGTAACTCCGCTGCACCCTGCAGACATTTAGAATCAGATTATGTTATCCATATTTGGATAACGTGTGCTATGGTTGTAGAGGACAACGCACGCCATTTACATGTAACACCTAACAGTGAAAAACCAACTGGAAAATGCATCATCAAAATAAAAAAAATCAATAATATATATACAAGATTAAGGCACTGTTGTTTGAATTATGATAAATTCATCATGTATACATGGTATATCCACGTTGTACTTTATTTCTTTATCATCTCTGGTATTCGTGGACCGCCGAAATTATCATGCAAAGACAGTAAACATAATATACACTTACCATTTTCAAATAAAAACTGACAGGTGGTCTTTCACTGTGTACATTAATTTGTCAAATGATCTTCATTAAGGATGTTCGCTGCTCAGTCTCAAAATAACAGCCTTAAAAGAAAAGAAAAATGGGTGTTAGCGGGAAAAATAATTCATGCCATTCCCAATAAATAAAACCAGATGATTCTGAACATCTGACAAAAATTCAAAAACATGACCAGCGAACATCCTTAATATCAAAATCTGTTTCAAAAGGTTGTTAAGGATTTGTCTACTAATTCTTATTGTAAATTTGCTAAAAAAAATACGTTACGATCAAGTACTTCCAATTTGTGTAGTTCCATGAAACTTTGGACGACAAAATACAATGTCAGTGATACTACAGGCTCTGGTAATATCTTTAAATCTAAATTTTACAGTGCATCTGGAGTTTCGATGCGATATAGTCCCAGTTCAAATGGCCTTTTAACGAACCTGCAATGTCCAGCATATAGTTCATACGGAAGCGGAATGTACCATTGTACCGGAAGTAATTATGGTTCTAGCAACTATTGTCGTAACAGGCTTTATTTATATTGCGGTTAGTATGTTTAATCATTATTAAAGTGTACTAATTTCGCCAGCTGTCGTCATCTGGACGCTGTTGTTAAATATTAGTAAAATATTAACTGTTTCCTATTAGCAACCCTAAAACCAAAGTTTGATTCAGTATGACTTTGGATGAAAAGCTGACTTGGTTAAAACATATTCAATATATTAATACAAGATGCAGCAAGGTATTAAACTGTATGAAAGTGCTTACTGGTACTAGATGGGGTGATAAAAATAAATAAAAATCAAAACAAACAAAATCAAAACAAAACAAAAAAAAAAGAAAGAAAACGAAAACCCTGTACCACAACAAAGTTATCGATAGTTAATACGACAGGTATACAAAATATGCAAAAATACATAGATAAATAACCGACAGAGTGGCGTCTCTTTAAATAGCAATTAGGAACATTGTGTCCAACTACATGTATTACAACTGGTCCGAGTTGTCTCAAAGTCACTTTCTATTTGGCCAGAATACAGGTCATTATCACTTTTTCAAACTGGTCCGAGTTGTCTTTCTATATTGGTCAGAGTTGTCTTCAGAACTGGTCCGAGTTATCTTGGTCCGAGTTGTCTTTGGTCCAAGTTGTCTTTGGTCCGAGTTGTCCTGATACCAACCAAAGGTATCCGCTTCAGTAGACTGTACCAACCTGAACTTACACGGCTTTGGTTCACTTACCCTCGGTATATTTTATATCTGTTTAATTGAGCTATAAATAAATGTGAATAGCAGCATGAATTCGTGGCGATAAACGCCAAGTGACAAAGTTATGTTCAGTAGCTGTTGATTTCATCACTCAAAACATTTGAACTGATTGGTCAATACGAACTGTTTTATCTTAAATATGAGACTAGATATCTTTAGGTAGATTCCACATCTTCATGGAATTGAAACCTTAACCATGTTTTGACACTTCACCATATGTTAATATCTTGCAATGTGTGGTGCCCTTTAGGCAGTGCAACATACTAACCAAATGGGAGCATCTCATGTCACTGTCGGATTTTAGTGGAAATTAAAATCGCTAGTACTTTGCTTTCTGTTCTGCCTTGGTTTAATTATAAATTCATCAAATGTTCCCTAGTTGTATTTGTCTATGTCTATGTTCCATTCTTCTGAATTTGTCTTGCCTTTAGGTTTCTATCTTCTGTTTTTGTTTCAATTTTTTTGGCTTCTGTATTGTTTTGCTATGGGTTTACTCCTATTTTTATAGGAGTTGTCCATTGTTTGTCAGTTGTCAGTGTTTATTTGTTGTGCTTGAGGTTGTTCATTTGTCTTCCCGGGTTTGTCTGTCCAATGGATTACGTTTTTTTTTTATTTGCTCCTTAGGTATATTTATCCTCTTTGCTCATTCGAGTATACCTCTATTGATAATCCACCGGTACGTAATGGCGACATAAGAACGTCAGTGGTTACGATTTTTGTCAATTGGAACCCTTATCAAGTTGTCACTTGGATTCGTCGCTACAATTTACTGATACGTTGTGGATAATATTCTACAAAATACATAATTAAAATTTTCAACACAAAAATGTATTATTAGAATAGTGTTAACAACGAAATAGATAATTGGAAATGATAATGACACAGCAATGAATCAACGAAATCCCATCGACAGAACGTGAAACAAAAAAATGTCACAAAAAGCACAAAACAAAACAAAATCGAAACAGTAGTGAAGCAGGATAGTATGACATACATTATTTAGGTTAAATAGGCTATACATCTTCAAGATATACATGTACAATATTGGTCTCACTAGATATAAGTTCTAGAGATAAGCGAAATATAAAGGTAGTACAAAAATTTATCTATTTTCTTGGTGTCGGGGTCTAGATCTGCGAACAAAATGCGTAATTGGTTTTTATATATAAAAATGAGTTACATCTTTATTTATCGTTTTTCGGTCCCTATATTTCTGTTATTGTCTTGTACCGTATCTGAATACAGTCAAACTGCCCTTAAAGGGTATCTGTATATAGCAAATCATTGCCTATAATTGGTACTGGGAGAATGACACTGAAATGAACAATCTTGAAAAATAAACCTCTGTAAAGGCCACCTGTTTGTTCTTTATATACATGTTTTACTATATTTCATGAATACATTGATTATGAATACATTAATTATTCAATCAATCAAACTTTTACTCTCATTGAAATCATGGAATACAATTTGTGACAAATATAATGAAATACAACAATAAAGAAAAACGTTATTGTAAATACAATATAGTAGATTGAGTATATACAATCTTAGTCTCCTGTCCTCAGTTCTGCATGATGACTGTTTTATAAAGGAACTTAGTTTTTCTACTTGTTTGTGTGTCGATGGCGTTAGAATAAATTTCAACTTTTCTATAGTCTGTAAGATGATCAAAATTGATGTATTTTTCGTTAAATAGCGATAAAGTTTATAAAGGTGTGCCTTATATTTTTGTTCTTTTCAAAATACAAGAAGAACTGCATCTCATCTTCTAGTGAGTTACAAGTTTGGCATAGCCTATTTTCCCTTTGAATTTTTAGCTGTCTACCTTTTTTAAATAAGTAAGCTATGGTCACTTATTCTTAATTTTGTAATTTGTTGTCTTTTTTAAAGCTTTTACAGTCTAAGAAATAAAATTGTTTTACAGATTCCTATACTACGTATGAAACTTATACAGTGGAACCAAATGGTAAGTAAACTTAATATTTAACGGCACTGCATACTATCGGTAGCGTGGCCGAGCGGTCTAAGGCGCTGGCGTAAGGCACAAGTCTCGTCGGAGGCGTGTTTTCCAATTTCACTGCTGCCAGGTATTTTTGCAAAAATATCTTATATAAGGCATCATGCTTTGGAAGGGTAAAGGATCTTGATAAATGTAAAGTCATTATACATATTCTCTGAGATTCTCAAATCCAAAGATTCACATGTAAATACACATTATACTTTTAAGGTAAAGGGTACAAATGCACCTTATTATCCCTGCACTTTCGAAAAAAAAAAATAAAATCAGGGATATAGCGTCCGTCCGTCCGTCACACTTTCTTGTGTCATCAACTTCTCTTTCAATTTTGGGTTTAGGAACTTAATTTATATATATATATATATATATAATGGTTGTATTCCACCTGTAGATATATATATATATATATATATATATATATATATATATATATATATATATATATATATATATATATATATATATATATATATATATATATATATATATATAATGGTTGTATTCCACCTGTAGATGCGCAATAAGGTTTTATTATTTTCATTTTCGAAACAAGTGGCCCACAGGATTTGAACTTCGAAAAATTTGAATTATAGCTTGTGACATAAACTCGTCTTTCAATTTTCCATCTACGCATCTTATTTCTATACAGTATTATCATGCATTACATGCAGAGGAGATTAATTTTTTAGAGTTTTAATTTTATAAAATTGGGGCCTTATGGGGTCGAATTTCGAAAAATTGTAAATTTCAGCTTGAGATTTTTAAATTTTTGCATTTTATTGGTTTAGTTTAAACTTATTTATTTATAGTGGATTGGGAAAACATGTTATATCAACTTATACTAATCCCTCTCCACTTTCATTTTATTTTTAAACAGTAGTGTCATGCGCCATATATAGATGCGCAATAAGGTTTTAGAATTTTAATTTAAAAAAATTGTGGCCCACAGGTATCTTCACCATAATGGATTTGGACGGCAAATTTATATATGATTAACAATAAATCAAACCAAATGTTTAACCTTTAAAAGACTGATTACAAAGACATATTTTTGCAAGTCTAACATCTATGTTGGATGGGACACTTAGATGTATAGTATTTCCTATGTTTGAAAAAAATACCGTGGCCATTGACATTACTTAAAATGGAACATCCGGGGCTTTTGTATTACGGTCATTTATGGGCGAAATTACCTTAACTTTACTCTTGTGAGCTATATGAAAATACCAGTAAGTTGTTTGGTCTTTTTGGTGCCGACCTTTAAAACCCAACAGTAGATATAAGGATCGACGGTTATTCAGATACTTATTTGCCAGAAATGTACTATCTGAACTTGTCTTGACTGATCTTGATTGACAACAGGTTTGGATTTGTCCTAATACGATGTATCTTGATATTGAAACTTTGGTTATGCGTGTTTTTAAGGATTGAACGTAGTTTTGTTTTAGTCTATTCGAAATAACCTCAATCACGTGGTGCACACTAAATAGCCCGAGTAGCTTAATGCTTATAATTTAATTACAACGGTTGTTTTGACGTTCCCTTTAATGACGTCATAGTAGACTAGAAAATTTAGTCTGATATGATAGACGAAAATAATTTGACCAATCAAATGAATCATTGCATCCAATATTAAATTATTATTAGATGTATTTACTTCCTATGTCTACTCGGTAGTATTAAAAAAAATATATATCGTTACCCATGATAACACTTTTAAAGACAAGATACCAAATTTCGTGAGTGTAATATGGATTTATAGTCTAAGCCTCCATCAGGTAGGATTGTGTCCAGAAATTTAGAAAGCGAAAAGAAAAAGCAAAATACACATTGATAAAAATTCATTGTTTTACTTTTAAAACGATTTAAATCATTTAACATACGAACAAATGGCAACATTGGTTTTTTCTGACACAATTCAAAAATAAATAAGGTGATTTGTTTTTAGGATGTAAATCTTCTCTACCAGCTGACGTAGTATTCGTGGTGGACGAGTCAGGTAGTGTAGGGTCATATGACTTCGATAGGACACGATATTCGATCACCGACACCATTAATCGCCTTGACATCCGGTCCGATCTAGTTAGGGTCGGTGTGATGACATTTGACGATGGCGTACGAACAATCTTTAACTTGAACACCTACACAGGGAACCCTTATAGTATGGAAAATCAGGTCAGGTCAATGTCCTATTCTGGTGGCGGAACTGATATTGCCAGTGCTACGTCAACCGCGTGCAACTCCATGTTTACCAGTGTCAATGGTGATAGAGCGAGCGCTCAGAATTACTTAGTGCTTCTAACAGACGGGCAGTCAGATAGATCTGCAGCACAGAGAGCAGCCGACTCTTGCAGAGCTTCTGGCACCAGGATTATTAGTGTTGGGATTGGTGATAGTGTCGGCGAGACGATGCTGAGAAATATGGCATATAACTACGATTACTATCTTAGCACTAATTATTCAGATATAGCCAGCTTCCTGCCAAAATTAGTAACTACGGCTGTAAATTGTGGAGGCTTAGGTAAGCTGTCAGTTTCTTATTCACAGTAACAGTGACGTTCTTTGTGGCCCTATTTTTCACAGTTACCACGAACTTGTTCATAAAAAAAAAGACTCATTTAAAATACACTCCAGTCTTTATGTTATACGAGTAGAATGTTAAGAATGGTGAAAAATCACTGTTAAAATGTAAACCACTCTGTCATAAAAGAGTAAACCACTCTGTCATAAAAACAAATCCTCCAGATACATAATGTACTTTTTTAACTTTCTGTACAAAGGTGTATATATAGATTCTCCTCCAGCTACTAGTGAGTAATGGAATTTAGAGATAGCTAAATGTTCGATTTTCAACATGCGAGCTTTAGCGAGTGTGTTAAAATCTAAAATTTAACTATTGAGGGTGGAGACACTCCATAAATCACGAGTAAATTGAAGGAGAATCTCTTTCTCCTATGATTTTCGCCAAAAACCTCAAGAAAATGTAGTTGCTATGTAGTTTGTTTACATAGAGGTCATTTCGGGACTTCTCTAGTTTATCGTTCCAATAACTGTAGAAAAATTGGCGGTAATTCCCACGTAGAAAGTTAATATTTAATATTTTTTTTCGATATTCGTCCAATAGTATTATATCATCTCCTGGTACCCTTGTTTTCACTTGCAATGAATGTTTAAAATAGTATGTTATTGTTAACTGTTCCTGTTATCAATTTTGTTATTTATTTTTATTTCATTTTTTTTTTGTATTCTGCTCTGGTTAATCATCATCTTAAAAGAGACTAGAAATGTGCCATTTTCAGGACTTTTCCCGCTAAAAGATAACAATGTATCTATAAAAAGCTACATACATTTATGAACATTGTCAGAAAATATATATTTTATTTGTTATCTCCGCGAAATAGGTGAAAAATGTCCGGTAAACATCACATTTCTACATGTTTCTAAGGCACATACAAATAAAAGGTATATTTTGCGATAACTGACATATATTGTATATATATTTGAAGGCATATGTGTTGATCGTAATCATATTTTGGTATCCTCTCAATTTTTGCAGTTTTTTTGGGGTCGATTTAGATCCTTTATTTGTAAATAACAAAGGAGATTGCAGATTCCTGTTGCCTGAAAAACAGATAGGTTGCCTATTTATCATAACATAACCATCAACAAATTCATTACTACCGTTTTTCTCCAGTATTTAAAAAACACTCTTCCAACTAGGATTTTATTTACTTTGACGTTAAATTCTTTATCCTACAGAATCAACAGATGCCAAACATATAAATGTTAACTGTCAGCACAGTAACTGGTACGTGAAGGTAGACCTACAGGCACTAGAACAAAAATATAAAGATTTTAAAGATGGCGATATTTACCTCGGGACAGACAGTTGCACCGGAAATCGGAATGGAAATTATCTTATATTCAGTGAAGATTTCACTACATGTGGAACTACCAAAACGGTAAGGACACAAAAGCTTAGGAGGATTTATAGTTTCTTCTTTTTCATACGGTCCTAGGAAATCTTAAAGTGTGGCTTATTTAAAATTTATGTTGCTTGGAATTTGGTAAGTCTAAAGGATATAAAAATTCCTTAAAAGGCTTTCCGACGTCAGGGGAATCTCGGGGTAATTTCCAAAGGGATTGTTCCACCAGATGTTGATTCGCCATTCGGTTGACGACTATGCATCATCTATTTCACTCTGTTTCTTTTAAGTAGACCTGAACCATTTTTTTTAATCTACTTCTTTTTCATACGGTCCTAGGAAATTTTAAAGTATGGCTTATTTACAATTTATGTTGCTTGGGATTTGGTTAGTCAAAAGGATATACAAATTCCTTAAAAGGCTTTTCGATGTAAGAGGAATCTCGGAGTAATTTCAAAAGGGATTGTTCCAACAAATGTTTATTCGCCATTCGGTTTCCTATCCACAAACATGAAGAGAAAGTATTTCTAATTTTTAAATTTTTATATCTGAAGTAAAGATTTTAAATTGTAAGGTATATAGATTGAAATGTATTTACAATTTCACAAATTCTAAGATGAATCTACTGCTCGTTAACATTTGATGAAAATTAGATTTCCAGTGACAAACAATGTCCCAACAGATGTTACGATCTGGTGACAAACAATGTCCCTCCAGATGTTACAATCTGCCCAGTGACAAACAATGTCCTAACAAATGTTACAATCTGGTCACAAACAATATCCCAACAGATGTTACAATCTGGAATGAGTACGTAATCCTTTGCATTTTTGTGTTTAATTAGCTATTGGGCCTTAGGGACGCAAAATGACCTGTGGCTTATGATATGTACGTCTTAGAGTACTACAAATATTTTGCTTGAGCTCTATAATCTTCTCTGTACTTCTGATGTAATAATATTCATTTATTCTGTCTTTTTATCACTTACAGACTGATGGTGATAAAGTTACCTATCACAACACATTGATATACGCTGTTCACGACTCCAATCAGCATTATATTATACAAGAGTACAGGTTTAACATTAGCGTTTCTTGTGACATGTCAAGTTCTGAATCTGGCGAATCCAATATTAATATTTACCATGGAAAATTAGAACAACAGACAATAGGCGGGGTTGGACATTTTGCAGTCCAGTTAAAATTCTACAGTGATTCCAAATATCAGCATGAATTCAACGGCTTCCCGCCGTCATATATGGTTGGCCAGAACGTTTACGTAAAGGCTGTGACACCAATTCATGATTACAATGTCAAAATGCGGTTGTCTGAATGCTACACCAAACCAAGTAAATATGCAAGTGATGCATACACTTATTATCTGATACAAAACGGGTAAGTAAAAAATCAACTGTAAATGAGCAGAAAACATTGCTGTTCGTTACTATGAAAAAGTACGAATACCGAAGCCTCAACAGAGGAAAAAAAACACAATCGAGAACACCAAAAGGACAAAGTAAAAAACAACTCAAAAACCAAAAATTACACACAGAAACGAACTCAAATTCCGGGAGTTAACTCAGGTGCTCCGGAAGGGTGAGCAGTTCTATGACAGACGGATGCCTTTTGTCGTGTTGGAAACTGAGACTCCATAGCGGAGATTTGGATCGGTGTAACGACTATGCATCATCTATTTCACTCTGTTTCTTTTAAGTAGACCTGAACAATTTTTTTCAATATAAGCAAGATGATTTATAGTTCATTTTTGTGTCATTTTGTTAAATCTTTCCCGCGAGTATCACTGCAAAGAATCAAATTGCAATGCCTGCTGGAACACTTTGTTCCGAATTTTCTATTATCGTTAATAGAAAAAAAGTGTAACAATTATGTTTTTTCATTACTGCCTGCAGTAGAAAAAATCTTCATAAGGTATATCTCAGTTAAAAGCCATTATTAAAATGAACTGATGTTGCTTTCTAATCTAAAAAAATATTTTCGTAAAAAAACAAAGAAAAAAAAACAGAATAGAAAACAAGAGAGGTCAACAATAAATAAAGAGCATAACAAAGGTGCCGTACTCCTAAGGTGTATTCAATAGGGGAAAGTCCACAAACACCGATTAAAACGAAAAGAACCTCAACCATATCAACCAGACGAACAACTGGAGAACAACTGTCTTATTTCTGACTTGGTACAGGTATTTTTCGAAGAAAATGGTGGGTTAAGCCAGGTTTTACGACTAGCCAAACCTCTCACTTGTATGACAGTCGTTCATTTTTCAAATGACATGTCAATCAACCAACGTCAACCAACAGACAGAACCATTGACAAAAAGTAACAAAAAGCACTAAATACAAACATAAACACAACAGGGTGTCAGTATAGTCTGACCTGATACAGAGACTGTACGGTGGTGGGCTTAAACACAAACATAAACACAACATAGAGTCAGGATAGTCTGACTTGGTACAGAGACTGTGCGGCGGTGGGGTTAAACACAAACATAAACACAACAGAGAGTCAGGATAGTCCGGCTTGGTACAGACACTGAACAGTGGTGGGGTTAAACAAAAACATAAACACAACAGAGGCAGTATAGTCTGACTTGGTACAGAGACTAAACATTGGTGGGGTTAAACACAAACATAAACACAACATAGAGTCAGGATAGTCTGACTTGGTACAGAGACTGACTAGTGGTGGTGTTAAACACAAACATAAACACAACATAGAGTCAGGATAGTCTGACTTGGTACAGAGACTGTACGGTGGTGGGGTTAAACACAAACATAAACACAACAGGGTGTCAGCATAGTCTGACTTGGTACAGAGACTGTACGGTGGTGGGGTTGAACACAAACATAAACACATCAGGGTGTCAGTATAGTCTGACTTGGTACAGAGACTGTACGGTGGTGGGATTAAACACAACAGAGAGGCAGGATAGTCCGGCTTGGTACAGACACTGAACAGTGGTGGGGTTAAACACAGACATAAAAACAACAGAGAGTCAGGATAGTCTCACTTGGTACAGAGACTGAACTGTGGTGGGGTTAAACACAAACATAAACACAACAGAGGCAGTATAGTGTGACTTGGAACAGAGACTGAACATCGGTGGGGTTAAACACAGACATAAACACAACAGAGAGTCAGGATAGTCTGACTTGGTACAGAGACTGAACTTTGGTGGGGTTAAACACAAACATAAACACAACAGAGGCAGTATAGTCTGACTTGGTACAGAGACTGAACAGTAGTGGGGTTAAACAGAAACATAAACACAGCATAGAGTCAGGATAGTCTGTGTTGGTAAAGGGACTGAACAGTGGTGGGGTAAGGTAAAAAGTCTATTTTTTTCAATTCATGCTTAAAGATTATTGATATTAATATGAACATTATTTTTTCATCGCTGCAGCTGTCCTGCCGAACCAAACGCCTTTATAACGTCACACACAACACACGAAACGAGATTTTACTTCCAAGACTTTGAGTACGCTTTCCATCCAAATTCTATGTTTGTTCATTGTAATGCAACGTTTTGTCATATGAATGACTACTCAAACGAATGTGAACCTCGATGCACTCATCGAAAGCGAGTAGGAAGTGGAATAGGTGTTGAAACTGGAGAGAATATTGACCATATCGAAAATGCCGGAAACTCGTCTTCTGAAGAAAGTGTTCAAAGTTTCGGTCCCATAGGATATGCTGACGATGAAGTAGTTATACACTATACGCAAGGTAAGTGAATTAATCTTTTTATTGCTCTTTGTGGATTTTATGTGTATATATTTTGCGGTATTGTTCATGTACTCATTACGACTTCGTCTTCCAACTCAAGTTGCTTTTACGGGTAATATATTTTCAAACCTTAAAAATTTAACCACACGTATAAATCTTTTTATCAGGACCACAATTGTTACCTGAAGTAGAGTCAGAGACGGAAATGAAATCAACAAGAACTGGAAAACCTCTGTACGTGGTTGGTGTGGTTGTAAGCGGAATTACAATGATATCTTTACTCGTTGCCATGACGGTGTATTTCAAAAATAAAAGACGCAAGGGTCAAAACTATGCAGAAACTAGGACTGTGTAAATAATATACATTTTTTGGTCAATGGATTTGAACGTGTACTGGAGTTTTTATGAACGAATGTGAATATCAACAACATTATTGAAATACTATTTTGCATACAAAAATACTTTTTTATTCATTAATTATTGTTTTTATTTTATTATTTGCCCTACGACTATTAATTTTGTCTTATCTTTGTATTTTAATAAGGCAAACAAATCCAAAGGAAAACAAAACATTGGAAAAGTCTTGGTATTGGTTTCCCATCTGTTTTACAGTTTATGTATATCTGTGTCAATATTCCACTTAAAAGCAACAGTTAGTTATTCAATCTCTAGTCAGACGGATGTTTACATTTATATTCAATTTATAAATTTAACAAGATCGTAGTCTTGACTA
Source organism: Mytilisepta virgata (assembly GCA_028015205.1). Classification (NCBI taxonomy): domain Eukaryota; kingdom Metazoa; phylum Mollusca; class Bivalvia; order Mytilida; family Mytilidae; genus Mytilisepta; species Mytilisepta virgata. The sequence continues at coordinate 1,539,141 of CM051513.1, forward strand.
CACGTAGTCATATGTCCCACGCCGCAGAGAAAAGTCGAAGCCCCACAAGATATACAAAATGTGTATTATTGAAATGGTGCACAGTCATGACAGTATGGATGACAACACATAACAAAAAAAATTGCAGTACACTTAGCGATTAACAATCTTACAAAATTTTAACGAAATCAGCGGTCTCAGAGGAGTTGCGTCCACAAAGTGTTCCCACAGTGTCGAATGAAGAATAAAGTTAAAGTCCCCGTAAGATTTGTCAGATCAAAATGGCAGTGCGTTAGGACAAGTAAATATGGCGACTAACAGTCCTACAAAATTTTAACGAAATCCGACCCGCGGTCTCAGAGGAGTTGCCTGGCAAAGTGTTTCTATATTGTCGAATGTAGAAAAAAGTTAAAGTCCCATAACACCCGTAAAATTTGTCTAATCAAAATGGCGTTGCAATAGGATCAAGTACAAAAGGTGACTAACAATCCTACATTATTTGACCGAAATCCGATCAGCGGTCTCAGAAGAGTTGAGCTGACAAATAACTGTGACGGACGGACGGACACAGACCATTACTATGTCCCTCCATCCCATTGCGGCGGGGGACAAATATGATGAGAGCAACATCACATGAAGTTTGAGTTACAATGCAACTTGAATGTTTCTGCCAATTTCTTGATTTTTGTATATCAGAAGACGATATAGACCCATTTCCACCCAGAAACATGCTTAGTACCCCACCCCCTTCTGGAAAGTACAAAATTATCACATCATGTATGTTTATGCATGCATTGGGTAAAAGATGTTTATGACAGAAACATTACAAATGAACTGTAGCTAGGAATAATATTTAACCACTTAGTGGATGCCTCTGCAGATAGGCACCAAGTACCCTAGGGTATCACCAGTTGCTTGTGTCTCGATACTAGCTTAACATTAATAGTTTAAACGGCCTGTTCTAAGAACATTCAACTTGTTTCAAACCTTGGGAGTATATTTCTCCGCATAGTTGGTCTAGATGGTTTAAACATTACCTATTTCAGAAATTTGTGGGCTTTTGAAAATGTGCTCTTCAGAGTTTGTTTACTATTACTGTTTCGGATATTAGCATTTGAGGGGTTGAACACGCCTGATGAATTGTAAGTCAATGAAATCTGCACACCATCCGAACCATTTTTTTTTCAATCATGGAATTCGTCCTTATGCATGGTTTTACAAAAAGTATCTACTTCAAATATCTGATACGCCTTCCCTCTAAACATGGCTGTATTCAAAAATAGTAAAAACAATCTTAATTGTTCAACCTCATAATATTTTTCTGTGGAAATTTCATATTTCAGAACTGAAATTCACAAATAATACACAAAACTATAAAAAAATTAATTCTAAGAAAAACACTTTACAATTTAAGGTGGTACCCAACACCTTGACTAAAATAAATTTGGCTCGTTTAATTTTTATAAAACTTTTTGGAAATATTTACTTTGACCTGTTGACATAAATGTTGATTTTTTTTAGTAAATAGAATTTCACACTTCACGGGAATAATTTCATTGAATATATAGCAGTTTGCCAAACATCAATTTTGATCATAGAGAAGCTTAATTTCTCTTTACTTATTAAATTTGATTAAAACGCTCTGGTGACTTTTAGGAGTTATCTACCTGTAGTGTTGGGTACCACCTTAAGGACACAAAGGAACATAAAACTAAACAGATAACAGGAAAGTTCAAAAATCAAAATACCAATCAATCAATGCTAACAAACAAACAGAACCCATGACACAAAATAACATAACAAGCACACAAAACAGGATAGTCTGACTTGGTACAGACACTGAGGAGTGGTGGAGTAAAACTGGATTTTTAGGTAACCACAACCTAATTTTATCTATCTAGAATTAAGGTGGTACCTAACACTACCGGGAGATAACTCCAAAAAATCACCAGAGCTTTTTAATCAAATTTAATAAGTAAAGCGAAATTAAGTGTCTCTATGATGAAATTATTCCCGTGAAGTGTGAAATTTTATTTACTAAAAAAATCAATATTTATGTCAACAGGTCAATGTTAATATTTCCTAAAAATTTTATGAAAGTTAAACGAGCCAAATTTATTTTAGTCAAGGTGTTGGGTACCATCTTAAACGATATTTCATAGACATCGGAAATTGCTGCTTTATATAGCACATGCAGTTTTATTTATCTCATAACCATGTATTAATATCCCACAGTATGCTATTCCAAAAATCCTACAATTCTTTTCATTTTAATTCAAATTTATTTTGGGAATGGAAACAAACAAAAAATACAAAACATACAATGTATGTTGAACTTCCATTGACTTCAAGTAATCACGATTGGATAGGATCATATATATGTCTACTTTCCCTGGGATATATTCCATCTCTCTGTAAAGGTTCGTATGTTAATGCTGGATCTGTAATGGAAATGCATAAAATTAAAATTCTTATCTTGTTTTACATATCTCTGTTTATATATATAATGGGGTTTTTGGTCTTCAAAATGTTTCGGTTTTAATGCTGCTGATGAGAGGTAACAGCATAGTATAAATTTACTATATCTAATATTAGTATCTTTGGATTGTTATTTTGAAACTCTTGGGGTGATGCCTCTGCTGGTGGACCCTAGGTTCCCGAGGGTATTTACCAACCCAGTCGTCAGACTTGTCTGACATGATTATTCATTGATTTGTTACAGAAATCACCAGTATTTAGCAAAATTCAAAAATAATAGAAATACTAAGGGTTCATTCCTTGTATTGCACATGGTAGATCTCCTTAGCTGAAATTTGGCTTCCTATTTCGGTATTTTTGGTTGAGTATTTCTTGTTTAATATAAGTTTGGTTTTTGGTCTTCCAAATGTTTGAATGCTGCTGATGAGAGGTAACTCCTTGAAATGCGTCGTATACAGCATAGTATAAATTTACTATATCTAATATTAGTATCTTTGGATTGTTATTTTATAAGTGGTTGATGTGGATAAATATTGTTATTATTAGTAGTAATGGTAGTGTTAGTAGTCTATGGAACATTTGTCAATTAGAATAAGGTTTTTATTGCTTTTCGGTATTTAGTGAAATCATACGAAATTGCGGAAAAAGGTACCATCTGAGTCTGCTTATCTTCTGATTTAACCAACTTCGACAATTGTTGTTGAAGATTGAATAGTGTATGTTATGCAGTGTGAAATTGTAAAGATGACAAATATACCCATGGAGCAAATCAAAAAACGTAATTCAATGGACAGACAAATGAACAACCACAAGCACTACAAATAAATACTAAAAACTAAAAAACAATGAACAACACGAACTCCTATAAAAACCAGGAGTGAACCCAGGTGCTTCGGAGGAGTAAGCAGTTCCTGCTCCATATACGGCACCCATCGTGAAGTTCAACAAAGCCAATACGGTGGAAGTCACAAATCGGTGGAGGCACATGTAACTAACCCATCAAGACAAAACAAATTTTCCATTTCTGTTCAGTTTTATTTTCTTTAATGTTAACATAAACTCTTTATGAGAACTAAAATTTGATGAAATTGTAACTAACCTCTGCAGACATGAAATTTTCACTTACCTCTGGAGACATTAATGAAATTCCCTATTTTTTGTTAAGTTTTTTCTAATGTCATGTTATAATTCAATGATATCCAAATTATGCATACTACAGCGTCAATTTACATAAATCTACCTATAAGAGCTAAACATTGACAAAATTGTTAGTATACTTCATAGACATTAATGCACTTTCCTATTTTTTTTTTCTTTTTTTTTTTGAACTCGTTCGAGTCGAGATATATTTCCAATTTGTCCAATGCGTTTAAACTTCTGATTACTCAACTCGGGTGATTCGAAATCTCGGTTAACTCGAGAATATTAAAAAGTCCTGCGAAGAAAAAACAATGTAATTTTACCTCGATGTGTCGAAGTTTGAAGTCCCAAGTCGTATATAACATGTATAATATTTTTCTGTTACATATTTACCTCGCAGTCTTAAAATCTCGGCAGTTGAAAATCATTAATGAGAAAATCTTTTGACACTTTTTACTCCCTTTCTAATACACAAATAATATTTGTTTTTATAACGGTTAGTGTGGCCCGGCCTGTTCAAATTAACAAGATGTCAGATTAATGACCCTTTCCTGTTACACTTTTTATATGCGTACAAAGCGGCCTGTGTTGGTAATCAATTTCACAAGGCATTATTTTTTAAACTAAAGTGATTACCCAAGCCGAAACAATTGTTATTTTAGGTAACGTAATAATGTTTAAATTGATAATTAAACGGAACAACGAGCTTCCGACCACAGAGCCATTGACAGAAGAGGATACAATGGTAATTGTCTATTCTAAGGATGGTCACTTGTGAGATTTTTGAATTTTGGTCAGATTATGCCAACTCCTCAGGGTTAATCCATTTATAGTATTGGATATTTTTTCACCAGCAACCCCCTATTTTTTTTTCATTTATTTATTATACATATCTAAAAAAAAATGAAAACATGTTATGGAATTCTATATATTAGTTTAATTGTAATTACAATTTGAAAGATTCATCGCATTTACCATTCAAACCAAAGGAAAAATCTAGAGAGTCCCGTTTTCCCGCCATCACCTTATATGTCAGAAACGAGTTCAGCAAAATATAGTTCTCGTTTTCCTATTTTGTTAGTGATTTCAGACTCTATCTAAATGTAAAAGTATTTGAAAATCTATATATTAAAACTCTCACCAGTGCCCATCCTTAAAAAAGTAATCATCAACTGATAAAATAACGTCTTCTCCAAGGAGATTCGATAAATCATACGGGTACTCAAGACAAACAACTACCTGTACTTGCTGGGCTATGTCTTTACAAAATTACATGTATAACGTCATGATCAACCTCGGATGACTCGAACACTTTCTTGTAGTCCCTTCGACTTATCGAGATTCGACTGTAATTCAACTGGCCTGATATCTTAATTATACATCAATTTACCAGGTTTTTTTCTTAGTCTTTTCATGATTTTTTCAATTCCATTAGATTTCCTACCTGTTTGAAATCTCTCATTTGCATATGGCAATGTTTGGTTTGTCCTGCTTTTAGCATCGACGTAATTTGTTGATGGAAGGTGATAGATAGCACAAGGTGCACTGGATTTTACAGTGTTAAGGTTCATTGCAGATCTTGGAAAACTTCCACTTTCTTTGCCTGGATCGTGGTATATTGGGCAATTGTCTGCTTGCGTAGAAAGTTGTTTTGATTTCCTTAAAGTAATAAGAATAATATTTAAATTAAAAAAGCAAAGTTTTTGTCCATTCTGAATGATTATGTTGCACTATTAGAAGAATCTACAGCAATTTTAGCAACGTTTTCAATACTTTCGAATCATATCCAACATAGTAAAAAGGACAAATATACCTAAGGAGCAATCCAAAAAACGTAATCCATTAGACAGACAAAACCCGGGAAGACAAATTGACAACCACAAACACAACAAATAAACACTGAAAACTAAAAAACACAATGAACAACACGAACTCCTATAAAAGCCAAGAGTGAACTCAGGTGCTCCGGAAGGGTAAGCAGTTCCTGCTCCGTATAACGCACCCGTCATGAAGTTCAATCCAGTTGAAGTCACAAATCGGTGGAGGTACAGGAAAACCAAAACAAAACTCAGATTTTTGAATTTTGTTAGTTGTTAATTGTTATACAACTTTAAGATTCATCGCATTTTCCATTCAAACCAAAGGAAAAATCTAGAGAGTCCCGTTTTCCTTAAACATCTTATCACATGTTTAGTAGTAATACATTTGATTTTGCATGGCAGATATGACCGGAAATGGGTGTACCATATCTGCCTGAGATGGTTAAAATCCATATTTGACTTCATAAATTCATATTGACCCTCGAAATTCAATATTGACCCACAAGAACAGAAGTATAGCCAGGTTTTTTAAACCTTACCTATATTTCATCCGTGTGTAGATCGCTATAACAGTAAGAGCTATAATCACTGTACCCATGATTCCTATCACTATTATAAATTTCACATTGTTGTTTCTGTTTCCAATGTTCATTTCTGTTTCTCCTAAAATAGGCGATTAATTTCGATACACAATGTTAATAGTGGACCTATGTCTAAAACGGGTCCCTACAGTGTACCTAAGCATCAAGGTCTGTTAGTGCCCTTTCCAGAAATTCATTTCCGTATCACGAATCTGACTAAAAAATTATAATTTGGAGCAAGTTATTTCCCTTGCTGGGACGTAGTACTGGTTAGCTGCAGTGCAGGGCAACCAGTAGGAAGTAAATATAAATTATTCATTACTTTGATATTCAAATATTTCCAGCTTTATAATCAAGTTTGATTACAAGTATGTTTGAAGGAAAAAGATCGTAAGTAATTCCCAAATTTATATAAACCAAGCATTACGTGCAAATTAACAAGTTTTACTCTTCATTGCAGCGAACCAGTACTATGTCCCAGCAGGGGAAATAACTTGCTTCAAATAATAATTATAGAGTCAGAATCGTGATACCGGAAATGAGTTTCTGAAAAGTGTTTTAGAGTATCGCTCCACTTCTTTCAGATCATATACTTCTGTATGACCGTACTGTTGATCTTAAACTATAGTCTTTCACTTTCTGGATTGGATTTAAAGCATAGAGATCCAATTTTGTTTACTTTGAAATTGAAGTGGTTATTTTGAAGCAAGACTGCGATAATTGTAAATTGTAAAATTCGTAAAATCTAAGGACTATCTCCCTCGTGCATAGACCTGTTCTTAGATGGTTTTGGCTTTAACCCTTTTGGTCATATTGATATTTTTTAATTTTCTCTTCAACCTTTTTCATTGTTGTTTTGGTTTTCAACTTTTAGGCCTTGTGCACAAATGATGAGTCGTAAATCGACGTAATGTTAACATCTTGTGTATCAACACTGGCATCAACGTATTCTAATTGTTTCGCATCACGGTGCGGAGCTATTAGTTTCAGTAGACATACACGCTATCTTGAAATAATAAATGATCGCTGATTGGTTACTTTATGATGCGGCTGAGATACAGCAACAGCCATTGGTTTAAATGAGATAAAGAATAACAGACTTTACTCGTTCAGGATAAGTCATCAAAAGCCGGAAAATTAACTATGTGTATATCTGTTCCGATCAACTGTCATTACATGTTTTTGTAATATTCATATATTCTGAAATTCATTATTGAAATCAATTATTAATACGTGTATATTTGTTTTGTTAATCTGCAATACACACGGTTTGTTTTGCTTAATCGTATACACTATAATCCTATGTTTACAACAAAAAATGCATGATCTCTACTATATAACTTCTGTCAATCTAGGCACACCTCCAGAGTCGTGTCTATTTGTTGTTTTCGCGCGGAAAATGTAACTGGTCAACAAGATATACTGGGTTTGCAATACAACAAAACTATTTAGTCGAGGGCTTACATAGGTCTGGTCTTCTGTCCAATTCCATATGCATTAAATTACGTTTGTTTTATAAAGTTTACTAGTGACGCTAAGAGCGGGAATTTCCTTATCAGGAATAATATTTTGTGTACAGATAACACATCCATTTAATTAGAATAAGGAACAAAAACATTTATTTTTATGCTTTATGTTTTATTCATAAGTTTATTTTTTAATTATATTGTATGTTTTATCTATGTTTTATTATGCTTGAATTAGGCCTTCAATTCATAAACATTATTGCAGAAAGGCAAAGATAAATAGAACATGTAGACGAATAGAGAACAGGAAATACTTCGACTGGCTCCAAAAAATTCACACAAAATCGATTGATATGAACATATTTTTTAACCTAATTTCTTTGTATTGTACTTTTACCTGTAGACTAATAGAAACACTAAATGCACAACAAAGTATATACATGTAGTTAAGCATATATTTAGTGTATAATCTTCAGTAAGATTAAGCCATTTTCTCACTGTTAAAGGGGGTCGTAAAAATTAATTCGATATAGCAGTATATTTGCGATATCCGGAACAAAGCCTATAAATTACTACTTAATTTGAGCAAGTCAGGGTTAAAAATTATGATAACATAACTGAATAACTTACCAGAGGTGGCAGTCCTATCTATAGTGGAAATCTCACACATATCTCCATTAAATCCAGGTACACAGGTTTTACAGGTCCCGTTTGTATTGACACAGTCATTGTTCAGGCAGGTAGAACTACATTGCAAAGCACAGCCCGTGCCGTACCAACCAATGTCACATGCTACAATAGTCATGTGATCACAGATTATATTTATAAGAAATAATGAACGTCAATAAACAAAAAATGGATAACAGGAAAGGTCAAAAAAGACATACCAATCAATCAAAGCAACCAAATTGACAGAACTCCTGACAATTAAATAACATAAAAGCGTATGTTGGAGACACTGAAAAGTGGTAGAGTGAATATCTTGTTCTGATTTTGTTTTGTTTGCTGTATGATTTTTACTCTGTTTTCTCTCAGCAGTAATTGTTTACTGTCTTGGTGCTCTAATGAATCTGCCTTGTCTTTGAATTAAAATTTTGATTTTATGAAAAATACCCAAATGTCTTATCACTCACTCTGCTAATTTTTATCTACTTACTTATTTATTTGTTTGTTTTTTTTTATATTCGTAAAACAACTCAACAAAGAGGATTAACCAAATTTAATAAAACTGTCACCATTTGTGAGGTACGTTAGATACAACAAGGTTTATACATTGTACTCGCAGTTTTGGTGTAAGTAAAGTCAAGAAATACCAAAGGGATATTCGAAGGAGAGAAAAATCGTAACAACTGACAAACTCCGGAGAACAACGAAGACAAGACCAAAACAATACATGCACTACAATTAAAAACTAAAAACATATGAACAACATGGTCCCCAACCAAAAAACCGGGGGTAGACTCAGGTGCTCCGGAAGAGTAAGCAGTCTCTGCTTTCTGCAAGACATCCGCCATGCTATCCATGTCAAATCCGATATGCGGAAGGGATAATATCAATGTAAATTAACAATGGGTCTATACAGCTTCCTTTCAGTTTCAAAACAAAGCATTGAATTTTATGGGCATAGAATACATCAACTCAGCTTCACTTAAAAGATTTTTTAAAATTTTTTGGCTGAAGTCGTCAGGGAAAAATCTTGTTTTTTTATCATGACATGTATACAACTTACGGGCATTACATCTTTCCCCGACAAAACCTGGACTACAACCATTCACACAGTGTCCAAAATCTGGTTCACATGGCTGGCTGTCACAGTTATTACTACACTTGAATGCACAATCACGACCATACTGTCCTAGCGGACACCCTGAAAGGTTTACTATATTTGAATGCACAATCACGACCATACTATCTTAACAGACACCCTGAAAGGTTTAATACATTTGAAAGCACAATCACGACCATACTATCCTAGCGGACAATCTGAAAGGTTTAATACATTTGAAAGCACAATCACGACCATACTGTCCTAGCGGGCAATCTGAAATAATACATTTGAAAGCACAATCACGACCATACTGTCCTAGCGGACACTCTGAAAGGTTTAATACATTTGAAAGCACAATCACGACCATACTGTCCTAGCGGACACTCTGAAAGGTTTAATACATTTGAAAGCACAATCACGACCATACTGTCCTAGCGGACACCCTGAAAGGTTTACTATATTTGATTGCACAATCACGACTATACTGTCCTAGCGGACAATCTGAAAGGTTTAATACATTTGAAAGCACAATCACGACCATACTGTCCTAGCGGACACCCTGAAAGGTTTACTATATTTGATTGCACAATCACGACTATACTGTCCTAGCGGACAATCTGAAAGGTTTAATACATTTGAAAGCACAATCACGACCATACTATCTTAGCGGACACCCTGAAAGGTTTACTATATTTGAATGCACAATCACGACCATACTATCTTAGCGGACACCCTGAAAGGTTTACTATATTTGAATGCACAATCACGACCATACTATCTTAGCGGACACCCTGAAAGGTTTACTTCATTTGAATGCGGAAATTTAATTATTCTATTGTTACTTTATATTTGCCCTGTTACAATACATTTTACATTTTACATTTCTTCGGAAAATGCCTGTAACAAGTCAGGAGTATGACAGTTGTTTTCCAATTATTCCGCTGGTTAATATTGTTGAGCTTCTTTTAGGTTTTGCCGCTGTTAGTAGGCATTTCCATTGGAATGCTGTACAGTTGCGACCAGTCATAACCTCTCGTCCAAGTTAACTTTGAGCAGTCAGGGAGAAGAACAGCTCTGTCAAGAATTAGAGCAGTCCTGGTCCACGACTGCTAATTAGAACAGCTCTGGTCAGGAATTAGAGCAGTCCTGGTCCGCGACTGCTAATTAGAACAGCTCTGGTCAAGAATTAGAGCAGTCCTGGTCCACGACTGCTACTTAGAACAGCTCTGGTCAAGAATTAGAGCAGTCCTGGTCAACGACTGCTAATTAGAACAGCTCTGGTCAAGAATTAGAGCAGTCCTGGTCCACGACTGCTAATTAGAACAGCTCTGGTCAAGAATTAGAGCAGTCCTGGTCCACGACTGCTAATTAGAACAGCTCTGGTCAAGTTTTAGAGCAGTCCTGGTCCACGACTGCTATTTAGAACACCTCTGGTCAAGAATTAGAACAGTCCTGGTCCAGGACTGCTTTTGCGACGATATCTCTACATTTCATCAATTGTTATATCATCATTATAGAACCCATCATCGGAGGCCATCTCTTTTTTTATAATTACTTACTCAAGTATGAATGATCTTGAGTAAAAACTAAAAAATAAAATTGAAATGAAAAATAAAACAAAATAAATAAAATAAAATAAAATTAAAATTAAAAAAAAATAAGAACTGCTTTAAGTTGACTTGGTGAGAGATTATGTCTGCGTCTAACTGTACCTTTGTTATGACCTTTATTTACAAGTGCGAAATAACATAAATGCTAGTGAATACGAAATTAGCATGATGACATAAGAAAAGGGCTCACCATAGACTTCTACTTCACAGAGAAGTAGCAGAGCTGCTTCACCATCATACAAATGATTGGTGTAATATGTAACGTACTGTCCTTGTTGTAAACAATACACGTCGTTGATCAATCCCGGTTTATCTCTGCTTTCCTGGTAACACAAATGCCCGGATTTAAATTTCGATGACTGCGAGACATACACTCTATGATTTTGTAGTATGTCTTGTATACGTGTTGCTGAAAATTAATTTTAAGGATATGTATGGTAAATGCATTTATTGAAACGGAAATTTGAGTTTTCATCTTTTTTACCTTATATTGAAAGAGGAAAGTTAACTCCAAGACCCCATGACCTTATGACAATTGCAATTTTAATTGTGACTTCTTTGTGATGTCAAAAAAGTACGGGAATTTATATGAAGTTCAGCAATAGCAATACATGTTTGTCTGTCTGTCCAATGACACAAACACCTTAAGGAAATTTCAATTTTTCTTATTTGTGGCTGTAATCTTTACTTAAAAAATAGTTTGCCAAAATGTGCCTTCGCAAATTCAACATATAAACGATTTCATGGTTATAAAATATGTTTTGATTTTGGACGTGATTATCTGGATAACGGCTGTAATTTTTTTCAAGTCTAAGAAGCAATAACCTCAATCATGTGGTTCATAGTACACAATCCACGTACATTTTGTATGTTTCCCTTGTTTTATCCGCATGCGACATTATAAAAAAGATAGAGGGGCCGTCCCCTTTAAATACCAAATGTTTAACACAAAATAGGACAATCTACAAAAACAAACGAAAACAAACTTTCGTCCCCAGCATTAATCTCGGTCACTCGTTTTCGCGATTCCAAGTTTAGATTGCTATATACATATAATGACTTACTAGATTCAAAAACAAAATGTATATGTCTGATTACAGAAGTCTGGTTTAATCGGACTTGCCAAAATACTTCCTGTGCATTTCCCTGAGTCACTGCGCATGTCAGACTTGACTGGTTTGTATCGTACTTTCCATCCACTGCTCTTTCTGCTGACAAAATCTGGTTACCATTTCGGAATACAGAACTCTGACTCGCAGGTTGGTTCAATGCCAGATTTACTATATTGTACAAAAATAATAAAGATAGGAAACATTTTAAGGTGACCGGAAGTGGTTCGTTTAAGTAATTACTTAGTGCTTTATAGATTTTGTTAGAATGGTTGGACGCAACACTTATTTTGATTGAATCGTTAGAAGTGTTTTTAATGATGACTGTCAGTAGACACCGGTAAGATTCCTAACATTTATTATAAAAGAATATGATTTTCCTGGAGTTGCGAGTTTTGATCCCACTTACAAAGAAGAAAAGTTGCACATCAGAATGAATAGGAGAAGAATTAAAGTTTCATACAATTTTTAGCCCACACAATCGGGCAAAATTTTAATTTTAATATTTTTTTCTTGAGGACTTGTTTTTTTTTCGACCGCAGATCAAATTTACGAGCGACATATATTTTTTAAATAAAAAATTGGAAAAAATGGAAAAATCCAAATTTTTACAAAATTTTAGGAGCGGGCGAAAATTTTTATTTTTAATTTATTGAAAAATGAAAAATTTGGGGCGAATATTCAACATTTTGCAAAATGAAGCGGCAAATTGAAAAATTAAATTTTACATAATCCAAAAATCGGAGTGGCGAAATCCAAAGAACTAAGTTCGGTATGGCCTTATTACCTAAATCGTGAAGCATCGACTATAAAACCAATACGTACATAGCAATATTATTTTTTTTATTACATTAAAACAACTTCCATGTCCCTTTATCAAACACTCAAAATTTTTAAATGATGATAAGATTTCCGTTTTTCAATACTTGCCACAAATCTCTGTGTAATATTTTGTCCCATCTATAATTAACTGTTCTTTGCTACAATATATATACACCTCTACTTCCCATACTTATATTATTTTCTATCAAACAGTGTACACAGTACACACACAATGATAGTATATAAGTATGGATAGAGAAGTGCGTATTACATATAAATACATTTGTAATTAATGTAAATTATAAAAATTACATACATGAAATAGGGACATGCAGCAAGTGTACCTATTTTTAAGAACAAAGATGCATACGAAAAGAAATATAGAAACAATTTCCTGTACATTGTACACAGTACACACACAATCAGACAATGATAGTATGGATAGAGAAGTGCGTATTACATATAAATACATTTGTAATTAATGTAAATTATAAAAATTACATACATGAAATAGGGACTTGCATTAAGTGTACCTATTTTTTAGTACAAAGATGGGACAAAGGATATAGAAACAGTTTCCTGATATACTCGTGTACAACGATGTGAAGATAATGTGTATTATAACATATAAAATCGTTGTTCATAGAAAATGTAATTAAATATTGTAAGGAATATGAAGCCTCTCACAAACATATAGTATTGGTATTCGATATAATCTATGGTAAGGCTAACTTTCACTGGATTCTACACTGTACCTCAAAATTTCTTCCTGGAAAATTATGAAATTTCTAAAGAAGCAGTCGAGGTCCCAGGTATCCTTTTTGTTGATAATACCGATATTCCCCTTTGCATTAACTTTTCTAAGTTCCGGTAGAAATTTAGTGATGAATCTGTCAATATAAATACCCCCCTCTACATGAATAAAAGAATATATACACCCCCCCCCCCCCTTTTTTCCTATCAAAAATAAAATAGTAATTACAATAAAAGAATTTTTAAAAATTACTGAATACATAAAAATGTCTATAAAACTACGCAATGTGAAGAAGTAAGCTTTGGTTTACTGTAACACATCATGGTAGCCATATTTATACAGTTGGAAAGGTTGGTGTACCGGCCATTACTACATGTACTTTGTAAGTGGACAATTTATAATGGTTCAACTCACCTGATCCGTAACAGATATAAAATTCCGTCAACAAAATAATAATTCTTTGACATAAATGCATTCTGACAATTGAAATATGTTGACAAATAATTTACATATGATATATTACAATATATACCGGAAATGTCTTTATTAGTACTTCCTGTACAGATTATATTAGTCTGTGGTCGTCATGGTCATATCCTATATGATTAACTGTCATCGAAGGTGCAGAATTTACTGTTGATGATATATATATATGTAGTACTTCCGGTCCAGATAAAACTCTGCTCACATAAGTCTGTGATAGATTTGATATAGTTGCATGTATGTCGTTATTGGATTATTAGAAATGAAGTTTAGCGGATTTCATGAGGATGCGAACGGACATTTTGCAGCATATGTCAGTTTGGTGGGTAAAAATAAATAAAATTCGTATTTCGATAATATGAGGCAGATGTTACCTGATGAGCTCCCTCAGTGTTTTAAGAAGGGTATATCAGGAAATTTATATCCATATTTCCCGTGAAAAATTATTTAACAAAATATCTTAACAAAGGCTTTGAGCGATTCCAGGGGTGAAAATACGTACATTGGGGCGAACGGACCTACATTCGTGTCTTAGCGCAAGACCGGATTGAATAAAACAATCTTCCAAGTGCAGTAGCCAAATCGACATTTCTACCATAATAGTACCCTTCGGGAGCTTATAATTTTGTTCTCCTCATTTGGGGCAGCGGACATTTGATTAATAATACGGGCGGGGCATTATTTTGATCTTGGACCCAGAAAATACTTCGAGGCAAACACGAGTCTGCAATTTGTTTTACCCTTTTGGTATTTATTGAATATCCTCTTCAACGTTTTTGATTATTTTAGAGTGAGCACAAGTCATACATCGACGAAATGTGCACATTTTGTGTATCAAATAATTTTATTTAAAAGCTTCTTTTCAGAAATTTCGGGGCTGTCGTTCTTCGCCCCCCCTCCCCCTTTCTCTCTCTCTCTCAACAGCAACATAGCAATGGTACCAGTCTCCGGAAAGAATCCAATAGCAACTGATAGGTTACGTATAGTATATATAGCCACAAGTATTACGAGTATACATTATTGAGCAGCAATGAGTATGTTGAGTGTCGATGAGAAAGGGCATTCCTCAGTCCTTATCCTAAGCAGCCGCAATTTCTTACATTTTTTACATTTTCACTTTTTGGATAAAAACCAGTCAACCGTTTTATATGGTCCATGTGACCTTCATCTTATGTCATATGGTCAGTCTCTTTAACGTGCACTTGCACACAAAATATAATGTCCCTATGTCAACTAGTAATTGAGAATTGGCTGTGGACGCGCACGCGGATGTGGACTTACACAAGTTGAACAACCGAGCCCAGGTTTATTACGACATCATGGCTTAATAAATAAATGATAATAATAGAAAATCAACATGTTTTAGCATTGTTCCTGCGAACAGGTAGCAATACTTATTCGGATAGATTATCTACAGGCATCGTAGTTTCCCTTAAAAATGAAAACACGAGTAATATGTTGACATACTCAAATGATTTGTCGTTAAGTCACCTTATACACTGCCATTGAAATTGATTTCATGAATACTAGAAATATCAGCAAAGTGGCATTTCTACCGATTTTTTAAAGCTTAGCCAAAATTCTACAATTTCAATAGGAAAATCATTTTGGCTACGTGGGAATGGTGTACAGGTAGAGATCAAAGGAATTATAGCTCATGTGACCTATAGTCTATTTCTCACAATACATTACCCTTTGTGATGATGCCTAGTTGAAATAAATGTTGAATTTTTATATACTACTCCATGTTATCCTACCCTAAAGTTTATGACTTTGAAACGACCCCCTCCCAAACCCTAAAATGTATGACTTTGAAACGACCCCCTCCCAAACCCTAAAATTTATGACTTTGAAACGACCCCCCCCCCCCCCAAATCCCCTAGCGTGCTTTGTGAAAAATTTTGGGAATTATAGATGATTAAAATTTCGAAAAAAATCTGTAGATAATATGCTAGAATGTTTCCAGTTGGTTTACTGCAACCTATATTCTCAATTCTATTCTATTTATTTCATTTTCTTTTAATATTTTAAAATATATAAAATTATGATGAAATAATGAAATAAATTAAACGAAATTAAACGCATCAAAATTAAAAAGTTTAATTGTTATTATTTCAAAAATCTTTCGAGGACACCATCAAAGAAAAACTATCTTTACGAAGAAAAAAGTATCACCCCCCCCCCCCTTTTTTTTTCCTTATCTCCTTACTGCACAAGTGCACAGATCTAAATACCTGTTGTTATAGTGTTGTTGACACATACCTGACATAACAGACAAATTAAAGATATCTTCCACAATACATATACCATGTTATCAATAATACATTTAAACTTTGAACTATAGGAAAGAAAATTTAATTTCCCACCACGGGTCCACTTAAGGCATGATCAAATATATCATAAAAAAACATTGTTATAAAATAGAAAACCACAAATAAATATATGTATATTAATAAATATTGCGTCAATGTGCATTTAGGAAAAAACCCATATAATACAATCTTCAGAAAACTACGTGGGATTTACAATCTATTTTTATAACATTACAATGTATACAGATCTAAAAATAAAACGATAATTTTCGGAAAACCAGTCTACTTACTGTTACCATCGTAGATGTATTAATGGTTACTTGATGGAAGCAGACTTTAGGATCCATTTTTCCAGAAATCTAGGTTAGCTATACATTAATTTGAGTTTAAAATGATATTTATTGAAACAATCAATGTAATTAAAAACTATAATACGATATATAGGATTCAGAAATCAAAGTCATTTAAAATGCTCTGTAACAATTTTAAACGGAAATATCAAAGTGCACCTACAATGGAGATCAATACAGAAAGGGGAGGGGGGGGGGGGGGGGGGGGGGGGTAGGAAGGATTTTGTGTGAGAAGGGAATAAAATCCACAACAAAAGATCACGTTCTTGCCTCCTTGTCCCATCACAGGGGCCTGACTTCTGGATATTTATTTATTTCTTTTTCATTTTATTTGTTGTTTTTGTTTATTTCATGAGTACTATAAGGACGTGGTTAGTGTATAGAACATTGATAATAAACGCAGAATATTCGTTGTTATAGTAAATATAATACAATGGTCAAAAGCAAAAAAAGTTAGAGGATGTTGACGCGGAGATCGATGTCAAAACGATCCCCAAAAGAAATCTGTAAAAGTAGTTTCGACAAGACAAAGTCGAAGGACATTAATTCGATTTACCCAAGTTTAAGACGGGAAGTGAAGGACAATGAAGCCAGAGTTTAGACGTCCACTGGTACTGGATTCATTTTAACAGGAGTATCGGGATAGATACTGTTACCTGGACATTTTTGTTAATTACTCAACTGGATCTTATGTGTATCATGAAAACCGAATTTACCAAAAGTACAGAACATTACCATCAACATGAGGAGTGAAATGATTAGTCTTGTGTACATATACATGTATCTATATGACTTATCATCGTTTTTTACATAAGCTGTTTATTTTGAATAGGGCAGGACATTTAGGGACGAGATCAAAAGTTCAATGTAGGATAAAAAACTTAATTCAAATAGTTTGGGGGTTGGGGGTAAAAATCGCTGCAAATTTTGTTATCCGACATCGATTTTCGGATTCAAAAATACGGATTTAAGTGATGTCCAAGTCAATATACAAAACAAACATACATTGTTGAGAAAAAACAGGACCTATGATACAAAAAGTATACTCTCAAAGCATATGCCAATATTGGTCAATCAATTTTTCCAAAATTAAGTTAAGAGGGGGGGGGGGGGGGGGGAGGGGGGTGGGGGGTCAGTGAAAAAACTATGTGATTTAAGTTTTGTATCCTACATTGAACTTTTGATCTCGTCCCTTATTAGATTAATGACAGTAATTTCATATGACGTTATAATTGAGCATGCTTAATGTTTTATTATGATAATTATTGAAAATGGTAGGTATAGTTATTCATCTAGCACTCTTGAGATATACTCAAATTTACAAATTGCTACAAAGATAACTGGTACAAATGATTTTTATTAAAGAAAGGTATCAAAAGATATGAATACATCTTGATTGTGACCAGTAATAGTTAGAAGACAGTTAATTGAATATGAAAATATGAATGAACATATATAAGCTCTGAGCACGACTGACATCCGGTCTGTTTAGCCATGACGGGTAAGTTCTTCACAAGAAGGACTCCTATAACAGTCATCCAAAATAAAGGAATACACCAGAGGAATAAATGACCATAGAAAAAGAAATAACAATATTTGGAAATTGTTGGTGGACGAATGTAATACAATGGTCCTAAGCGAAAAGAGTTAGAGGATAGAAATAACAGAAAGTACAAGAAGTTCAAATTTACGATATGTCACAAAGTACAATAATTATATAAAACACAATAAATAATCGGGTTAACTAAACAGATAGTGATGACCATCTATGTTTTCCGGCCAGCGAGGAATATTAAAATGATTTTTCATTTTTATGATACCTGTTTTAAGTTTGAATTGTTTACCTTTATTTTTAATGGTACCTATTTATGTTTGATTTGTTTACATTGATTCTCCTTCAGGAACGAGTGAGTTATGGAATTTCTCCACCCGAGATAGTTAAATTTTCTATTTTCAACACGCGAGCCTATAGCGAGCATGTTAAAATCTAAAATTATTAACTATTGAGGGTGGAGAAATTCCATAACTCACGAGTAAATTTAAGGAGAATCTGTTTCTCCTATGATTTTCGACAAAAACCCCAAGAAAATGTAGTTGCTATGTAGTTTGTTTACATAGACGTAATTTCGGATCTTCTCTAGTTTATCGTTCCAATAACTGTAGAAAAAAGGGCGGTAATTCCCACGTAGAAATTAATCACCGGAAAGTGGTTAAAGATATTATGTATTTTTATCCTACCGATTAAAAACGTCAAGAATAGGAGAAATTTATTAATTAATGAGTCCCGTGTTTGGGAACGTGACTAAAAGAGTCTAAAAAGAGAACCCAGCGAGAAGTTAAAGAAGAGACCATGCCTCGAAACACTGGTCTTATGAAGTGTTGCGTAACACTGCAGTTCTCCAGACAGTGGAGGAAAGATACAGAACAACAACAACAACATAGCCATTATAATCTGTTTATTGTTTGCTGTTTATTGTTTCACTAGGACTTTATATACAGTTTTGTTTAGTGTAGTGAACATTAAAGACTTTTATAGAACACAGTGTGAAGTACTCGCCATTCAAATAGACGGTCACGAGCTATAGGGTTACATTAAAATAAAAAAGAAATTAAATATCCAGAAGTTGGACCCCTGTGTGTCCCATTACATAAATATCAAACGGTTGCTGTCAAAATGGGCTCCAAAATCTTTAACAGTTGGAACAAAGTTTAACGCAAGAGACAAACTAGATTTCTATATTCGGACAAAATATGTTTCGTTAAAATAAATGAATGTGATTATTATTAAGTATTACGTGAATTCGTTGTGTACCCTAGAACCATTTATGATAGTTCTACCCTAGAACCATTTTAGACAGTTCTACCCTAGAACCATTCTGGACAGTTCTACCCTAGAACCATTCTGGACAGTTCTACCCTAGAACCATTATGGACAGTTCTACCCGTAGAACCATTATGGACAGTTCTACCCCTAGAACCATTCTGGACAGTTCTACCCTAGAACCATTCTGGACTGTTCTACCCTAGAACCATCCTGGACAGTTCTACCCTAGAACCATTCTGGACAGATCTACCCTAGACCCATTCTGGACAGTTCTACCCTAGAACCATTCTAGACAGTTCTACCCTAGAACCATTATGGACAGTTCTACCCTAGAACCATTATGGACAGTTCTACCCTAGAACCATTATGAACAGTTCTACCCTAGAACCATTATGGACAGTTCTACCCTAGAACCATTATGGACAGTTCTACGCTAGAACCATTCTGGACTGTTCTACCCTAGAACCACTCTGGACAGTTCTACCCTAGAACCATTCTGGACCGTTCTAACCTAGAACCATTTATACCTCTGGCAGTAGTTTATGAATTTTGAACATCAAAATTATAAGAAATAAAACAATTAATTTGTTGTCGTCATTTTAAAATCAACTTTTATCATACCGAAATATTATAGAGTGAAAAAAGAACAAAATCACTCAGAATAAAGTTTTTACTAAAACTAAATCATTTAAAAACTAGTCGGTATTATTTACTAGTACATAAAACATTCCTCTAGATATATTTCGACAAGAGAACACTTTAAGTCAGGATTTAGTCCCGTCCCTTCTCAATTGAAATTATTGTGTAAAATGTCCATATATGTACGTTATGTCTACATGTATGTAACTTTTTGATAAATTGGTGAAATGCACATCTTATTCCCAATCATCTTCCACCTTGTCATAACGAAACAAATATCGTTTACACGAGCAAATAGAATTCATTATATAATATATCAAATGTTTACCATATAAAAATGGTAAAAAAGATAAATTATTAATTTAAAATAAATTAAAATGTTACTTATCTGACATATTTGAAATCTCTGCATTGAAATTTGAGACCATCTTATACACACACCTCTTTATTCAAATGCTGCATTAATTATTCTAAAATGTAGCGTTATAAAAATTTGAAACTCTGCTGATTTTGTCTACGGTTTACCTATATACATACACCTGTAACTATGTACCTTAAAGGTTGGAACAATAAACATCCGGACAGTTAAGGTACAATATACATGTCAAAACCTTAATTTGTTATAATTAGCTGAAACACACAACATATTACGGAGAACAAATTTTTTTACTTGTAAATTTACTTCAGATAAAAATCACACAAATTTTAACAAAAACAATAATTCGTTTTTCTTGTTGGTTAAAAAATGAAGAAAAAAAAACTTGCACCATAGCTCTTTATTACATGTATGTACTTTTGCTGTGTTGTATAAATTGGTCATCAATCTAATATTATTAATATTGTAATTATAATCGGTAACATCCCACATGGTCTACTCCCAGTTGGTCTACTCCCGTTTGGTCTATTCCCATATGGTCTATTCCCGTTACGTCTACTGTCAATGATTGTGGAATATGAAAAAAATCCCATTTGGTGTACTTGTTTAAATTTAGTGTGTTTACTAGGGAACAAGAGGCAATTCCCATTTTGTCTACTCAATTAAAATAAGAGTGTATTTAAACCCCCTTTACACTGAACGAAGACTGCACTACGACCATAAAAAATGTTTTGATCGTGGAACATCTTAGTGGGGTCGTACTGAGGTCTTCAAGTAGCGTAGTGTGGTCGGTATTGCGCGTGATAGGTTGTAGTAGAATCTCCAGGTACCACGACTGTTTTGAACATGCTCAAAATTTACGTAGCGAGGTCGTCGCCACTTTTGATCGTACAGACATCGTATCGATGTCGCAGAGGAAGCGCAGAGACATCGTAGTGAGATCGTAGTGAGACATCGTATATACATTCAAGCAAGAAATTGTCCTTTTATATAGTTTATTTGCTGGTCGTAGAGGAAGCGCAGAGACATCGTAGTGACATCGTAGTGAGACATCGTAGTGAGAACTAATATACATCAAGCAAGAAATTGTCCTTTTATATAGTTTATTTGCTGATCGTGGCTAGATCGTGAGAACAACGTAGCAAGGTCGTAATACTCGTGGTAGCAGCGTAGTCACAACGTATTACGATCGTCAAGCGCGTATCGATGTCGTGTCACAATCGTGAGAGGTCGTACAACATCGGCCTAGGGGCGTCGTGTGATCGTGTTATTGTCGTAGCTTGCACGTACCACAAACGCAGGCATCGTAGCGAAAACGTAGCAGAGCGTAGTAGCAACGTGAAAGATTATCGAAAAAACGTATTTTGATCGTATGGTAAGCGTAGGGGTGTCGTGAATACCTTTACACTGAAGATGGTTTTCCAATTTTTCCACGACCCTGCTGCGATCTTGGCGATCGTAGAGGTCGTGGAGAGCGTAGCACAGTCTTCGACCAGTGTAAAGGGGGCTTTACCAGGGAACCAGAGGCATTTCCTGCTTCGTCTACTTGTTATGGTACAATCATAGACCAAATGGGAGTAGACCAAGTGAGAATAAACCTTATAATCGATGTGAAATGTTACTGAATATTTAAAAAAAAAAGATTTTAAGATTGGATAAAGCGAAGATTAGGAGAACGTGCCATAATCAATACAAAGTTATCGGATATGAAAATTGACGGTTCTACCCTAGAACCATGTATGACAGTTCTATCATAGAACCATTCTGAGTGGTTCTACCCTAGAACCAGAACCATTTTTGACGGTTCTACCTTAGAACCATTTATGACAGGGTTGGTTCTACCCTAGAATCGTTCTAGAATGGATCTAGAACTGCCCTCTCTGACAGAATACTTGAAATTTCTCAGGTAGTTTGATGTGCGCATGTGTTATATAAACAGCAATAATTAAAGGACACATCGGGTGTTAGCGGGGAAAATAATTTATGGCATTCAAATGGATAAAACCAGATGATTCTGAACATCTGAAAAACATTCAAAAACCTAAACAGCTAACACCCTGAAAGTGGCAATTGAACGTTTTATTATAGTGGCAGTAAAACATTTTATATTCAGTTTGTTTGCGTTTACTAGAACTGAACCTTTCCGTCCACTCTAATTTTGCAGTTCTATCAAGTGGTCATCTTGTAATTGGTAATCATACTGTATTGGTTTGTATAGTTTGTTTTATGCACCATGCAGAGTGTCATGATAGATAAGGGGGGGGGGGGGGGGGGTTGGATACCCAAACAACAAGTTTAACTCCACCACTGTTCAGAGTTTACCTTGTCAGAGTGTCCTGACTCTCAGTTGTGTTCATGTCCGTCCGTTCGTCACGCTTAGGGGAACATGCTTTGAGTAATCTGTAACTCGGACTCAACCAACTGTAAAAATCTAAATAGCCATTAATATTTTTAAAACGTTTCATAGTGTCTATATACCTATTGAAGATGGGCACCTCTAATTTTGGACAAATTTGACAAATGTTTACTATGAATTTTTGCATTTTGAACTTAGCCATTTTTTTAGCAATACATGCTATGAACGGTGCATACTTTGTGTAATCTGTAACTCCGACTGTTTTTTTGACAAGTATTTTTTAATTTGAAATTAACATAAAAATAAATTCTGAACATTTAGGAAATTCAGTAACTCATTAACTGTGCAAAAAAGTATAATTTTATCATTAGTTCAATAGCATTATGTCCTCAACCTTTTGAGAAGTGTTGCGTGATTAACGTCTTTCTGTATTCTGAAGTGTTGAAGTTCAAGAAGGGATATTATGGCAAGCCGTTCTCGTCAAAACTATGTTTAAAACATTTTTCGAAAATTTTACACACTGAGAATTTAAAAAAAAAACACACTGAGATTAAAAAACCCAAAAATACACACTGAGAATTGAAAATTACACACTGAGATTTCAAACAGACACACTGAGATGAAATAAACTGAAAAACACACACTGAGAATTTGAAATTACACACTGAGAATTTAAAATTACACACTGAGATTTGTGCGCATTTTTTATGCGCACATATCTAAGTAGCATACGTAATCTTAATCTATCACAAGCTTAAAACTACTAGGGGACAGAACTCGTTAGTCCTTCACTCTGACGCCAAATGTTTTATAAAATACATTAGAAATACAACGTAAAAGACCAATAGAACAAGAAAAATACCCACTTTCTCTCTTTACAAAATATAACCAGAGACGGCTGGTCTCTGGTATAACCAAATCGTGAAAAACTTTAATAAAATTATAAGAAAACATTTATTATGAATGTTGGTTGAAGGAACCGCATTTCATTATAATGACAAGAGTTCTAGAGACCAAGATATTAATCTGTTGAATTATTCATGTCACGAATATTCATTAGTAATTTGCATATTAATCTCAATGTGTATTTTTGAAATCTCAGTGTGTAATTAACAATTCTCAGTGTGTGTTTTCCAATTTATTTCATCTCAATGTGTCTTTTTAAAATCTCAGTGTGTAATTTTAATTTCTCAATGTGTGTTTTTCATTTTTTTTTTTTTTAATCTCAGTGTGTAATTTCGATTTCTCAGTGTGTTATTTTAGGTTTTTAAATCTCAGTGTGTAATTTTTTCGAAAAAAGGGTTTAAACATGGTTTTGACGAGAACGGCTTGCCATAGGATATGATGTATATATTCATGACACAAAATCCCTATAAGGTCCACATCCTGAAAAATAAAGTCAATCATGACCTGTATAATACTAGGTAAATGGAGGCATCTTTTTATCTAAACCACATACATATTAGGTTAATAATAATTTTGCCTTGACATCATATGATGGTGATGCAGGTCCAGACATGTTTATAATCGGTCTTGTTGAGGAGGAGGAGGAGGAGGAGGAGGAGTGAGGAGGAAGGAGTGAAGAGACGGAGGAGGAGCGTGATAATTTTCTTCTTGTCTTGGTCTAGGTTGTAAATCTCTTGTTAGTTGGAAGTCTTTCCTTGTATCTTCGCATGTTGGATGATTCTCTTCACTGCTGAGTGCTTCACGCGAACCTCTGCTCCTCTTTCCCCGTGTTGCCCATCGCTACTCAGCACAATGCTCTCGTGCCCATTTCGGTTTTTTGCTGCAGCTGCTGCTGGTGGTGGTCACTGTTCGTTGCTTTTGCTACTGCTAGTGGTCGCTGCTCAAGACGCTGCTCTTTGCTGCTCACCACTGCTCTTTGTTGCTCATGACTATACTTACGTGTTCATTTCGTTTTATTACATATGACAGTCGGTAAAATAGAAAAAAGGTTTTAACAAAGACTTAATCCTAATCTCGTTAATCGAAATACTGAAAAAAATGTTTATAACGTCGGGGTACCCAATTCGCCCAGTTCGGAGGGTGGTTCCCGACCATTGCGGAGAAACTGTTGTTGATTTTAATTTTTTGACAAGTAGACTACACGAGTGTTTTCCACACATACATTTGGTGTGTATTCACTTATTGATTTTCTGCCAGCAGCCGCTCAAAGGTCGAGTGGTTCCGTGATTTTGGAGGGGAACCCAAATCGCCCAGGTAGTACACAAAATTTGTTACTGCCTGTTAAAGCTACAAAACTTTTCTTTTATCGGCACAAGAAAATTTTCCACCAGTATTTACAGGGACAAAATAAAAGGGGTGGGCGATCTGGGTACACTGGGCGATTTGGGTACCCTGACGTTAGTTGTTCTTGGTTGATAGCACATGTATATGTTTTTAACACAATGTATAGTAATTGTTCAAAATTTTCCTAACCATGACAATATAAGCGACCTTTTTTTTTGTTTCAGGATAATAGATTAAAAAGATTGCATATTGAGCGATTCTTGGGATCAGTCCATTGGAGGAATTTCGAAAACCTGGAACATACCGAAAGTTAACGTATGTCGGCAAGTAGCGTGTCGTACAAAATTAAAATGGGCGACAATATCCGAGAAACCAGTGTTACCGAAAGTCTCTGTAATTCGGCCAATGAAACTTCATACAAAGTAGAAATGGATGAAGAAATCCAAGAATCTGGTGTTACCGAAAAACTTCATCAATCCGACAAATACCAAAAGAAAAATGACAATACGGTGTGTAACATCAGGGAAAAGACGTGTATGACTATTCAAAGAAGCCAACCACAGGACATCAAAATAAAAGTGTCGGACGCCAAAGACTATTATCCTTTAAATCGTCGATGGAATCGGATACAGTCGTGGGTTATAAAAAGGAAGTGGAGAGTTTGTACAGTACTGATGGCTTTATTTTTTATTTTGTGCATTGTTTGTTTTGGATCCATTATCTATATGGGCGCACAGATTGCAGATTTGTCGGGACAACAAAGAGGTATGTATATAGTATTAAGGATGCTCGCTGGTCATGTTTTGGTCTTTTTTGTCAGATTTTCGGAATCCTCGGGTTTTATCCATTTCTTAAACATGAAATATTTTGCCCATAAAACCCCACTTTTTCTTTTATAATTCAATCATATATACCTTAAAATGGTATTTGAGAAAATTTTTTGAAATCCTTTTTATTTTTTCATACATTTTTGAGAGACTGAAGTTGTCAATGCAAAGACAATGACAAATCCACAGAAAACCCATTTCCTGCAAATTTTCAAAGGCCTTATAGCTCTTAAATGAGCTCATGAACCTATATATTTTTCTTGCTTATTTGTTTACTATTCATATATTCTCTCAAACTAAAACACCTATTTCAAATCCTATTTATTTCCTATTAGACCAGCGATTATCCTTAAAATGGGCGAAACATTTTAATTCTAATGAATTGTCAAAACCGACTATGCAGTAACATGCTCAGAACCAAAATATATAAGTTACTCAAATTACTTTATTCCGATTGTCTGCTTCTTGTAAGAAATATTGTTGTAAGACTTCAGACCCCCCACCCTCCCCCGTAAGTATTTTTGCTCTCGCTAGTAAGGAACTTAGAGAAACAGACAATTTTATTTTCTTCTTACATTTGCGTTTGTTTTTTTTTTAGCTCTACAGCACCTTATCCAGTTAAATAATGATAGAATATTAACGCACCAAACAGAAGTTATAAAAATAGAAAAACTCCGAAAGGAATTTGAAAGAATTTACCAGCTTGAGACAGACGTGCAAAACTTACAAAAACAACACGAAACAGAAAAGGGCAGAATTCAACAAATTGAAAATGAAGTGCGAAAGATTGAAAATATAGAAAAAGAATTAGAGAAATTAAATCAGATCGAAAAAGAAGTAGAAAAAATTGGAAAACTTGAAACGGAAGTAAAAAAAATTGGAAGACTTGAAACAGAAGTAGAAAAAATTGTAAGACTTGAAACAGAAGTAAAAAAAATTTCAAGACTGGAAACGGAAGTCAACAACATTAGACCTCTCGGAACCAACGTGGGCAGGCTGCTGAAATTGGTACCAGAAATTAATAAAATTCGGCCTTTAGGATTAGATCTGCAAAACCTTTCAAACAGGTTTCGTAACCTGGAGGACAAAATTAGAGCACGCCGGCAAACAACAGAGAAAACAGGTTTGTTATCAATATTTTATTTGTAAGTAAATAACCCCTCCCTCCACCAACACACTAAAAGGATAAAAAAATAAACAGAACGAGGCTGCTCAAGGGAGACAACTGTAATTTTACAGGAAAACATTACTAATGAGGCACGGGTATTAATGTAAATTGCTACCAGTTGTGACAATGCTCTGATAATAATCATTATTGAGAGTTCATCATTGAAGTCTCTTTTGCTAGTGTCTGTCATTTTGGGCATATTTAGAGTATTGGAAGCTAACCTGATCCTGTATAATGCATATATTTATTGCTGTAACTATGATATCTGTTTAACTATATTGTAGATGATTGTTTTAGCTTTCCTTATGTTTTGTCTTGGACACGATTGCTATGATATTTAATCATAACGTGTCCATGTATTGTACTTTAGAACTGGTATTATATAATGTTAGTAACCGCTTGAATCTGTCTGTCCGTCCGTTTGTCGTACCGTCCGTCCGAAAAACCTTTGCTAGGAAACTTTCGCCAAAGTTTTATTGGCTTCTACGGAAGTAAATGATTTTATATTTTTTTTCTGCAGCTTCATAATGTCGAGTTGTAACGTGTAAGTGATCTTTGGGTCTGTCGTGCTGCCGCTTCCTGATTGCCGATAGTTTAAAAATTCAACAATACTCAAAACACTAGGGACATTTTCGTGAAAATTTTCTAGGCTTCTACAGAATGGAATGATTTTATATTTTTTTCTGCAGCTCAATAATCTGGAGTTGTATCGTGTAAGCAATTTTTGGTCGAGACCCGGTTTTGGTTTTGTTAAGGTTTACTTTGAGAAATAATCTCCATTTTTAATTTGATTATTACCTTAATAAACTACTCCGATTTATAATTTGGATGTAAGAATCCATCCTCGTCGTGGTAGTTTTTTGGGGAAAGTTTTTTTATGAAGTAAAGGCCTACTTTTCTTCAAGGGTGACTCCATTTCACAGTGTTTCAGATAACTAAAGCGGTGCCTAAATAAATGATGAATTTTTATTCTTCAATAAAATTTGAAATATAATACTTATAGTACAAAAAAATGCAGACAAATTTACTGAAAAAAAAACGGTTTAAAAAAATTCATCTATTATATGTACGTAGTCCATGTCCAGTATTTGTTAGATGTCCCTCTGTCTTAGGGACGAGATCAGAAGTTCAATGTACGATAAAAAACTTAATTCAAATAGTTTGGGGTTTTGGGGGGTAAAAATCGGTGCAAGTGTTATCCGACATCGATTTTCGGATTGAAAAATACGGATTCAAGTGATATCCAAGTGAAAATATAGAACAAACATACATTGTTGAGGAAAAACAGGACCAATGATACAAAAAGTATACTCAAAGCATATGCCCATATTGGTCAATCAATTTTTCCCAAATTAAGTTAAAAGGGGGGGGGGGGGTCAGGGAAAAAAATATGCGAATTAAGTTTTTTATCCTACATTGAAGTTTTAATCTCGTCCCTTATAAAGTGATAACATACAGTATAACACTAAACAATGCTTCTGAATGTCAACTTTAGCTGTAATTGAAATTGATCTAATTTGATGTATTGGAATTGTACACGATTTCAAACTTATTTTTGCTATTTCTTGGTTGTCATTTTTGAAAGGGGGAAAAGGGGGTGGGTTGGTCGGCGATATAGCAGGAAAACAAGTATTTCATTGTCAATTAAGATCACAGTAGGACTTCATAGAGTAGTCAGACGAACTTCCTAGACCATAACATCCCTTCCCAACACCATTCCCAATTTAATGACTTGCACCTGATTGACAAGAAAATTGTGACATGGGAGGTAACTTATCTAAAACACGTGTTATTTATTTTTTTGTTTTGTTTTGTTTTGTCTTGTTTTTTTTATTTCTATTGTGAGTAGAGGTTGCATTCTTTGATATTATTTTCGTTTATTTTTTTCTTAGATAACACATCTGCGGAACCAGATGGTGGACAGTGCGCATGCTTATCCATTGGACTGATGGTTTTATCTCTTCTGTTATCCATTGTCGTTATAAGATAAATATGTCATAATTATATATATATATATATATATATCAAATTTTTTAAAAAAAAATCAGCTGAACGTTTTAATCAATACTATTAGTAAAGAAAAATCAAGCTTCTCAATGTTCAAAATTACTGTTTGTTAAACTGCTATATATCCAATGCAAAAATTCCCGTAAATGGTATGGTTCAAATTTCTTGAAATTCTTCATATTTCTGTCAACCGGTCAAAGTAAATATTTCTTCAAAATTTTATGAAAATTAAACGAGCCAAATCTATTGTAGTCAAAGCGTTTGGTACCCCCTTAAATTAAAACTGTTGATATTTAAATTCTATTGCTATGGTATCATGCTAGCTTTGGTGTATAAAACCATGAATACTTTTCAGTTAGATTAGCTTGTCTTTTACAACGTTCAAATCAATTTTTAAAATATAGTTATATTATTCAGTTGTTATTGTTATGACTTTTGTTAAACATTAGGCCACACCAAAAATGACAGTCACATTATTGAAAAAAAATATAAACGAACAATTTTTATTTCTGATTTCTTGAAAAAGGAGAATTTGGGGGCGAATTTTCAGCACTTTTTGCAAAATTAAACTGCAAAAACATGTTTTTCTTAATTTACAAAGTCCAGAAATCGGAGCGGCCAAAACCAAAGAACTAAAGATCAATTTGGTGAGGCCTTATCACATGAAATACAGTGTGATGCAATACAAACACCTAGCACATTTTCAATAACGTGAATTAGACATATTAAAAGTTGAACAATCCCTGCCCACATATATAATAAGAAAAATCAAATAACAGGTTAATCCTTACCCTATTTATTTTTGTAATGCTTATAAGGGCTGCGATACCCACCCTAAACCATATACATCATTCTTGTTTGTCTTTATAAGACGAAAGTATTATTGAGAAGACTTCATAAGTTTGTTTAACTTGTGTCTGATCCATTTTGCATTTTTTTTGCAAATAAAATATGATTAAACTAAATGTAATAGGTACTTTGCTATGATATGACAAATCAAAGTAAATTTTAACAGTCTCTGAATGTGTTCCACATAAAAATAATGAAATTTCTTTAAATTGGTTGTGTTCCACTTTCTTAAATCATATATTGAACAGATATATAATGGTTAGGAGGGGCACATGTGGAAAAAAATACCAGTCGAGAGACACCAAAATTTCCTGAGCCGTAACACCACCCCTCCAGCCATTATATATCTGTTTGATTACACCTTTTACCCATTTGAACCCATAACATAATTATTATATAGCTAAAATTAACACTACCTAGGTTTGAGCTTCCGTAGTCTGGTTAAGGCGTCTGCACAATATACTAAGGGTCCCAGGTTCGAATCTCAGTAAATTCTTTCAAAAATTTTAATGTTCATTTTTAAATGTAATTTATGTTTTCTACATAAATTTTCTAAGTTTCAATCGTGAGTAAATTGTTCTCACCAACATTAAAAGTAACAAAGACGCTTTTTGGGGTGATCTGGCAAGGGTGATCCGCCTCAGATCACCCATGTAAGAACAAAGGAGCTGGGATTTAAATATATTTTTTGTGATAATAATAAGCCCTCCAAGGGAGCTATTATGGTAGATGGGTCAATTTTTGTTACTGTACTTACAAGATTCTTTTCTTCAATCGGATGTTAAGCCAAATTCCCGGTCTTGCGCAAAGACGTTATTACTAAAAGACGGAAAGGGACGGAACATGAAAAAAAAAAAAAAAAAAACGGAACAAGGAAAACAGAAACTGAAGATTTCGGGAACTCATCAGGTAACGCCTGCCTCATATTATGAATTAAATTATACATTTCATTTATCACTGCGGGTAATACCTCTATTTTATAAATGTTAAAATCTAATGAGGAGTTTAGATCCCCACCTTTAAACCATATATATTGTACTACGAGTTTATTGAGAGACATGTAGGTTTTGTATTACATTAGGAAAAACTATTTTAATATGCTGTTGGTGTGGCCAATGATGCGAGCACAGCAATAACCCTTTAAAGAAAATCATTTCCGGTATCACGATTCTGATTCTAAAATTATATAATTTGAAGCAAGTTATTGTTAGTAGCCACAGGAATGTTAAAGTTTTTAACCGGTTAAACACTCACATGGTGATATATATTTTCCGATGAATCCTATAATTTTTTATGAATATGTTATGTTTTTGATTTTGAGATTATGACTATATATATTTTGTAGCACGTAGATTTCATTGCCTATTATTATGTCATTTTTTGTATAAATATGTAATTCTTTTAATGATATTGCAACTGTGGACTTCAGTGAATTTTTACTTAGTGTCTGTTTGTAACTTTTATCTTCGCCTTTGGTCATAAAAATGGAGAGGGTTTTGATTCAACAAAACTATGTTTACCTCTCGGCATATTGTTTACGTTTTTATGAGGCAATATTATTGTATGATTATGTGGATAGTAATTTTAATAATTTATGAACGCGAATGTTTCCTATATCGTTATTCTTACTGAACAGATATGAATTTATTATGCCCCAAACTAAATAAAAATCAATACAAATTATGATTTTGTCAACAGAGTGTTTAAGCTTATTGAATGTGGCCAGTCATACTAATACTACTGGGACAGTATATTTATCATCCCTGA
The DNA here is from genome assembly GCA_028015205.1 of Mytilisepta virgata. Taxonomy (NCBI): domain Eukaryota; kingdom Metazoa; phylum Mollusca; class Bivalvia; order Mytilida; family Mytilidae; genus Mytilisepta; species Mytilisepta virgata. The sequence goes on from CM051513.1 coordinate 1,570,876, forward strand.
TTCTTATATTTTGAAAAGGGGTCATAATTTAAATAACACGTGTGATGGGAAACAGAATCAGAATCAGAATATGTATTGGTCCAAAATCCAAAACACAAGGATTGTCATCAAAATATAACAAACATACAAAACAAGATTAAAGAAACAAACATATAATTATATAAAATAAACATACATGTATTAGCATACAATCAATCAAAACCTGGACCAATGCCTCCATCAAATTTCAATTGCTTTAATACCAATTTAATATAAAGAAGAATCTACAGACTATATATAAATAGCATGTTTAGAAACGGTTTGAAACAATGAATAGGGGAGATGCAGCAACACAATGGGAGATCACTCTACTTGCAAATATTAATTAAACCCAATACAAACTGATTATCTCCCTTTGGACGACTTGGTGGATCATGATTTGTTTGTTTATTTTAATCAATCATTATCTGTCTATTCACTTGTATACCCGAAAGGGTCCTAAATTGGCTAAATATTTATATATTTCTATAGGTGTCAGTTGGTCATATATTTGATAATACCATTATTCTATTTTGTCAATGATTTTTATCTGCAGACGGCACGATCTGCAAACCACCTCTCCCGCCTACCTCCAAGGACGGATACTCCCCTTAATCATCTAAATAGTAATTGTATAAATTCGTGACCCCAAAATCTCCAGAAAAAAATATAAACATTATATCTATAACTTATAATGTATTCAATGTTGTTGTTGGGTTTAAATTTCTATTGCCTCCCTTAGAACAGTCACATTTTCATAGAACTGTTATATACGCTCGGAACTTACTGTACAGTTTACAATAGAGAAGCTGCATACTCTCATAATTGTATCCTAAAGCAGCTGTATACACTCGGAACACACTGTAACTTAATTTTATCGTAAAGCAGCTCTATATATTCGGAACACAGTGTACACTTAATCCTATCCCAAAGCAGCTGTTTAATCTCGGCGTAGAATGCACATTTAATTACAGAGCAACTGTATACCCCTTAATTTGTTGTACTGATTGAGTGAAAAATGTATGACACTAAATTTCAATAATATGCTGTTGGCGTGGCCAATGGTGCAAGCACATCAATAGCCCTTTCCAGAAACTCATTTCGGGATCACGATTCTGACTCTAAAATTATAATTTGAAGCAAGTTATTTCCCTTAATTTACTTACTTTCATTTCCGCTGAACAAAACTTTTTCTAGCCTTAGTACATGTAGTATGTAGCACAATATGGCCATATGCGCTTTAACAAATAAACTAACTTCGGATTACATAATGGCTGCCACTGCGCTCGCTATAATCTTGCATTAAGGTGGTACCCAACACTTTCACTAAAATTAATTTGGCTCGTTTAATTTTCATAAAATTTTGACAAAGTATTTACTTTGACCCATTGACAAAAATTTTAAAATTTCAAAACATTTGAACCAACCAATTCATCAGAAAAATTTCACTGATTGTATAGCAGTTTGACAAACACTAATATTGATCATTGAAAAGCTTAATATTCCCTTAACAACACAACGTTATTAAAACGTTTAGCTGATTTTACAGAGTTATCTCCCTGTAGTGTTAGGTACCACCTTAATGAAAATAAAAATGGCAAAAACACATACCTTGTTATTGGTAGAGATAAATCATACTTTGTTAAAAACATACTTGTTCAATTTGGTGGACGTGTTTTCCAACACACAAATGGCATTCCTATGGGTACTAATTGTGCGCCAATACTGGCCGACTTGTTCCTTTACTTATATGAGGTAGACTTCCTTGACGGACTTCTTAAGGAAAAACAGAAGAAATTAGCCCGTACCTTTAATTTCAGCTTCCGCTACATAGATGATGTCTTATCACTCAACAATTCACGTTTTGGGAATTTCTTACATCTCATCTATCCCAATGAGCTCGAAATTAAGGATACAACAGACACTGTCAAGTCTGCATCTTATCTTGACCTTCACCTTGAAATTGACACCATAGGAAGGTTGAATACAAAACTTTACGACAAACGGGATGACTTTGACTTTCCAATCGTCCACTTCCCATTTTTGAGCGGCAATATTCCAGAAGCGCCGGCGTATATAGTATATATTTCACAACTCATACGTTATTCCAAAGCTTGTGACATATACACTGACTTCCTGGACAGAGCCCGGCTTCTGACAGAAAAGTTGCTTAGACAGGGGTACGTTGCTCCTAAGCTGAAGTCATCCTTATTAAAGTTTTATGGGCGTCATCATGACTTGGTTGACAGGTATGAAAAAACCGTTTCCCAAATGAAAATGGACCTGTTCCATTGATATTATCCCTTCCGCATAACGGATTTGACATGGACAGCATGGCGTGTGTCCTGCAGGAAGCAGGGACTGCTTACTCTTCCGGAGCACCTGAGTTCTCAGGAGTTTGTCAGTTGTTACGATTTTTCTCTCCTTCGAATATCCCTTTGGTATTTCTTGACTTTACTTAGTATTTAAATCAATGAAATTGTCATTGACTCAAAACATTCAAAAGCTAAGTGCATGTAGTTCACTGCCCAATTCAATAATAATTATTGACTGATCGTAAAAAAGAAGACATATTTCATTGACTTTTATGAAAATTAATTAATTTGTTAAACTACAGAATGGATAACAGGAAAGGTCAACAATGACACACCAATCAATTCAAGCAACCTAACTGACAGAACTCCGGACAAAAATAACATAAAAGAGTACAAAACACAAACATGAAAACAACAGACAGTTAGGATAGTTTGACATGATACAGACAGTGATGGGTGGTGGGTTAAACTGGTTTTATGGATACTCTCAACCCCTCAACCCCCCCCCCCCCCCTTTTCGTTTATTCTGACACTCTGGTGTATAAAACTGTTTGATATATGTATCGAAACAAAAATGCATACCTTTGTATAACCATCAGAGTCATTCTTTCGAAAAATGAAATAATATCACAAGTTTAACATGCTCGCCAAATTCTCAGAAGAAATGACCAATTTATTGCCGAATTTGTTGAAAGATCGGAGATGAATTTATGATCCACATTACACTCTGAGGTCACATGTGCCAACCATATGACAAGACAGATCGGTCTATTGCCTAGCCTATTTAACTATCCCGTGTATGGCCAATGTAGCCTGATTCCTATTCAATAAAAAGACAATACTAGTGGAACGTGTCAGAAAATTAACTTATTTTTCGTCATCTGTGAATAAGTTCGAATTTAGACCTACAGTTCTTGGTCAATTAGAGTGGCTTATAGTTTCATGACTGAAGTTTATTTGTCTAGAAATCAGTCATTGGTGCGAACTTTACATAAAAAATCAAACTACAGAAAGTGTAAACAGCTGCTATTGACTGCTGCTCAGCATGTGTATTGTTAGTTTTTATATTCCTTGTGTCTGTATTGTTGTTTGTATCTTTTTATTTGTATTCCTCTGCTTGTCTTTGATTGACGTCCTTTTGGTTGCTCCCTAGGTGTTATTGTCCATTTTATCATTGTAATCCCCTATTGTAGGGTATAATACAAAACTGTAAAAAAACGTGATACAATCCTTAAAGTACTGCAGAAACCTCTCCATTGAAATATTACAATATAAACGTAGAAATTTTTAGATGTTGTCCCAGTTAAACTGTAAACACCATTTATAACTTGTAACAATGAAAAAAATATACCCCTCGTAGTATTAAAAAGTTTATCTGCAATATCTTGACCCCCAACCCTACCAATCCCAGCGTAATATTTAAAATGATGCTGCATTCCGGTAGAATTGTGAATACACGATGCCTGCAGATATACATAAATGCATTATATTTTCAGGTTTAAACGCGCATGCTAGCCATAGAGTATAAAGAATATCAACAGCACAGTTTTCCGAATTCACATCAAACACGTGTGTTTTTTCTAAATAACCAAATGTTATCCACAAAGTGTATCGTTGTTAAAAACCTAGGATACAGAGAAAGCAAATAAAGCGCCGTGTTGTATACGGCATATGAACACTAATGAATGTACATGGTGTGTTCATGAACAAAAAATAATGTACACGGTGTGTTCATAAACAATGTGAATGCACACGAAATGTTCATGAACAAAAATTAATGTACACTGTGTTTTCATGAACAATAATGAAAAAAACTCATTCTGGAAATCCAAGAATTTTGGAAACATTGGTGATCATCATTAGTTTTGAAAGACTAACTAGACCACTCGGTTACTGTGAGAAACAATCTTAAACAATCTACATAGACCATGGCCACTCGATTACCGTGATAAACAATCTTAAACAAACTACCTAGACCACTCGGCCGCTCGATTACGGTAACAACCAATCTTAAACAAACTAAAAATACCACTAGGACACTCGGATACCGTGACAAACAATCTTAAACAAACTACAAATACCACTAGGACACTCGGCTACCGTGACAAACAATCTTAAACAAACTGCAAAGACAACTCGGACACTCGGTTACCGTGACAACCAATCTTAAGCACACTACATAGACCTCTGGAACAATCAGTTACCGTGACAACCAATCTTAAACAAACTACATAGACCTCTCGAACAATCAGTTACCGTGACAACCAATCTTCAACAAACTACATAGACCTCTCGAACACTCAGTTACCGTAACAACCAATCTTAAACAAACTACATAGACCACTCGGCCACTCGGTTACCGTGACAACCGATCTAAAAAAAAAACTACACCACAGCCACGGACGCACAAAAGAAAACTGAATAGGAGGCATTTTCGTAATTATACCAATATATTTAAGTGATTCAATAGATCTACTTAATATTTATCCAGTTAAGCGTTAATATGTGTAAATTACAATAAAACAAATCCCAGGTGCAATAAAAACTTAATCAAAATAATCAAAATCCCAAGAGCAATGAACGACGACTTCGTGTAGTACTTTAAGGGTTCTATTAATGGTTTGTTATCGTGTCAACTTTTATTCCCGTGAACTCACAATATTGCAATATTGAGGAATTATCCCTTGCAAAATAATGTGCAATATAATTTTGATCAGGACAATTTTCCTCAGTACGCATGTAATAGCGAGCGCACCGAGCGCTATAGGAGCATATGCATTTTCTACATATTGGTCATTAAGAACAGACTTTGTTTAATGGGGGCAGCCATATTGTGCTACATACTAAGGCTAGAAAAAGTTTTGTTCACCGGAAACGAAAGTAAGTAAAGTAAGGGAAATAATTTACTTCAAATTATAATTTTAGAGTCAAAATCGTGATACCGGAAATGAATTTCTGGAAAGGACAGTTGCTGTGCTCGCATTACTGGCCATGCCAACAGTATATTAACCCTCTAATTGTGTAGAAAGATCTTCTTTATGTCAAATACATGTTGTCTCTGACACATTCCGCATTTCCATTCTCCATTCTTCACGTTATTTAATTTTCTATCCAATGACGTCAATTTTGAAAGCCATATTGCATGGAGTATAATAGTGTAGCATATCAATTTCGCGCTTATTTTGGTAATATTCTACATGGAATATATAGCTGGTTTTTTGTTATTCTTTTTTTTTCAAAGCTCGTTTTTCAATTAAGTACATACTTACTGCATGTATTATACACGAAAAAATAAAAGATCAAAATCATTTTCATTATCTGCCATCATTGGATATATCAATACCTGACAATTGTTTTAAGTATGTAGCCATACTTGATTTAAACTGCAGTTTCATATTGTTCATATACATGTTTGTCAATATATAAGTTTAAATTAGAAATAAATAAATAAATAAAAATGGGGATGGGAAATACCACAGTATTTTAGAGGTACATAAATAATTACTCAGATGCACACTTAACTCACCCGGGTACAAGTCGGCCAATACGATAAAAACTCCGTATTGGCCGGGTTTTTCTTGTCTGGACAGCTTATGTCTTATTGAAGCCAATAATACACTAGTTAGTTAATAATATATAGATATTGTGTGAGTATTGGTGAATATTATCCTGAGCAGACTTTATATTACACGAGCTTTGGAATACAATATAACATTCTTGCAAATAAAATCCTAAAATTTGTTCTTGTTTACATAAAACTTAGTAGCTCAAATCGGCTCTTTTTGCGGATGTTTGTTTCTTTGGAAAAGCATTTTCAACAGCAGGCAATTTTCGAGTCGATATCGTTTCCGCCAGTTTAATTTATTTAAACAGGCGACAGTAGAGTAAAATATTAACACAACTAGTATTCATTACATTTTTGTGAATATGAAATCTGAAGACTTGAGGTAAGAACTCAATTATTGTTTACTAGTATTTCAACAGCAACGAAAGGAATAGTAGATATTTGCTGTTTTCTTTACACGACATGTACAGGTTATCATTTCTGGTTCAAGAAAATATTTAATATGGCCTGTTTAACAGAGCTGTATTCTGCCCCTTTTCCCTTTTCCACTCATTATATGGGGTAGAATAAAGAAAGGTTCTTAGGAAGGGGAGGAGATTGATATACTTCTGTTCTCAAGGTATATATTAATCTTGTTCGTTTATTTCTAAGTTAAGTTAATACATAAATAAAACGGAACTATGAAGAATATATTTTAGCTTTATATTTATTACTTAAGCAAAACAGCAGTCCAGGAATGGATCAGGTCAATGTACTTATCACAACTCTAAACAAACTGTCAACGCATCAAGTCACATTCTATGGAAATTAGGCTGGCGTTAACTATTACAGAATGATTTTAATTGTTTGTTTTCCACTCTGTGATAGACGTTTAATTAACAGTGATTCTCCCTGCGGACATTAGCGCCTCTTCAAAGCAAAGAAAATCAGTGATATGAAAGAGCTGTTTATACAAAGTTATATTGGCATCATGGTTTATTGTTAATCATTTGGCAAATTTATCTAATTATCTGCGGACTAGTCGTTAACTTAAAGTACAGTGACAGTTTCAGCGAATATTGAGACCACTAATTAGAATAGCCAGTGGTATAATATCTAACTAAGCATACTAACATATACATATCTGATCGTAAATTGCCATATGTTGAAAAAAATCAAGAAAAAAGTCCATAACAAATACCACAACTACATTCTTATTGTGTCTGTTTTAATCACTGCAAGCACTTGTCTTTGTGGTGATCAGGTGGTATTTAATTAATATTTGTCTCTTTCAACGCAGAAATGGCGTTTTACGAGAATTGATGCTCTAGATATGACGACACCAAAGACTTATGGAGCAACCATTTGATTTTTAGAGGGGCAAGGATCAAATTTAAAATAAAAGGACAGGAAAAGGAATTTGGCAAAATAAGGAGACAGAACCACTTTAGGGGTCAAAAAAAAATGTAAGACCTGTGTCCATCAGAAACAAATAGGCAATATCGAACATTTGATCATACCCCCCCCCCCCCCCCACCCCACCCCCCTTCCGATAAAAATCAAATGGTTACTCCCTTATGTGACGTTGTTGATTATGTGCAAGTTTTGTTTCCAAAACTTTGAACCAGATGATTTTAAAGGCATAAGCAATAAGACCTTGTCTATCTATTCCACAAGACAAATTCGAAAGACAAAGCGAACTTATAAAAACTCTAGCATATAAATATCACAACGACAAAAAAACAAAGGAATGAGAAACATAGAGAGTAAGAACAGTACAGCATATAACAAAATGTTCTGTAACGGACGGGATAATTGCCAGTACTTCAATAATAATTTCAATTCAAAATCTCCAGGTAACCATAGCAAAAAACCGGGTTATTTAGAATTTAAGATCAAAGGGCAAAAAATCGAAATTTTCACAAATGTCAGAATTTTTTTTTTAAATGGTAATACTTAAAGTCATCTGATGATAGCGCTATACAGGGCACTAGAAATTTACCTACATGTACAGCTATATAGGGCGCTAGAAATTTACCAAAAGGCATTTCATTGGATATAAATCGTAAGTTTTGAACAAAATACATATACTTTATTTTGTATTTTGTGTTTAATTTTCATTAGGATCGATTTTTTTTTGCCGATTTGTGCATTATATTTTCTGGATCATCAAAACTTTGTGTTCTGTAATACGTATTATGTATATTTGATTATTATCCCTATTTTCTGTACTGGTCGGCTCGGAGCTAGTATAGTGTGTCCGAGTAAGCTACAGTTGCAACCAGTCATTACCTCTCGTCCAAGTTAACTTGCAGAGCAATTCTCAGTCTAAAAGTCCTGGTCCACGACTGCTTTTTAGAACAGCTCTGGTCAAGAATCAGAGCAACCCTGGTCCACGACTGCTTTTGCGACGATATTGCTTCATTTCATCCATTGTTATAGAATTGATCACCATCACCATTATAGAATTCATCATCAGAGGCCATTTTCTTTTTATTTTTATTTTTTTATTTTTTTCTATCTTTTTAATACAAGAAGAAAGATCTTGAGTAAGAAATCAAGTATAAAAAAAATATATTTAAAAAAAAATATAAAATTAAAATAAAAAAAAAAAAAATTATAAAATTAAAAAAATATTAAAAATTAAATTAAAAAAAAATATCCAGATGAAACCCGAAACATTGAAGGAATGATGTACGCAATGTCAGGTCAGTTATACGATCCATACTATGAATAGTTGGGTAACAATGTTTTATAACTGTTCTAGACCAATATAGGTTAGAACTGTTCTAGACCATGACAGGTTAGAGCTGTTCTTGGCCATGACAGCTTAGGGCAGTCAGAATCGGCCAGGATTCTCTTTTAGAGCAGTCCGGAATTCTATTTTAGAGCAGTTCTAAAGCAGTCAGCAGAACTGTTCTAAGTTAACTCAGAGCAGTTGTAGAGCAGTCAGCAGAACTGCTCTAAGTTAACATAAAGCAGTATGTAGAACAGCTCTAAGTTAACTTGGTGAGAGGTTATGTCTGCCCCTAACTGTAGCACATTAAAAAATCTGGCTCAGCGTGTCGATCTAGTACAAAGCAGTAATCATTATTCATTGTCATATCAACATGTTCTCGTCCTGATATGCACCTGGTTGCCACTGGACGTTAAACAGTATTCATCCATTACTGTGAGTCTCTGTTGCTGCAGCTCCCCTATTCATTAGTCCTAATTTTATTCTAATCAAATGGTTGTAAGGAAGGTGCAACACATACTCCTGAGTCCCTGTTGGTGCATCTCCCCCATTCATTGTTTCAAATCGTTTCTAATTGAACATATATGACATGCTATTTATATTTAGTCTAATAGAAAGGACAAATATAATCAAAATAACGTGATCCATTGGACAGGCAAACCCGGGAAGACAAATGAACAACCACAAGCAAAACAAATAAACACAGAAAACTAAGATACAATGAACAACACGAACTCCTATAAAGACCAGGAGTGAACCCAGGTGCTCCGGAAGGTTAAGCAGTTCCTGCTCCGTATACGGATACTCCTGTATATTAAATTGGTATTTGATGGAGGCAAGAGTCCAAGGTTTGATTGATTGATATTAATACACGTATGTTTACTTTATATATGTTTGTTTCTTTAATCATGCTTATCTTCTTGTTTGTTATATTTTGGTGACAATCCTTGTGTTTTGGATTTTGAACCTATAAATATTCTGATTCTGCTTCTGATTCCATCCATCCCTCCCTTGATCACTACTTGTTTACGGAAGTGAGCCAGTCACGTGCTGAGACCCGGATGTGTCGTCCTCCTATATTCTGCCATAGTAATAATACTTAGATTCGTATAGCATTCATTTAGAAAAACAAACTATTCAAAACATGGATTATTTCTCAGTCAAGTCAGTACTGTGCTATACGTAATCAAAACATGACCTCCTCGTACCAATAAAGAAAGAATCTAAGTTAAGAGCCATTTGCGTAAGGATAATTACAGCTTTTAAGAAATATCATATCGCGTAATGAAGCGTCGATGAGATGCTGATTATGGAAATATCAGGTGTTCGCGTAATGAGGAGTCAAAAAGACGCTGATTATGGAAATACCAGGTGTTAGACAGTAATGTTTGTGTCATTGATGCTACTCAAAATGTCTACACAGACTATTCTGTGTAACAGGGGTACTACAAAACCTCTTAATTACGCGGTCGACGTAAGTATAAACAACCAAATCGATAACAGAAGTTTTCTAATTTCCATTTTTTTTTACAGTTTTAACCTTGTTTAAAATCATAGTCTATTGCCTAATGGCTTTTCATAGTATATTTTATATAATTGGGTGTGTGGATAGACAATGGAGAGGTTTTAACCCCACCACTGTTCCGTGTCTGTACCTTACTTTCTGTTGTGTTTATCTTAACTTTGTGTTTGTGCTCTTCAATGTTATTGTTGGGTTTCTGTATGTTGGCTGGCGTTTGTTGATTGTTATACAATGTATCATTTTAAATCTTTCCTGTTATCTATTGTGTTGTTTGTCATGAATCCCTGTTGTGCTAATGTTTATGAGATTAACTTTGGGGGGGGGGGGGTGGGGTGGGGTTCTTTCGGTTGGATTCCTTGGTATGTCATTGTTGACCTTTCCTGTTACCCATTCCTTTGTTTATAATGACTCCCTGTTGTGTTAATAGCGAGCGCAGCTTACGCTTTGGGAGCATATGCATTTTCTACATATAGGTCATTTAGAAAAGTATTTGTTTAATGGGGGCAGCCATATTGTGCTACAAAAGGCTAGAAAAGGTTTCGTTCACCGGAAGTAAGTAAAGTAGGTGAAATAATTTGCTTCAAATAATAATTTTAGAGTCAGAATCCTGATACCGGTAATGAGCTTCTGGAAATGGTTAATATTGCTGTGCACGCCAACAGCATATTATTTGTGAGATTTGTTCTATTGTTTATTTGTTTGTTTGTTTTTTGTTGTTTTTTTTTGGGGGGGGGGTTCTGTTGGTTAGAGAGCGTTGATTCAATTTACCTGTCCTCCATTGTGTTTTTTTTATAAAGACTCCATGTTGTGTTAATGTTTATGGTTTTTGCTGATTTTATTTAATGTCCTGGGTTCTATCGGTTGGATGGCGTTGATTCTTTGGTATCTTATTGTTGACCTTTCCTGTTAGCCATTGTGTTGTTTATAAAGACCCCATGTTGTGTTAATATTTGTGATTTTTGCTCTTTTGTTATTTTTTTGTACTGGGTTCTATCGGTTGGATGGCTTCAATTGATTGCTATGTCATTGTTGATCTTCACTGTTACCATGGTCACAGTTGTGTTCATTGGTATGTTATCGTTGATTTTTCCTGTTTATCATTTCTGTTGTTTATCTGCTGTTGTTTTCTACTGTTGTTTATCTACTGTTGTTTATCTACTGTTGTTTATCTACTGTTGTTTTCTACTGTTGTTTATCTACTGTTGTTTATCTACTGTTGTTTTCTACTGTTGTTTATCTACTGTTGTTTATCTACTGTTGTTTATCTACTGTTGTTTTCTACTGTTGTTTATCTACTGTTGTTTATCTACTGTTGTTTTCTGGTTTCTATCAACTGTTATGTTATTTATTCTTTTTATTATATCTTTGTAACAATTGTAAAGTATATTTTCATTTATTTCGGGCCATCTCTGAAAGTTTTGTATTGTGATATAAAAAAGTCCACATCTAATACCAATATTATTTATTATTAACTTTTCCTTAGTATATAGGGGGTTTCGTTTTTTTTTTTTTTTGTTAAGAAATAAATATAAAGATGATATCTGGATTATGACAAAAGTACAGAAAAATATTGTTATTAAATAATTCTTAGATAATAATATAAAGGTATTATTTATAGTCTGGACAAACAGTTTTGTACATTTATTTCCTTATACGTAATATAAACCATACTATCAGTTCTGAAGAAATCCAAATTCTTCAACGTTGCTTATTTTAAGAATGGGCACCTTTTCGTGAACCGTCGATACCAAATTCCCAAATAACCAAAAGCATAAATCAAAACCATCTTAGGACAGAGCTATGCACTAGGAACAGGGGTGGTGACACGGGGGTATGATTTTCCCAATTTCTTAAAAAATTGTTACTTTTCCCAGTTCTTTATAATTTTTGCTCTTTTCCCACAATTCCCTAATTGAATATTGATTACATTGTGTAACAGTAGAGTATGATTTGTCTCCCAAAATTACCCACCGCATCAACCGGGGATCGAACCTGGAACCTTCGTTTCAGTAGTCCACCGCTCTACCAACTGAGCTAAAGGGGTGTTCCACACGCGCAGCAAATGGAGGGTGGTTATAAACCTGTTATGGTTCTACATTAATCAAGGGAAGCCCCTTACAATAGATCCAGCCATATACTTGTGCTTGTTTGGACACTTACTAGTTTGACTATCAAGTAAATGGAAGGAAAGGTTATAGCTGTTATCGTTTAGAGTAACTAAACTAATACAGGGCAGACATATGATTACAGTCAACTATCCTTATCTTATACATGTATGATAAGTGAATTATTGACACACGTTTCAATTTTTAATTAATTGGTTAGTATGTTTGATTAGCCTCAGCTTGAGTCGAAATACGGATGTGTCGAACTATTTCTACCTTCGAGACAACGAGAGGTTTGCTTAGGACAAACACATATAGAATACGTATCTGAGTTAAACATGTTTAACAAAACTGAACCATACCATAAAAAATCTGGGTTAGTGGTAAAAAAGGTATACAAAATATGTGTTTTTAATTTTGGTTCATTTGCTTGTTTCGGAATTTAGTGGCGTGTCCATTTCGCTGATCTAGTATGCATTGGTTACACTCCACTAATTATCTTAGTTTCGGAGAAATGCACCCCCAGAATTTTATTAATTATTAGAGTTGGTAAAGTTTGACTGCATGATAGATAAATAATAAATGTCTTAACCTCAAAATTGTAATATTGACTGAAAGAGGATAGATTTTAGTTTAAAAAAATACGAAAACATTAACTGATTTTGCTTCTGACAAGTAATGGGAGGTCATAAACTGGGACTTGTGAATTGACATGTGGTGTGTAAAACTTTGACAGTGATAATCGGCACCTGCACTGGTAAGTTAAATTGCGAAAAAAAGAGCCGGAAAAGTAAACCTTTTTTTCCCACATATGTAATGGAATTTTATGCAGAATCTGAAAAATTAAGTCTCAATTGGATTGAAACGCTGCATCAGACCTCAATTTTAAGCTGGAGTGGAGTGAAATTTCACATTTTTAAAGCTTTTTTTATGACAATTTTTGAAATGTTGCTATGCCGACTAGGTTTCCATGGATATTTTTTATTTATTTTATCATGATTGTAACAATGCTAACATAATGGCCTTTCAGAATATATATATATATGTATATGGGTATTATTTACTCTGAAGATGGCACAAAACCATGACATTTGTTAGCTCACTTCACATAGAAAATGGTACTATTAATTTGTGGAGTGCAACCATTATTGTTTAAGGGCCAGCTGAAGCCCGCCTCCGGGTGCGGAATTTTCTCGCTGCGTTGGAGACCCATTTGTAGCCTTGGGCTGTTTTCTGCTCTTTGGTCGGGTTGTTGTCTCTTTGACACATCCCGTTTCCATTCTCTATTCTATCTGCATTTGTAGTAAAATTGAGCTACAGGAATGAACGACGTTGTAATTCATAACCCGAAGTACTTATCGCCTACAATACTGGTAATCTGTTTGGCAAAACTCATAGCTATTGATTCATGTGAACCCGAGTTATGGTCAGTAATAAGAGTGCATAAACATGAATTGTGAACAGCCCTTTGTAATGTATATTTTCCAATATATTACATGCTTGTAGATAAAAGGATACATGGTGACAATATTTACTGAATAGTAACAGTGTACAATCATGGTGAGAATACAAATCGCTCATTACGGAAGGACGTAGATGTAGAGATTTCTGTTTTGGTTGCTGAATTACCAATCAGTGATACTTAACCGCATTAGGGACAAACGTAATATAAATATAACATACTTTTCCGTCATCTTGTCTCTTGTATTTACAGTGCCTCTTTATATTTTGTAGAACCATGTTTTAAACTACAAAACAAGCGCGTACTAGCTCAGAACTGATGACATTAAATCAAATCCAAAACATTCTCATATTCCTCTTTGCCATTCAATCATAGTCCTGTTAATCATATTATTAAGTTTTTTTTGCTATATTATAATAAAAAGTATAATATTGCCCCAACATGATGCTGCATTTAATAAAATATATCACAAAATACCAAGATAAATATGATGCGTTGTATGGCCATTTCGTTGACTGACAACTCATCAGCAGTGATCGGGATCAAAATGTTGCAAATCCGGTTAAAGATATGATGATGAATTAATAGGCACAACCATCAAAAACCAAACCAATAAAAGCAAATAGGAATCAAAACTCAGCTAAGCTCTGCATCAAAAATGAGGAGCCTTAGAAATTTCGTCAAATTTTGAACAGGCATTTAAGGTAGATCAATATTTATATTTTTAGCAGAGAATTTCCAGGCAGGCTGTTGGATGAAATATCAATTTATAAAAGATAGGTCACCGTTCTTGATTTTGAGATAATTGAGTCTTAATGTTGGTAAATTTTATATAGATTATGTAGAGAAAATCCAAATTTCTCGTACAATAAAAATACTGGCAAGTAGAATATTTTTTATAAAATTGTGAAAAGAACACTCATCTGACATGCTTTCATATTCTTAAAAGAAAAATCGGAGTCGCCGTTCATTTTTTCTTGCTATTTCCAGAAAACTTAAATTTCCTTTACATTTCATTGTATGCATGTTTGTCAATTTTTTTATTTAAATAAACTTAAGATATAAATTTTACATCACATCAAATACTTTTTACTCGTTGAAAATATATATGTACATACAAATTTGCAAGATGCCCGAAAAAGATCTCCAGTGTATTAGGTATGATCTACCTTAAGTAAAGTCAAGAAATACCAAAAGGATATTCGAAGGAGAGAAAAATCGTTACAACTGACAAACTCCGGAGAACAACGAAGACAAGACCAAAACAATACATGCACTACAATTAAAAACTAAAAACGTATGAACAACATGGACCCCACCAAAAAACCGGGGGTAGACTCAGGTGCTCCGGAAGAGTAAGCAGTCTCTGCTTCCTGCAGGACACCCGTCATGCTGCTCATGTCAAATCCGGTATGAGGAAGGGATAATATCAATGGAACAGGTCCATTTTTCATTTTATGAAACGGTTTTTTTTAAGGACATAATTGGATGGATGTTGTTTGTTTAGTTGGGGTATAACGCAGTTTTCAGCACATTTGGTTATTTCTCGACGGCTAGTTTTTATTGGTGGAGGAAGACGGGGTACCCGGAGAGAACCACCGAACTTCGGAACGAAAATTGGCAATCCTTGTCAATTAAGATCGGAGTCGAACACACACCCGCCACAAGTGGGATTCGAACTCGCAACCTCAGTGTTGGCGGCTAGTGAATATTAGTCATGACGAACTACCTAGACCACTCGGCCACCGAGACCCTATTGTTGTTTAAAAACCAGTGACAATTATTACTCACTATCAGCTAGAACGAGAATGTGTTGATATGATATAAATACGAACTCTTCTTTGTACTAAGCCGACACGGGATTTTTGACGTTCTTTCTGACGCGGTAAACGTTCGAATCAAGTTATGTTACCCCAACTTGACACATTATTCTGACTCCGAGAAGACGACAGTCTTTTATCTTGCTCCTAAATTCCACATACTTGTCGGAGACGCAGAAGATACAAAAAAATAAAATCTTTAGTTTGACCCGCACTCAAGGCGACGACGCCCCCATGAGACCACCGAGGCAGTCTTGACAGGTTAGAAATAAATGGAACTGCTGAATGAACGTTGCGCGTTAAAAAAGTGAGCATATGTAGTGCATCAGCTAGTTTATTTGGTGGTTTTGGATTGACACATCTAAACAATATACCAAATAAACTAGTTGATATTAAAAAAAAAACAGTGCACTACATTTGCTCACTTTTTTGTTACATTTCCGCATTTTCAAAGATTTACCTGAATTGTCCCTTACGTTAGCTACCACAAGGTCAGTTTCCCCCTGCTCACTAATGGGGAGTTGGAAGTAGGATTGCATTCAGTTCTTTAAAGCATATATCCAAGAAAGATCCCCTGTTTGATAGAAAGCGTAAACTTTTAGAGTGATCAAGGAATTAGTGTTACAAGTTAATGCCAGGCATGAAAACAGATATATTTCCATATAGCCTATAAGACGTGAAAGGGTGATAACCCCACTAGTTTTAATTGATAGTTTTGTTTAAGGATGACCGCTGGTCAAATATGAAAAAAATAGGATTTGAAATAGGTGTTTTAGTTTGAGAGAACATATGAATAGTAAACAAATAAACAAGAAAAAAATATAGGTTCATGTGCTCATTTTAGAGCTAAAAGGCCTTGAAAATTTACAGGAAATTGGTTTTCTCTGGATTTTTCATTGTCTTTGCATTGACACTTCAGTATCTCAAAAATGTATGAAAAAATAAAAAGGATTCCATAAAATGTTGTCAAATACCATTTTAAGGTATATATGATTGAATTATAAAAGAAAAAGTGGGGGTTCATGGGCAAAAAATTTCATGTTTAAGAAATGGATAAAACCCGAGGATTCCAAAAATCTGACAAAAAAGACCAAAACATGACCAGCGGAATATTTTATTTTCGAGAAAAAAAAACAATCGGATTGGATACAAGTTATTACAACGTATTAAATCCTCTCCATACTATAATATTATACATACTTCAAGATGACAGCAAAGATATATTATATATAGATATGTACACATGTAGATAAATAAATTTATAGAGACATAAAAAACAAATACATATACAATAATACTCATGCATTAGATGACTGTTGATAATCTACGTATTGATCTATAACCTGTTTCCATTATTCTGCTGGTATGCATGGCATTTGCAGAGGTGTCCGAAGAGACAATACAAGAAGTGAAATATTAATCGGTAAAACTCGGCTGGAAAGGGTGATATTTTTCGAGTTCGGTAATGTTCGGTCGCAGAATGTGATATTTTCGTTGCTATGTAAAATTATAACATGTTGCTATGGGTAGGTGGAATAAAACAAAAACACGGCAAAATACCACATTCTGAAGAACCAATGAAATAACTGGATAACATCAGAAATTTGCATAAAGTATAATATATATTATCTCCTACTTTCATACAATAGTTGATTGCTCGTGGTTGACATATTGGGTACACTTGAAATAATCAGTTCGTCGTTTCCAGATAAATTACCATAAACCCACGATAGCCTTAAAACAAAAATGAAAATAATTTTGAGAAACATTTTGTTAATAGTGTTAACAATATATTTTTACAATCATAAATTACTAGTATTTTCTATGTTACAATACTAAAGTCATACCAGATATATTACCAGTGCTGCCTAAAGGTATCTGGACTATAATAGATCATGTTCGTATTATATTTCTTATAACATATATCTTTGCCAAATGTGAACACTCGGAAATAAGTTGGATATATTGTGTTTCCGAAGTTTGCCGATAGTTACCGAGGTCAATGCCATTACGTTGTATAGAACATCCAGGACATTTGGACTAATCAGCTGGTCCGGATACTAGTATGTACAATACTAGCTGAGTATTGGTACTTTCTAATGTACATTTTGCGTGTGATTAATGCCAGTTCCCTAATTTCTCTAACATTTTTTTTCCATGTTATTCAAGCAATTAGAGTTGTTTTGAAGCTAAAGGAGACCAGTTCCCTCACAAACTGAGTATAGTCCCAAGTTTGTGAGTGACCTGGTCGAGTTTGTACACCAATAAATTGCGGGAAAACAACTCTTTTTACTTATTATTCCATAATAACTATACTTTTTGGCAAAAAAAGAAATAATGAGCGTTTTGAAATGGTACTATTTTACTGACTTATATATTCAAACGCTGAAAGTCATTTATCGGAAAATAAAAGATCATCACAGACGTCACTTTGTCGATTCTTCAAAATCAAAAATTCACACCGTACTTGAATTATTAAATTATATTGAAATGTTTGATTATTTAACTTTTCCATTCTAAACGGGATGTATGGATCATTTATAAATTTTTATTTCCTGTGAGACAGTGTTATTAAATAGATTATAAAATTACAAACTTTAATTATAGGAAAACACATTGCAACAAGTTCTTTGATCTCTCTATTCCCTTTGGTTTTAAACATTCATTTATATTACGGTATCCGGACCATAAATGACCACGTGATTATTCAAAAGTTCCCGGATGTTCCATACAACGCAATTGAAATGACCTCGGTAATTATCGGCAAACTTCGGAAATGTCAATATAACTCACTTATTTTTACAGACTCTCCATATAAGCAACAAAGTGTGTTTCAACTTGAGAAAAATATATATACAAAATCCCAGTTTTAAATTGTTTGGTTCAGCCATTCACTGTCAAAATGAGATACATTTTTCGATCATGAACTATTATGGTCCGGATACCTTAATTAGCTACGCCGGCATCGAATTACAATTACTTAGTATTTTGTTAAAATGGCATGATATTTTATTTTATTGAAAACACAATTTAATAATAATTTCATTGAAATAGAAAACTATGAAATTAAAAAAGTTTTACATCAATCAGGCTATGTTGACTTCCAGGACATCATCTAAAGTCTAATATAGCGTATGTTTTTTTTTGTTGTTAACCGGATTTTCATAGGAAAATATCGGTTATTAAATTGGTGATGTACGGCGGGCGGGCGGGCGGGCGGCCGGTCGGGCGGGCGGACGGGCGGCTGCCAAACAGTGTCCGTGCAATAACTTATGAACTGTTCAACCAAAGCTTTTCAAATTTTAATATGTTGTTACTGATGACAAAATGGAGGTCAAGTTCGATATTGACGATTTTCACTTTCACCGTTCAAGAGTTATGGTTCTTGAAAGATTGAAAAATGGCTTTTCCAGTGGTGTCCGTGTGATAACTTATGAACTGTTCAACCAAAGCTTTTCAAATTTTAATATGTTGTTACTGATGACAAAATGGAGGTCAAGTTCGATGTTGACGATTTCCACTTTCACCGTTCAAGAGTTATGGTTCTTGAAAGATTGAAAAATGGCTTTTCCAGTGGTGTCCGTGTGATAACTTATGAACTGTTCAACCAAAGCTTTTCAAATTTTAATATGTTGTTACTGATGACAAAATGGAGGTCAAGTTCGATATTGCCGATTTTCACTTTCACCGTTCAGGAGTTATGGTTCTTGAAAGATTGAAAAATGGCTTTCCCAGTGGTGTCCGTGTGATAACTTATGAACTGTTCAACCAAAGCTTTTCATATTTTAATATGTTGTTACTGATGACAAAATGGAGGTCAAGTTCGATATTGACGATTTTCACTTTCACCATTCAAGAGTTATTGTTCTTGAAAGATTGAAAAATGGCTTTCCCAGTGGTGTCCTTGTGATAACTTATGAACTGTTCAACCAAAGCTTTTCAAATTTTAATATGTTGTTACTGATGACAAAATGGAGGTCAAGTTCGATATTGACGATTTTCACTTTCACTGTTCAGGAGTTATGGTTCTTGAAAGATTGAAAAATGGCTTTCCCAGTGGTATCCGTGTGATAACTTATGAACTGTTCAACCAAAGCTTTTCGAATTTTAATATGTTGTTACTGATGACAAAATGGAGGTCAAGTTCGATATTGACGATTTCCACTTTCACCGTTCCGATATTGACGATTTTCACTTTCACCATTCAGGAGTTATGGTTCTAAAAAATTGAAAAAAGGTAGTTCAAGTCTCAAAAATTCCAATATTTGTCACTTACTATAAATAGGAGGTCAAGATTGATTTTTGCCTTTCCATTTCTGAACCCTACAAAACCCTACAAAAATTAATTTATATTTCTTTACTTCATCCTGTTTGGGAATCCAGATTTGCAAACATCATTTCCATGCAGGAAAATCCGGTTTGCTGTCATTCGACAGCCTCTTGTTTTTTTTTTGTTTTGTTTTGTTTTTGTTTTTGTTTTGGTTATTTGGGGTATTACGCCGTTTTCAGCACATTTGGCTATTTCGCAGCGGCTAGTTTTCATTAGTGGAGGAAGCCGGAATACCCGGACACAGGTGAGATTCGAACCCCCTACCTCAGTGTTGACAGGCTAGTGATCATCAGTAGTCATGACGAACTACCTTGACCACTGGGTCACTTTTTCACTGCATTTATTTCACTTCTAGGGCCTAATTTCAAACCTCCTTTCGATAAAACATGGAAGTTAGAAAGATACTTAGGCCACAGTGTCTCAACTTAAATTTAACATGGAAAATGGTAAGATTTTGTTTTCGTTAATTAATTTCCTTCTATTGGTTCTTTTTGGTCAATAAAAAAATAACCTCGATCACGTGGTGAACACTGAATAACTTTAATTTACAATATGCACCATCGTATATTGTTGTTATGTAAGGCAGATCGAAGAAATACAATGTCCAGTTTTATTCCACTACATAAATTTAAATCTAGCAATGAGATCATTAGATTGGCCTAGAGCAACCCACGTGACATATAACAAATCATCGTGTCACCCTCTCCATTTTGTTTAACACTAATGTTACAAATCAACAGCCGAAGTAAAAAAAAAAAATGTGAAACATCTTCATGTGTTATTCATGTTATTTCATTATTGTTAATTTTTTATAAAATGAAATATATATATATATTTTTTCCTTTCAGAAACTAAACTAAGGGATACAGGAATAAATCATTAATTTCCATTGTAAGCCCTCGGGAAACATGACTTCACTCGGGTGCACATGAACAAATCTTCACATTTCACTTATGCAAGGGGAATTAATGTATATTGTTTCAGTAAAACAAAACGAATATCCTTTATAAACTGATAAATAAACATTTTGATCTGTGGACTTTTTGACCAATCAGAAGACGCGTTACATCAACTGTAATATTTTTTTATATATAATACTCTATACCAGTACCCTTGATTAAACCTTATTATAACCAATAGTACACACATATAGATTCTCCTTCAGGTACGAGTGAGTTATGGAATTTCTCCACCCCTAGATAGTTAATTTTTCGATTTTCAACACGCGAGCGTGTTAAAATCGAAAATTTAATTATTGAGGGTGGAGAAATTCCATAACTGACTCGTACCTGAAGGAAAATTTGTTTCTCCTATGATTTTCGACAAAAACCTCAAGAAAATGTCGTTGCTATGTAGTTTGTTTACATAGACGTCATTTGGGGACTTCTCTACTTTATCGTTCCAATAACTGTAGAAAAAGGGCGGTAATTCCCACGTAGAAATTTAATCACCGGGAAGTGGTTAAAGATATTAAATATTTTTATCCCGCCGATTAAACACGTCTAGAATAGGAGGAATAATACTCTTTTCCAGAACCAATACCCTTGATTAAACATTATTATAACCAATAGTACACACAGTAAATTAATGCTTTAATAACGACATTGGCATGCGTGGGATACTAATTGTTGAATGTAGGGGGTCGAAATTTGCGTGATTGCTTTGACATATGTCACGGACAGCATAATTGTTAATGAAACGTCCATCACAAAATTTACCCAGGCAATTATTTTAGTATTTCAAATAAAAACATATCCCTTTTATAAATAAGATGTCAATTAGCTGTCTGACACGTTGTACCTAATCAGACGTCGTCAAATTAACGTACTAGACTAGAAGAGAAACAATCCCGTATTGATTCTATTTTCATGATAAAATTATTATAATCAAAGTATATGCCAGTGCCGATGAAAGTAACATTTTTACATATTTAGATTAAATTCATCATGAAAGTTTAAATCCCTTGTGTGTTGTGTCTATAGAAACAAAAGTAGAACATTTAATTGGATATTAGTATAACATATCCATGAAGTTAGCTTCTTCTTTGTCTAAGCATCCTATGGATAGGAACACGTCTGGTATTGGGTCATTCATACTAGTAAAAGACAGGTAAACTCAATTTGCGACGGTTAAACCAGCGGTTTACGTCGGCAACTGATAAAATACAATACAGTTATCCCCTAAATAGTACATAGAGAAACGTCATCATGCATCTTTTGTACCATTCTTTACGTTACTGATTAGGTTTGAAGAATTATCTTACTATAATAGAACTGTATGCTATACTTAATTTCTATATATAAAAAAACACGATTGATGCATACTTTGATAATATTTTCAGTTGCAATCAAAAACAGATTGTTCACCTTTGTTTGGATTATCAAAAGCCATCAATAGTTATGTCAATATCGTGACTACAGGATCATGTCAATATCGTGACTACAGGCTCGTGTCAATCGATTCTAAAGTTGGTTTAGTACATTTATATTACATAGTAAGTAGTATATAAGAGGTCGAGGAGTTGGCAACTGACATCACCGGAAATGACATAAAAGGAACAGGATTTGACTTCATGGGGAGTTGTTTGCATGCATGTTTATCTGGAGTTCCCACCATTTTGAAGCCGAGCTAATTTCGCGTTGTTTTTTATCCGAAAGTATAAGAAAGCTCATTTCGCGCCATTTTACGAAATTAATATCATCGACATATCGGGAGTGGTTGTAGATCTCTTTTTTCACGACTGCATGTTCTCCATTTTTCCCGATCTATTCATTCAAGAGATTCGTTGTATTGTATAGGGATACAGTTTCCCATCAACCACTCCCGAAATTGCGGTAAAATTATATCCGAATATGGAGCAAAATTAGCTCCCTTCAATTTACTTTTCAAAAATGGCTGGAAAATCTATCACTTCTATGATGAGAAAGCCCGCAAGTGATGTCACATCCTGTTCCTGCTATGTCATTTCTCGTGACTAATGTCTCTGTCTACTGGATTACGCTTTTTGGATTGCTCCTTAGGTATATTTGTCATCTTGTATACTACTATAATGTATATTGCATTTATTGTATGTTTTATACGTCAGAGTGTAAGAACAGAAAAGGAGAATATTTGAGTATTTTTTCAGAAGAGAAAATGAGAATATTTGAGTATTTTTTCAGAAGAGAAAATGAGAATATTTGAGTATTTTTTCAGAAGAGAAAATGAGAATATTTGGGTATTTTTCAGAAGAGAAAAGGAGAATATTTTTTTTTCAGAAGAGAAAAGGAGAATATTTGGGTATTTTTTTCAGAAGAGAAAAGGAGAATATTTGGGTATTTTTTTTCAGAAGAGAAAAGGAGAATATTTGGGTTTTTCAGGACAGAAGGAGAATATTTGGGTTTTTTCAGAACAGAAAGGAGAATATTTGGGTATTTTTTCAGAAGAGAAAAGGAGAATATTTGGGTTTTTCAGAACAGAAAGGAGAATATTTGGGTATTTTTTCAGTAGAGAAAAGGAGAATATTTGGGTATTTTTTCAGAAGAGAAAAGGAGAATATTTGGGTTTTTCAGAACAGAAAGGAGAATATTTGGGTTTTTTCAGAACAGAAAGGAGAATATTTGGGTATTTTTTCAGAAGAGAAAAGGAGAATATTTGGGTTTTTTCCGAACAGAAAGGAGAATATTTGGGTATTTTTTCAGAAGAGAAAAGGAGAATATTTGGGTTTTTTCAGAACAGAAAGGAGAGTATTTGTTTTTTTTTCAGAACAGAAAAGGAGAATATTTTGGTATTTTTTTTAAACAGAAAAGGAGAATATTTGGGTATTTTTTCAGATTAGAAAAGGAGAATATTTGGGTATTTTTTCAGATTAGAAAAGGAAAATATTTTGGTATTTTTTCAGAACAGAAAAGGAGAATATTTGGGTATTTTTTCAGAAAAGAAAAGAAGAATATTTTGGTATTTCTTTCTGAATATCGTTATATGTTTTAAGATATTTTTCCCATTCCGTATAACTTTCAAAGTATATACGGAATATGCGTCAATTCTACAATATCTTATGACTTAACATGCCATGATGGCAATATATTACGAAACCCTGTTCATGTTTAGTATCTTAAATCTAGACCGAAACCAGATATATATTTTGGGTAATTGTCTTGGTTATGCCTTTGGGGCATCTGACGAGTTTTAGATCGACGGGATGTGCATATCTTGCGCATTGGAATAAATATCATGGAGTTTATCAAGGCCAGTTCGAATCATAAACATTGGGCAATTAATGATGTTCGCTGATCATATTTTTGAATTTTTGTCAGATGTTCAGTATCATCTGGTTTGGTGCCATAAATTATTTTTCCCGCTAACACCCATTTTTCTTTTTAGAAATCTTTTGCATGCAAAATAATAAGCCATTTGTAAAAATCTTGTAAAATCCTTGTTATTGTATAATGGTTTTTGTGAAATAAAACTTGTCAATGATAAAGCTATGTTAAATCAATAGACCATATTTTTCCCGCCAAATGTTTAATGGAGGGACGTTTGAAGACAAAACTTTATGACAAACGTGATGACTTCAACTTTCCTATTGTTAATTTTCCCTTCTTGAGTAGCAATATACCAGCATCGCCTGCATATGGCGTCTACGTTTCTCAGCTTATCCGATTTTCAAGGGCATGCGTGAGTTACCCTGACTTTCGACAAAGAGGATTATTGCTGTCGCAAAAGCTTCTTAACCAGGGTTTTATCAGGGATAAGTTGATGTCATCACTTAAGAAATTTTACGGTCGTCATCAGGTATTGATTGACCATTACAGTGTTCCAATATCTAAGATGATGTTGGACCTGTTCCCACTGTCGTAACCTTTCATGTGCCTCCACCGATTTGTGACTTCCACCGGATTGACTTTGTTGAACTTCACGACGGGTGCCGTATACGGAGCAGGAACTGCTTACCCTTCCGGAGCACCTGGGTTCACTCCTGGTTTTTATAGGAGTTCGTGTTGTTCATTGTTTTTAGTTTTCTGTGTTTATTTGTTGTGCTTGTGGTTGTTCATTTGTCTTCCCGGGTTTGTCTGTCCAATGGATTACGTTTTTTTGATTGCTCCTTAGGTATATTTGTCCTTTTTATATCTCAAAAAACAAGCACACGGACCTATATTTTTTTTTCTCGCTCTTTTAGTTCCATTATTAAACCCCTATCAATATTTACCAGTGTTATGAAAAGCTTGTTATTTTGAAACTGAGGAGCGAAAATCCTTAACCCGTATTCAACTGGTCAAAACTTACCTTGACTGCTATTGATTGGTTTTATTCATGTTGTCTTCATTTGGTTGAATATGTTGTGATATGAACACAGAGAAATATTATTTCCCTGTACCCATGTGAGACCCCAATGCTTTCTAGGAACTATGACTGTGACACGAGTTCAAAGTGAAGACTAATAGGTTCTTATACGAATTCAAAGCGAAGACAGGGAAACCTTCAACATTTAAAAAAGGAATTCACATCATTCCCGAGTGGAGTGCAGAGGAAAAGACGCTGAATTTTAAAAACGAGATGAAGATTTTCCAGTTCTTTAATTTGAACGTTTATAAGTACCTATAACTTCCCTAAATACTCGATTTTTATGTTTCCTGTGCCTAGGTAAATTCATTCAGCACAGTCGACGAAGTTGAATAACGTTACACCTGATTGGTCAAACAAAAGCTATAACAAAAGAATTTTGATTGGTCGAAATGTCCATGATAGACAGGATTGCTTGCACCCACCTGAAAACGGAATAAATATTTACCTTAGAAGTCTCTTGTATATTTTAATTTTGCCTTATCATCTATACATGTTATTATGTCTATAGACTAGAGCTTTTCTTAAACTTAATCAATGTAAAAAAAACTTAGTGAACCATGGAATTGGGGATGATTGAATCTCTTGATTAACAGTTAATATGAAGTTAAATCTTTGCCATGATAGTCAATTTCACAGTGTATAGGAAATGTTATTCTCGTCTGAAGATACTGTATATCGATGGACGACAACTGATGACACGATTAAAAAAAAATAAAACTCGTGAGATAATGAATGATTCGATATTTTGTATTTGTAGTGGTATCAATATGTTTTGTTTTTGTTTTTGTTTTGTTTTTTGGTTTTTTTTTGGTGTTTTTTGTTACGGGAAACATACATTATGATACTAAATTAAGGTCTTGATTACAAGATAGTTTGAAAATATGCAATCGATCCCTTGTAGATAATTTGTGCATGCTCAGAATCTATGGATTTCAAAGAAGGGGTAAAAAAAAGAGTTACCTAATGACAGAGCTGTTTTATCAGTTGAGTATATTTTTCACACAAGTGAAAATATATCATTGTTGATTTGTGAAATGCATGCCATTAACTAAAGTCAGTTATTAAGCTAATCTTAAAGTACCGCAAAACTAGAAATGTTCTACTGAAAAAAAGATTCAAATGTCAAAACGAAAGGGTTTTATAGCGAGCACAGCGAGCGCTATAGGAGCATATGCATTTTCAACATATGGGTCATTTAGAAAAGTCTTTGTTTAATGGTGGCAGCCATATTGTGTTACATACTAAGGCTAGAAATAGTTTCGTTCGCCGGAAAAGGAAGTAAGGGAAATAACTTGCTTCAAATTATAATTTTAGAATCAGAATCGTGATACCGGAAAAGAGTTTCTGGAAATGGCTATTGCTGTGCTCGCTCATTGGCAACGCCAACATCATATTATGATAAAGATTAATGAATTAGTAATTGATCGATTTGGAAAAAACCTGTTAAAAGCTTTTATAATTTATCGTGATAATGTTTAGAAATTAAAAGTAAAATTGCAATGAAAATGAAGTGAAGCTAGGAGTATATTTCGTATCTATTGAAATAGAATAACCATGGAAACGGGGAATGTGTCAAAGAGACAACAACCCGACCAAAGAGCAGAAAACAACTGAAGGCTACTGATGGGTCTTCAACGAAGCGACAAAATCCCGCACTCGGCTTTAGATGGCCCCTAAACAATAATGCATGCTACTTCAGCGAAATGCACGGAACACTAAACTCCGAAACATACTAAAGTACCAAAATTCAAAACACACGCAAGACGCAAAAGGCTAGAGGTTAAACATGTTTTGTGAGATCCCAACCCTCCCCCTATATTTCTAGCCAATGTGGAATAAACAAACAGACAGCGATACACACAGTAAAACTCAGCTCAAAAGATTCCGATTCCGATGTGAAAAAAAAGGTAACAGAAGTATCTATAGAAGCAAAATGACAATGATCAATATATATTAACAAAGGACTACTAGCAGTTACTGACATGCCAGCTCCATACCTCAATGGGTTTAGTATCGATCATTCCATCATAAATTATACGAGAAGAACATAACTCGTATCATGCCAACAACTGGTTTTAGAATAAATGTGTTTATTTCCGATGCAAAGACCCTATGAGTGAATCAATATTAATTCCAAAAATGCCATCTTTAACGACTTGACAACAGTATCGTAACTATATTCCTTGTGGGTAAGTCTATTTAAAGGTTTGGTTAGCTTTTCGGGTTAATGACGACATACGTGTGCTTTGTATAGAATATAACCATAAAAGATGGGATGTGAAATACCTGAAAGACTTCTTTTTGTCATTTAAGATTAATTATATTTAATTTTCATGCAGATTGTAGGCAAAAGGTCTCTCCATTATAACATATCTAGGAAAGAGCTCAGTAATTCGGATTTTCTAATACAGTTAAACCAGCTGTAAAGAAAATTACTATGAAGGGCACTGTGAAAATGTTTCTGTTGTGCACACAGTTTGTAAAATAGGCATCTGTGTAAAGGTCACATATTCATCAAGGGCATCTTTCTTTTTGGTCCCATTTGTGTCCATTATACACAGGTTTGACTGTGTTTAAATCCAAAAGAAGAATAGCAAAAATTAGTGTACCGTACATTAGAAAATGAACCTAGGCAATACTGAAATGTAAAGACCTTTTATCGCTATTTTCCAGGTTGAAATTCAACAAATAGATCAGAATAAACTTACTGAAGCAATAAAAAAATATTAGTGTAACATACACAAAAGGAAGGAAAGAACATTTTTATCACTTTTCTTCTAGTTGAGTTAGTGTAAAGGTTTCAACAATTATTAAATATCCTACAGCTTACAAAGAGTTTAAGACGGATGCTATTGTTATAATTTATATGTTTTCATTTGTGTTTCTTTAATGATTAGAAGACAGGTTTGCTGGCTTATGAATCCTATTAGCATATTGCATTATAATTTTGTAATTTCATTTGATTGTTTCAATAAAATATTGTTTAAACCAATCGTGATTTGGTTTGGAATTATCAAACAGTTATGACATCGATTCTGCATTACAATGTGTATTCCATTCAACCGTGCGCTGAGGTCTCCTTGTCGAAATCCATACAATAATGTTAAGATCGAGAACGGTAATAAAGATTCCGTATTTTGAAATTTTTGTTCACATTGTTGATATTTTGTGTGTCAAAAGTCTGTAATATCTCTTTTTACTTATTATTTAAGGAATATATGTAGATGAAAAAGACTCTGATGACCGTTATTTCAGAAATCAAACAAACCTCTGGATTTTTGACGGGGTGTGCGGAAATGGCCTCAGAAAATGTACCCAAGCAAATACTAGAATACATGTCAATAATACACCGGAAAATAATTTTGATGAAATACCTACCCGAAAAATAGCCATTTCGAAATTGTACACCTAAACTAATACTGATGTTTATATACAACCCGAATAAATATAAGCTTTTCAAAACATACCCCGAATTAATACCAAAAATAATGAAAAACTCACCCAAATTTTCCGCACACCCCCATAGATGCTTATATAGGGAGTTTAACACACCCCGGGACGAGCGTGAATGACTATTAAAAACTGAAGGAGATAATATGATTCATTTCCTTCTCTTCTATTTTGCGAAACCTGTATCACATACCAGATTGAGATATCTATTGAAGTGCAAAAAACATATCAAATACTGTTTCACATGCTGTATCAAAAACCAACCAATATCAGCCCTCGATCCTTCGACCCTCTGTATGATATTGGTTACTTGGGGGTTGATACGGTCTTGAGTACGGATTTTATCATCTATTATTCTCTGTATAATACATGATATAGGAATATCGAAGCCACAAAACACTGGGAAAAGTCCACTTATTCGAAGTCCAAGGAAAAGACAAAGCCAGGGGAATGGAACACAACAAACAAACACCAAAAAGGATATACGTATAACTAAAAAAATAATAACAACTTACAATAAACTAAACAAAACTAGAACAAGACAGCACAGAAACTAAAACACTAGCAATGTGAACTCCCATGAAAAACCGGGAGTGACATCAGGTGCTCCGGATGGGTAAGCATGTCCTGTTCCGTTAACGGCATGAATTGTGATAGCATTACCAAACTGAATTGTAACTTCTTTTTTTTAAATCTGAGCAAAGTTATCGCTATTGAACTAAACAGCATCATAACTTGGTCGTAACACTTCAGCATCATGAATGTGATTACTTGATCTCAAGACTTTTTCATTTACAAATGTTCGCGCCCATTTTGACAGATCTATGAACTATTAAAGCGATCATGGGATCACATGATTATATATTATAAAGGTCATAGAAAGGTCATGATAAGTATACATAATCGACATCGCTTTATGGTTCCTTAAGGGGATACATAACACATAAGGGAGTTAACTCTTTACAAATCAGCTGAACGTTTTAATCACATACTACAAGTAAAGAGAAATCAAGCTTCTCAATGATCAAAATTAGTCTTTGTCAAACTGCTATATATCCAATGAAATTATTCCTATAAATTGTGTGGTTCAAATTTCTTGAAATTTTTACATTTTTGTCAACAGGTCAAAATAAATATTTCATCAAATTCTATGAAAACTAAACGAGCCAAATCTATTTTAGTCAAAGTGTTGGGTACCCCCTTAATGGAATCTAATGTTCCTTTCATTTGTCTATTACGGTATGACCTGACTTGGTCATTGCAAAGTACCAAGGTCATAACCCAACCACTTAATATGTTTCTCATTGTGGTTACATAACGGAATAAAATATTCCTCGCATTAAGCCATTATGGTATGTCCTGACTTGCGCATTGCAATCTAGTACGGAGACAAGCAAACTACTAATGTATGTCCTTGTGGTTCTGTAATGGAATCATATTTTTCTGTCAATGACGATTAGAAAAGCCATTACGCCATTAACGGTATGTACTGACTCGGTTATTGCGCACTAATTGACAATGAGTAAATGTAAAATTGGAAGGATTGTACATTATTTAGATAACAGGTCAAATGTGGTCGTTTTAAGTGTAAATCTTGCTGAGGCTCTCACAGCAGCTCGTCCTATACTGGTTGAAACCTTTTTTTAATCTTTAGAATTGATGATACATTGATCTATTTTAATTTCAAGCCTTTATGAAATATTATTTTTACCCATTCTACAGACTAAATAATCTTAGAACTATATCACATTTGATCTCCAAAGGCTTATTAAATTATATTTTCATAAAATACCAAAATACATTACGGTATGGTTTCTACTTAACGGAGAATCAAAGAGCGGGTTCAATTATCTCTCTTTTATGTTTCCCCCATCAAAGAAATATTGAAAGTGTTTTCAGAATTATTCATCTACAGCTGTTTTAATAAGGATTTAAATTTCTTTAAAAAAGTTACAATACGTAATATCAAAGAAATTCATGATGCTGTTTTAAGGTATCCGGACCATAATAGATCATGATCGAAAACTGTATTTCTTTTGACCGTGAATGGCTAAACCAAACAATTTAAAGATGGAATTTTATATACATATTTTTCTCAAGTTGAAACACACTTTGTTGCTTATATGCAGAGTCTGTAAAAATAAGTTAGTTATATTGGCATTTCCGAAGTTTCCCGATAATTGCCGAGGTCATTTCAATTGCGTTGTATGGAACATCCTCGAACTTTTGAATAATCACGTGGTCATTTATGGTCCGGATACCTTAAGACATATGCTTTTATCTTATGCGTTATAATATTGTAAAACATATTGTTTTACATAGAAGCTTAATGATAGCAATCTTCGGCCAGGTTTTCGAAAGTATCGCAAGATTGATCGTAAGACATATCTTATGACATTACTTGCCACTAAGTTATGATGGTCTTACGACCTATCATATGATGTAAAACAAAGGTATCCTACGACAATCATAGTATGACCATCGCAAGTCAGTAATGACAAATAATGACATTTTAAATGATTTAATAAAGTATGCAATTAAATATTTAAAAAGTACTTGTAACTAAAAGACGAAAAAATAAATAAAAAAGAACGTTTAATTAATTTTAATTTTAATAGCCTTTTTAAAATGATTAATGCATATACGTTTACTGTACATGTGTAACATGCATGTACATGTAAATCAATTATGGAATGTCACAATCTATTAACATAGATCAATAAAACCATTGTAAAAGTTTATCGGTCTACTCTATTTTAATATGAATAAGACATATCTAAGGTTCGAACATTCAAATTCCCGCTTAACGAATTATTCGTGCTTCTATTCATATACGATCATTATAAGACCATCTTACGACACCTTCGTTGGAGTCGTAACTTTGTGACAAATTTTGTGACATGTCACAAGTTGCGACCCTTTCGAAAACACATTTTATGACTACGACACGTCGTAAGACCTTCTTACGATATATTTCGTAGTCATAAGACATCTTCGAAAACCTGGCCCATTCTTTTACATGTATATGCAAAACAGAACGAACATGTTCTGTCAGGTTGTTTTGTATTAGATTGTGTCGGTGCAGAACAAAGCCCTGCTCATTCCTCGATATTTAAGGATTAAATTAATGTATTTTTGTATTTTGTATTTTTGTTTACTATTTTGTTTTTCTTTTTTTCCCTATGAACAAATAACCGCAACTACGTGTTGCAGACAAAAAAAAATAACCTGACTTTTTTTGGTGATGTTATTTCGAATTGACCGGAAGCAATGATAGACTTTAATTAGTCAACGTAAAAAAGACGCATTTGGCGTAATATTACATTTTTTACGGCAAATATATTTCTTGTGGAATTTTTGTTGTTGTTATCGAGTGATTTGATTTTAATTTGAAAGAGGGTCAGAGAAAACTCAGTATTGTTCAAAGGATATTAATGCAGTTGTTTGCGAGTGGATATATTTGGAGCAAATATTGTCCCTGATCCGAATTTTCGTGCAGTGTGCTCTATGAAGATTATCTAGAATGTCCAATGCATCAAGCACAAAAATTAGTTATTTGGAGATTCGCATTTTGTCAAATTAAATTTTCCTATTTCTCAATGATAATTTCAGCCTTCAAACCAGTTCAACAATTATTGAGAAAGTCCGTTCATTTTTCAGTAAAACGGTGCGTTTCTAAACTGGTCCACCACAAAATATTGACACTTGGTATTTTTGATTTATTCATTTGTTGAACAGCTTGACGTTCTTCCTCTGTAATAAAATGTATCACAATAAATTTGATGCACTGTATAGCCATTTTTTTGACTGACAACTCATCAGAAGTGCTCGAGATCAAAATGTTGGAAATCTGGGTAAAGATATAATGATGAATTAATAAGCACAACCACCAAAAATCAAAACAATTAAAACAAACAGGAATCCAAATTCAGCTAAGGGTTACCTCTGCATCAAAAGGAAGAGCCTTAGAAATTTCTGGTAATTTTTATAAAATTTTGAACGCAAAATCTAAAGGCATTTAAGTATATAAATCATGCCAGGATTAAAATACTGGCTACTGGTCTGATAATTCCCTCGGAGACTTACAGTCCACCATCAATGACATAGACCCAGTGGTACTAATAAAATGTATCATAAAATACCTTAATATATTTGATGCACAGTATGGCCAATTCGTTGACTGACAACTCATCAGCAATGCGCGAGATCAAAATGTTGGAAATACGGTAATTTATTTGTAAGGAGAGGGGAGTTAATAATGTTGGAATAACTTGTTCGCCGATGCGAATTGCTATGTAATATAATAAAATGTAATAAGAATCAAATTCATTTTAAATGATGACTTAAATGGATGGAAAACGGACCTCGCCATGTTTTAGTTTTGCAAGGTTTGCGAGGCTTTACTCGTCAGATTTGTCTGACACGATTATTCATTGATTTGTTATAGAAATTACCAGTATTTAGCAAATTCAAAAAAAAAAAAAAAAAAAAATAGAATTACTAAGGGTTCATTCCTTGTATTGCACATGGTAGATCTCCTTAGCTGGAATTTGGCTTCCTATTTCGGAGTTTTGGTTAAGAGTCTTTCTTGTTTTAAAATAAGTTTGATTTTTGGTCTTCCAAATGTTTCGGTTTTAATGCTGCTCATGAGACATGTGAGAGGTAACTCCTTGAAATGGGTCGTATACAGCATAGTATATATTTACTATATCTAATATTAGTATCTTTGGATTGTTATTCTTAAACGCTTTGGAGATTCCCAGACTCATCACACTAAGACATTAGTGAAATACTGAAGTAGGACATACCAAAATAAACGGAATGAGATGTTTTAGTGTCAGTAAAAAACAATTGAGAATTGGTCATTGGATTAACCATATCTACTATCACATAATTTAGACTGCAGGTTTGAAATTTGGGTATAGAATTAAAATAAACCGTAATCATAACATCACAGGACTAATGGTAAACCTATCTATTGTTGTTGTCTTTCTAACGCTTTCGTTTTGTTTGCCTACGTCAGTGTAATAAATATACATGCTACAACTATGACCAGATGATGATGGAATTTAACAACTCGAGATAATTAAATTTCCATTTTAATTTATTAAACTGCGAGGTTTGTCTTAACGGGTCAAAAATTTTAGAATTTAGAACCGTTTTCTCTAATGACAATGTAAACCTCCGGAGAGGTCTTCCAAACGCTTTTTGGCGGGAAATTTCACGATTTTTTAACCGACGTGTGGTGATATCAAAATTTACAAAACGGGTCAAGAGATGTATAAATGATATTGCATTGCAATCGGAGTCAGAAGTAGGCATTCAAGCATGTTTAGACAACCTTCACAGTTATTGCAAGAAATGGGATCTTCAAGTCAATACTGATAAAACCAAAATAATAATTTTTAATAAGTCTGGAAAAGTGTTCAAAAATTCTACCTTTAAATATGAAGGTAAGATTATAGGAAGCACTCATGAGTTTTAATATTTAGAAATAATTTTTAAATCTTCAGGTACGTTTGCAGCAGCGACAGAACATCTATGCAACAAAGCAAGTAAAGAAATATGTAATATTAGGCAAGCATTATTTTCGAACTATATGAATATACCATCTCACTTAGAACTTTTTGATTCATGTGTCAAACCTATTTTATTATACTGTGGTGAACTTTGGTCCTTAGATTTATTTATAAAAGATAAAGGACAAATAGAGGACAAATATATTTCTTTCCCTCCTGTCAAAGTTCTACTGAAATTCCCTAAATATCTTGTGGGGGTCAATAAAGGGACATTTACCGTGCTAGCAGAACTAGGTATTACACCAATAGCTATAGACGCACTTAAACTGTCTATTAGTTTCTGGTACCATTTGATTAAAGCAAATAATAGTAGCCTTGTATACTTGGTTTATAATTCTAATCTGAAGCTAAAAGGTAGTTATATACTGCTGCAAAGTTCCACAAGTATTAATCAAAACCGGATTCAATGTATGGGACAATTTTCTAAAAATAAATTGGTATTTGCTTTTCAGAGAAAACTCAAAGAAAATACAGTTTGTGGGAAAGAGAAATATATAATGATGAATAAACCAAACAAAAATAAATTAAGGTCATATAGGGAACTTAAAACAGGGCGCCTCGGTGGCCGAGTGGTCTATAGTTCGCCATGACTACTAATGATGACTAGCCTGTCAACAAAGAGGTAGTTAGAATCCCACCTGTGGCGGGGTGTGTTCGATTCCGATCTTAATTGACAAGGATTGCCAATTTTCCTACCGAAGGTCGGTGGTTCTCTCCGGGTACTCCGACTTCCTCCACCAATAAAAACTGGCCGCCGCGAAATAGCCAAATGTGCTGAAAACGGCGTAAAACCCCAACAAAACAACAAACAAAACTTAAAACAGAATATGCCCTGGAAAAATATTTATTAGTGAACTTGGAAAAAGAAAAGATTTCTATTTTTACAAAAATTAGAATAAGTAATAGTAAACTGCTAATAGAACAAGGCCGTTATCAGAATCTTCCACGGGACCAAAGAACTTGTCCTCTTTGTAAATCTGATATTGAGGATGAATTTCATTTTATAATGAAATGTTTGGAATTAAATCCAATCAGAAACAAACTTCTTTCCGAATGAAACTCCATTGTCCCCTTATTTGACAAAATGTCCGAGAAGGCTACAATTTATTTTATACTTAAAAGTAACGATTATGATATCACAAAACTTTGTATTGAGAGAGTTAGTAAAATATATGATTTTAGAAAGAAGGTCAAATAACAGATAATAAAAATATGTAGGTAATGTGGTTTAATATATATTATATATTTCTTTACTTCCCCTTTCCATTTGATACAATTATCTGGGAAATAATCTCGAATATTTATATACAACCATTGTAATGTTAATTGAAACATTCCTCAGCTGTGATAACAAGTTTGTAAGGTATTGTATTTGATATATATATCATGTATATATAGTGTATGTCTGTCTTATTATGTTATATTTCATGTGAATTTGTAATTTTGGATTTTAAATCAATAAAACTTTGAACTTTGAATTTTAAATGAGTACATAATTAGAGAAAATACTTTATGACATAAGTGTAATTAACCTCAGTTTTCTATTGGTTTGTCGTTGATCACATGATTCTCCAGTCTTCCTTTGATTGCATTGAAATTTTTGCTTTTTGAAGTCTATAAATTCGCGTGCATCGGTTTCATGAATGAAATCGAAGCCACCAATCAAATTTAAGGTTTAATTATGTTATAACCAATCAGATATGAGCCAGTATAATGTACATTGTACTGATGCAATATGAATATGGTTTTTTTTATTGACCATTACGACCATGTTGAAATGATGTTTATTAACTTTGCCTTTGCTCAGATTTATAAAAAGGTCATAAAGTGAGTTTGATAATGATATCACAAATGGTAGAAAAGAAATATTGTTATCAAACTATGGTTCAGTATATATTTGGTACATGTATGAAGAAAATCATAAAAGTTGGGATAACTTTATGTAATTAAACAATCACAACACCTTAACTCGATCAATATGAGGTTTTATGGACCTCGGACAGCAATATTGAACTCTGCATTACCTCGATCAGTATTGCTGTCCTCAGCTCTATAAACCTCGAATTAAACTCGTCAAAGAACGATAATTGTATAAAATTTTATTTCTGGTCAATATAGCAAGCAACGACCAAACTAATTTTTCTTACAAACTTTAGACAAATATTGAACGATATGTTTTTAAATTATCATACTGAAGAAGCTCAAATTAACTTGTTTTCATTATTATTCAGCATTCGGTAATACTTTTTTAAGAATGGCGATTAAAATTTAAGAGTGCTGGACCCACAAGCGTTAAAAGGGCATGGTGGTTCCTGAATTCTTAAACTAGAATTTGAAAAAAATAGATATACGTCCGTCCGTCACATTTTCTTATGACATCAACTCCTCATTCACTTTTACCTACCCATTGTCATTTATTTATTTCTACATTTGTCATATAATCTTATCTAACTTCAAAGCATAAATTTTATGATGACGTCTTGGTGCATTTCAATCTAATATGTAAATGATTTGTAGAACGGATTGAACCTTAACATAATGATTTAATTCCATATCAGGATCTTTAGCTGTTCCAGCATTTGATTGATTACATATTCAAACATGTTAATATGTCATAGGATATAGTTCATATAAAGTTTGTTGTATAACTAGTACTTCAACTTCAATAAGAGAGCAACCATCTGATTTTTAGGGGGGGGGGGGGGGGGGTCAAATTTGAAATAAAAAGGCAGGACCAGGATGTTGGTTGTACTAAATAGTGTCAATATCATCCAAGACACTGTGTTTTACAACCTAGTTATAACATAGGTTAAACATAATTAACTTCAATTTCTAATATGACCTGCTTTAAACGCTTTCAGTCTACATCCGTTGTAAACGATGGATATATTGATTCCAATCCATAGACGTCAGACAGCTTGTTTGGCAACGTCATAGTAAAGATTCCCGCAAGCTTTAACGACGTCATAGCATAACTTGCGTTGTGTAATGGCGTCTTCATGTCTGAATATATGGGTCATTTTCAAAAAATGTGCATTTTCAACATTGCAAAATTGAGAAAAAACAATTTGCTTGAATCATCATATTTATTAAACTTGCAAAATATATGATACTTCTTGAACAAAATACTCAAATATGCAATCTTAATGACATAAGATAAAAATATTATTGACACATTTTTGACTGATGGTGCAAAATTTTGTCTATCCTGTTACCACATTTGTGAGAATTTTTTTACTATCAACAGGAAAAATGTGAAAAAAGTATTGATTATTTCTTAAAGGTACGTTAGTGGTGCTTCAGAAAACAATAACACAATATTTAATTTCTTTGCATTAACGGGATAAAAATATCACTTAATATTGTGTCCTGAAAAAACTATCTAAAAATAGATTTTCAAATACTGCAAAAATTGCTACAATCAACGCAAAACCAACTGAAGCACTTCCTTATATTCGGCTTATATTGGACTTTTGAATCAATCCATCACTTAGTTCTTTGATTACATATAATTTTAGTAAAACGCTATTTTCTATGGTAACAGGAACGGACATCGAAGGTTTATATATACATATTTGTCTATCCTGTTACCAAGTTGGGGTAACAGGACAGACAGTAACAGGATAGACAAAATTATATGTTTATTGATTCTATTGCAAAACAACAGCTCCCCTTGCATAGTTGTTTGTTTTTTCTTAAAGATATATTGACTATCAAATGTTTCATTTCATTTTCAAATATTTCATAATGTCTACAGATACATAGTTGTTTATTCTTATACTTAATCTGTCTATCCTGTTACTTTATTCAAGGTAACAGGAAAGACAGTAACAGAATGGACAAAATTATATGTTTATTGATTATATTTCGAAATAACAGCTCCCCTTACATCGGTGTATGGTTTTTTCAGTTAGCGTTCTTTGTTTCCAAACAGTTAGTGACCCTTTTGAGAACGTATGGGTGTAGTAATGTATAAATTTGTTGGTAACATGATAGACATTTTAAAAGGGTACGCTATCAGTTTGGCTTACTTTTCTGGGTACAACTTCGGTTCTGTTTCTTCTAACGTTCTTTTGTTTTGGTTGTAATTTGGAAAATATTTGTACTTTTGATTTCATCGTAGAAGATATTCGTATTTGCAGGCAAAAATTATTGCTCTGCAAATTTAGCACCGGTAACAGGACAGACATGTATTTCATGGACGCAAACATAATTTACTTTTTTATGAGCAGATATATATATATCTTCAAGACTTTACTTTCTTGTTAAAATTCAATTATATGCTATTCAAAAAAATAAT
The DNA here is from genome assembly GCA_028015205.1 of Mytilisepta virgata. Classification (NCBI taxonomy): domain Eukaryota; kingdom Metazoa; phylum Mollusca; class Bivalvia; order Mytilida; family Mytilidae; genus Mytilisepta; species Mytilisepta virgata. The sequence goes on from CM051513.1 coordinate 1,609,383, forward strand.
GCTGCCGATTTGAAAACATACAAAAAATCATTGAAAAATAATGTGCAAACATGGTTCTCTCAGTCCGGACACACGCAAATTGCTTAATATTGAGCTTCAAAATCAATTTATTTTGGATCGCAAGGAGAAAATCGATCTCATTCTAGATGTGCCGATTTGAAAAAATTGCAAACTTTTGTTTAAGCACAAAAAAATAATGCCATTGTGTCTGAATATTTTTTTAACATAGGTGGACAGGAAAATGGACTTTTTTTGAAAATGACCCATATATGATTGCGGCTTTTCAAAATGTCGTAAAAACTGTCCCATTAGAATGGATATAATTCGTGGTGGCTTTAAAATATCCTGATTTTACCACGGGTAGGCCCTTTATACCGATATTATACCACTCGCTACTGCTCGTGGCAAAATCTTTGGCATAAATGGCCTATCCGTGGTAAAATCAGGATATTATGAAGCCACCGAATCGATCTTTAGTTAGATTTCATGTCCTTCTTGACCGGACTTGACACCTCACTGGGTTAATTAATTTACTAACTGGCAGTATGACCAGTGCCGTTAACGGAGCTTACCCTTCAGGAGCCCACTTTAAGTGAGATTTCTCATTGTTAGTGTTTTCGTTTCTGTGCTGTAATGTTCTTTTCTTGTTTACTTTATTATGTTTTTGTATTCTTTTTGTTGTACATGTATTGTTGTGGCGTTTGTCTGTTATGTTCCATGCTCGTCACTTTTCCCTACAGTTTCGTTGCTTCGGTATTTTGCAGATTTTTAATAAATAAGTTTTAATTGGCCATAGTTGTTACAATCTTAACCTTAAAATGGTTCGGAAATGTTGTGTTCGATTATCTGCCTTCGAGTATACAGTTACCGTGTACTTCCGATTTACTATGTAAATCAATCAAGTGAATTTAATAACAAGAATGGCAATGCTAACAAAGGGTTGTATTGCATTAACAACCTCTGCATTTTTTTCTAAGAAACGTATTTCTTAAAGAATCTTATACTTTTCTGTTTAACAACAATGAGTTTACGTTTACATACACGGAAGAAATTCCAGGTAGATATATATTTTTTAAAAATCGGAAATTTTAAAAAGAGAATTAGAGAAAAGGGTGTTCATTTGCATTGAGTAGACTAGAAAACAGCTGATCTAATGAGAAACCAGAGTGAGTTATATTTTCCTAGCCAATGTAGGTAAGGGAGATAATAAATTTGTCTCCCTTTTAGCCTCAGGACAAAAGGGAGAGAATTTAATTATCTCCCTTACCTACATTGGTTGGGAAAAGATAACTCACCCTGGTTCCTCATTATTTCGCATTTCTCTGCAAATTTCTTTCTACTTCAGTGTGAATTCTTTTCTCCAAAAGCATGTTTAATAAAAATTGTATTCTGAAGCTTTCACTTAGGTTTACCATTCGAAATGTTGCATTATGGTCCAGGGAATTCAGATTGCAATGTTCGACTACGTACATTTGTTACATGGATTTGTTCCGCCAATGATTTTGTTCTTCTGAAACATTATCTCTAGGGAAAATTTTTCCAATGAAACTGTTTCACTAGAGATATTGTTCCAAGTCCAGTGATTTCATTCCGTATGGATATCCAAGTGTCTGATAGGGTTTTCTTTGGGGACTCCATAAATAAAAAAGGGCTTGGTATTTTGGCGGGAAAATTTAAAAATACTATGTTTATATGAATGAAATTGAAAATCCACCACAATAACCTTTCCATCTTCAACTTTATATAAATGTTGCAGATCATCTAAATTTTTTACTGCAAAACTTTTGGACAGTTTTATAAGTCTCCTTTTTTTATTTTCAAAAAATTTCATGACAATAAGATTTTCTTTGTATATAATTCAATAACAATTCATACTTTTTACCATTCATGTCTACTGTTGACTGAACATAAGAGGGAAAACAATTATCGGTAAATACTAAGAATATAAAAAATATCCCATGCATATCATGAAGAATTAAAACAACTGACATCTTAACTAAAGCTTTTATTTAACAAAGAATTCAAAACACTTCTGTGACTAAGAATCAATAGTGTATGGCAAGCGTTCTATTTGACACCCCCATAGGCTTATTCCCTCTAATATATACACAGCTGGGGGTGCCATATGGAACTCTTTCCATATTTATATTTTGTTTAAAAAGCTTTATAATCACCGAAAATCAAAAATCACTATTTACAATAAGATTTCCACCAGTGAAATTGTTCCACCGGAACATTTACAGACAGGAACAAAATTACTTTAATTTACACATGTATGTCATAGATTTTTCGTTTGTTTGTTTAGTGTTTTGCGCCGTTTTCAGCACATTTGGCTATATCGCGGTGGCCAGTTTGTATTGGTGGAGGAACCCGGAGTACCCGGAGAGAACCACCGACCTGCGGTAGCCACAGGTGAGATTCGAACTCCCAACCTCAGTGTTGACAAGCTAGTGATTATATTGTCACGACAAACTACCTACACCACTCGGCCCTCGTATGTCATAGAAATAAAATGTAAAGAAATACCAAAGAAATATTCGAAGGAGGGGAAAATCTAAACAACTGACAAACTCTGAAGAACAATAAAGACAAGACCTACACAATACATGCACTACAATTAAAAACTAAAAACATATGAACAACATGGACCCTACGAAAAATTTATTTAATCTCAACTGTCTCAATATTCGCAGTTTCTGAAATGTAAGACAAATGTAAGAATCAGAACAATATAGATTGTACATGTGTTGCAGTAAATGAAGAATTGTTAGGACCGCGAGATAAGACTGAAGAATGTAGTATGTAATGTTTAAATTTACCTCATAAACTTATCTGGGCTTCTCTTGATCAATCTTGGTAGACTGCAAGGCAGCATATCTTGACTTAATGTTTTTTATGTTGTTATCTTGAAAATATGGTTATTCAGTATATCAGCCCAGGTTAAGAATAAACATACCGTTAATCACATTGAAGTTAACTATTATCTGCATAAGAAATTAATCATTGTAGTAAAATATTCTTGCAAAGAAACTAGCTAATTAGCATATTTTCAATTAAGATAGATGTTTGTTCCTGACTTCAAAGCAGAGTAGTGCACTATAGATGTAATAAGGTCTGTGTCTTGGTACTTGTCGATTTAATATGTAAATGAATGTATTACTAATCAAACCCTATGACAATGGAACAATTAATTATTTGTCCGGTAACGTGATCGATACGCATTCAAGTTTTTTTCCCCAGTTTTTATAATACGGCCTTTAAACCAGAATGACGAGAGTATTGCAGTAGTATCTTGGTTAAGTTATGTCAATATCAGGTAAACCATCACAGCTTTTTCTATTTATTTATCTTTTGTATTTTTTTTTTTAATGTTATTTATTTTTTGATTTTTTGTTTTGTTTTTGTTTTGTTTTTTTTTTTGTATCTTTATTTTTTTGTAATTTTCTGTATTGTTTTAGTTCTTTTATTTTTTTCTTCGTTTTCTTTCTTTCTTTTTTAGGCTATTTATTTTTCAATCCATTATCATTGGAAAACACAATGTGTTACCAATTAAATTGACCAATCAGATATTAGCAGACATAACTTTCCTTCTTTAACATATCATGCGGTTTTAATGCCTTTCATAATGTTGCTTAGTTCATTAAGAGGATTACGCGTTTCTGCTTTTGAGCAAACAGTACTTATGCCAATACATACAAGGAAGTAATGATACGTATTCTTTAAAAGGCAGATTTTGCAAAAAGGAATGATCTTATTTCACATACACAGTGCATATGGCCTTATGGGTAATTAGTACGTCCATCATTATCTGTGTTTCTATTGTCATTCCAGGTAATGATAAGTATTCGTTAAAAGGCAGATTGATCTTATATTACCGCGCATACGGATAACAAGTACGTCCGTCATTATCTGTGTTTCTATTGTCATTCCCGGTAATGATAAGTATTCTTTAAAAGGCAGATTGATCTTATATTACCGCGCATATGGATAACAAGTACTTCCGTCGTTATCTTTGTTTCTATTGCCACTCCCGGTAATGAAAAGTATTCTTTAAAAGGCAAATTTTGCATCTTTATTAACCAGTAGGGTAAAATACGTTAAAAATGCCTTACCTTTATGAGCAAAATTAATGCATTACAACAGGGCCATTACATATAGATTCTCCTTCAGGTACGAGTGAGTTATGGAATTTCTCCACCCGAGATAGCTAAATTTTCGATTTTCAACACGCGAGTCTTTAACGAGCGTGTTAAAATCTAAAATTTAACTATCGAGGGTTGAGAAATTCCATAACTCACGAGTAAATTGAAGGAGAATCTGTTTCTCCTATGATTTTCGACAAAAACCTCAAGAAAATATCGTTGCTATGTAGTTTGTTTACATAGACGTCATTTCGGGACTCTCTAGTTTATCGCTAAAATAAATATAGAAAAAAGGGCGGTAATTCCCACGTAGAAATTTAATCACCGGGAAGTGGTTAAAGATATTATGTATTTTTATCCCACCAATTAAACACGTCAAGAATAGGAGAAAGTATTTTATTCATAATAACCGGGCCATTACAGCATTTTGTTCATAATAACCGGTTATTACGGCTTCTTCAAAATGGCTCCTTTTTTTTAAATGCTCCACTTGGAAATTTCAGGAAGAGCAAACTAGAACATGTTAAAACATTTTTGAAAAAACTGTCCAAAACTAATCTTTAACTGTTCTCACAAGTTTTGCTTACTTACTATTATATTTGTGCTATTCGGATTAATGCAAATGTTATATACAAACTGGTTAATAAAAGTATTAAGAAATTGGTGTTTTCATAATGGCCCTGTTATATGTCCTCGGTCTGTAATAATGACCTTCGGATACTGTAATGGCCCTCGGCGTTGCCTCGGACCATAACAGCAATCCTCAGGCCATTATTACAGACCTTTGACAAGTCATATAACAGGGCCATTATGAAAACACTCATTTATTAATACTATGGTAATGAACTTGCTGTTTGGAGGATAAGGTCGATTAAGTTTTTCCCAGAGCACCTCAGTCTACCCCCGTTTTTTTGGTGGGGTCCATGTTGTTCATACGTTTTTAGTTTTAAATTGTAGTGCTTGTTTGTTTTGGTCTTGTCTTCGTTGTTCACCGGAGTTTGTCAGTCGTTTCTATTTTCCACTTCTTCGAATATCCCTTTGGTATTTCTTGACCAGTCAACATTGAGGTGTAAGTTTGATTCCTATTTGACAAAAATAATCACTGCTCTTCTCATTCGGTCTACTCCTCGTTATTTTTTTTTTTTATTAAAGGACTATTGTCCGGGTCTCCCACTGGACTTTATGTCCTCATGTTACACTAATACTGCTGTTATTTTATATTCAGGTCAGGTATTTTTTTTAAATCAACATGTTTTATAAATCTAGAACAAAACATTTCTTTCAAGAACTGAACATTCGTTTGTTAGGAGGTCATATGTTAGAAAAAAAATGTATGAAACGAATATTCTGTTGGAATAATATGTGGCATATAAACATTAACAATGGTTCATCACGAGAATACAAGTGACAGTTTTCTTGATTGTTTTAGATATTCAGAAAAATAATTCAGTTTATGTGGACCAAATATTTCTTTTAAACAAAATTCATTGTAAGAATTAATTAAATAATGAAAAAGAACTGGAGTTATTTATTTATAACAAAAAGTTTGAACACACTTCCGGTGTTAACTGTACGCCGGGATATAAGGGAAGAATAAACGTTTGAACACACTTCCGGTGTTAACTGTACGCCGGGAAATAAGGCAAGAATAAACGTTTGAACACACGTCCGGTGTAAACTGTACGCCAGGATAGAAGGGAAGAATAAAAGTTTGAACACCCTTCCGGTGTTAACTGCACGCCGGGATATAAGGGAAGAATAGCATTAACTACTATTTATTCTATTTTTATTTTTTTTACCAATAATGTATTGAGTGAACATTACTATAACTCCGAGTCAAGCTGATTGATCACCGATTTTAATCTTGAATACATATAGAATAATTGGTAGTTTCTTTTTTGATACTGACTAGTGTAGATACTTTACATGATATAGTCATTATCAAAAACGAAACTACCTATTATTCTGTATATCGATAATTCATTTTTTCCTGAAAAAATCACTTTTTCAACTAAATTAAATGTGCACTATTTTTCATAGCGGAAGAAGTTTGTAATGCGGTTGACCAATCATATCGGCGCGTGACATCATTTTGGAACACATTCTTGACAGTGAATGATAGATGGATGGATGAATTGTTGTTTAACGTCCAGTAGCAGCAAGTGCATATCAGGACGAGAACATGTTGATATGATAATGAATATGATCCCTTGCTTTGTACTAGAACGCCACGCTGGGTTGGGTTTTTATTGTGCTTGCTCACGAGGTAACTGTCCGCAGGAAGACATATCACCCTACTCGGGCACATTATACTGACTCCAAGCCGACCAGTAGATCTTTGCTCCTAGATTCCGCGTGCTTGGCGGAGAAGCAGCAAATACCAATTTTAATGTATTTGGTTTGACCCGGTCGGGTATCGAAACCGCGACCTTCCGCACTCGAGGCGATCACGCTACCACGAGACCACCGAGGCGATAGACAGTGAATAAAATGGGAAAGGAAAATATTGACTATTTGCGTGAATTGAGAACTTGCCATCGATAATTTCCGTAATTCATTTTCATTGGACGATCAGATAAGTAGATGATTCCGCATGACGTCACACAATGTATTGCCTAATATTTGTAGTGATACAGTTTGTTTTGTCAAAAAGATCAACTGAATTATCTACGAATTGCTGATAAACATCAACATTAGGTAATTAGGCTCGAGATCAAAACTTTGCAAAATTCAAATCATGACCACATCCTATATCCGAAGATAACATTCCTCTGGGACACAAATATTTCGTAGAACAGTCCACAATGTTTTATCTATTGAACTACAGCAATGTTGCAGCTTTCACATACATATTCTGTGTTAAAGATAATTAAAAGAATTACAAATGTGTTACTTTATTGGAGTAGAGGTCCAATGCAGTCGGTCCAACTGTTTTTTAAATTGGAGCTACATTTCTACAGAAACAGACTAGCCTAGTCCATTAATTTCAGTTAAATATCTTTGATTATTGTCTAAATCTTACCTGTCTAAGAGAAATTGAAATTAAAGAGACAACAGACACACCTATTTTCGATTCACAACAGCAGAACGAGAGAGAGATTGCTATCCCATAAACTTAAAATATCAGTCTCTATGACTCCAAACATTGTACCGTTGTCATCACGAACTGCATTACCGATACTAAGTTGCTGTCTCGCATATGACAATGTACAATGTATGAAATCAACATGTTCAATTGGATTTCACGTCCTTCTGGGTTTTTACACCTCTTTACCAGATGTTACTTACCGTCATGTGACGTTTGCCGTGAATGGAGCAGGACATCCCTACACCTCAGGAGCATCTGATGTCATTCTAGGGTTTTTTAGTAGGAGTACACATTGCTAGTGCTATAGTTTTCTTGGTGTCTTCTTCTACTTACATGTTTTTTTTTCTCTTATAGATAAACATGTACCTTTGTGGTATGTGTCTATTGTCTAGCATTCTCATCTTATAGATAAACATGTACCTTTGTGGTATGTGTCTATTGTCTAGCATTCTCATCTTAAAGATAAACATGTACCTATGTGGTATGTGTCTATTGTCTAGCACTCTCATCAGTTTGTCATGCATTTAAATTTCAATCTTTTGCAATGTTTTTGTCGCTTCGGTATTCATTTAGCGATATTTATAAGGTGAAAACAAATCAACAGGAATAACACAAAAGGTCAATGGCATATCAATAAATCAACAGTCATTATTGAAGAAAGAAGAATCTAACTTTTGTATTTTGTGGGGCCTCGGTGGCCGAGTGGTCTAGGTAGTTCGTCATGACTACTAATGATCACTGGGGTTGTGAGTTCGAATCTCACCTGTGGCGGGGTGTGTTCGACTCCTATCTAAATTGACAAGGATTGTCAATTTTCCTACCGAAGGTCGGTGGTTCTCTTCGGGTACTCCGACTTCCTCCACCAATAAAAACTGGTCGCCGCGAAATAGCCAAACGTGCTGAAAACGGCGTAAAATCCCAACTAAACAAACAAACTTTTGTATTTTTCCAGCACAAAATTTAGCATCAGAGTAAACACTACATGTAATAGCTTTTATTCTAATATTGCAATTACCCCATTCTTTTCTTGATTCTTTATTACCAACAGCGGAATCAATCCGATTTTAAATATTATGACAGTATGTTGAAATCTTATTTTGATAATCACCCTAATCTTATATGACTTACTGCCCACAGAGACTTTACCATCAATCCTATAGTCTATACTAAATGGACACAAGCACATTATGTTTACTATTTATGCCCCTTTGTTCTTGCCATTATCTGTTTATTGACATTTTATAAACATATTCAAAACCAATAACGTTACAAATCACGTATTATTTTTTCATAAATCTGCCCCTAGACAGCAATAGGTCTTCGTCGTCTAGATTACCCTGACGCGCTGCATGCACTCAACTATACTAATCAATGAAGAATACGGTAAACAGACGTCTATTTTTCATATAAATAACAAATGCAATTACATCACATAGATTTCAAAACATTCCTTATTGATTTTATGTTTTAATTGTTTACCTTTATGAGAAAATGTTCATTTTGTGTATATAACTTGACGTCGAAATCCTAAACTATTAAAATCTCAAAAACATTTTACAACACGAAACTACTTAATTTTAATTGTTTCCAATTGTTTTGGGTTTTTGGTCAAATCGCCACTCGAATAAAGTTATGTAACTTCAAATTTATGAGAAAATTTTCATTTTGTGTATATAACTTGACGTCGAAATGTTATGTAACTTCAAATAATTTTACCCTTGGAAATTTTAAATTAAAAATATATGTTACAAATTGTTCTGATTTTCGTAATTTTTTGTTTTGATCCTTTTGTTAAAGATATTCATATTTAACCATTTTCAGTGTGATAAATATTTTGAATTTAAATTGAAAATGAACTTATTCGTGGCTTGTGGCGTGGTTTTGCTTCCACCATTCAAGACCATTTTGCAAGCTCTGGGTGTTTGTATAGTAATACACTGTCTTGTTACTTTTTTCTGTTTTCTGTGTTTCTTCACCCGATATTGATGTTTTCTCACACTGTCAATGTTCATTTTTGTATTAAACAAGTAAAGTAAAGAAATACCAAATGATATTCGAAGGAGGGAAAAATCGAAACAACTGACAAGTCCGGAGAACAACGAAGACAAGACCAAAATAATACATGCGTTACAATTACAAAACTAAAAACATATGAACAACATGGACCCCACCAAAAAAAACGGGGGTAGACTCGGGTGCTCCGGAAGAGTAAGCAGTCTCTGTTTCCTGCAAGACACCCGCCATGCTGCCCATGTCAAATCCGGTATGAGAAAAAGGTAACATCAATGGAACAGGTCCATTTTCATTTGAGAAACGGTTTGACAACTTTCGTTTATTCTCTTAATGTAATTTCACAACTTTGTATCGATACTTTTGTTGGCAAGTATTCTCTTTTTACGGATACTGGAGTTGTCTCCTGATCCGGAAGAAAAATGTGTGTGTGTGAAGGGGGGGGGGGGGTGGTGGTAGGGGCTGGGGGAAGGGGGGGACTCGCTATATAAACCGATACGAGGTTATGCGGATAATTTGGATGGGTTTTCATGATTTTTGGTATTAATTCGGGGTATCTTTTGAAAAAACTAATATTTATTCGGGTTGTATTTGCACAAACTTTGAATGCTATTCAATTCCTCAGATATTTGTATTTAAACATCAATATTAGTTCGGGTGTGCATTTTCGATGTGGCTGTATTTTCATCAAAATTTTTTTCCGATATATTATTGACATGTATTCTAGTATTTGCTCGGGTATCTTTTCTTAGGCATTGTCCGCACACCACCGTCTGAAATCCAGAGAGTTACTCCCCCTCCCTAGAAATTGGTGCCATCATAAACGATGTCCATCCCTGCACTGCACATGTAAAGAAATCAATTAACAGTGAAAAATTAGCAATTTCACGATTTCTGTCTGGCAATTCGAACCCTGAATCAATTTTCAAAATTGAAGACCTAATTGCACTTCTATACACACATAGTGAAAAACAATATTATAAACAAATAAAACCACTGAAACAAAACAGGAATGATTATTTCCAGTGACAAGGTAAACTTCACAATTTCACTATTTTTGGTCCCAAAATTGGAACCCTTTATCGATTTTCAAAATTCTAAACCTTTTCGCACATCTGCAGATAAAAAAGAACAATAAACTATAAACATGATAAAAATAAATATGCTAAATCTAAATGAAAAATGAAAGAGGAGTTTAAGCACTGAAACAAGAAACAAAGACATGTCAAAATATGCTCAATCAGTATCTTAAGTTGTATTAATCTAACACAACATAAAGAATTCAGCATTTACAAAGTAAACTCCCGCAACAAAAAAAAAAAAAAAAAAAAAAAGACGGAGTGACACCATGTACCCAGGCACCATCACACTGCAAGTCCGGAAAACTGGAAGGGTGACACGTATTAAAAGTCAGATACAAATCCGAAGGGTCATTCAACAATCATACATCCAGAAACCGAAACAAAACCGAGATGGGAAAGGAAGAGAAATACATCCAGCAACCGAAACAAAACTTAGATGAGTAAGGACGAGAAATACATCCAGGAACCGAAAAAAAAAAACGAGAGTACAAGCAAACAACAGACACAAAATATAAAACTGAAACAATAGCAATATTGTGCCCACAGAAAACTAAATGTGAATTCAAATGGTCCGGATGGGCACGTACCTCCTGCATGATATAAACAAAATGACCTTTTGATAATGATCAGTGTGGATCTTATATTTAATTATCAATGTGCTCTTATATGCAATCATCAGTGTGGATCATATATATAATCATCAGTGTGGATCTTATATGTAATCATCAGTGTGGATCTTATATTTAATCATCAGTGTGGATCTTATATGTAATTATCAGAGTAAATCTTATATGTAATCATCAGTGTGGATTTTATATATAATCATCAGTGTGGATCTTATATTTAATCATCAGTGTGAATCTTATATGTAATTATCAGAGTAAATCTTATATGTAATCATCAGTGTGGATTTTATATATAATCATCAATGTGGATCTTATATGTAATCGTAGGTTACCGAAAAAATAATACCAACGAGACAAAAGGTGGGAAAAATCCGTAAGATCGAAAACAAAGATGAATTGGGTTTGTTTGTTTAGTTTGTTTAGTTGGGGTTTTCAGCACATTTGGCTATTTTGCGGCGGCCAGTTTTTATTGGTGGAGGAAGCCGGAGTACCCGGAGAGAACCACCGGTCTTCGTTAGGAAAATGGACAATCCTTGTCAATTAAGATCGGAGTCGAACACACCCCGCCACAGGTGAGATTCGAACTCTCAACCTCAGCATTGACAGGCTAGTGATCATTAGTAGTCACGACGAACTACTTAGACCACTCGGCCACCTAAATGCAGGATAAGAATTGTACATAACATAAAGAATAAAACACATATAATACACAAAACAAAATTAGAACAAGACATCAAAAACAAACTAAAACACTAACGGTAATTTTATAGAACACGTTTACCTTATTTTTACAAACGTCTGTTGTTACAGATTGCGAAAAATATAGAAAATGTGAGAGACTCAATTCGTTGCAATGTACTTAAGCGATGTAAACTCATTATTCATTATGTCCAATTTTATATGGTCATTGCTCTCCATTTATGTTTCCTAATTATTATAAATGCTGGGAAACTAATGAATACAATAATTTAATTCTCCACTTACTGTTAATCAAGAGTTTTATCCATCATCAATTTCATGGTTCACTAATCTTTTAACATTAACTGAGTGTAAGAAAGGTTCAAAGGTCAGATGTAACATACATAACAGAGGATTTTTCTATCAATTACATGTATAGGTATAAAGGTCAGATGTAACATACATAACAGAGGATTCTTCTATCAATTACATGTATAGGTACAAAGGTCAGATGTAACATACATAACAGAGGAGTCTTCTATCAATTACATGTATAGGTACAAAGGTCAGATGTAACATACATAACAGAGGATTCTTCTATAAATTACATGTACAGGTACAAAGGTCAGATGTATCATACATAACAGAGGATTCTTCTATCAATTACATGTATAGGTACAAAGGTCAGATGTAACATACATAACAGAGGATTCTTCTATCAATTACATGTATAGGTACAAAGGTCAGATGTAACATACATAACAGAGGATTCTTCTATCAATTACATGTACAGGTACAAAGGTCAGATGTAACATACATAACAGAGGATTCTCTTATCAATTACATGTATAGGTACAAAGGTCAGATGTAACATACATAACAAAGGATTCTTCTATCAATTACATGTATAGGTACAAAGGTCAGATGTAACATACATAACAGAGGATTCTTCCATCAATTACATGTATAGGTACAAAGATCAGATGTAACATACATAACAGAGGATTCTGCTATCAATTACATGTACAGGTACAAATGCCAGATGTAACATACATAACAGAGGAGTCTTCTATCAATTACATGTATAGGTACAAAGGTCAGATGTAACATACATAACAGAGGAGTCTTCTATCAATTACATGTATAGGTACAAAGGTCAGATGTAACATACATAACAGAGGATTCTGCTATCAATTACATGTATAGGTACAAAGGTCAGATGTTACATACATAACAGAGGATTCTTCTATCAATTACATGTACAGGTACAAAGGTCAGATGTAACATACATAACAGAGGATTCTTCTATCAATTACATGTATAGGTACAAAGGTCAGATGTAACATACATAACAGAGGATTCTTCCATCAATTACATGTATAGGTACAAAGATCAGATGTAACATACATAACAGAGGAGTCTTCTATCAATTACATGTATAGGTACAAAGGTCAGATGTAACATACATAACAGAGGATTCTGCTATCAATTACATGTATAGGTACAAAGGTCAGATGTTACATACATAACAGAGGATTCTTCTATCAATTACATGTACAGGTACAAAGGTCAGATGTAACATACATAACAGAGGATTCTTCTATCAATTACATGTACAGGTACAAAGATCAGATGTATCATACATAACAGAGGATTCTTCTATCAATTACATGTATAGGTACAAAGATCAGATGTATCATACATAACAGAGGATTCTTCTATCAATTACATGTATAGGTACAAAGGTCAGATGTAACATACATAACAGAGGATTCTTCTATCAATTACATGTATAGGTACAAAGGTCAGATGTAACATACATAACAGAGGATTCTTCTATCAATTACATGTATAGGTACAAAGGTCAGATGTAACATACATAACAGAGGATTCTTCTATCAATTACATGTACAGGTACAAAGGTCAGATGTAACATACATAACAGAGGATTCTTCTATCAATTACATGTATAGGTACAAATGTCAGATGTAACATACATAACAGAGGATTCTTCTATCAATTACATGTATAGGTACAAATGTCAGATGTAACATACATAACAGAGGATTCTTCTATCAATTACATGTACAGGTACAAAGGTCAGATGTAACATACATAACAGAGGATTCTTCTATCAATTACATGTATAGGTACAAAGGTCAGATGTAACATACATAACAGAGGATTCTTCTATCAATTACATGTATAGGTACAAATGTCAGATGTAACATACATAACAGAGGATTCTTCTATCAATTACATGTACAGGTACAAAGGTCAGATGTAACATACATAACAGAGGATTCTTCTATCAATTACATGTATAGGTACAAATGTCAGATGTAACATACATAACAGAGGATTCTTCTATCAATCACATGTATAGGTACAAATGTCAGATGTAACATACATAACAGAGGATTCTTCTATCAATTACATGTATAGGTACAAAGGTCAGATGTAACATACATAACAGAGGATTCTTCTATCAATTACATGTATAGGTACAAATGTCAGATGTAACATACATAACAGAGGATTCTTCTATCAATTACATGTACAGGTACAAATGTCAGATGTAACATACATAACAGAGGATTCTTCTATCAATCACATGTATAGGTACAAATGTCAGATGTAACATACATAACAGAGGATTCTTCTATCAATTACATGTATAGGTACAAAGGTCAGATGTAACATACATAACAGAGGATTCTTCTATCAATTACATGTATAGGTACAAATGTCAGATGTAACATACATAACAGAGGATTCTTCTATCAATTACATGTATAGGTACAAAGGTCAGATGTAACATACATAACAGAGGATTCTTCTATCAATTACATGTATAGGTACAAATGTCAGATGTAACATACATAACAGAGTATTCTTCTATCAATTACATGTATAGGTACAAAGGTCAGATGTAACATACATAACAGAGGATTCTTCTATCAATTACATGTATAGGTACAAAGGTCAGATGTAACATACATAACAGAGGATTCTTCTATCAATTACGTGTATAGGTACAAAGGTCAGATGTAACATACATAACAGAGGATTCTTCTATCAATTACATGTACAGGTACAAAGGTCAGATGTAACATACATAACAGAGGATTCTTCTATCAATTACATGTACAGGTACAAAGGTCAGATGTAACATACATAACAGAGGATTCTTCTATCAATTACATGTATAGGTACAAAGGTCAGATGTAACATACATAACAGAGGATTCTTCTATCAATTACATGTACAGGTACAAAGGTCAGATGTAACATACATAACAGAGGATTCTTCTATCAATTACATGTATAGGTACAAAGGTCAGATGTAACATACATAACAGAGGATTCTTCTATCAATTACATGTATAGGTACAAAGGTCAGATGTAACATACATAACAGAGGATTCTTCTATCAATTACATGTATAGGTACAAAGGTCAGATGTAACATACATAACAGAGGATTCTTCTATCAATTACATGTATAGGTACAAATGTCAGATGTAACATACATAACAGAGGATTCTTCTATCAATTACATGTATAGGTACAAAGGTCAGATGTAACATACATAACAGAGGATTCTTCTATCAATTACATGTACAGGTACAAAGGTCAGATGTAACATACATAACAGAGGATTCTTCTATCAATTACATGTATAGGTACAAAGGTCAGATGTAACATACATAACAGAGGATTCTTCTATCAATTACATGTATAGGTACAAAGGTGAGATGTAACATACATAACAGAGGATTCTTCTATCAATTACATGTATAGGTACAAAGGTCAGATGTAACATACATAACAGAGGATTATCTATCAATTACATGTATAGGTACAAAGGTCAGATGTAACATACATAACAGAGGATTATCTATCAATTAAATGTACAGGTACAAAGGTCAGATGTAACATACATAACAGAGGATTCTGCTATCAATTACATGTACAGGTACAAAGGTCAGATGTAACATACATAACAGAGTATTCTTCTATCAATTACATGTATAGGTACAAAGATCAGATGTAACATACATAACAGAGGATTCTTCTATCAATTACATGTACAGGGACAAATGTCAGATGTAACATACATAACAGAGTATTCTTCTATCAATTACATGTATAGGTACAAAGGTCAGATGTAACATACATAACAGAGGATTCTTCTATCAATTACATGTATAGGTACAAAGGTCAGATGTAACATACATAACAGAGGATTCTGCTATCAATTACATGTATAGGTACAAAGGTCAGATGTAACATACATAACAGAGGATTCTTCTATCAATTACATGTATAGGTACAAAGGTCAGATGTAACATACATAACAGAGGATTCTTCTATCAATTACATGTATAGCTACAAAGGTCAGATGTAACATACATAACAGAGGATTCTTCTATCAATTACATGTACAGATACAAAGGTCAGATGTGACATACATAACAGAGGATTCTTCTATCAATTACATGTATAGGTACAAAGGTCAGTTGTAACATACATACATACATAACAGAGGATTCTTCTATCAATTACATTATAGGTACAAAGGTCAGATGTAACATACATAACAGAGGATTCTTCTATCAATTACATGTATAGGTACAAAGGTCAGATGTAACATACATAACAGAGGATTTTTCTATCAATTACATGTACAGGTACAAAGGTCAGATGTAACATACATAACAGAGTATTCTTCTATCAATTACATGTATAGGTACAAATGTCAGATGTAACATACATAACAGAGGATTCTTCTATCAATTACATGTACAGGGACAAATGTCAGATGTAACATACATAACAGAGTATTCTTCTATCAATTACATGTATAGGTACAAAGGTCAGATGTAACATACATAACAGAGGATTCTTCTATCAATTACATGTATAGGTACAAAGGTCAGATGTAACATACATAACAGAGGAATCTTCTATCAATTACATGTATAGGTACAAATGTCAGATGTAACATACATAACAGAGGATTCTTCTATCAATTACATGTATAGGTACAAATGTCAGATGTAACATACATAACAGAGGATTCTTCTATCAATTACATGTATAGGTACAAAGGTCAGATGTAACATACATAACAGAGGATTCTTCTATCAATTACATGTACAGGGACAAATGTCAGATGTAACATACATAACAGAGTATTCTTCTATCAATTACATGTACAGGTACAAAGGTCAGATGTAACATACATAACAGAGGATTCTTCTATCAATTACATGTACAGATACAAAGGTCAGATGTAACATACATAACAGAGTATTCTTCTATCAATTACATGTACAGGTACAAAGGTCAGATGTAACATACATAACAGAGGATTCTTCTATCAATTACATGTACAGGTACAAAGGTCAGATGTAACATACATAACAGAGGATTCTTCTATCGATTCAACTTATTAAAAATTCATATGTTAATAGGGCCTCGTGGCCGAGTAGTCTAGGTAGTTCGTCATGACTACTTATGATCACTAGCCTCTCAACACTGAGGCTGTGAGTTCAAATCTGACCTGTATATGTTTATACATTTTGTAAATATGTTTTTAAGTCCTATTACATTACATCGCGGCGTGTCTGTGTATGATGAAACAAATAATATCAACATTTTTTTTTTCGCTTCACAAAACTAAGATAACTAATAAAGAGCATTATGCCATATGACCTTTCTATAAATTAAGATCTTTCAAGTCCACCTTTTTGTCTTGAGATAGTATATAACAGACGCAAAAAGCATGAAAAGATCCAATTGTTCAAAGAACAATTGAGGGCTTTCCCAGGTTAAATGACCTTTACATGCGACCTCATGACATTCAGATTGATTAAACCCCAAATGATGAACATCTCTGAAGCAGAACCACTTTTGTATCGTTAACGATAAAAAAGGTCAAAATCTAGGACGTTTTCTCACTCAATGACCTTGACATTTGCTGTTTTGACGTTCACGTTGATTTGTCTTCCTAAGCTGAATATTTCTAAAGAAGAACCACTTCAATACCTCTATTGGTAAAAAAGGTTAAAATCTAAGACGTATTTTTCATTAAATGACCTTGACCTGTAATCATGTGACCGTGACTATGATTTGCCTTTCAACAGAGTCCTTTTCTCATTAGAAAGCATTCAAATATCTTCTAATAATAGAAAGGTAAAAAATTAGGACGTTGACCTTGACATTTTTGTCTAAGGTCATCCTCAAGGTCACATCCCCCGATGATCAAAACTGAAGACCCCATGCCTCTATCATATAAAGTTACTGAGTTTTACCCGAAAAACTAATTTACCAATGCTTCAATGGGACATAACTCTTATAAGATGACCTCAGATCCTTTTCATGGAAATGTAACAAAGTTGCGTCTTTAGATGCCAGACATTTTACACCCCCAACCATTCCTGTATCTTTTATCATTTCAGAGGAGTAGTGCACACAAGCAAAGGTCAAAATATAGAACGTGACCTTGACCTTTGACCTTACTTCTATTTTGAAGATGAAAGGTCATGAGGGTCTATGGTGAAGACTTTAGGTCTGTATCACTTCTGGTTTTTAAGATATACTTGTATATCACTTACACGAATCATTTTAGGGGAGGTAACTCCCATAAGATGTCGTCAGATCCTTTCCGCTAACATTCAACAAAGTTGCGTATGGATTGACTGAGGACTTTAGAAAAGATTTTGAAGCGATATCTTTTAAGGTTTCAGAGGAGTAGTACACACAATCTTTTTGGTGTTGGGGAAGATAACTCCGTAACGACAAAGTTTATGACATAATTCCCATAACACATCAAATCATTTTCATGACCGATATCATAGACAAAATATGAAAGCGATATGTCGCGAACTCACTTGTCAGGAAATGGCGGAAGAAAAAGAATAATAATGAAAAGATCCAATTGTTCAAAGAACAATTGAGGGCTTTCCCAGGTTAAATGACCTTTACATGCGACCTCATGACATTCAGATTGATTAAACCCCAAATGATGAACATCTTTGAAGCAGAACCACTTTTGTATCGTTAACGATAAAAAAGGTCAAAATCTAGGACGTTTTCTCACTCAATGACCTTGACATTTGCTGTTTTGACGTTTACGTTGATTTGTCTTCCTAAGCTGAATATTTCTAAAGAAGAACCACTTCAATATCTCTATTGGTAAAAAAGGTTAAAATCTAAGACGTATTTTTCATTAAATGACCTTGACCTGTAATCATGTGACCGTGACTATGATTTGCCTTTCAACAGAGTCCTTTTCTCATTAGAAAGCATTCAAATATCTTCTAATAATAGAAAGGTCAAAAATTAGGACGTTGACCTTGACATTTTGGTCTAAGGTCATCCTCAAGGTCACATCCCCCGATGATCAAAACTGAAGACCCCATGCCTCTATCATATAAAGTTACTGAGTTTTACCCGAAAAACTAATTTACCAATGCTTCAATGGGACATAACTCTTATAAGATGACCTCAGATCCTTTTCATGGAAATGTAACAAAGTTGCGTCTTTAGATGCCAGACATTTTACACCCCCAACCATTCCTGTATCTTTTATCATTTCAGAGGAGTAGTGCACACAAGCAAAGGTCAAAATATAGAACGTGACCTTGACCTTTGACCTTATTTCTATTTTGAAGATGAAAGGTCATGAGGGTCTATGGTGAAGACTTTAGGTCTGTATCACTTCTGGTTTTTAAGATATACTTGTATATCACTTACACGAATCATTTTAGGGGAGGTAACTCCCATAAGATGTCGTCAGATCCTTTCCGCTAACATTCAACAAAGTTGCGTATGGATTGACTGAGGACTTTAGAAAAGATTTTGAAGCGATATCTTTTAGGGTTTCAGAGGAGTAGTACACACAATCTTTTTGGTGTTGGGGAAGATAACTCCGTAACGACAAAGTTTACGACATAATTCCCATAACACATCAAATCATTTTCATGACCGATATCATAGACAAAATATGAAAGCGATATGTCGCGAACTCACTTGTCAGGAAATGGCGGAAGAAAAAGAATAATAATAATAATGAAAAGATCCAATTGTTCAAAGAACAATTGAGGGCTTTCCCAGGTTAAATGACCTTTACATGCGACCTCATGACATTCAGATTGATTAAACCCCAAATGATGAACATCTCTGAAGCAGAACCACTTTTGTATCGTTAACGATAAAAAAGGTCAAAATCTAGGACGTTTTCTCACTCAATGACCTTGACATTTGCTGTTTTGACGTTCACGTTGATTTGTCTTCCTAAGCTGAATATTTCTAAAGAAGAACCACTTCAATATCTCTATTGGTAAAAAAGGTTAAAATCTAAGACGTATTTTTCATTAAATGACCTTGACCTGTAATCATGTGACCGTGACTATGATTTGCCTTTCAACAGAGTCCTTTTCTCATTAGAAAGCATTCAAATATCTTCTAATAATAGAAAGGTCAAAAATTAGGACGTTGACCTTGACATTTTGGTCTAAGGTCATCCTCAAGGTCACATCCCCCGATGATCAAAACTGAAGACCCCATGCCTCTATCATATAAAGTTACTGAGTTTTACCCGAAAAACTAATTTACCAATGCTTCAATGGGACATAACTCTTATAAGATGACCTCAGATCCTTTTCATGGAAATGTAACAAAGTTGCGTCTTTAGATGCCAGACATTTTACACCCCCAACCATTCCTGTATCTTTTATCATTTCAGAGGAGTAGTGCACACAAGCAAAGGTCAAAATATAGAACGTGACCTTGACCTTTGACCTTATTTCTATTTTGAAGATGAAAGGTCATGAGGGTCTATGGTGAAGACTTTAGGTCTGTATCACTTCTGGTTTTTAAGATATACTTGTATATCACTTACACGAATCATTTTAGGGGAGGTAACTCCCATAAGATGTCGTCAGATCCTTTCCGCTAACATTCAACAAAGTTGCGTATGGATTGACTGAGGACTTTAGAAAAGATTTTGAAGCGATATCTTTTAAGGTTTCAGAGGAGTAGTACACACAATCTTTTTGGTGTTGGGGAAGATAACTCCGTAACGACAAAGTTTACGACATAATTCCCATAACACATCAAATCATTTTCATGACCGATATCATAGACAAAATATGAAAGCGATATGTCGCGAACTCACTTGTCAGGAAATGGCGGAAGAAAAAGAATAATAATTAAAAACCAATTCTTCAGAGAACAATTGAAGGTCTTTCCACCTCAATTGCAGATTTGTTGATAACAAAAATGAGGTTTAAAATGTAATTGTTGGTTTTAGAGCATATCTAAGATTTCATCGATTGCAAAAATATATGGTTCTATGGTTCTTTGATTGAAATAAGGGAGGTATTATGCTACTTCCCGTATTACAAATATCACTTCTGGTTTGATATGATAGGTAATTTCACAATTGTTAAAAAATATATGGACTGCTAGTTTGAATAACGAAGAAAAATGTTTATTTTTAACAAAATGTTTGTGATGAATTATACTGTTTTGAACTATAAACATCAAAAACGTCATTAATGTGACCTTATAAATTGACAATTCTAGACGTTTTCATCGGCTGTAAGATTGTCACGTTAATTAACATTCCAATATATTCAAAACGTCTAAAAACGTCTACATAAATAATAACCTTACCAGAAATGACGTCATCAAAAGTAGTGCCTGAATTTCACGCTTTCAATAACTCTGGAAAAAAACCTTATAAAGTGTGAAAAATGCAAAATACGTAATATAGGTCATGACCTTGACCTTTGATCTATTTCAAGGTCATTGGTCGCTGAGGTCATTGTAGAAGACCCCATGCCATTATTATGTACCATTGTCAAGTTATAAACGAAAAACCTTAAGTTTGAACGTTCTAGGCGCAATTACTCTCAAAAGATGACGTCATACAACTTTAACTCAAATGTAACAAAGTTCCGCATCAATGTCCTAAACATTTCCACCATTACATTTCTTTGGCTATCTACAACCATTTCAGAGGAGTAGTGATAACAAGCAAATGTCAAATAATAGAACTTGACCTTGACCTTTGACCTTGATGCCAATTTGAAGGTTATGAGTCCCTGATGTTAAAACAAAAGACTCCATGCCTTTATCATGTACCATTGTTGAGAAATAAACGAAAAACGAAAATTTAAACGTTCTAGGGGCAATTACGCCTATAAAATGACGTCATACAACTTTTATGCAAATGTAACAAAAGCTAGGTCTCAACGTCCTTAACATTTTCTCCATTACATTTTATCAGCTATATTTTACCGTTTCAGAGGAGAAGCGATAACAAGCAAAAGTCAAAATTTAGCACTTGACCTTGACCTTTGACCTTGATGCCAATTTGAAGGTCATCAATCCATGATGTCAGAACAAAAGACTCCATGCCTTTATCATGTACCATTGTTGAGAAATAAACGAAGAACTGCAAATTTAAACGTTCTAACGGCAATTACGCCTATAAAATGACGTCATACAACTTTTATGCAAATGTTACAAAGCTAGGTCTCAACGTCCTTAACATTTTCTCCATTACATTTTATCAGCTATCTTTTACCGTTTCAGAGGAGAAGCGATAACAAGCAAAAGTCAAAATTTAGAACTTGACCTTGACCTTTGACCTTGATGCCAATTTGAAGGTCATCAATCCTTGATGTCAGAACAAAAGACCCCATGCCTTTATCATGTACCATTGTTGAGAAATAAACGAAAAACTGCAAATTTAAACGTTCTAACGGCAATTACGCCTATCAAATGACGTCATACAACTTTATGCAAATATTACAAAGCTAGGTCTCAACGTCCTTAACATTTTCTCCATTACATTTTATCAGCTATCTTTTACCGTTTCAGAGGAGAAGCGATAACAAGCAAAAGTCAAAATTTCGAACTTGACCTTGACCTTTGACCTTGATGCCAATTTGAAGGTCATCAATCCTTGATGTCAGAACAAAAGACCCCATGCCTTTATCATGTACCATTGTTGAGAAATAAACGAAAAACTGCAAATTTAAACGTTCTAACGGCAATTACGCCTATCAAATGACGTCATACAACTTTATGCAAATGTTACAAAGCTAGGTCTCAACGTCCTTAACATTTTCTCCATTACATTTTATCAGCTATCTTTTACCGTTTCAGAGGAGAAGCGATAACAAGCAAAAGTCAAAATTTAGAACTTGACCTTGACCTTTGACCTTGACCTCATTTTACTTGTTAGGGGTCATGGACCCTAAATACAAAGTTTCATGTTGATATCTCAACTCTAAATAACAATTTGTATGATACACCAAAAGTGAAAGTCGTTTGAAGGGAAATAACTCCTATGAAATGTCGTCAGATCCTTTCCGACCAAATGGAACAAAGTTGCGCACAGATACACTGAAGACATTGCAAAAGATTTTAGGTCGATATCTTTTACGGTTACAGAGAAATAAAGATAACAAGAAAAGAAGGGGGCGGGGAGATAACTCCTATAAAAAAAGGTGTTCGGTTACACAGGGTCGATGGTGAAATCGTAATCATGGTACGATATCATGGGCCAAAAATCTTTTCAATATGTCAAGTAACAAAAAAACATCCTAGACGGCAGAAGAAAAAAAAAAAAAATTAAAAGGTCATTTGTGCCTAGCACAAATGATAAGGTCTTTCCTTTCCACGTGTCCAGTTTTGCAATAAAGTGGCCCTGCCCCTCTATTTTTGGCAAGGGGCGTAACTCTTGAGAAATAAATAAAATAGACAAAAAAAAAAAAAAAAAAAGGCCCGTCCCGTCTTCAGTAAAGAGATATTGCTACTTCTATTTTCTCTTGAAATCATTTAAATTTTTAATGTATTGTTCCAAATAGTAATTGTCAAAAAAGATAAAAAAGAAATAAAAACTTTAAAAAAGAAAGAAAAAAAAATGAAGTAGCAATATCTCTTTTTCTGAAGGCGGAACGGGCCTTTTTTTTTTGTTTATTTGTTTCTTTGTTTGTTTGTTTGTTTGTTTATTAATTATTTTTTTTATTTGTAGGTAGCAAGTTTTCCAAGGATTGCTGAATACAAGTCGGGGGGGGGGGGGGGGGGGGGGGGGGGGGGGGCATTGTATTTTTATTTCTCTAGATACACAAGTGACAGTAAAAGTACATTTCTACTATAATGTTTACTTCTATTGATGACGTTGTGTAAGTCACGTGACGTCCATTTATATATGTCTGGACTTAGTTTATTTCTTTCTTTTCGAGAGGGGACGTCGTCGGGTGAACATGGCATAGGATAATGCATTTTGCTGTTTGATGTGGAAATAGTCATAAATAGAAAACGGAGTGTACGTGTACACATTTACTTATGTCAGAATGAAGATTCATGTAGAAATTTGATGTCACGGTTTATTTATTTCGATTTCCGGTGCCATTTCAGCATGTTCAGCAGACGACATCTCCGTGAATAAAGTACTGTTAATTCGACGCGAAATTTTGACATTCGGATGCAATAAATTGGTAACATTTGGACGAATATTGTGTTTTCTGGCGGAAAATAGCTTCTTATTACTGCACTGCGCGAACGCTATTTTCAGGAAATTGGTTGGAGTTAGCGTCATAATTTTTTCTCATTAACAAAGCCCTGGATATCCCCTAGCTGTCTACATGTACTTTATATTCATTTACATGTAAATTCAGTCAAATCGAAAGGGGAGAGGGGGGGGGGGGGGGGGGGGGCTGGCTGTATTTACACATTAAAAGGTCATTTGTGCTAAAAGTTGAGGTAATTCTAGAAGTACTGTAAAATACCAAAATGCTACATCAAACACAAATATGAAATACTGCCAAAACAATTTTGCGCCAAGAAAAAATAGGTTTTTTCCAAATTTTTCAATCTTTAAAAATTTTCATTTTTTTTTCATTTTTTGTCTTACGAAAATGGAAAATAACATATTTTAAATGATTCCTGCTAAAAAATAATGCATTTTTGAAAAAATTCCATGTATTACACTTCAAATATGAAAAAAGTCATTTTCTAGAACATGACTTTGACCTTTGACCTTGACACCATTTTGAAGGTCACTTGTCCCTGGTGTCAAAACAAAAGACCCCATGCCTCTATCTTGTACCATTATTAAGTTATTAGCCAAAAACCGTAAATTTATGCGTTCAAAGGCCAATAACGCATAGAAGATGACGTCATACGACTTGACTTAAGGAAAACTACGCATTGTCTCGATGTCCCCGACATTTTGCCCATTACATTTTATCAGCTATCTTCTACCGTTTCAGAGGAGATCTGATAACAAGGAAATTTCAAAAATTAGACCGTGACCTTGACCTTTGACCTTGACCTAATTTTTCTTTGTACAAAAAATGATCCCTAAATATGAAGGCTCGTGCTTGTATCTTAACTCAAACTTAAATTTGTCTGAAAAATCAAAAGTGAAATTTATATAAAGGGAAATAACTCTTATAAGATGTCGTCAGATCCTTTTCGGAAGATGTGATTAATGTGCGCACAGATGAACCAAAGAAATTGCAAAAGGTTTCATGTCGATATCTCCTACGGTTTTTGAGGAGATCTGATAACAGTCATAACAGTAATAGGGGAGGAAACTCTTATAAGGTACATGGGAACCCTTAGCGGCCTCACCACGTGATAGCTTATGTCTGACTGATACTTGGTGCCAAATTTCATGTCAATATGCCTAAAAACTTTTCCGACAAATTTAATTGAATTTTGGCAGGAGAAAGAATAATAATAATCATAAGAAATACAGTAAGGTCTTTCCTATGTAAAGGAAAGACCTTAATAATAATCAGAACAAAAGCAAAAGGTCTTTCCACGGAAAGTGGAAAGACCTAATAATAATAATAATATTAAACAGAAGAAATACAATAAGGACTTTCCGTCCGGAGACGGGAAAGCCCTTAATAATATTAAACAGAAGAAATACAATAAGGACTTTCCGTCCGGAGACGGGAAAGCCCTTAATAATAATATGAAAAGATCCAATTGTTCAAAGAACAATTGAGGGCTTTCCCAGGTTAAATGACCTTTACATGCGACCTCATGACATTCAGATTGATTAAACCCCAAATGATGAACATCTCTGAAGCAGAACCACTTTTGTATCGTTAACGATAAAAAAGGTCAAAATCTACAACGTTTTCTCACTCAATGACCTTGACATTTGCTGTTTTGACGTTCACGTTGATTTGTCTTCCTAAGCTGAATATTTCTAAAGAAGAACCACTTCAATATCTCTATTGGTAAAAAAGGTTAAAATCTAAGACGTATTTTTCATTAAATGACCTTGACCTGTAATCATGTGACCGTGACTATGATTTGCCTTTCAACAGAGTCCTTTTCTCATTAGAAAGCATTCAAATATCTTCTAATAATAGAAAGGTCAAAAATTAGGACGTTGACCTTGACATTTTGGTCTAAGGTCATCCTCAAGGTCACATCCCCCGATGATCAAAACTGAAGACCCCATGCCTCTATCATATAAAGTTACTGAGTTTTACCCGAAAAACTAATTTACCAATGCTTCAATGGGACATAACTCTTATAAGATGACCTCAGATCCTTTTCATGGAAATGTAACAAAGTTGCGTCTTTAGATGCCAGACATTTTACACCCCCAACCATTCCTGTATCTTTTATCATTTCAGAGGAGTAGTGCACACAAGCAAAGGTCAAAATATAGAACGTGACCTTGACCTTTGACCTTATTTCTATTTTGAAGATGAAAGGTCATGAGGGTCTATGGTGAAGACTTTAGGTCTGTATCACTTCTGGTTTTTAAGATATACTTGTATATCACTTACACGAATCATTTTAGGGGAGGTAACTCCCATAAGATGTCGTCAGATCCTTTCCGCTAACATTCAACAAAGTTGCGTATGGATTGACTGAGGACTTTAGAAAAGATTTTGAAGCGATATCTTTTAAGGTTTCAGAGGAGTAGTACACACAATCTTTTTGGTGTTGGGGAAGATAACTCCGTAACGACAAAGTTTACGACATAATTCCCATAACACATCAAATCATTTTCATGACCGATATCATAGACAAAATATGAAAGCGATATGTCGCGAACTCACTTGTCAGGAAATGGCGGAAGAAAAAGAATAATAATAATAATATTAAACAGAAGAAATACAATAAGGACTTTCCGTCCGGAGACGGGAAAGCCCTTAATTAAACAGAAGAAATACAATAAGGACTTTCCGTCCGGAGACGGGAAAGCCCTTAATTATGAAATAGGACCGTTCATTAAATAAAGATCTGTCAAGACAGGTTTTTGTCATTAGATATTGTATAACTGAAGACGTAAAATTTGAAATACATACTAAAAAGAAATAACTTTAACAAGAAAAAAACAAAAGAAAAACGGCATTAACTTAATATATAAAAACGTATGCATATATTATATGACCTAAATAAACTGAGACATTAATTGATATGTACCTATAGTCACGATATTGAAACTATTATTGATTGTTTTTATACTCTAACAATCAGTGTAAGGTTTCATGTCGGATAAATATACATTGGTATTATCAAATCACGAATCAACCGCATTATAATAGAGAAAATTAGAGGACTTCATACAGTTCGGATAGATTAACCTTATCTCGCACCTGCAGAATCTACCTCAGAAATGAAACTCGGGTTTAAGCTGCATTGTCGTATGATATTACTATTTTGGCAATGTTTCATTTACTGATTTCATTTATTTGTTATTGTTCTATCTTCAAATGTATTCTGAATTTATTTCAATTTCTTCTGCAACCATTGAATTCCCATTGAAAACCTTTTATTTGGAGCGGACAATATTACTGACGAACAAAATTTCCTTCTAATTACATATGTTTATAATTGTATAAATCATACAAAACGATTCTCTAATTAGACTCTAACACAGAGTACTCGACCCCCTTCCCTACCTCTTTTATTTGTATTTTCTAGTAAATGCAATCCATCTTTAATGTATCAATCTGTAGATTTTGTAATTATCAACAGTCATTTAATGGGTGTCATTATATATGTATTTATATTTCAGGTCTATATATATTTATTTACCAGCATATCTATATGAAATATATCTGCTATGATTTAATAAATTGTAATAACTAGTATCCAATCCAATTGTTCTTTTTTTACAATAAAATATGTTTAAATTAAACAAACCATTACATAAACCAATTCAGGTGTTCATTTTTGATGTTTTTTTATTTGAAAGGATTTTTTAACTGTGATATCTATTGATATTTAACTGTGATATCTATTGATATTTAACTGTGATATCTATTGATATTTAACTGTGATATCTATTGATATTTGACTGTGATATCTATTGATATTTAACTGTGATATCTATTGATATTTTACTGTGATATCTATTGATATTTAACTGTGATATCTATTGATATTTAACTGCGTTTTCTATTGATATTTGACTGCGTTTTCTATTGATATTTAACTGTGATATCTATTAATATTTGACTGTGATATCTATTGATATTTAACTGTGATATCTATTGATATTTAACTGTGATATCTATTGATATTTAACTGCGTTTTCTATTGATATTTGACTGCGTTTTCTATTGATATTTAACTGTGATATCTATTGATATTTGACTGTGATATCTATTGATATTTAACTGTGATATCTATTGATATTTAACTGTGATATCTATTGATATTTAACTGCGTTTTCTATTGATATTTGACTGCGTTTTCTATTGATATTTAACTGTGATATCTATTGATATTTGACTGTGATATCTATTGATATTTAACTGTGATATCCATTGATATTTAACAGTGATATCTATTGATATTTAACTGTGATATATATTGATATTTAACAGTGATATCTATTGATATTTAACAGTGATATCTATTGATATTTAACTGCGTTTTCTATTGATATTTGACTGTGATATCTATTGATATTTGACTGTGATATCTATTGATATTTAACTGTGATATCTATTGATATTTAACAGTGATATCTATTGATATTTAACTGTGATATATATTGATATATTTAACAGTGATATCTATTGATATTTAACTGCGTTTTTTATTGATATTTAACTTGATATCTATTGATATTTTACTGTGATATCTATTGATATTTAACTGTGATATCTATTGATATTTGACTGTGATATCTATTGATATTTAACTGTGATATCTATTGATATTTGACTGTGATATCTATTGATATTTAACTGTGATATCTATTGATATTTGACTGTGATATCTATTGATATTTGACTGTGATATCTATTGATATTTAACTGCGTTTTCTATTGATATTTGACTGTGATATCTATTGATATTTAACTGTGATATCTATTGATATTTAACAGTGATATCTATTGATATTTAACTGCGTTTTCTATTGATATTTGACTGTGATATCTATTGATATTTGACTGTGATATCTATTGATATTTAACTGTGATATCTATTGATATTTTACTGTGATATCTATTGATATTTAACTGTGATATCTATTGATATTTAACTGTGATATCTTTCGATATTTAACTGTGATATCTATTGATATTTAACTGTGATATCTATTGATATCTAACTGTGATAGCTATTGATATTTAACAGTGATATCTATTGATATTTAACTGTGATATCTATTGATATTTAACAGTGATATCTATTGATATTTAACTGTGATGTCTATTGATATTTAACTGTGATATCTATTGATATTTAACAGTGATATCTATTGATATTTAACTGTGATATCTATTGATATTTAACAGTGATATCTATTGATATTTAACTGTGATATCCATTGATATTTAACTGTGATATATATTGATATTTATAATAATAAAATCTTAACATCTACCGCCATAGATTTGTAGGCAGATATTGTCAAGGATGTTCGCTGCTCAGTTTCAAAATAAAAAGCTTTTCATAACACTGGTAAATGTTGATAGTGGATTAATAAAGGAACAAAAGAAAGAAAAAAATATAGGTCCGTGTGCTTATTTTCGAGATATAAGTCATCGAAAATTTGGCGGGAAAAATATGCACTCTTGATTTTACATAACTTTACCATTGACAAGTTTTATTTCTCAAAAACCATTAATAAATAACAAGGATTTTATCATTCTCCATGCAAAAGATTTATGAAAAGAAAAATGGGTGTTAGCGGGAAAAATAATTTATGGCATTCAAATGGATAAAACATCTGACAAAAATTCAGAACAAGACCAGCGAACATCCTTAATTGGCCTTTTATGGGTTTTCGTGTTCAGTTTCTGCTCAGTACAAAATCCTTATTAAGACATATTCAGACAACTTCAGACTTCTCCTTTCTAATTTAGACATAACCAATTCCATATTTACATTTAGACTGATTATTTGGATACAACGCAATATATTTTAAGATATATATGAATTTTTATTTTGATCTGCTTTGAAAACTACTGATTAATCATCAATTCAGAAGTATGCATGTATATGTAGTCTGTCTCGGCTATCTAAATTATGTACCGTCCAACCAACAGCGGTCACATTGTTGGTAATCATGTTGTGTTGGGTTTTATATTCTTCCGTAAATAGCCGTTTTCGAGTTGAGACAACCGAGTGAAGACGAGTTCACGTGCGCTCGTCTTCAATCGGTATGACGTCCAATGAGAATCCTTAATACATTCGTTTATTGTGACTCTTGACAAGTCAAATGTAACGTTGCTATACATTTTCGGTTGTTCATACCGAAAATACATAGGTGTGCGAGGCCTAAAATCCCTGATTTTACGGAAGAAATAGGTACTTACACTCGTTCAAAAATGAAGAACTGGACAATCTTCAACGAGTTTTTAAAATTCAGCGTCTTTGCACACGTTCCGCTGCGCTCCACTCGGGAAAGACGTGAATTTTAAAAACTCGTTGAAGATTTTCCATTCTTCATTTTGAACTCGTGTGAGAACCTATTAGTATGTTTCATACAGTCAACTGGATTGTCTGGGTAGATAAGTGGGAGGATTGGGTACAAATAAAACGTGTTTTATTTTTATGTTTACCTTCTGTTGTGTTTATTTTTATGTTTGTGTTAAGTACTCTTTTAGGTTAATTTTTGTGGGAGGTTTTGCTCATAATATATTAAGGAAATATGTGAAAATGCATGATGACCAACTTCCTCTAGCTGGACAAAACTACGTATGCAAATTTCAAAATCTCAAAGCATCGTCGACTGTGCTCAATGAATTAGGACAGGAAACCTAAAAATCAAGTATTTACAGAAGAAATAGTACTTATATTCGTTCAAAAATGAAGAACGGAAAAAAGTCAGAGTCTTATAAAATCGGTTATGGAATAAATTGAGTTAAATATAGATGTATTACATTAGAAGTTAGGAAAAACATGTTCTGTGATAGATTATAACAACCAATTATATCTATAATATTTTATTAAGCTGTTTTATTCTACACCTGATAAGTAGGGACTGTCTAGCCAGATGAGAGCAATTTATTTTTAATATACCCTTATATAGGGACAATTCATTCTTAACTAATTATCATGGTTTACACAGCATAGACCTAATATGGCTTTAACGATGTCGAGGGTTTAAAAAGTATACAAAAGATGTTTTTTTTGTGTTTACGCAACGGCTTATTCAGTATAAAAGACCTAATCGAGTTTTAAAGCTTTTGTTTACCGGATTGTCATATTTAAATTCCAACATCGAGACAACACTCAATACGGCCACACTGGTTTAGGGTTAATGTAATAAAATTCAATTACTTGATACCAATTTTGATGCACAAGATGTGCACATTTCGTCGATTTACTACTCACAAGTTGTGCTAACGGCCTAAATTGTTGAAAACCAAACCCTTAATTCATAAGTTGAAAAAGGGTAAGGCAATTACCATTTGAGGATAGAGCTATGCACGAGGGAGATAACTCCTTATTTTTAACAACTTTAACATTTTTGTAACAGTTAATTTAAGGTGGTACCTAACACTACAGGGAGATAACTCTGTAAAATCAGCTAAACGTTTTAATAACGTTGTGTTGTTAAGGGAATATTAAGCTTTTCAATGATCAATATTAGTGTTTGTCAAACTGCTATACAATCAGTGTAATTTTTCTGATGAATTGGTTGGTTCAAATGTTTTGAAATTTTAAAATTTTTGTCAATGGGTCAAAGTAAATACTTTGTCAAAATTTTATGAAAATTAAACGAGCCAAATTAATTTTAGTGAAAGTGTTGGGTACCACCTTAAGTATCAATTCCTGGATAGCATCAAATACGGAGCTGATAAAACTACCGGGATTAAACCGGTCTTACGGGTACCAAAACATCCCCTTATCTATTTTGACGCTCTGCAGGACCCAGTTGTTTAACTTAATTAACCCAAGGTTAAATTTTAACAGAGTGTAAAATCATATAGAAAATCACTTGTTTAACCTGTGGTTAAATTTAACCGTCGGTTAAATGAGTTGAACAACTGGGCCCAGATGTATAACCGAGGGGTAAAATTTAACCACGGGTTAAACGTAGTGATTTTCTATATGATTTAACCCTCAGTTAAATTTAACCTTGGGTTAAATAAGTTGAACAACCTGACCGAGGTGTATAAAAACAATCTATAAATGATAATACAGCAAGAACTGAAAATTTGGTTTAAGGCAACATAATTTGAATATAAGGTCAGAATTTTCTTCTTTTAACCGTAAAATTAGCCAAACCTCTCAGAGCTGCTGGAATGATTTATAGAATAACAGTGTTAGTGCTCAACTAATTTATTTCTACGCCAAATGAAGTATTCGGCAAACAATAGACAAACGAGGTCATTGAAAAAAACTAATATCTTTAAAAAAGTCACTAATGACTAATAGAGGTATTATTGTATAGTGATGTACGGTACGTGATATGGAATAGAGATAGTTGATTATTGAGAACAATAGGGATAAAGTCAGATATACTTGTATATAGAAAGTATTAGACGTGTAAACAACGACAGCCAATATAGAAAACTAATATGAAAGGTTTGACGTATTAGTAGAGATTCATTTAGTTCCTTTATCAGAATTTCGTAGTTTTTGGTATATGTTGTTAATATTGGCAAACAAATACCGAAGAGACAAAACTGGGGGAAAAGTCGGTCAATTCGAAATCAAAGTAATTGGAATTGGACAAAACAAACAAACGTCACAAGGATACATATACATCTAAAATAATAAATAAACATGTAATAAACTAAACAAAAATATAACAATGTAGCACGCAAACAAAAGCACTAGCAGTGTTAAATCCCACTAAAAACTGGGAGTTAAATCAGGTTTTCCGGAAGGGCAAGAATATCCTGCTCCATTAACAGCACCCGTCGCATTGCCAGAGAGTAAAAGCCAGTGAAACATATGTTTCTTGTTCAGATATCTGAATCATGTTTTATTAAATCTAACGGAAACATATAATTTTGTTATAAGACGGTTCCACAGTTGTTCAAACGTTAACCACGATTTTCAGTTTCAAATCTTCGCTTCTTTGATTATACCTGAGGACTGAAAATTTTATGACGGGTTTATCCTTATGACTTTGTGTTTCGATGCAAAATTCTGGTAAGGAATATTACTTAACAATCGAAAGGTCCAAGGTTTGTAGTCTTCTGTAATCAACAGAGGGAAAATAATTAACAGATAAAAAGAATAAAATAATAATTAAATTTCCTCTGGGAACAGTTTTCTTGATAATTGAAAATAAAGGACTGTTAATTTATTGCCTTTATCTTGTCCAGCTACTATTTTGAATGGTATTTTATTAAATCTAACGCAAAACGCAAAATTTGGTTATACAATGGTTCCAAGGTATCAACCAGATATATAACCTTCAGTAATCAGCAGGATGAAATGAACAATACGGATAACAGGAAAGGTCAACAATGACATACCAATCGAACAACACGGATAACAGGAATGGTCAACTATGACATACCAATACCAATGACATACCAATGGGTTAACATAATCTAATCAACAGATCTTTAAACATAACATAAATAGCACACAACGCAAACGTCAAAACAACAGGGTATGTAAAATAAAAGGATACGAGGTATGCTTCACAGTGGTGTAGCTTGCCAACTTTCTAAAGGTGAGGCAAATATTTCCTTCTTCTTCGTCTTGTTTCGTGGACAGGACTGATGCGTTTTAACCTAGCTTAGACCTAGGACTTCCATTGGAAATATCAACTTTATTAACCATATCGAAAACAGCATTTTAGACGAGGCAACTGTCTTAGTGAAAGCTACGTCACTGTTTCATTTAGATAACATCTTTCAGGATTGTCCTCGATTCTTCACATTAGGCGGTGCTATATGGTTTTCAAGTAACAGCAGCCAAAAACACATGACATTTTTTTTTTAAAATGACTTCCATTCGATTTATAATACTTATTTTAAAGGAATTTGGAAACCCATATGTTTTTTTTTCTCAAAAGCCAAAATTTACCCTATCCACCTATTGAGAGACTGAGCGTTTAAACTATAGTACGAACTGATCAAAGACAAAAAGAGAAAAAAAAATACTACGTCACAAAAATATACACATAGGATAAATCGATAGTCAGTATAGAGATGCAAATGTATAAATATGCTTGTAAATTAGAAAAAAAAAATTAACATGGAGAAATCAGTCTAAATTCTACTACGTTTTGATTTTTTTTTTTTAAGTCAGTGTAAAAATTACAAAGATAAAAAAAAAGCGCTGAATAATTGATAAGTACGATATACAAACGGCATTTGTTATTGTTTCGTCTCAGGGGAGTTTGCAAAGGAGGGGGGAGGGTGGTATTGGAGGGCACTACATCTATTTTTCATTTTCGTGTTTTTTACCACTATAAGCGAATTTTCAGTGCACATGTAATTATTATTATCACAGGGGTTTTCCGTGACATACTTTATATTTAAGTCCCACAAGAGTTTGAAGTGCATATAAATTAGAGATGAAATTTTCTAATTACTAAATGGTATTCACAAGGGTAAGGTATAGAAAATATTTATTGTAATTGGACATCCGCTCAATGTCTTTTACTAATGAAATGTTTCTAGGGGAGATAACTTAACTGTCAAAGTAATGAGTGAGTCCACATAATATTGTGTATCTGCGACAGTTAACACCAGCAGTCTATCCGAACAGCTTTTCATTAAACAAAATGAACTGGAACCGAGAATTGTTCCGAGTAGCCTAACTAAATTTTATTCAATAACGATTTGTGCATTGATAGGAATGTGTTAAACTTTTCTTTGATAAACAGGGAATTCACAAAATAATTTAATTTGATTTCCTCTGGGAACGGTTAACTTGATAAATGAAAATAATAAAGCACGGTTTATTTACTGCGTTTGTCAACGGCCAATATATATGACTTTTTCGTTATTTATTACCTATTAACCATTATATGAAAAACATTAAAATGTTTTATTTTATATTCAGTTTTTTGTCAAAAAAGTTATAAAAATGCCTAAAAGATTAAATTTTATAGCACAGTTATGCAGAGTTAAAATGATTGACGACATGTTTGTTAATGTCATAATGTGCAAACGAAATGCATGTTTCTAGATCAGATATTCAAATATGCAGAGATAAAATGATTGACAGCTGGTCATAAGGTTCAAACGAAACGCAAGTCTTTCAACAAAAAATGTAATGCCAATGAACAATAGATTTGTAAAGAATTGTCTCTGTTTTGTACATTTTGATTTTCTGTAAATAGTAAGGTTTCCTCAAATACGTCATCGATCCATTTCAAAAATTGTACAGTACTATTCCATTATTCTCTGATTAGGCCATACCAAATTGATCTTCAGTTGTTTGGATTTTGCCGCTACGATTTTTGGACAATGCAAATTTTAAAAACAATTTTTTTTGCCGTTTCATTTTGCAAAAATGCTGAAAATTCGTCCTAATTTTTTTTTATTTTTCAATAAATCAAAAAATCAAAAAAATTCGCCCGCTCCTAAAATTTTGTAAAAATTGGGATTTTTCCCATTTTTTGCAATATTTTGCTTTAAACAAAATGTTTGCCACACGTAAATTTGATCTGCGCTCGACAAGTTCTCAAGAAAGAAAAATTAAAATTAGAATTTCGCCCGCTCGCAACAGTCTTTTATTTGATTTTTACGAGTCGTAAATCAACAAATTGTACACACACATGCTGTGAATCGAAATTGGTATAAAAGGATACATTTCATCAATGACAAAATAGAATTGCTCTAGAAATACTTAACTGCACTGTTTTATTTTTTTAACTAATTTCCGTTTTGCCATATTAGAATAAGCATATTGGGTATACTGCCACTCACAAAATACAAAAAAGGATAAAAATAAGACAGTTAAAGTCTTCAACTTTGTGGTAAAATGTTTGAATGATAATTTTATTTTTTTGGAAGTAGCCTCTGGAGTTTATTTTATAGGTCTTATAGATTGCAAAATGAAAGATTCCTTGTCTACAATGAACATTAATGGATTAACAAACAAAACTAACCAATGTTTCAATATTATGACATTACTTCAGAATAAATATTCAAAAGGACAATCAATAATTTCGGGTAGGGGTTTCAATCCCGTCATAAAATAGTCAAGTAACCTCCCTTTACCCCACCCTCACCCCCGAAACGAGAAGTGAGATTATCAATCTTTACACAACGGTTCGAATGACGGTAAAATTAGCTGAAGATTAGAGAAACTTGAATATATAATATATTATTGTTTACTCTGATAACCTTAAGGGAAGGAAGACTGTCATTTCCTGTTATATGAACAACTCTGTCACGATTTTACTGATTTCTTAGCTAATTGACCTTGTGTATTTGTTTTTTCGTGATTATTTTTCTGCAATTGATATATAATTTGACTTATACTACGGGACTAGTGTGAATAACAATTATTTTCATCGGAGACGATTTTCTTTGTAAATCAGAGTGATGAAAGAAAAGATTCTAAAGGTAGAAAGTCGTGTCATTGTCATTTATATGTTAGATTTAGAATAATTTTAATATTTATACTTTTAATAATGAGTTGTTGACAAGTATTTCCTGTAAATTCATTTATTTAGGCTGAAAGCATTGACAGGCCTACACAGTATGGAATTTTGCTTTCAACCTTCGATTTTGAAATATTCATACTAAAGTGTGGTGAATAATAAAGTGAAACATGTCTTCTGTGAACTGCAGTATTACAAGTATTAGGCAAAAATGTTGCAAAATAGTTTGAACTACTAAATTTAACAAGTGCATACATGTAGAAATGAACTACATGTAGACTTATAAGCCTAGCCTTCCGTTTACATCTGACATCAGGAATTTCTTTAAAATCGACTGTAGGGTTTTTGAATACTACTGATTAAAATAAGTAGTTAAAAATGAGGTCATCACTGGACTCATTTTCTTGTTATTTCATGTCTTACTTTTCTCGTCTCGTACATTCTCGTGCCGTTGATCAAAGGGGAATTACTCTTATAAAACGTTGGAAGTCTGTGGCATTATACCTTCCACAGATATATGCGCATTTATAACTAATAGACGAATAATTCATAAAATGAAAAAAAATACTAATAAGATTAAGTGTATATGGGTTTAACACCCCTTTCATTGCATGCAGTTATATAGTCCGAGATTGCTCTGACGTCTGATGGCCTTTTTGTGATATGCTGGGGCAGTGGGACGTCAGAGCGCACTCCGTATAGAAAACATGGAAATTGCCGACCCAGACTTGGGGTGGCAGTTTTTAGACACGAAATCGAAATATATCCAATTATATGTAGATAAATGAAACATCAATCGATTCCTTATTCATTTTATTCTAAGAATATGTAAATGTTATTCACCAACAATCTCCCGGTACCACAAACGAAAGCTTTATTCCCTTCAACCCACCATTTTCGTCATTTCACTTTCACTTTTGGACCCACGACAGGAAAACTGGTTTTTATTTTATTAGTTTATTATTTTAAAACTCCACAGGATGGATAACATTTCACATCCTTAGCTCTGACCGGAAGTGATTACAAAAAGGACCTAGACTTTGCCACCGAGGCCCCATAATAATTTTTAGTTGGGATTTTACGCCGTTTTCAGCACAATTGGCTATTTCGCGGCCGCCAGTTTTTATTGGAGGAGAAAGCCGGAGTACCCGGAGAAAACCAACGACCTTCGGTAGGAAAATTGGCAATCCTTGTCAATTAAGATTGGAGTCGAACACACACCACCACAAGTAAAATTCGAAATCACAACCTCTCTGTGACGACCTCATGACCTATTCCACTCGGCCACCGAGGCCCCGCCCCATAATAATAATAATGATATCATCACTGTTAATACTTTGTCTTGTGGTGTTGGTCAAGGTTGACTACAAAAAATGTTCAATCTTTATTAATTCTGAATCCTGAATAATAATGTGTTAATTAATTTAACTTGAATGCAGGTGGTAGAGGATTATTTTAATTTTACATATACGTACGTTGTACCTGCCCCAAGCCAGGAGTAGATATTTCAGTACATGGTTGTATATTCAGTTTTGTTTTTATGTAGGTTGGTGTATTGTTTTTGTCTAAGACATTTGTTTTGTCTCTTGACAATGTTTTAATAACGTTGAATACATATATTGCAGTTATGCGTTTATATAATAATTCAAATCATTTTATTTTCAATTTACATTATTTTAATTTATGTTGTAATTGTACTGCTCTTTGTGGACATCGTGATTGAAATTAAAGCATCCGTTGTTGTTGTTGTTGTCGTCGTTGTGTTTTTTGGTATCTATTCATATTGTGTTTTTGTCACATGGGCATATTCCCCATATCACTTTTGAACTAGATGTCCTACACTCAATGCTGTATAACAACGACTATTTTGCACTCTTCGGTTCAGGTTTTAGTGTTGTTGCACCATCACCTTTTACGTCATATCTCATACATGTATAAGACACATTTGTACGTACGCCTCGTGGTCAGGTGCATGCGCAGGTGAAGATTAAAACAATGATGAGATGAAATTTGGTTTGTTGTCAATCCTATAGCTTCCTGTAAATGTACTTTTACATTATTTCTAGTTAGACTAGATCGGTCCAAAATGGGAGACACCGTGTATATTTCAATAACAGGATATTGTTATTATAAATTTGATTTTTATTTTCAGAAGTTATCAGGCTTGATATATACACATGATATAATTATTGTAATCTTATACAATATCCCGTGATTAAAAAAAAATCTAACTACAAAATGTTGATTGTACACTAAAAATAGATGCTTGATATTTATTTTATCAAAAAAAATAACAGGAAGTTTTAGTAATAGAAAATCTAAAAATAAAAAAAATGTAAATACTTTTTTTCTATGACAAAGGTAAGTAATTTTCACAGTACTATTTTAGGATTTAATTATATATATCTAAATGAAGAAGTGATATCAAACTGTGTTGTACTGTATGAACGAAATATAGGAATTATACGAAAAGGATTCTTAATTAAGGTATCCGGACCATAATAGATCATGATCGAAAATTGTTTCTCTTTTTGACCGTGAATGGCTAAACCAAACAATTTAAAGCTGGTATTTTGAATATATATTTTTCTAAAGTTGAAACACAATGTGTTGCTTATATGGAGAGTCTGTGAAATTACGTTAGTTATATTGACATTTCCGAAGTTTGCCGATAATTACGAGGTCATTTCCCTTGCGTTGTATGGAACATCCGGGAACTTTTCAATAATCACGTGGTCATTTATGGTCCGGATACCTTAATCAATAACATTTTTCCAAGAATAATATATCTCTATATTATCAAAGCCACAACAAAACGAACTTTAGTTCTTTGAATTTATACCGCTCCGATTTTCTCGACTATGTAAATTTTAAGAAAAGAAAAGTTTGACGCCTCATTTTTCAAAAATCCAGAAATTTCGCCCCAAATTCATCATTTTTCAAGAAATTAAAAATAAAAATTGTTCGCCCGCTCCTCAGGTTTGTAAAAATGTGAATTTTTTGCATTATTTTTTTTAAAAGATTTTTGCCGCACGTAAATTTGATCTTCGCCCGAAAAAAAAAAAATCAAGAACAAAATTAAATTTAAAATTTCTCCCGCTCGCACCTATTTTTACCAGCCAAAAATTAAAAAAAAACGAAAAATCAATTTGGTGTGGCCTAAGTTACGTTTATTTTTTACAATCATTAGTCATTTAATTATACTGTATAAAGGAGCAACCATTTGATTTTTATGGTTCAAATAAAACGTTTTAATAATGTCACAGTAATAAGTTTATTATACGGTCTGACCTAACACCTCGTCTTGTGCTTTAAGAATGTTTTGTGCTTTTAATTACGGTTAGCTAGTCCCTAGTCAAAGTAGATCATTCCCAAAATGGAAAAGTCGAATCTATAGTTATGATATACAGGAGTATCTGATGTAACTCCTGATTTGTATTCTTATTTATTTATTCATTTTTTTAAATTTTATTTTCATTTGTTCATATTTTTATTTATATATTTGTTTATTTATTTACAAAATTATTTTGACATTGGACAACATAAATACTACAATAAGCTTAATGTGACGTCAAATTTTGTTTTATATCAGAGCTCTCTTTTTACAGTTATAAAAATGCCAAAATAAAGAGTATATTGTATCATTTTTTATTATTACTTCTTTGTTCATTTTGACATTTTTTAAATGTGCTCTTACATATTAAGGCTATAGTTTGGTTTCTTAAAATTCAAGACCTTCATTGTAACTTATGGATCCTAAATCGACAAAATTTGTACGTCTTCTGCATCAAAATTGGAATATTGGAATATCTATAGCGAAGGCAGCTAGCGCTATAGGAGGATATGCATTTTCTACATATGGGTCATTTAGAAAAGTCTTTGTTTAATGGGGGCAGCCATATTGTGCTACATCCTAAGGCTAGAAAAAGTTTCGTTCGCCGGAAATAAGTAAAGTAAGGGAAATAACTTATTTCAAATTATAATTTGAGAGTCGGAATCGTGGTACCCGGAAACTAGTTTCTGGAAAGGGCTAACATTGCTGTGCTTGGGTCATTGGCCACGCCAACAACATATGATCAGACTGTCAAACTATATCGTTTTTTCTTAAGTTTCATACTTGTTGAAATTGAACCGAAGTAGAATATTAAAAGAAGAAAACATTGTTTTAGATTACAGTTTGAATTGTTAGGTATATACAGGTCTGAAAAGGTTTATTGATAGCACTGTGTGCATATCTATTCCGATTATTTTTTTGTCGCAACGAAGTATAAGTATGTTATTTGGTTGTGCTCTCTGCGACATGGCCAAGTTTTACATGTTTCTAACGCACACATAGCGGCAGAAATATTAACCTTGAAACTGACTTTTTCACCAACCAATTATATAGTGTTTGATATTCTGTTAGTAGTATGGTTGAGTTAATTTTTTGTTAGAATTTGTAATTCCAATGTTTTTAATCTCTTGACTAAGACAGTATTTATTAAGTTTAATATTCATTTGTATTTATTGCGACGGAGGTAAAGAATGACGTATCTAGTGACGTTTTGTTAAGCATAAAACAATAACAATATCATGAATATGGCACCCCGGTAAGTTATGCGCCAAAAACGGTACCAGAGTTGCGACAATTTCTGTCCCGGGGGGGGGGGGGGGGTATATCATGTCATGAATACAGAAAGCTGAACCTCGCCCGACTTGCATTATCCTTCAAATTTCCCTTCACTCTCGTAACCTGGAAAGCCCCATTCGCATGCCTAACAAAACACTCAAGTCATGTGATCGGAATAATAATGTCTGCCCCGGATGCGGTAAATCAAGTATTTATCAATGTGATCTCCTGGTATACTTGTCTTCACTTGCAAAGAAAAAATGGATTGTCTTCTTGTTCATAGTGTTTATGATGTAATGTTGTCCCTAAGCTGCTCACCAAAATTCTTCCATTTGAAATATTCTAGAAATGTTTCATTTTGACGAACTTTATCGACAAAGATAACAATCTATTGTTGCCGGAAGAACACAGTATATGTGCATCAACTGAAAACATATGCGGTTTCTTTGCATAAAACAAGTGAGAAACGCTTTGTAAACCTGCATTGTTTATATCTCTCTAATGCTGGTATAAATAAACTGCATATTTTCCTAGAATATATATCGATAGCAGAAATGTTGCACAGTACATGCTCACCTCGACAAAACCATGTCTCATCAAATTCCAAGTCAGCGAGAGAATCCATTTTTTTTTTGTATATCGGTATGTGCAATAAATGCATTAAAGTGTCAATTTCACGCTATTATCAACTCAGATAGCCAGACTTTCTGGATCGCGAATGTCACAATAGACATCTAAAATGTACTTCTTATGACATGTATGAAGTAATATGCCATAGTGGACATTTAATGTTTTTATGAGAATTGTTGAAAGTAAAGCTATCGCTACTAATATTTTAAAAATTGACATAGATAGTTTTCTTTTTTTTCAGATCTGGATGATACACTAACAGAAAGTGACGGAAATGAAAGATGTTATATTACCTGTATTTGAAGAACTAGATATATTAGAAAAATGTCCCTAGAAGAAATATTTAAAAAAACATTGTCAGGTCGGGAAGAACTTCACCATTTCCTCTGAAATCATTTGTATTTGAATATTCTTGACCGACTACCCCACCCTAACTAACAAGCTTATGGCCCTTTCTGGAAAACGTTGATCCGCCGATGGGTTACCCCATACCTATCTGTTTTTCATACTACTGAGAATAACACATAAACATCATTATTGTATATTTTGATAAAATGTATATTGTCTATAAATAAAATATAACTCTTTTAAAGATCACATTCCCTAACTGCAAAAAAAGTAATACATATTTTAAACCATACAATATTTCTAAAGTCTTTTACAGAGAAACACCTAGTCACAAGTTTTCTGGTCGATAGACTTTGTAACTACATATTCAATATATGTAAAATGTGATGATGTGGGCTGCTTCATTAAAACGATTGATACCATGTGAACAACACAAGTAAAAAAGGATTTTAAAATGTTACATTTTAATAACAATGCGTTATTGATTGAACCAAGTGTATAACGTCAAATATTTATATTTCTCAACTGTGACATCTGTAGAAAAACAAAAATAATACATTTCATTGAGAATAATAGGTTTCTGTATTTTTGGTAAGTCATTGTAAGTGTATTCTTCTTTTGAACATTAATTTATTTTTAAAAGAAATATAGGTTTGTTTGTCTGCTGATTGGCTGATTATTTTGAGATAATAATTGCAAGAAAAGAGAAAAGGACGGAAACAGCTACTGTTGTTAATTATTCTATGTTTCCAATTTTTATGAACATTTTGTCGGTTTATGTCTCATGTCCCGAATACCAATTTGTTTATTCCACATTGGCTATAGGTATACGGGGATGGTTGCGATCTCACAAAACATGCTTAACCCCGCCGCATTTTTGCGCCTGTCCCAAGACAGGAACCTCTAGCCTTTGTTAGTCTTGTGTGTGTTTTTGTTTTTTAAATTTTGGTTCATTTTTATGTTTCGGAGTTTAGTGTGCCGCCCATTTTGCTGAACTAATATACATTATTGTTTACGGGCCAGCTGAAGCCCGCCTCCTTGTGTGGGATTTCCTCGCTGCGTTGAAGACCCATTGATAGCTTTGAGCTGTGTTCTGCTCTTTGGTCAGATTGTTGTCTCTTTAACACATTCCAATAACGTTGAAGAGCCATACAAATTGTCAAAATGACCAAAATTATAAAGGACACGTCTATGCATGAGGAAAAGAAGCATCAATTTTCACAAAATGTAAAATTTTCATAACAGTGAATTTAAAGTATTAATATCGGGCTAGCATTGAAACACTAGCAACTAACTTTGTTATAACCCAAAAAGAAAATGAAACGTAATTAAAAAAACTGCTCTTTGGTTGGGTTGTTGTATCTTTGACACATTCCTCGTTTCCGTTCTCTATTCTAATAAACTGATGTTAGTTATGCAATTTTGATTCATGGTGTTGTAAAAAATCCCGGTTTCTCGGACATCGATTTCTCGAAAAGTCAATCAAAAACTGTTGTCACGATAATGATAACATTGTATATTTTAACACTGAAAACTCGAAGTCAATAATTAAACGGACAAGAGTGTACCTTATACATACATGTGCACATGACTTGTACAGGTACTTAAACGTGGTTTACAGTTTGAATAGGAAAACACTTCCTCTATTAGGGACGAGATCAAAAGTTCAATGTCGGATAAAAAAACTTAATTCAAATAGTTTGGGGTGGGTAAAAACTCTGTAAGTTTTGTTATCCAACATCGATTTTCGGATTGAAAAATACGGATTCAAGAGATGTCCAAGTCAAAATACAGAACAAACATACATTGTTGAGGAAAAACAGAACCATGATACAAAAAAGTATACTCAAAGCTTATGCCCATATTGGTCAATCAATTTTCCCCAAATTAAGTTAAGAGGTGGGGGGGGGGGGGGTAAGAGGGGGAGGGGGGGGGGGGGGGTCAGTGAAAAAACTATGTGAATTAAATTTTTTATCCTACATTGAACTTTTGATCTCGTCCCTTATATAAAGAGCTTTTTTATGACTGTTATTCTATTGAGAACTGATTCTCATTGTAATTACCACGGAAACAAATTTCTTTCCAATTCTGAGTACATATTATAAGACAGAGGCATAGTAAAGTTTGGGGAGGGGGGTTGATCTTACAAAAATAATGAGAGAGAGAGAGAGAGAAATAAAGGGGATTTAAGGATAAATCGCGAGCACCGCGAGCATAACAATATCAGGTGTAATAAATATTGATAAGATCGACAGTTAAGGGGGTAGGCCTGGGATAAGGGAGATAACTCCTATTGACCTTTTTTTTCTTGACGTCAAACAATAGGAATTACGTGGCATTACTATGACGTACCTAATTTCAATTAGACGAAGCGAAGAGGTTCGGTAAGGGGCATCTCCGTAACGAATCTAAAACTTTTTCGAAATATGTACAATCGATAATTACGTAGGATTTGATATATTGATGAATTATTGTTTAACATCCAGTGGCAA
Organism: Mytilisepta virgata; assembly: GCA_028015205.1. Taxonomy (NCBI): domain Eukaryota; kingdom Metazoa; phylum Mollusca; class Bivalvia; order Mytilida; family Mytilidae; genus Mytilisepta; species Mytilisepta virgata. The sequence goes on from CM051513.1 coordinate 1,654,137, forward strand.
TTATGAAATGCATATCACGAAAAACGTAGTATTTGAACAACTGTACGTTCGGTGTTGCATGCAAAGTATAATAATCCCACTTTCCAGGGATTACGCTAATCTATTTACTGACCAGTTATAAACAGACAAAGTTCCAAGATACGTTTTATTCCAAATAAAAATCAGATATACCCGAGCATTACCATAATAATTGCTATTAAATTGCATGGATTATTTACCCCCACCCCTAACGGAATGGTCTATCTTTTTTATTTATTTTTGTAAATAATCAAAATATAATGAAATCGATTTTTTTTTTCGATATAACGCGATTTTATGGTTTTTTTCTTGTTTTGCTCTCATTCTTCTCTTTTTCTCTCTTTTCCTCTCACAACTATAACTTTCCTATTTTGTATTTATAAAAACTTTTAGTCACTGGCGATTTAACCATCATATTTTGTAATTTGTTAGATTTGGGAGAATGTCAAGTCTTTCATGACAGTCTATATTTTTTCTGTAATGTTTTTTAGATCATGTATTTTATAAACAAAACCGAGTTTTGACAAATAAAAGTAAACTTACAAAACTATCGCCGTGGTCGCCGTGGTCGCCGTGGTTTAGTGGTTAGCGCATCGGACTACGAAGCCAAAGGTCCCTGGTTCGATTCCCGTTCGGGATGAAGATTTCAGGGATCAAATTTGCGACCGGCCTTATCGACACCATTTGCGAGATGGTTTCGGTATACGATGCTAATCTGTCGGATGGGGACGAAAATGGCTGTTCCGTGTTAAGAGAGGGAACACTCTTAACACGTTAAAGACTACTATGTAGATGTCGAAAAAGAGTATGCTAAAATGCCGCTACATGGGCCTCTCTCGCACCCCCCAAGTGGAGAGGGATTGGTATATTTTTTTTAATTTATTTCCGTTTATAATTTAAGTCATCATCGTCTTCTATTCAATCTTCTTCGCGTTCTTTGAACATATAGAAGACTCATACTCAATAACGTTAGGAACGACAACTCTTATCGTAACGTCGTATTGTAACGTAATGACGTCCTACCTTAAAAATTGATCGAGTATTTTGTGAAAAATTGTGGTTAGAATTTCATAATTTTTTTTCATATAACACACATATATATGATATTTTTTTAACAGTTTTTTGTAAGAATTAAACGACAGGATATTTTTACAGCAGTGTTTGAATATTGAATGAGGCAACTGAAAATGAACGAAATTTCTAACATGTCTGGTACTTTTTACCTTTTAATTTTCATATAAAGAGTGAATTTTACCATCATATTTCATTTTTGATTAAGACTATATCCCTGTTCTTCAGTTCAACAATTTTTCATCTAACATATGTGCTATGAGAGGTAGTAATATTCATTAACTTGTGTCATCTCCTGGAATGAAGGGTACCCCTTAAATGCCTATTTCCAATGAACCCTGTGAAGGAAACGCGAGGTTGAATTTCAACAAAATTTTCACAGGTAGTGTATTGAGACGTATATAATGCATGACGAAAATATGAAAAAAATTAAACGAGTGGAAAATTTTGGCCTAACCCAGGCCTACCCCCTTAAGTGTGTACAATAAAGATATCCTGATAACTGTTGATTAGTGAATAAGCTCTTTTTAATTAAAAGGATATTCCATGGTAATGATCAGCTATACTAACTAATAAGAAGGTATGTGTTTTGTAAACCAGCTCGTACGCGAATACAATACAAGGAATATACTTATGTTATATTTTCAGGTTTGTAAAATATAAATTTCAAAATGTATATATACATTTTGAATTAATAATTTACAAAATGGAAAATATAACACTACTATACTGAAATGGTGAGCTGTTAAAGGGGAGTGCGCGAATAAAAAGTGTAAAAGACAAACAAACCTAAAATTTCAAAATAATTACAAAACAAAAAAAAATGGATTAAAAGTTTGAACTTTTAATATATTATATATTTTTGTTCGGATTTTACCTTTTATACATTTTAAGGATGGGGGTTCATGGGCAAAACATTTCATGTTTAAGAAATGGATGAAACCCGAGGATTCCTAAAATCTGACAAAAAGACCAAAACATGACCAGCGAGCATCCTGAAAGGATCATCAATTCCATTTATATTCCTTGTATTTTATACCAACTAATATACGGCATGGCACTGGCAGTTGTCTTCAGAAACTCGAACTTCTCATAACTCGAACAGATTTTGACGGTCGTTTGTAGTTCAAACCATCGAAAATCTACTGCAATTTCGTTGAAAAAAATCATAACTTTTTCTAATGATTATATGCGACAAATGTTTAACAAGAGAAAGTTTTCTCATGCTAAGTACATAAATTCTTTAATACCGATTTTTATCCACAAGTTGTGCACATTTCGTCGACTCATCAGCTGTGCTCAGGGTCTAAAAAGCTGAAAAAAAAACATGATTGATTTTGTTGTAAAATATTCATTAACAAATATGGTAAAGTTTTGATTTTTTGTAATATATTCATTCACACATATGAGACCAGTTTGGATTTTTTTTTCATTTTTTTTCATTATATATTCATTCACACATAGGAACTGGTTTGGTTTTGTTTTAATATATATATCCACTACAGACATGTTTGTGCAAGTTTTGGAATATTTTCCCGTAATCTTTTCATTTTTCCAGAAAATTACAAAGACTGTACTTGAGTTCGAATAATTAGATGTTTTGTATCAACTACAAATAAATGTCAAATGCATATTGTATTAATGTCTCTGATATCAAATTATAGACAATTTTATTAACGTTCTGATTGGACATTAAGATTGGATTCTATAGGGTAATCACTGCTGAGCACAGAGAGAGAGAGATAGCGATAATTTGTTCTAATATAATCATAAAAAAAACAGTTCATAACTTTAAGTAAAGAAAACAAGAAGAAAAAACTATAAAATTAAGATAAAATGGCAAAATTTTAAACATTGAGAAACAAAAGAAACCCTTCCTTTTACCGTTTTTTTTTTGTATCTTTAGATCTTTTGTAAAATAATTGTTTATTTTATGGACCTCCTCCTGTGTGCTCTCATTTCGTACATATCTTTTACTGACATAGTCCTTTCCACTCTTGTGACGTCACACAATATGTGGTCTACCCAGGCACTTGTCTCTTCATTGTACACAAGTTACGTTGAATGGTGTTTTCTTTTTAAGGATGTTCGCTGCTTAGTTTAAAAAAAACAAGTTTTTCATAACAATGGTAAATATTGATAGTGGATTAATAAATAATAAACTAAAAAAACGAAAACAAATTATAGATCCGTGTGTTTGTTTTCGAGATATAAGCCATTGAAATTTTCGCGGTAAAAATATGCTCTCTTGATTTTACATAGCTTTATCATTGACAAATTTTATTTCTGAAAAACCATTAAATAATAACAGGGATTTTATAAGATTTTTACAAATGGCTAATTGTTCTGTATGCAAAAGAATTATAAAAAAGAAAAATAAGTGTTAGCGGGAAAAATAATTTATGGCATTCGAATGGATAAAACCAGATGATTCTAAACATCTGACAAAATTCAAAAACATGACCAGCGAACGTCCTTAAATGTGAGGAAGCTTGAACTGCAAGAAACCGTATATTGTACATATATTGTATATATATATTTGGTGATAGAGAAACAACAATTGAAATCTACGACAAATGTTAATGAACAAATGGAAGTCTAATTTATAATTATCTCATTTTCGTTGTGCAAACTGTTAAGATTCCATGGGCGGATCTGGTATTTCAGCTTAGAGGGGGTGTAAAATAAATTTTTCGCCGAGTGGAGCGAGGCGGGAAAATGTTTGTGGTAAAATTAGCGAAAACTTAAGATTTCAAGCTAAAAATCCTATTTCTTTTCAATTTTAGGGTGGCGCACGCTGGGTCCCCCCCCCCCCCTATGAATCCGCGCCTGGATTCTGTGAGTTGTTGGACACATTTTTGTCTATAGTAACGTTATAACACGATCAGAACCCATCAGAAAACTTTCAGTCAAGGAAGCTGAAATTTGAAACTGAATATTGTGGTTAAGGTTCAACAACTGGGCCCTTCGAAGAGGCCAGGTAGAATACTTGATGTAACGCTGGCTATACGGATATTTATGTGAGAATGGTATTCAACATATTTATTAGTGTTTGTAGAGACAAAAAACAAGAACAAACTAAGATACTACTGACTTGTAGCCACCAATAAAGTCCTCTTTTTATAGCTTAGTTGTGATGTGTGTTGAATTCAAAGTAAGCTATCCACCCAAGATTCCTTTATTACATCCTTTGTAGACAGCCATTATGCTATATCAGAGATCAACAACACATTTATTGAGAATGGTGGATAAGTTAGGGCACCATCAGGATCTTAGAAGACAGACGGTGCTTTTTCATTCATATTGACTATCTTAATTTATTAATTCTAGTCTGAATTTTATAATACTAGCCGATGGTATAGTAATTCTAACAAATACAATCTAATGAACATTAATTATTTGATACTGTTAAATTATATATAAATGGAAGATAGGAGTAGGCGCCAAAGTCGGCTTAGTGCTTAAAGATACGATTATTTCATATTACAATTTAAAGCACTTTGCTGACGGAGAAAATTATAAGATCATGGTCTGCTACTTGCTAATGAATCAAGTTATTGTTTAACCTTGCGTCTTTGACTTTACTAAACAGATTTACAGAACAAAGAGTAATAAGATATTGAGAATATTCATTTCGTAGTCATGGTATTGAGAACTTACTGTTGAAAATAGTGTAGATTAGATGACGGCTCTATATAACAAACCTTTCTTTTTCAGATTCTAGACAAGATCACGTATCTACAAAAGCGTTGGATTGGAAACCGAGAATCATAATTGGATCTGTTATAAGATATATATAAAGGATTACACTCGTATTATCAGATTTTCTGCATCATTGACGTGGCTAAGTACTGTTTGTTAATATTTCCTGTAAATTACTGAGTATCGACGGCTGATTTAAAAAGATCGTCAAAAATTAATAATTATTTTTACAATTTAATTTATATTTGATATGTATCCGTTATATGAGATTTAGCTATTCGTTAATGGGAAGATTTGATCGATTATATTATAGGAAATAAAAAAATTTCATTATTCGAAGAATTATAGAGTTTTATATGTTTTCTGAGAATAAGTATATTAATTTTGTGCCATTTAAATAGTCACATTGTTGATGTAGTTATTTGCACAGCAATCAACACTAGATTCTAGTCTGGAAATAGCATCCGATAGCAACACAATCAGACCAATAGTATGAGAATATACACATAAATTAAAGTACAATTTTTGGTTATTGGATAGTGTCCTACAGTGAACCATATCGATTGGAATGAACATTTAATTACATACGGAATCGTTTAGTATTTATAATCCATCTGCCATCATTCCCGATAACAGTGTCGTTTTGAAAAAAAGTTAAAATTATATGAATTTAAATTGATGAGGAGTTTTCTGATTCAGAGAAACATATACGAATTAAATGGTGATTTTCGAAGGATTTATAAAATAATTTTAGCGAAAATATCTGAGTTTAACTGTGTTCATTAATTATACAGCAACTTTGAGAATATATTTTACAACGGATAGAATTTATAGAATATTGCTTAATTCAAACCAGACTTCAACTGAGAACAGCTGTCAAAATTTTCAGCAACCATTGAACTGTTCATAATTTTATTTAGATAAAAAGTCGTATTTTTAATTGAAATTATTTTACTTATTCAATTATGGATTTTTAAATCATTTTTAGTACATATATAACAGTTTAAGCAAATGGAAAGTACAGGATACTTCATTGAATCAGATGCCCACCATAGCCTTATCTATTTACAAATGGCTGGATGTATACTATCCTACATCGCTATCATCTACAATATCATCATTCTCGTCGTACTAAGCCGGCCGGCAGTGAGATCGCCGACAACCGTACTAATGCAGGGTCTAGCCATAGCTGATTTATTGACAGGATTCTGTTCATATGGTTTAGAGCCCTTGTTTCAGTTGGAATACATCACTGTAAAAGTTTTATCAGAGTCGGCAACGTTAACTTTGATGTATCCACTGTGTGCCTTGTACGTACATATTAGTCAGTTTGTAGATATGTTTCACCTTGTGTCCGTACTATTGACCACGTGCTTAGGTATTCAGAAAGTACTAGCTCTAAGATTTCCGTATTGGATGAGGAATAATTTTAAAATGAAATTTGTACTGATTTGTTGTATAACTTGTTTTATGATTTCTTTATGGATAGATTTTCCTCGGCATTTATCGGTAAGTTTTGCTAACAGAGAAAATGTAACGTTCGGATATTTTGATGAAGGTAGTTATAAAGAAAAGGTATTAAAAGAAGCATGTTCACCATCAAGAGAATCACGAAATGCATTCCTGTATGCCACACGATATTACCCATTAGTATCAGCTGTTTTATTAGTAGTTTTATCAGCCGTTATGTGCTTGTGTGTTATTTATATTATTTACCGATTATGTCATAGAACCTTCCGCAAGAAAAGTATAGTGCACAGAACAAGGGAGCGGAGGTCGGTTATGATGATAACTGCAGTACTTGTCATATTCCTTATTTCCGAAATTCCTAGATTGTCAATTTACGGTTGTCTTTTCTTCGGACCATATTTGAACAATATGTTAGGTGTGGAGACTAGCGACGATGCCTTGGAATGGATGATGACTGATTACCGGGCCACACTAGCTATTAGTCTTGAAATTGAATCACCTCTTTCATTTACACAATTATTGCTCATTATTGAAAGTTTAAAGGTCATTAGCCTAATAGGCTGTATGTCTAATTTTGTAATATATTTCACTATGAGTCGACAGTTGAGAAACGAGTTAAAAGTTTGTCTTTCCTTTAAAAAGCCTCAACGGCCGAATGGTCATAATACAAATCTACTTCGTCTTACTACAAATGATCACTAGAATGGCAACACTGGGTTCGTGAGGTTGAGTCAACTAGGTCCCCGAGGGTATTCGCCAACCCAGTCGTCAGACTTGTCTGACATGATTATTCATTGATTTGTTACAGAAATTACCAGTATTAAGCAAAATTCAAAAATAATAGAAATACTAAGGGTTCATTCTTTGTATTGCACATGGTAGATTTCCTTAGCTGAAATTTGGCTTCCTATTTCGGTATTTTTGGTTATGAATACTTATTGTTTAAAATAAGTTTGGTTTTTGGTCTTCCTAATGTTTCGGTTTTAATGCTGCTGATGAGAGGTAATTCCTTGAAATGCGCCGTATACAGCTTAGTATTAATTTACTATATCTAATATTAATATCTTTGGATTGTTATTTCGTTAGACTGCCATCTTAACTGGTAAACATTGTCAGTTTTCCAGTCAATGGTTATGAAGGGGTTCTCCAGCTTCATTCACTAACAGTATAAAGGGGTTCATTCACTATCAGGATCTTACCTACCTACTGTGTGTCTCACATACCTCAGCAACTCATTTCCCCGTAATTCATTATGTACGTTTTAAAATAACAATGCAGTATGGAGTCAATATGGGCCATACTTTCAGAAACAGAACTTGCACATATCTGCGAAGTCACATTTGTTTGTGTTGAGGTCATACATGATGCTAATATCAATGAGATGGACACACAAAAAGTGAAAAATCAGCTCTCCTAAAATATTCAGGACATTTAAGCACTGGAAAAGACAATAATTCATTGTGTCTATTTTTAACAAAAGGTAATGTAATCCTTTTTAAAGAAAATTTAAGATATTTCAGAAAAAAAAACACTTGCAATTTAAATAAAAAGACGGAAAAATCGAAACAACTGACATATGAACAACACCCAAAAATCGCGGATAGACTCAGGTGCTCCCGAAGAGTAAGCAGTCTCTGCTTCCAGCAGGACACCCGCCATGCTGCCCATGTCAAATCCGGTATGGGGAAGAGTAACATCAATGGAACAGGTCCATTTTTATTTGAGAAACGGTTTTGTCATACTTATAAACCAAGTCATGATGACGTCCATAAAACTTTTAATAAGGATGACTCCAACATAAGAGCAACATACTCCTGTCTGAGCAACTTTCAATAAATCATTAAATCGACAAACCCCTTCGTAAAGTAATAACATTATTATAATTCCTGTAAGACTATTTCATTCCATTTGTTCATACGAAGGAAGCATTCTATACAAACAGACCACTCAACGAATAAGTTTTATAGAAAGACTGGGCTCAAACCAAGAGGATGACGTATGATTTTTACTGTAGCATAATATAGACATTTAAACAATCACCAAAGGAAAATGGTAGTATTTACTTTCCAGGTACTATGTTGCTCAATTCTGTACCCTACTCAGGTCAAAATATAAGAACATTGTAGATTGAATAAAAAGTCAGTGTGTACTCAGCATATCTTTTCAAGTTGTAGGATGAATTAGGTGTTTAAAAATATGAAAGAATTTTACATCAATGTGAAAATGAATTTTGAAATTTGCATTCACTGCACAGAGAAGGGCGGCAAAGTACCTGTAACCCTAGTTTTGTAAAGTTGGCTTATTAGGAAGATGGTCATCATGAAGTTTCAAATATATTTCTGACTACTATTATGAAAGTACTCCAATTGACTATGAATTTTGGCTCTGGGTTTTTGTTAAAAAGTGGTGAAAATTTGAAAAAAGGGTATATTTATCCCTCAGGTAAAATAAGAACTGCCGTTTTCCCTATATAATGGATTTAAAGTTATAAAAACGAATGTGAGATGGTGAAATCATTCTCCCTGTAACCATTATAAAATAATTATGATACCATTAAGACTGAATGCAGTACATGTTTTAATGATTTATTTACGTATACCAAATTATGATGTATTAATGTATATATGTAATTATAATTAATTAATGTATATGTAATTATAATTAATTAATGTAAATGTAATGAAGAATTATGCTCAAATTTACTTTATTCACGTTTCGTGTCAATATAATTCTGGTGCCTATTTGGATCAATGTTTTATTCCAGATTTCTAAATAAATGTAATTTTATACGGTTTTGTTCTTTATATGCAACATTTCAAGTGACAGATAAAAAATTTAAACATTATTAAACAAAGTATGATGCACAAGATGTGTGCATTTAGCCGATCTACGACTCATCAGTTGTGCTTAAAGCCTAAAATGATTAAAACGAAAACAATGATAAAAAGGTCAAAGGTGAAGACCAAAATGAGTTACAAAAATACTAGAAGGACAGAGATATGCACGAAGTAGATATTCATAAGAGTTAAATTACAAACACACCTGAAGATTTTCTCTGTTGTTTACCCATGTACTTTATTTTTCTGTTTATTTGAGGAATTGCTTTTTATTGTTGTAAAACATGGTTTTTGTCCGTGGGAATATTTCAAGATAGCAACACTTGTTTGTCGGCCAAATTGTATTAAAGTAAAATGAAACTGGTGTGGGGATCAGTGACTCATGCAATACTAATCATACAGCTGTTCAACGTATTTTTATTTTTCTTCTTTGGTTTGGGGTGGGGGGAAGGGGGGGTCTCTTTCACATTATAAGTGTCTTTTTTTAGCGGAAATAACAATTCTTTATTCGACGAAATATGCACATCCTAGACATCAAATTTTATATGATTTATTTCAAGGTTGAATCTAATTGTTAATGAACATTATCTTTATGTTTGAGTTTTGTTCTCCTTTATGCTATGTTTTGTCCGGGGTCCTGTCTGTTGAGTTGGTGTCATTGTTGACCTGTCCTGTTATGTTGTTTACAGTTAGATAAAATTACATTGGTACACTATCTATCTTTGTCAAGCAAATCTTAAATGCACACTTTTGTCTTGTTTAATCTTAACATGATATTTAAAATTTCTAAAATTTCAACCAAAATTAAGATAACGAGATCAAAATAAGATATATTGCCTTGCAGTCAAATTAAGACTGGCTAAGACCATTAAAAAAAAGTTTAGAATGAATTATACAATGTTTTTCTTATTCTTGATGTGTTTAATCGGTGGAATAAAAATACATAATATTTTTAACCACTTCCGGGTGATTAAATTTCTGCATGGGAATTCTCGCCGTTTTTTTTACGTTTATTGGAAAAATAAACTAGAGGTGTTCCGAAATGGCGTTCATGTAAACAAAATACGTAGCAACGGCATTTTCTTGAGGTTTTTGTTGAAAATCATATATAGGAGAAACAGATTCTCCTTTAATTCGTGAGTTATATCAAAAATTTAACTACGGGTGGAGAAATTCCATAACCCACTCGTACCTGAAGCAGAATCTATATGTAACTTATCCTGTGCGGATCTGATATAAACTGAAAGACCGTTTAAGGGGGTACCCAACACTTTGACTAAAATTGATTTGGCTCGTTTAATTTTCATAAAATTTTGACGAGATATTTATTTTGACCTGTTGATAAAAATATAAAAATTTCAAGAAATTGGAACCACACAATTTGCGGGAATAATTTCTTTGGATTTATAACGTTTGACAAATAGTGGTGTTGATCATTGAGAAGCTTGATTTCTCTTTAATTATTGTGTATGATTAAAACGTTCGGCTGATTTTTATAAAGTTAACTCCCTTAGGTATTCTGTACCCTTTAGACAAAAACTCGTTACTTGTGATACTAGTTAGGAGATAACAGTATTGTATTTTATTAAATGGGAGGAAAATGAGTTTACTGGCGATAGCAAGTAAACAGATATTTCTGACCATCAAATCATCAATTGATGTCTTCAAATAATAAAATACAATACTGTTATCTCCCTTGTAATGCAGATGTAAAAATATTCCTTTAAAACGGGAATTTTCAAAACGTCGGAAGTAACGTCTGCGATTGCGAAATAATGTTATGGCATCAACGTTGTCCAATCAGAATCGACGTTACAATCAGTATTGCATTACAATGTGATGTTGATACTTTTAACTGTTATAAAACTGTTGTGAAATCAAAAGTATATTTTCTTGTGATCACATGATTTTGGCTTTATATTTTCGGTTATTTTGGCGCTTGAATTTCTTTTTCATCGTTATTAGAATAATATTTCGGCTTACAACATTTTCAGCACAGATGATGAGTCGTATATTGAAGAAATGTGCACATATTTATAGATTATACATTTTATATTTAGCCTAATTTTTAATTCTATTTTAATCTTCTAATTTTTTTTCTTATTTTGAATTAGGTCTAAATCTGATTGTTTTCGCTTGTATCTGAATAATTAAACGGATAAAAGGAAAGGTCAACAATGACATACTAAGGCCATACCAAATTGATCTTTAGTTCTTTGAATTTTGTAAATTTTTAGAGAAAAAACGTAAAAAAAAATTACGTAAATTTTATCTGCGCTCGTAAAAAGGTCTTCAAATAAAATAATAATAAAATTAAGGTTTCGCCCGCTCGCACCTTTTTTTGCCATCCAAAAATCCAAAGAAAAAAAAAATTGGTGCCAACCAGTTGGAAGATCCCCGACACAGCATCACATGAAATAGCACAAAACACAAACTTAACCCTGATCCATTCAAATATAAAACGCTCTTGCACTATAAAAAGCCGATATGATATAAATACCAAGGAGGTACATTATTTATTTGTAGTCCATTCGACAGCTCTCCTGCCTTTATTTACTAGTCAAGTCGTTTAATTTGGCGGATGAATCACTATTTCACATATTAAATATCTAGAATGTGATATGTTCATTTTCTGTTTCCTGTAAAGAGAAGTGAATATTGATCAGATTTGGGGCTAGTTCCTGTTTGTATGTTATGTTGAAATCCCTTATTCCAGTTATGGTTTATATGAACATAAATTTTTCACACAGAACTATGCATACAGTCAATAAAATATGTCAGTCCTTTAATTTTAAGAATACAACAACAACAAAAAAAAACAACAAAAAAAAAAAACAACAACAAAAAAACAACAGAAAAAATATGATGCTTGAGTTTTTCACCAAATTTTGAACGATTTTGATCGCGTTACTTTTTAAAGTTACATCAACGGTAATAAAAATAATGCAATGGAGTCTCACTCAAACCTCTTTACGAAAGAATAGTAGAACAGATATATATTTATCAACCAAATAATAATCCATACAGCCCATGGATAAAAAATCAAACAATAACATCCATGGGCACAAAACACAAACGCGACAGAGAGTCAGGATAGTCTGACGTGGAACAGACACTGAATAGTGGTTGGGTTTAAACCGGTTTTATGGGTACCCCCCCCCCCCCCCCCCCCCTTCTTATCATCCGGAGACTCTGGTACATAATACACACTATAAAATCCAATACAGAATAATTACCAACAAGGTGACCGCTTGCTACAACTGGTGAATTTGGTTTGACGGCAAAAAAATTAGATAGCAGGGTCAGAATGTGTTCGTTTTAACTACAAAACTAGCTAAGGTTCTCACATTAGTTCATAACAGATAGGAATGAATGATGCATTGTTTAACTTTAACTGTGCTAAACTGATCTTAGCTTGTCTTCACCGGTCTTAATTGAAAAGATTTCTTGGTTATATCGTGTTATCTTGATTTTTCTTAACACATTGAAATAAGATAAGAGGACCAGGACAAGAGTTCAGTTCAAAAGTAAGGTTACTACTGTGAAAATTGATAATTTCTCAGACCCAAAGTGTACCGAAATTAATACTATTTGCGTTATGAATGACCCGATTTAAAAAAAAAAAGTTTCTTACATGTAGTTTAAACTAATTCATTTAGTGTATAGGGAAACAAGTGATAAATGACTTGTTCTCATAAAATATTACATAGTTGCAGAGAAGATAATATTTATAACATAGTTTGTTTTTCCATATGCGAATATTAAAGATACATGTATATATAGATTATCGAGAATTTCTCCACCCGCACCTGAGTACAAACAACACCTTTGTCTTTATATTTCCAAGATTGTGAGAACTTACGTAGTGTTAATTAGAAACACCTAATTGTCCAAGTCCTTAATAAAAGTAGAAAACAAGGAAAATAGATGGAAACAGTGAGCTGTCAAGAGGGGGGCATAAAACGACTTAAATGTACATAATACAGATTGTGTATTTTGTACATTTAAGTATGTTTATGCCCCTTTTGACAGTTATTTTCCTTGTTTTCTATTGTCGTTTGAGCTCTTTCGCAACATACTTAGTGTTTTTTTTTTTCTTTTCTTAATAAAAGTAGTTTTGTTTCTACATGTAATAATTGTTATTAATTTGCAGGATAACTAAACTATATATATATAGGTAGCAAGTTTTTCTTCTTAGTTTTCGATTACTTTTTGTTTTTTTTACGTTTGCTTGTTTTTGGATTTTGGATTTTGGAATTTACCTACAGTCTATTTCTTCATTCTCTGTTCTTTTGGTTTTCAACATTTTAGCCCTTGAGCATAACTGACGAGTTGTTAATCAACGAAATGTGCACATCTTGTGCATCAAAATTGGAATCAAAGAATGTCCTCTGTACTTGTATATTTTATCCTTAAAATGGTTAAACTGTTTCAAACATACCAGGTATGCTTGTTTGGTTGCTTTCTGTGTAATGTTGTCCAACCTGTTCAAATATTTATGAAAGTGGAAGATTGTCTTGTTAAGGCAGTGGAAATTGTTTCCTATTTTCTGAGATTAAAGCCATATTTCATGTATTTAATCTGTTACCAGATTTAATCTATAAACCTTTTATAATTTATATGTCTAGTCAACACGCCAATAGGTCATTTCCATTTATCAAATGATAACAGTTTCATTTGGTTCTAAATGTTTGAAAATAAACAAGCTGGTTTCCCCAATCCATTGATATGAAAGAAATATTTGAAATATAATTAATTTAGTTTAGTTTAAACTTATGTTTGGATTGATTTTTGCAATATTAATTTCCCTTCGACATGCTAACGGGAAATTTTAATTAAACAAACTGTTTCGCTTACTACTGAATACAATTGTAGGAAAGAAATTCTCCACGACATATACTATTTACGAACTCTCTTGAATGTCTGTCTTGCATGTCAGTATGTTGTTTCAAGTATCACAATATTACTGAGTGTTTTTTTAACTGCCAGTCTTTTTTCGGGAAATCCCTTATATTTCTTTTAAATGCAGAAAAAAGTAATACATTGCCTTTTGCTTCCGATAGTGTTAATTAAATCAATAATATTTACGAGAGGCATTTTTTAATTATCTGGTTGTACTACTTAAATGAAATTTACGTCAGAAAAACAAAAGCAAAGTAGCTGGACATGGACAAGATTGATTTCCAAAGATTTGATCCCTGTTATTAAGGACGCCGATTTATATCTGAAATGTACCAAGGTGTTATTAAGGATAATCGCTGGTCTAATAGGAAATAAATAAAATTTGAAATAAGTGCTTTAGTTTGAGAGAACATATGAATAGTAAATAAATAAGCAAGAAAAAAAATAGGTTCATGTGCTCATTTTAGAGCTATAAAGACATGCAAATGTGAAGGAAATGGGTTTTCTCTGGATTTTTCATTGGCAGCTTCAGTCTCTCAAAAATGTATGAAAAAATAAAAAGGATTTCATAAAATTTTGTCAAATACTATTTTAAGGTATATATGATTGAATTATAAAGAAAAATTGGGGGTTCATGGGCAAAAAATTTAATGTTTAAGAAATGGATAAAACCCGAGGATTCCGAAAATCTGACAAAAAGACCAAAACATGACCAACGAGCATCCTTAAGTACAGAGTTCAATGTAAATGAAAATAGAGAACACTTTTCATTAGATTGTAAATTATATAATAACTTGAATGAGAATTTATTTGACTCCCTATGTACTGAACACCCCAAATTGCTTAATAAGGAAGAAATTTAATGACATTATTTCACCCTATTACTATTGGGAATGTTGTAACATTATTATTACCATTGCGCTCTCTTTAGGAAATGGATGGATGGATAGATTACTGTTTAACGTCCAGTGGCAACCATGTGCATATCAGGACGAAAACATGTTGATATGATAATGAATATGAACCATGCTTTGTACTTGACCGACACGCTAAGTCGGATTTTTAACGTGCTAGCTCACGAGGTAACTGTCCACAGGAAGACATATCACCTCACTCGGACACATTATAATGACTCCGAGCCGACCAGTCTTTGCTCTTACACCTAGATGCCACGTGCTTAACGGAGAAGCAGCAAATACCAATCTTAATGGCATTGGTTTGAACCGACCGGGGATCGAACCCGCGACCTTCCGCAAGGTTGGGCTTTTTCCACCGGCCAGGATGATGTATGCATTTTCATTATGCAGGAACGGATCGGGCATGGAATATTACGCTGTTTGACGTATCGGGTTCCCTATTTGTATCGGACATTCAGTACAATTACGGATAGGATAGAATTTGTTTTCACAGCTAGTGTATCATAGGGAGATGTGCAAAAAATAAACGGAAAATATATACGAGGAGGGCAACACGGTTTTGGAAAGTGGGATAAAGGGGGTCAAAATTTTGGGGAAAAGGGGAGTTAAACAAATTTGGGAACTGGAAAAGGGATGTTAAACAATGTGTGAAATTTGTCAACTATGAAACTGGTTTAACTCCACCACCACAAGATTTATTTTGTACCTGTCCCAAGTCAGGAATATGTACGCCATTTGTTTGTCTAGTTTTAGTCAGATTTAGTAATTTAATATTTTAACATTCTGGTATAGCGCTGAATAGTATCAGTTTGATTATTTACTGGGGCCTTTCAGACCTAACTTCACGGTGTGAATGTCTACTGTTGAATACCATGGACGACCTTTGGGTGCTTTGATGTGATCGTTAATGTCTTCGTGTTTGTGATATTGCTCCATTTTTTTCACACGCATTGTTTTTGTCGAATTTACTTCATTTGATTTAATTTAGCACAACAAATACACGTTTTTAAGAAGTAAAAATATTATCTACACACCATGGCTAATGCAATGCATAAATGTTCAAAAAACGTCAAGAATTATTTTTCTCAGTCACGGAATCAGGGATAATTTATTTTTTCTATGACCTTCGTTTGGGTTTTCTGTAATGTTGAATCGCTGATTTTGATCCTTCCAATCTACCGCAGGGACCCGTTCCATGATTGTAAAATTAACTATCAATATGGGAGTTAAGATGGTAATTTACGATTGAATGTTAAGGAATACAGTCGGAAGCTAACAATAAAAATTTGTACGGATTCTACAGAACCCAGTGTCTCGTCTGCTTTCAATGTTGTCTATGTTTTCAATGTAAAAGTTGAATGTACATAATATTTCTCCATATGTTATTTATTGACCATGAAGAAGCTTCTGTCCAAGTTTGGTAAAAATCCAGGATGATTTAAGAAAACAATTAATGTTTTAAAAACTTTAACTGCAGACCGTATGTAATGTTAACTGAGTCAATTTAAAGTAAAATATGGAAAAATGGACAAAACAATTATTACAAAATTTTTCTCTAGATACTATCTTTTGACCACGAACAAGCTTCTGTCCAAGTTTTTTTAAAATTTAACCACAGGGTGAACGTAAATGTTGACGACGACGACGACGGAATGTAGGATCGTTATGTCTCGCTTCCGCAACAAAAGTCACAGGCTCGACAATAAGCAATATCAAGGTTGCGTGAATCAGATGTGGAGCTCAAGAGCTACTGTGATAAGGCCTACACAACTAGTGGTGTGAATCAGATGTGGAGCTCAAGAGCTACTGTGATAAGGCCTACACAACTAGTGGTGTGAATCAGATGTGGACTCTTTAACAGCTCTAAAGACTTATACATGTACTTCTCTCTTCTTGTGGCATCACCTATTGTAATAGCATACACAGTTTTCATTTTCCACACTGTATACGACCCTCCGACGTGATAAACTAAAATCTGGTTTTTGTGAGCTAATTCAAACGGGGATAAACATGCCCCGCTGTTAGCTGACCTGTTTTATTTTCATACATGAGGTTAAATGTTTTACAGGGGAACCGAAAGGAAACTAGCATAGTCTTTCAGTTTCAATTTCCGCTATATAGATGAGGTTCGCTCGCTTATTAATCCTAACATTATCTCATCTATCCGAGTGAACTTGAAATTAAAGAAACCAGACACACCCACTTCCACTTCATATCTAGATTTGTACTTTTACACATATAATCACAGCCGATTAAAATCAAAACTTTATGATAAACGTGATGACTTTGATGTTCCGATTGTGAACTCCCCCTTTCATAGCAGTAATATACCTAGCTCTCTAGTCCATGGTGTTTACATTACATTCGTTAATTTATACGGCGACTTTCTGGAGAGGTCGAGATTGCTTTTACTTAAAATTCTCAGTTGGGTTATGTTCAGCCTCTGTTAATTTCATAACTCCACATATTTACGGTCGCCATCTCGAATTGATCCGCCGATACGAAGTTTCTTTCTCATGTATGAGACCAGATATTCGGGAATTGACACCTCACTGGTTTTTACTTACTGGCAGTGCGACGACACCGTTAACAGAGAAGGGAATGCTTACTCTTCCGGAGCACCTGATATCACTCCCGGGTTTTTATGGGAGTGCACATTGTTAGTGCTTTACTTTCTGTGCTATCTTGATCTTTTTGCTTTAGTTTATTATATCGAGCGCAGCGAGTGCTACAGGAGCATATGCATTTTCTTCTTATGGGTCATTTAGAAAAGTCTTTGTTTAATGGGGGCAACCATATTGTGCTACATTCTAAGAAAAAGTTTCGTTCGCCGAAAACAGAAGTAATTGAAATAACGTGCTTCAAATTATAATTTTAGAGTCAGAATCGTGATACCGGAAATGAGTTTCTGTAAAGGGCTATATGCTGTGCTCGCGTCATTGGCCACGCCAACAGAATATTATGTGTTTTATATATCATTGTGGCATTGTTTATTATGTTACATTCCCATGACTTTGTCCTTTCCTTGGATGTCGAATTTACCGGTTTTTCTCACTGTTTTGTAGATTCGGTATTTAAATAATTTGCCGATATATAAGCCTGAGAATAAATTGTTATCGCAGTTATAATTGACAATTCATATGTGCAGAGACTTAAATCTACACAACTACATCCTCAACGGGTATAATATGGAAGATTGACAAACACATGGTTTTCCAATTACAAAGAAGAAACACTAAGTGCTCTTTGTTTTCAAATACTCTAAATTCAGAAATTATTGCGTGCATTTTTTTATTGCGATTTTGGCAATTAAGACCAAAATGCGATTTTAATTTTTGCAATATTTTAGAAAAATCCCGCTTCATATACAAAATTCCAAAATGCGAGTTTAAATTATTACGATTAAAATTCTGTCGCATTTTTCGTAATAATAAAAACATCGCAATAATTTCCGAATTTACAGTAGATCTAAGGTGAAATGGATATGTTTGCATTTCTTTCTCAATTGCCTTCTCTAGTAACTCAATTTTGATCTTAAACGGCCATTCTGGTCTTGTTTATTCTTATTTAGTCTTGTTTTTCTGCATGTTCGTAGTTTTCAACAAAGCAAAGATAACAAGACCAAAACAAGATATCTTGCCTTGCAGTCAATCAATTGATAAATTCATTCTTCACTTTTATGAACTGGTCTTAACAAGTCTTGATTGACTGCAAGGCATTATATCTTGTTTTGGTCTTGTTATCTTGATTTTTTTTTAAATCTCAGAAATACTAAAAATCAATACGGTCAAGATTAAACAAGACTGAAATGGCTATTTACGATCAAACTGATGTTACTAGTGCTTGTTTTAGCATTTCTGTCTGAAGTATTTGAAAATATGGATTTAGCTGTAAAACAGTGTCAAGGAAAATATACTCTTCAAAAAAAGAAACGCATAGACAAAATATGTATGATTGAGATTTAATTTTTCTCTGTTTATGTCTATTTTAAGCAAAGGTGTTTTATGAGTCAATAACTCAATGCTAAATGATTTCAAATCAAGTGCAAAAAATTTGTTACTACTGATTATGGCGTCATTTCACGAAATTTTCGAAAAATAACGAAATTGACAAAAATCACCCAAAATATGAAAAAAAAACTTTATTAATGGCCTTGATTATGTTCACCATAATTCGTAAACTTAAAAAAACAACGGAAATGAACCAATTTCCATGATAATCTGGACCATTTGCCCTTCAATTGTCCGTTCGAAAAAACACGAAATCGGTGTTTCTTTCTGGAAACTTTCCAGAAAAAGAAAATTTTAACTTTATACAGCTGGGTGAGTTGTTCCATATCTATTCTTTCAAATGAGACTGTTGGTTTTAATGTTTCGACGTTCACGTCAGTGAACAGGGACAAATAAGGGTAAAATTGAAAATCTCCCCTCTAGGGCCTCAGCATTGATAACCATCATTCAAATTGTGGTTGGTAGTTAGATCATGATGCATATCAATATGGTTCGGTCTAAAAAATCAATAAAAACAATTACCAACAGAGAATTTGCTTCAAAAACAAACACTTTCAAACAAACGGAAATTGCCCAATTCAATTCAATAGAAAATTAATGTTCATTATACCGGCTAACCAGTAAACTTGGTGCATAAACTTTTGATATTATACAGCTACGCTAGAATGCACCCATCCCCTCTTCGTGTGATTATTTGGGGTAATTTAAAACTTCATCTATCGAAAAATCAAACTTTGAACAATTTTTATCAAAGTTGAGGCCCCAGAGGGGACATTTTCCATTTTACCCTTATTTGTCCCTGTTCACTGACGTGAACGTCGAAACATTAAAACCAACAGTCTCATTTGAAAGAATAGATATGGAACAACTCACCCAGCTGTATAAAGTTAAAAAAATTTTTTCTGGAAAGTTTCCAGAAAGAAACACCGATTTCGTGTTTTTTCGAACGGACAATTGAAGGGCAAATGGTCCAGATTATCATGGAAATTGGTTCATTTCCGTTGTTTTTTTAAGTTTACGAATTATGGTGAACATAATCAAGGCCATTAATAAAGTTTTCTTTTTCATATTTTGAGTGATTTTTGTCAATTTCGTTATTTTTCGAAAATTTCGTGAAATGACGCCATAATCAGTAGTAACAAATTTTTTGCACTTGATTTGAAATCATTTAGCATTGAGTTATTGCCTCATAAAACACCTTTGCTTAAAATAGACATAAACAGAGAAAAATTAAATCTCAATCATACATATTTTGTCTATGCGTTTCTTTTTTTGAAGAGTATATTTACTCTGACGAAGGCGGTACAAAAAATATCCTTGCATCTTATCATGGTTATAAGACTACTTTCAATCTCACTTTCATTTGTTGTTGCTTCATCATTTATTCCTACCTGTAGATAAGAAAAAACAAAAGTTGAAAAATACAAACAGAGTGAGGTGGTTTATATAAATTGTAACTATCAATTTTAGTATTTGAAAAAAGAAAATAGCTTCTTTATTTTTTAGCATAAAAATAGTTTTTTTTCTGATTCCTATTACTATCAAATCACTGTTGCTTAACTTTAGTGTGTCACCAAAATAATTTATCAGCTTTTATATTTTTTCTCACTTCATGTTTGGCTCCTTTATTCAAACAAACCATTGGGAACGACTCCAATTATGATGAACAAATTTCACTAAACTTAAATGTTAGACGAAAGTCTAGAAAATATAACTGGTATATTAGGTCTCATTCAGTATTAGCAATTATCCTGTTTGTAAATGTATAATTCGCACAAACACCCTTGCATGGGTAATCGTTATCATATACTACAAGCATATAGAGACACTAGGTTTGTTGGATAAAAAGGCGGTGTACCTTAACCATATATTTCTACTTAAACGAGTATACCTGGGGTTTATTCGATGCGTATAAATCAATAGTAATATCCGATGAATTATAACCGACTAGAGAACCGTGAATTTACACCGGAAGTAATTTTTGTGCCATGTAATAGTTCTTAATATTCAATAAATATTTTGTCCATTATTGCATGTCCCCGGAAACGATTTCATTTATTTAGATAATGCCTCTTTCATTTAAATAAATTAAGCAAAATCAATTTTGTAAATGGAAAGAAAACAATTTTACTGAATATCTATTCACTGCACGCTATAAGTACATTTTTATTTGACAACAAATTGTATTTTGTTGTTGACACAAACCATCTGTTTGACAAAGGAATCTCTAGGGTATACATTTCCCTATTTTTGTGTTTGTTGTCAGACTTTTGACTATAAATCAAATATTCCATGATAGATACAACCAATTTTGTTATTTCTTGATTTTATTACACGTTAGAGGAGTATCGAATAAAAATGAACCTTTGGTTGTAACGTTGATCTTTATTGGATGATCAAAACGTTCAAGCTATTAACCATCAAGTCTGCAATTGATATCCTCTTAGATGACGTCACTGTCGGATATCGGTTGTTTTCTTATTTTTAAAAAATCTGTCCAATTTTTGAACAGCGCGTCACAATTAAATTCAGTTTTAAGCCATCAGTTCCACAAATGATGCAGGCAATTGTCAATTTACAATATAGTTATCTCCTAATGTTAGTACTGCAAAGTTATTGTAAGAATAATTATCTTTGGTATGTATATGTATTTTCTGCAACCTATATCGTAAAATATTTGTTTGAAGAAAACCTGATAATAAATTTATCGTATTGTTAACTAGCAATCTTAATGGAATTTCTTACTTTTCAATGGCCATCTGCCTATAACCGGATGTTTTCCTGATATATTCGGGTCAACGTTGGGTCAAACATTATGACGTCGCTGATATATTCGGGTCAGCTCATATAAGGGTCGGGTCAACTCTTTACGACGTCACAGTGCCGAAATAGGGGAAATTGTGAAGGCCTCAGCAGGTCGATATAGGCATGGGAAAATACGATTAATATATATACTAGTCAACAAAAGTAACGACACACGAGTTCAGAACCAACATATCTGGGTAATTCCTTAAAACAACTTAAGTATAAGGGCAACAGTGGTTTGCTACTCCATTTCTTGATCTAATTCGTCTTATTTTGAAATTTGGATACACTTGAAATGGTGGAAATTGAAATTTTCCAAAAGAGGGTTAAATTGACACTTTAGTGTATAAAACACACTATAAAAACCAATACAGTATGAGTTTGAAAGACAAGTTTTTCAACAGACCTTCAGAATTACAATGGGATCTGTTTTTGTTTTTAATGAATCTATATATTTTAGAGAGGTTACTACGAAGAAAAGAAAGAAATTGAAATTCCTTTAATTTCAGTTACCGCTATATACTTACACTTACACAATCCCAAATTTAAGGATACCCTATATTTTTTTTAACTTGAAATGAACGAGATCACCTGTTTCATAACTATACTTTTACATAGATAAAATCAAAACTCTTAAGA
Source organism: Mytilisepta virgata (assembly GCA_028015205.1). Classification (NCBI taxonomy): domain Eukaryota; kingdom Metazoa; phylum Mollusca; class Bivalvia; order Mytilida; family Mytilidae; genus Mytilisepta; species Mytilisepta virgata. The sequence goes on from CM051513.1 coordinate 1,676,508, forward strand.
CAAACATGATGATTTTAAATTTCCAGTTGTGAGTTTTTTTTCTTTCTTTGCAGTAACGTACCAAAATTCAATGACATGTAACTTTCACAGTTGATTTGTTAATATCATGCACGTGACATATACGAAAACCACCATACATGTATAAGCTTCTTAGACAAGGTAATGTTCGGTCTTTGTTGATACGTTCACCCACAACAGTTTACGTCATAATTACAAAACTGTGTTGATACGTTCATCCACAACAGTTTACGTCATAATTACAAAACTGTGTTGATACGTTCACCCACAACAGTTTACGTCATAATTACAAAACTGTGTTGATACGTTCATCCACAACAGTTGAAGTCATAATTACAAAACTGTGTTGATACGTTCACCCACAACAGTTTACGTCATAATTACAAAACTGTGTTGATACGTTCACCCACAACAGTTTACGTCATAATTACAAAACTGTGTTTATACGTCCACCCACAACAGTTTACGTCATAATTACAAAACTGTGTTGATACGTTCACCCACAACCGTTTACGTTATAATTACAAATCTGTGTTGATACGTTCACCCACAACATTTGAGGTCATAATTACAAATCGAATACAAAGTTCATATCTAAAAAGAACAATAGATATTTAGAGCTAATTTTCACGTCTTCCTAACATTTACCCATGAAGCACATGAAACTTATTCACTGACAAAGAAACGTGTTCCTTTAATGGATTAAGACATTCTTCCGACATGATTCCCATTTTTTCTGCATGTTGTGTTGCATTCTTAAGAGTTATTTTTGCCCTTACATTTCAGTTTATGGTCTCTTGGCTTATTATTTTGTCATTACATATATTGTCTCATGTGAAACTAGCCTGGTTGGTAGTCTAGACTAGACAGTTTATGTTAATTGACTACATAAAAAACCATTGCTTCCTAGTTTGGTTCCATTGAGCTGAAGAACGTTAAGTGAATTCTTTTCCTTACAGTCCTGTTTTAAACTAAGTTCGACTATGACGGATATCGGGTGTAAAAACCTTTTTCAAATCTTTTCTGAAACTATATTGAGATACAATATTTTAAAAATACACCATATTTGGCCCTCTTTTTATATTTTTTCCGATAAAGATGAGTCATAACATTTTCTTGGTGCCCTGTTTGTAAACTATTATACAGTCAACTCTCGTTGTATCGTGGTCTCGAACTTTTTCCCATATAATCTTATGTATTTCGACTCCTGATATGTCGAACTGCAATGATTCGAAATTTCGTTTGTCTCGAAAAAGGTTTACAAACGGACAGTTTTGTAAAACTTTTTCGATAAAAACGATATTCCGAATCATAACTATTCAAATCTTTTGTCTGCCAAAAGATTGCAATTGTTATGAGCCGCCGTAGACCAATGCAGACAGAAATATGTCGTTAGAAATGTTCCTTAACTTCTGTATATTTAGAAATTTTCATTAACATCATTTTTCTAGTTTCTAATTTCGAAAATGTTTTCAGCTTTCTAATTTAAAAATTCGCAAAGCGATACAATACAATCATTATAATATAACATTACAATGACAAAATAAGTTTCTTTCAAAGACTGTACCCTTGGGTTTTACTTGATATTGTCTGTGTTTCGATCACAATTACACTTATACAATAAACTTATTAATGTCTGTTTCCTACTACGAGATATACATAATGATTCTAAAACTAGCTAAAATTCCTTATAAATAAATAAATAGTTAAATACGTAAATTCGTATCATCGATAGTAATACTGGAGTGCCTTTAAATTCAACTGATACTCAATTATAACAAAAAATACATTAAGATAAATGATGCATTTGTTCTTGTCCGCTCGACTGTTTATCCTGACTTAGTAATGTGTATATATTATTGTCATTTCGTTCATATTTTATGTTTTGGATTTCCAAATTTACCGCCTCTGTGAAATGATGTTGGGCTTTTTTTTTTGTTGCAAGTTGCACATTGACTTCATGGAACCAATGTACAACGTAGATTTACAACTTATCAGTTGTTTGTTTGTTAATTTTGGGGTTTGACGCTGTTTTCAGCACATTTTGGCTATTTCGCGGCGGCCGGTTTTTATTGGTGGAGGATGCCGGAGTACCCGGAGAGAACCACCGACTTTCGGTAGGAAAATTGGCAATCCTTGTCAATTTAGATCGGAGTCGAACACACCCCGTCACAGGTGAGATTCGAACTCACAACTTCAGTGTTGACAGGCTTAGTGATCATTAGTAGTCATGACGAACTACCTAGACCCCACTCGTCCACCGATGCCCCTTGAACAGTTGTACTCAAGGCTTAAACTGTTGAAAACCAAAACAATAGTCCAAAGCTTTGAAGAGCAAACAATTATATAGCTTCATTGTAAAGGGTAAACCAAAACAATCTAAGGACAGATCTATGAACGATACAAATACTCCTTGGTTTTTTACAAAGTTTACAAGTTTTGTACTTTAACCAAAGAATTTATTTAAACAAAGGTATAATCCTCGTGTAAATTCTATACTTTTCTTACACCAATCAGAAACTATAAACCGCCATGCAAATGCATAGGTTGATTGACCGTTACCGTGTTCCAATATCTAAGATGATGTTGGACCTACTCTCACTGTCATCACATTTCATGTACCGCCATCGATTTGTGAATACCACCCGATTGATTTTATTGAACTTCACGACGGGTGCCGTATACGGAGCGGGAAGAGCTTCCCCTACCGGAGCACCTGAGTTCACTCCTGGTTATTATAAGCGTTCTTGTTGTTCATTTTTTTTTTTTTTTTTTTTTTTTTTTTAGTTTTCAGTGTTTATTTGTTGTGCTCGTAGTTGTTTATTTCTCTTCCCGGGTTTGTCTGTTTAATTTATGGCGTTTTTTTTTGTTTGCCCCTTAGGTTTATTTTTCCTCTTTAATAAGCTGTATGTTGTGTTTGTTTATGTTTTGTGCTATTTTATGTCCGTTGAGTGAAGTTGATTGGTTGGTATGTCATTGATATCCATTTTGTTGTTTGTTTGTAAACAGTCTGATACCAATTTCGACAATTTATTAGCTACATGTATACTGCTCGAAGTAAAACACGAGGAATCCATATCAAAACACTTTGTAGGGCAGATTCATATACCTAATGTCAAAACAAAAAATAAAAAAAGTACAATGTAAATATGTTGCAAAACAGCTCAAACGACGATAGAATACAATAAATTGAAATGGTAACCTGTCAAAAGGGGCATAACACGAACTTTTTCTACAAAATACACAAGCAGAACAAAACCAAAAAAATACAACAACCGAAGTAAAACGTAAAAATGAAAAATCCATCAATTTAGGAAGCTGAGGTTGATATTGTTTAAGTTTTATGCTGGCTTTATTTCACAACCCTGTAATATCTCTTTTGAACTTTCCTACATAGACCTATTAGTTATTGTTACATTTAATACACTGCAATATTAAAGACTTTTACATCTAGTCAGTCAACTCTCTATCCACGCGTGTGTGCCTAAATATTGTAGTTCTTACATGTCTTTAATAACGCGTGTTTAATGACCTGGGCAGCATGGCGTGAGTCCTGCAGGAAGCAGACACTGTTTACTCTTCCGGAGTACCTGCGTCTACACTCCGTTTTTTTTTGGTAGGGTCCATGTTGTTTATATGTTTTTAGTTTTTAAATGTAGTGCATGTATTGTTTTGGTCTTGACTTCGTTGTTCTCCGGAGTTTGTCAGTTGTTTCGATTGTTCCCTCTTTCGAATATCCCTTTGGTATTTCGTGACTTTACTTTTTGAGAGCTATACAATTTTACGATACCCCAATGTTACGAAATGTACATTTAATGATTATCATACAATTAGCCCCATTTCACTTGTAGACATTAGAACTATGATTAAGGATAATCGCTTGTCTAATAGGAAACAGATAGGATTTTAGTTTGAGAGAACATATGAATAGTATACAAATAAGCCAGAAAAAAATATAGGTTCATGTGCTTATTTCAGAGCTATAAGGCCTTGAAAATTTGCATAAAATGGGTTTTCTCTGGATTTTTCATTGTCTTTGCATTGACAACTTCAGTCTCTCAAAAATGTATGAAAAAATAAAAAGGATTTCATAAAATTTTGTCAAATACCATTTTAAGGTATATATGATTGAATTATAAAAGAAAAAGTGGGGGCTCATGGGCAAAAAATTTCATGTTTAAGAAAATGAATAAAACCCGAGGATTCCGAAAATTATTGACAAAAAGACATGACCAGCGAGCATCCTTAACTAAACACCGGCACACAACACAACTGTTTGATCACTCACAAACTTCCTCTGATTGACCAACAATCCACGCAAATTCCTTTCACTAACATCGAAATGCTGGCTTAGGTCATAAATTCTCTTGTCAAAGAATTTATGACCTAAGCCAACGGGATATTAACTAGTGATATGTAAAATTCTTTATATTGTAGTGTATTGACTTAGTGAAAACAACTGCAATGAAGGCCTTTATTTTCAAGCCTGAATGATCAAAGGTTAATCTTGTCCTTACCTTGTGTTGTTCGCAATGTTAGTGTTCTCAAATTCCCCTTTAGATGTTTATCTTATTGAATTTCTATCTCATTTATTCGGTTTGCTTGAAATTATACATTGTTTTCTGTACCTGATTGTTATAACGTAATTCTTCTCTATAAAAAATGCTGTTAACGATTCCAGCTGTCGATTTTTCAATCACTGATTCTATATATTAATGAACATAGGATATTTTCCCTCGGGTACCTGGACATATGTTGCTGACAAAATGACAATATTAAATCGTTTTCTTTTTCTATTTTCATTTTCAACTTAAAATAGCACTAGATTAAAAATAAATGTGATGGTCACTTCTGTTGTATATCTTGATAGATTATTTCAGACACCATAATGCCATAAAATGTCATGTCCGCCCTTCATTTATCATTTTTTATCTATCAGCATATATAATATATAGAATAAGGTTAAATGATTGAAAGACCCCATTCCTTCTAAATTATTAAATCATGTGCACTATGTAAAATATCAAAAAAAACTAATGGATCTGTCCAATACGAAAAGTATATTAAATTTTGTACATCTATATTCTACACTGTACTACTTGTCATTGCATGCTTAAATTGTGTCCTGAAGGGTAGGTCATCCGAATTGCATGTAACAATAGTGTTTTATGCGGATGTATGTCACAAAGGTATGTCATGGGGATTATATGTCACAAAGGGAAGGTAATGCGGACAGTATGTCACAAAGAGTATGTACTATGGGTTTTATGTCACGAAAGGACTTCATGTGGATTGCATCTCACAAAGGGTATGTAATGCAGACTGTACGTCACAAACGGCAAGTAATGCAGACGGTATATCACAAAGGGGAAATAATTTGGACGGTTAAGTAATGCAGGCTGTATATCACAAAGGGTATGTAATGCAGACTGTATGTCACAAAGGTAAGTAATGCAGACTGTATATCACAAAGGGTACCTTATGCAGACTGTATATCACAAAGGAGAAATATGTTGGACTGTTAAGTAATGCAGGTTGTATATCACAAAGGGTATGTAATGCAGAATGTATGTTACAAAGGGTAAGTAATACAGACTGTACATCACAAAGGGTACCTTATACAGACTGTATATCACAAAGGGGAAATATGTTGGACTGTTAAGTAATAAAGGCTGTATATTGCAAAGAGTATGTAATTCAGACTGTATGTCACAAAGGTAAGTAATGCAGGCTCTATTTCACAAAGGGTACGTATTGTGGACAGTCTGACATAAAGGAGACATTATTCAGACTGTGTGACACAAACGGGCGTAATTCGAAATATGTGTCATAAAGGGGAGTAGTTCGGACTGTATGTCACAAAGGGTATGTAATGCAGACTGTATGCCACAAAGGGTATGTAATCCAGAATGTGTCATAAAGGTATGAAATTGCATTTGTATGCCTTTAAGGGTATGTATGCGCTGTGTATGTCACAAATGGTAAGTAATGCAGTCTAGACTTTATGTCACAAAGGATGTGTAATGCAGATTATATGCCATAAAGGATACGCATTGCAGGCTGTATATCACAAAGTATAAGTAATGCAAACGGCATGTCAGAAGGGTATATAATGCAGATATAATGTAATTAAGGTAAACATTATGTGACAAATGTGCATTGTATGTCACATTGGGTGCGTATTGCAGAGATGTGTGACACATAAGGTACGAAAGGCGGACTGTATTTGACAAAGGGTAAGTAACGCGGGATGCATGTCACGAAGGTTACCTACTAGTGGCTGGTTGTCACAAAGGATACGTGATAATCAGACAGTACGTGTGTTTTAATATGCGTTAGTTTATTGCTGGATGTTCGTTGCTGCAGGTAAACAGTAAGTCTAAAAGAGATTGAATTATTCAGGAAGAGAGAAAACAGTTATACAATGTGGGCTGTTTGAAGATTGTACTATGTACTACGAACTATTTTTCTACCTTTAGTTCCGGTTTTGTGGCATTTATTTTATTGTCTTTTATTCCATATCTTATTTTTAGACAAACACTTAACATTTAATCCGTCCTTTTGTTTCTTTAAATTACAACGATTTGTCATTTAAATAACACAGTAACTTAGCTTAGATTTCAAAATTTTGAACAACTGGTCATGTAAAAATAAGTTTCATAATGAAACATTGAAGTCAAAGGGAAATATTATAATCAAAGTCCAAAATAAAATTGGCAAGCACGGGAGACACGCAATTAACCAGATAAATTGGAAAGCAACAATCATTTATGAAATGCAAGATATCATTTATATAACAATCTGAGTATATTAAAATGTGAATTATTAATGATATGACTCAATCATTTGTTGATAGGAAAGTCATTTATATTTATGAAATATAAATTTTAATCAGTCGTGTAAATATAGTTATGTTCTTTAGAGGATATCACCGGTTTTATTGCTAGTATTTCGGTACTGGCTCTAAATTGATAACGTTGTGAAAACTAAGATATCTCCTTGTGCATATCACTGTCCTTATGGTTTTAGCATTTTTACATTTTTCTCCTCAATATTCAGTCCCTATAGACTCGATGCTAGACCCTTACCCTACACAGACTGATGAAAGACCCAGAGACGACCGAGATGCACGGGGAAAAGGGGAGATAATCCAATCATGCATGGCACATCCGAGTATCACCACGTGACTGCCGTCACTTCCGTAAGTAAATAATGGGAAAATTGTTGATTTTATTATTTAACTTGTAATATTTCAGTACTGTTCCATAACTGATACTTTATATTTACCAAGACAACAATGTTAAATTATGTGAAATTTACCATGACAACAATGTTAAATTATGTGAAATTTACCATGACAACAATGTTAAATTTTGTGAAAACTATCGTATCTTCTTCGTGCATAGCTACGTCCTTTTGGTTTTCTTAGTTTTACCCTTTTTATCATTTCGCATTTTTTTTTTAATTTTCAGTTTTTTTCTTTTTTTTTCTTTTTGGAAATCAACATTTTAGGCATTGAGCACCACTGATGAGTCGTAAATCGACGAAATGGGCACAGCTAATGCATCAAACTTGATATCAAAGAATTTAATTGATATGTATATTCAGATATAATGCACTTTTTCTGATGTTAAAACAATACTGCTGTATGTGTGTCAACTGAATGTAATGAATATAGAATACGTTTACAGATAAACCAACAAAACAATCAACGATGTATGTTGATCGGTTTCAAACGAATAACAGATTGTATGTATTGCAATCGTTTGGAATAATATAATGACGGGTTACTTTTTTATATTAAAGGCATTGGGTCCTATTTTCGTAGGATCTGCTTGGACAAGTTAAGTGTTTTGACTGAATAAGCCATTTTTATTTAAAAATGAAAACTGTATGTAACAAGAAAATAAATAAAACATATCGGGAGCAGGAGGAAAAAACATGTATTGTTATGGAAAAGACAAGGTCAGAAAATTCAAAAGTTTAGAAATATGACAAATCTGTTTATAGAAATACTAAATATAAGCCTATTGTTAAGCAATTCTGAAAATGGTGATTAATTAATACCACAGCATTTTCCTATTCAATTACACCTTAATTATACTATATGACATTAAATAGGTTTGTTCGTGCAAATAAACTTCAACTATACACGCTATTTAAATATTAATAATAAACTTTGATTTTGATACAAGGAAGTGGTGCTGTGGGCTGTCATTCTAATCTACAAAATGTGCCCACTCAATGAAATTTTATGAATATTTCATAAAGGTAGATAAAATTTAACCGTAGACAAAAGCTATCAATTATATTACGTTAAAAAGTTTGTTATAGCGTTGTGTAAATGTAAATTAGCTCCATTTCATAACCATTTTATCAATATCCCATTAGATATTACATTTGTTGTAACTAAACACCAATAACAATTTAGGATAGTCAGATGATTACACTGCTGTTAAATAATTAAAGATGTTCGCTGGTTTCAAAAGAACAACCTTTTTATAACACTGGTAAATATTGATTGTGGATTACTAAAGGAACTTAAAGAGCGAAAAAAAAATTATAGGTCCGTGTGCTTGTTTTCGAGACATATAAACCATTGAAAGTTTGGCGGGAAAAATATGTTCTCTTGATTTTACATAGCTTTATCATTGGAAAGTTTTATTTCTCAAATACCATTAAATAATAACAAAGACTTTATCATATTTTTTTTACACGTGACTTATTATTCTGCATAAAAAAGAATTATGAAAAGAAAAATGGGTGTTAGCGGGAAAAATAATTTATGGCGTTCAAATGGATAAAACCAGATGATTCTGAACATCTGACAAAATTCAAAAACATGACCAGCGAATATCCTTAATTATCAAAAGACTATTCTAATTAATGTTTTTTGCGAATGCTAATGGTAACTGTTATAGACATCAATAACACTACTTAAATTATATGAGTTTTTAATTAAATATGACATGCATTTTATTTTTAATGTTTATCTGAATACCTTGATAAAAATGTTGATGGAAATTTTGTTAATTAAGGACTAATGATTTATACTCGAGGGCTAAAATGTTGGACACACACACAACAATACTCATTATCCTAGCAAGTTGTAAAATAACAAAATTACCAAATGGTAAAGCAAATTTGTTATGGTTCCCAATAAATGTGTCACAGGATATATACTGAATTAATATATAACAGACTTTAAATGTGAATGTAATTGCATGTCTGTTGCGACATGTTTGTGATCTGTATGTCATGTATGTGATCTGTGACGGCATGTATGTGATCTGTATGTCATGTATGTGATCTGTGACGACATGTATGTGATCTGTATGTCATGTATGTGATCTGTGACGACATGTATGTGATCTGTGTCATGTATGTGATCTGTGACGACATGTATGTGATCTGTATGTCATGTATGTGATCTGTGACGACATGTATGTGATCTGTATGTCATGTATGTGATCTGTGACGACATGTATGTGATCTGTGTCATGTAGGTGATCTGTGACGACATGTATGTGATCTGTATGCCATGTATGTGATCTGTGACGACATGTATGTGATCTGTATGCCATGTATGTGATCTGTGACGACATGTATGTGATCTATATATCATGTATGTGATCTGTGGCGACATGTATGTGATCTGTATGTCATGTATGTGATCTGTGACGAGATGTATGTGATCTGTATGTCATGTATGTGATCTGTGACGACATATATGTGATCTGTATGTCATGTATGTGATCTGTGACGAGATGTATGTGATCTGTAACGACATGTATGTGATCTGTGACGACATGTATGTAATCTGTATGTCATGTATGTGATCTGTGACGAGATGTATGTGATCTGTAACGACATGTATGTGATCTGTGACGACATGTATGTAATCTGTATGTCATGTATGTGATCTGTGACGAGATGTATGTGATCTGTATGTCATGTATGTGATCTGTATGTCATGTATGTATAGTAGATACCAGTCAGTATAATGCTTGACGAATGAATGAAATGCAATAGGATTACTTATTAACGGCGTTAAAGTTCGCGTTCAAGAATAAATTAATCAATTACATTTCAAAAGTAATTGTAATTTAATGAATTGAATTCCAACCTTGTAATTGTAATAAATCTGAATGAAATTAATTGTAATCGCTATTTATTAACCAACTAGATATAATTATAGCTAAGATGCTTGTGTATTACAAATTTCTTAACATGGCCATTACGACAAAACAGGGTATTATTACAGGGCTGATTATGAAAAAACGGGGTTCATTATGAAATCAGAAAATTAAAGATGGTTACATATTTCTGAGGATTTTGTCGTATGGAATTTTTGGTTGTTGATTGTGCTGATCGTAGAATTCTGTTTTTTGCTATTGACTATAAAGAATTTCTATTCAGCCGGAATTTGTTAAAAAGACTGTATTTTAACTTTTTTCAAAACCGGAAACTGAAAGAAAATTAGCAGACGACAGGTAAGAAATGTCATGTATGATGACAATCCAATAGAGTGCATGCATTGCGCATTGTTAAACTAAAGTTGTATTTAATCGCTTGGTTAATAAAATTATTAAGAAATGGGTGTTTTTATAATGGCTCTGTAATGTGTCCCTAGTCTCTAATAATGACCCCTGAGACTGTAATGGCCCTCGGCGTTGCCTCGGGCCATTATTACAGACCTTGCACACAGGGACAGTATAAAAAACTTCCAATTCATTAATACTATAGTAATAATTGCATAAATATAATAAAGAAGCTAAAGCGGTCTTTATGGAAATTGGTCTACTAAAAAGCATAAATTGCCTTTGAAGTCAATTTTTCTGACAATTTGAATCATAACCTCATTAATAAACCGACAGTCTTTATAGTTCTGTTTTACCAATGGACATTACAGCATGACAATCATGAAACGAAGCAAATTATAAAAAAAAACTGATTATGAAAACATTCGTTTGATTGCTCGAGATATTGGAATCAGGAAGTTGCTGTAATTTATCTAAATTGCACAACCTCAAAGGATAAATCTAAATAATTATTTGTCCTTTAACAAGAGACACTGACCAGTTGTGTGGTTAAACCTGTGTTATGGATACCCAAACCTCTCTTTGTCCATCGAAGGTAAAAAACACACTATCAATGACAAACACCGTTTGATTACCAGCAAAGTCACCGATAGCAGGAAATTTAAAATGGATTGAAACAATTTAGATAGCAGTGTGAAAATTAAACTGTTAAGCTAGCTAAAGTTCTGGTGGTCGGATACTGTCGCTCTATTAAACTAAATAATCAGAATTAACATTTCAATAAAGGGTTTAATGGCCATTCTTCAAGAAATTCACCTACTTTATGTAAGAGTTCATACTACAAATCTATCATGATACGACCTTTTATTTCTGAAGATGTGTCACGCAAAACATAACAATTACATCTACACCGCCATGATCTTTAATTTCATCAAGTGCATCTCTTTAAATTTTACTTGTTTGGTTATAAATTGTTCGGGTTGTCGTCTCTTTGACACATTCCCCGTTTTCATTCTCTATTATATCAATTATCAAGCCTTGTTTAGTCTAAATACGGTGATTGTCTGCAATCCAGTATATCTTGTTATCTTTATTGTTTATTTTTGTCCTGACATATTATGAGACAGATATGACCGTTTAAGGATGCTCGCCGGTCATGTTTTGGTCTTTTTGTCAGATTTTCGGAATCCTCGGGTTTTATCCATTTCTTAAACATTAATTTTTTGCCCATGAACCCCCACTTTTTCTTTTATAATTCAATCATATATACCATAAAATGGTATTTGACAAAAGTTTATGAAATCCTTTTTATTTTTTCGTACATTTTTGAGAGACTGAAGTTGTCAATGCAAAGACAATGAAAAATCCAGAGAAAACCTATTTCCTGCAAATTTTCAAGGCTTTATAGCTCTAAAATGAGCACACGAAACTACATTTTTTTCTTGCGTATTTGTTTACTATTCATATGTTCTCTCAAACTAAAACACTTATTTCAAATCCCATTTATTTCCTATTAGACCACAGATCATCCTTAAGATCAAAAGCGTGTTATACATGAAAAGAGTAAATAGTTATCTCTTAAAATTAAGAACACATTACTTTACTTGGTATAAATAAAGGACTTCCTTTCAGTATTTAAATGTGCAATTTTCAATATTACAAAACCAATTATCCTCATCCATTTGATTAGTCAGGATATTGAAATCAAGAACTTTGTAAATCATTGATACTTCCTTCTTTACGTAGGTTTGTTATATATATGTCTGGACAAACATTGCTTGTTTTAATAGGTTACATTATTTTGTAATTTGTCCTTGAATAACCGTCTTACTAAGTTTCCATGATACAGTAACATATATTCTGTTGTGAAAGCACATATTATATGATACATGTATGGATTTTATTCTCTCAAAGTAAATATTCTTTGATATTTAAACATGAATTGTATATCAACGTAATATTCCATTTAGGAAACTGCTTACAATTCCGGAGCACCTGCGTCTACCCCCGGTTTTTTGGTGGGGTCCATGTTTTTCATATGTTTTTGGTATTTAATTGTAGAGCATTTATTGTTTTTGTCTTGTCTTCGTTGTTATCCAGAGATTTTCAGTTGTTTCGATTTTTCCCTCCTTCGATTACCCCTTTGGTATTTCTTGACATTACTTAGAACGTAGCCAACATTTAACGTTGATATTTCAATATTGCTTTAATGATTTAAAAGAGTTTGCTCTTTAACTATCATTGCACTATAATATATTTTTTTCATATCTATTAAATTAAACAGGACCTTCGGAAAATTGTTCCTTTTACTGTTTGACCTATGAAATTTAATATAATTATTATTATCATATTTTTAAAGCCTGATAAAATTACGTTTAACAGAAATATGTCTTCCTTTAAAAGCTATTAGTGTGATAATTTCCTTCAACATGACATATAAACTCATGTTTCTACATTAGAGCTATCTGAAATTTTACCCGTCAATATAATATTACAATACAGATTACAAAGTCATCTATTTGGCTTCTCATGGTATTTAAATCATCAACATTAAAATTATTACAAATTGCCCTCGGTGATACTGATAGTGTCTACTAAGCGTATTAAGCAAAATGAACTGGAGTTAAGGATGCAGGCTGGTCATGTTTTGGTTTTTTTTTGTCAGATTTTCGGAATCCTCGGGTTTTATCCATTTCTTAAACATGAAATTTTTTGCCCATGAACCCCCACTTTTTCTTTTATAATTCAATCATATATACCTTTAAATGGTATTGAAATCCTTTTTATTTTTTCATACATCTTTGAGAAACTGAAGTTGTCACTGCAAAGACAATGAAAAATCCTGAGAAAACCCATTTCCTGCAAATTTTCAAGACCTTATAGCTCTAAAATGAGCACATGAACCTATATTTGTTTCTTGTTTATTTGTTTACTATTCATATGTTCTCTCAAACTAAAACACTTATTTCAAATCCTATTTATTTCCTATTAGACCAGCGATCATCCTCAAGGTAAATAAAAAACTAGGCAACGAAAACTGGCAAATACAATGTAATATATAAAGCCAGAGCAAATAAAACAAAATATTATCTTGACAATGACAAGAAAATCGTTGTCTGTCTATAAGATAATGAAGAACTCTAACTTAGTGTTATCAGATAATTGTCATAATTTTATATATAAATTTATCTGGAAAGTCAAACATCATCTGTTTCATCAGAACCACCTACGTTCACCCACGACTGTCAATGATGTTTTTCCCTTTTTTTATGTTGTGTTCTTAATGTTTGTTTGTTCTCGATTTTGTCTTTGTCCCTTGATTTATGTTAGTTGAATTCCACTTCAGATTTTCTTCACTTCATCTTTTTAGTATAGAATATATGCATAATTATTTTTTTTTATTCCGTCACGCTGTTCTCTAAAAGTATTATTAACCTGCAGAAGTTGACTAAAGCAGGGATTGTATGGTTTAAAATATAAATTCATGACCATAAAAGTTAAAATTATATCCTTGATTTAAAACCAACTTATAGATTTTTAGATTGTGATTTGAATAAATAAAATCTATAGTAAACTTATATCCTGTCACTGCACTATAAATGGTAATTCATTATGTAAAGAGGACAACAGCAGCATTGTAACTGAGGCACCCTTTGCAATCGCGTGAATCTCTATCGAACCTCAAGAGATATCTGCATTACATGAAGGAAATAGCAAATGTATTTGACTCCAATATCCCTAGAAATTAACAAGATAATATTATCATTAGTTTTAGAACTGTTTCCTAGTTGTATAAATGTCAAATAGTAATAATTTCAGTAGTTTTAATGAAGAAAAATGACATGGTAAATAATATTTAAGACGAAAAACTTTAAAAGGCAGATTCCTCTAACGTCGAACATCGTTTTAAGAAACGGTTAACGTCAAAAGAATATAAGACAATAATCTTTAGAGAACAACATCAAAGATATCAAAAGATAGCTATTACAGATTAATAATAAAAGGACAAATGTCTACTTCATTTTAATTATACGCCAATACATTACCTGGAAACAAAAAGTATCTGTATGTAAATGCATGTATCTTTAAGCTATGCTTATAGTGTTCTTTCTATTTCTTGTTTAACAAATTCCCATAGATTTGTTTAAAGAATTTCAACTTCAAAGATATTAACGTGGGAAAAACCAATCATATCTCTAATAAGAAAGACAAATTGTAAATCAGACTTAAAACATCTGTCGTGTCTGTATCACATTAATATGAGTCTTTACTTACTGCGAAAGTGTAAGATAAAAAAAAATAGGTTAAACTTGTAATGTAAGAATACATATCCTTAAGGATGTTCGCTGGTCATGTTTTTGAATTTTTGACAGATGTTCAGAATTATCTGATTTTATCCATTTGAATGTCATAAATTATTTTTCCCGCTAACACCCATTTTTCTTTTCATAAATCTTTTGCATGTAGAATAATAGACTATTTGTAAAATCTATAAAAATATACAAATTGACAAAAATATATAAATTTCAAGATATTTGAACCACACATTTTATTGGATATATAGCACTTTGATAAACACTAATTTTGATCATTGAGAAGCTTGATTTCGCTTTACAAAAAGTATGTGATTAAAACGTTCAGCTGATTTTCAAAGAGTTAACTCCTTTGTGTGTTCTGTAACCTATTAAGATTTCCGAACCACGATAGAATCACAAACTTCACTTGACGTTCTATAGGTCAGAAATTGATATATATGTGATGTAAATGCCATTACTAATATCAAAAACTATCTATTAAAGATAACTGATTGTTTTCGGACATTCAGATGTCATGAAACGGAATAATTCCATTTTGGAATAACATTTTACGATAATTGGTCAAGGGTTCAGTGTAAGAAATGTAAACAAAACACATTGTGTAGAATATTAACTCAATAGAACTGTTTCCTAACTAATAATTGGATTAAATGTATTTTGACTGACAATATAGTCCTTTTTTGTGTCACTGTTTAAATGTATAATCCGATTACTTAGAAATTACAGTAGATAGTAAATAGTTTATTACACAGTAATAAATAATCAATTCTGTTTATCAATACGTAGGTAAAAATGTATATACGTCTATTGTGATGTCCTTAACATTTTAACACCATATTCTCACTGATATACAATATGTTGTGCATTTTTATATATTTGTTTATGTATCTACATTGCATTGAATTATTCATTAAATTTATCGTATCAGTTTGGATGCTTTTTTTTTGGATGGTTTTTAACATTTTTGCATTCCGCACAACGTATGAGTTGTAGGTCTGTAAAATGTGCACATCGTGTGCATTAAAATTGATATTAAAGAATGTATCTAAGACTCATCAGTTGTGCACATTCCTAAAATTTAAAAAACCAAGCAAACATCTAAATCTGAAAAGCAAATTTAAAAAGGCCAAAATGACCAAAAGCCGAAACCATTGAAGTAGTGATATGGAACAAATAAATAGTCCTTAATTTTCACAAAGTCTGATATTTATGCAACAGTAAATTTAACTATTAATGTCGGGATATTATTGAAATACTAGACACTGAGGTGTAGATACCATCGACCACTTGCAGTCCACCAGCAGAGGATTATGAATTTCGACATTTGTGTCCTTTTATATTCCGATTATTTTTTTATATGCAAATAAGTTACAAGATGTAAGAATTTATGCCCTATCTGAATTACCCAAGGCTAGAGATACAAACAAACAAATTATCTTGAGTATGTGTCACGTACTTTAGAAGTATTGGCGGGTGTACGGGATTAACTTTTCTTACTGTTTTATCGCTTTGGTATTGTTTTGTCGATTATTTATTTATCTATTTATTTCATATAACTTTAATTGATTTTGATTTCTATTTGGACATTTGTGGCCCTCAGTATTTCCCATAATTTTTTTTCTATGCACAGAATGTACATCATGTAAGAATTTATGCCCTATCTGATTTCTTCAAGGCCAAACAAACCACCAAACAAATAATTTAAATGTGCACACGTTCTTTGGGATGATAGGTGGGTTTACGGGATAAATTGGTTTTGCATAATATTAAATCAACAATAATAGGATCAAAATGGTTGTCATGGAAGGTGGAGACACAACAAAATTAAAAATAGTAATGAAGCATGACACTCTTCTTGTATGTCGTAAAGATTAATTAAAACCACCATTGGCAACTGTATTAATACCACTATTTATTCATATTTTAAATAATGATGTATAGTATAAAGAACTTAACTGAAGCCCCACTCCGGGTGCGAGTTATTCTCGCTGCGTTTAAGACCCATTGGTATCCTTGAGCTGTACCCTGCTCTTTGGTCCGGTTGTTGTCTCTTTGACACATTCCGCGTTTCCATTCTCTATTCTATTTTTTATTTCGTTTTTTTTTTCATTTGTTTTATCTAATAATAACATGACTGATTGTACTGCTTGATCTTTGAAATTTAATACAAGTATCATTTAACCTTATAAAAATAATTCTTTGAAGAAATATATCTCCCATTAAAAGCTTTTAACCTCACGTTATCCTTCACCATGACATATCTGTCTTTGTGTCTCTGTGTTTGTCTCTGTCTGTCTGTCTTTGTCTTTGTCTAGGTCTTGGTCTCTCTATCTGTCTCTCTCTCTCTGTTTTTGTGTCCATGTCTCTGTCTCTGTACCTCTGTCCCTGTCTTTGTATCTCTTGTTTCTACATTCACTAGTAACACCATTTTGGTCTTAAATGGCCAATTAAATCTGGTTTAATCTTGACTGATTTAATTTTTAGTACTTCTGAGAGTTCAAACAAAATCAAGATAGCAAGACCAAAACAAGATATATTGCCTTGCTGTCAATCAAGTCTGGTTCAGACCAGTTCATTAAAGTTAAGAATGAAAGATGCAATTTTTAACATTAACAGTGCTGAATTTATCTAAGCTGATCTTGACCGGTCTCGATTGACTGCAAGGCAACATATCTTTGTTTGGTCTTGTAGTCTTTACTTTGTTGAAAAATGTTATGATGCGGAAAATCAAGACGAAATAAGAAAAAAAAAAGACCAAAAATGTACGTTTAAGATCAAAATAGCGTTACTAGTGATAAGACACATCTTACTGTTCAATGCGTTACAGTACTGATTACAAAGTCATCTATTTGGTTTCTCGAGTTAAGGTAAATATATAACTGGACAACAAAACCTGAAAATATTACATAGGGACAGTGGAACTCCTTTTTTTTTACTAACGACACTATGACCTCTTAATAACTACCCAAAATCGCAAACCATAAAATAAGATCATGAGGAACTCTAGCTTGATGAAATCAGATAATGGTCATCATTTCATATACACATTTATCTGCCAAATCAAATATCATCCCATCAGAACTACCTACATTCACCACCGGTTGTTCGCGTTATCATGTTCTTCATCGCTTTGTTCTTTTTTCTGGTGTCTCTGTTGTCTGTTTGTTCTCAGTTTTGTCTCTGTCTCTTTCTTTGTCCTTGTCTTGTCTCTCTCTTTGTCTTTGTCCTTGTCTATATCTCTGTTTCTGTTTTTGTCTTTGTCTGTCTTAGTATGTGTCTGTCTCTGTCTCTGTCTTTCTGTCTCTATCTCTGTCTCTGTCTGACTTTGTCTTTGTCTTTGTTTCCGTCTCTGTCTCTGTGTTTGTCTCTGTCTCTGTCTGTCTGTCTTTGTCTAGGTCTCTGTCTTTGTCTTTGTATTGGTCTCTCTCTTTGTCTCTGTCTCTGTTTTTATGTCTTTGTCTCTGTCCCTGTCTTTGTCTCTGTATCTCTGTCTCTGTCTTTGTCTCTGTCGCTGTCCCTGTCTTTTTTTTTGTCTATTTCTCTGTCTCTGTCTGTTTCTGTCTGTCTTTGTCTTTGTCTCTGTTTCAGTCTCTGTCACTGTTCCTGGATTTATGATTGTTATTTGGCCTTTAAGAAGTTTTCCTCAACTTATCTTTTCTAAATTCTAACTCACCCACTGAAGTTAACTAAAGCAGAGATTGTGTGGTTTAAATTATATCCTCGTTTTTGAAAGCGACTTAAGGATTTTTAGATTTTTAAATTCCCATCCCATGTAATTGTAAAATATATTGTTTCATTCATAATTAAAATTTTCAAACTCATTAAATTCGAACGCTAGTTTTTAAGGATGTTCGCTGGTCATGCTTTTTAATTGCTGTCAGATGTCCAGAATCATCTGGTTTTATCATTTGAATGCCATAAATTATTTTCCCCGCTAACACCCATTTTTCTTTTCATAAGTCTGGTATGCAGAATGATAAGCCATTTGTTTAAATCTCACAAAATAATAGTTATTATTTAATGGCTTTTGAGAAATAAAACTTGTCAATGATAAAGCTGTCTAAAATCAAGAGAGCATATTTTTCCCGCCAAATTTTCAAAGGCTTATTATATCTCGAAAACAAACACACAGACCTGTAATTTTTTTTTCGCTCATGTAGTTCCTTTATTAATCCACTATCAATATTTACCAGAGTTATGAAAACTTGTTATTTTGAAAATGAGCTACGAGCGTCCTTAAATGAGATATTACATTCTTAATGAATACATACAACATAATGTATACATGTCTGTACTGTCTTTATAGTACAGAAATTGATTTAAACGCACAAGGCTAAGGAGGCCGCTGAAAATCTATCGTTTTGTAATAGATATTCTTTTTACAGTACACTGAGCATTACTGAAATATAAAGGTAATCCATTGGAATCCTTGAGTGAGTGATATATTGCAGGTTTTAATATACAGTTACGTATTTAACAATATTGAGGGATATAGCCATTTATTTGTGCCGAGACACTGACTATTTTCCGGACGGGTGGCTATACTACAAAATGACTGTTAAAAAACAGTTTTATTATACCAAACATTTTAAGAAAAATATTAAAAATGTGTTTTCTTTAAGTCTTTGTGACTACACCAACGTGATTACAGATGCCATTTATTTTAACCTGAAACGCCCATTACCGCGACGTTGTCCAATTAAAGTTGCCGCTGAAAAGTGCTGTTCACTCTTCTTTGAATAGTATTTGTGCTATTCACCGGTGAAAATTACTTTTAGGCAGTTGAATAAAATAGTATTTTTATGACAATTTTACACAGCAAAAAAAAAATATGTTGTCTACATTCAATATCTTCAACTTCGAGCGATAAAGGTTTGTTTGTAGCTTCCCCAGAGTTTGGTCATTTTATCTTGGTTTTTTTCGATTTAAGATTTCCGAACTTCACTACTCGGTCTATAGGTCAGAAATTGATATATATGTGAAGTGATTACCATTACTAATATATAAAAATACTATCACTAAATAATAAATGATTGGTTTCGGACATGCAGATGTCATGAAACGGAATAATTCCATTTTGGAATAACATTTTACGATAATTGGTCAAGGGTTCAGTGTAAGAAATGTAAACAAAACACATTTTGTAGAATATAAGTTCAATAGAACTGTTTCCTAACTAATAATTGGATTTAAATGTATTTTGGCTGACAATATAATCCTTCTTTGTGTCACTTATTCAATATAATCTGATTACTAAGGAATTACAGTGGATAGTTTACAAAGTTCTACTGTATCAATTATTTATCAATACATGGGAAAACATAGGTTACAGATTTATTTTCATCCGATATTTTCATTGATATATATATGTACTAGTATATAATGCATTTCAATCGACTTTTTTTCAATTAATTCTATGGAATCAACATTGATTAACAAGATAAACAATTACCGTCGATATAAGACCCATCATTTGTCCGCAATGTTTAAAAACCAAAACAAAATCTAAAACATTGAAGTACCAATTTCAAAACATGACAAAAGGACAAAAGATTGTAAAGATGAGTTTCTAAAAACTCAAAAAATTTACTTCAATATCTAAAATCAAAATCTTTGGCTACATGCAACACTGTTGAACAGCATAAAAACATTCGACTTCTCTACACTACCATACCACATTCTCAATTAAACGATCACTTAAAGCAACTAGTTCATCAATGTTTTTTCAAGAAAAATGGGACACGCAAGTATAAATTTCTTGTTCTAGGCAGAGAAAATGCTTATTTCGTGAAGAACCACTCCGATTCTGACAAAAAGTATTCTGCAGATGAAATTATAAACATGTTAGATTTTCTCATGGACAACATATTCGTTGAATTTGGCGGTCTAATTTTTCAACAAACAACCGGCATTCCAATGGGAACCAACTGTGGTCCTCTCCTCGCCGATCTGTTTCTGTACTCATATGAACCGGACATTCAAGGGTTACTACGTGAAAACAAAAAAGAAACTGGCCAAATCCTTTAATTTCACTTTTTGTTATATAGATGATGTGTTGTCGTTAAATAACGGCATATTCCAAGACTTTCTAAATCTTATCTACCCGAGTGAGCTTGAAATTAAGGATACTACAGATACACCAAAGTCCGCTTCATATTTGGATTTGTTTCTTGAATTAGACTATGAGGGAAATTTGAACACAAAACTTTATTACAAACGTGATGACTTCAACTTTCCTATTGTTAATTTTTCCTTCTTGAGTAGCAATATATCAGCATCGCCTGCATATGGCGTCTACGTTTCTCAGCTTATCCCATTTTCAAGGGCATGCGTGAGTTACCCCGACTTTCGACAAAGAGGATTACTACTGTCACAAAAGCTTAACCAGGGTTTTATCAGGGATAAGTTGATGTCATCATAGGAAAGTCAATTCAATTTCTAATATCAGAAAAAGAAAAACCTTATATTATAAAACAAAGCTTTTTTAAAACCATGATATGGTAGAAAAACTAACGATCTCTAATCACAAAGGATGCTGGGAGCTGGGATACCACGTGTCATGATATTAACATCCATTGTGGGGGGGAAATCATTTATGAGTAATTCTTAAAACAGTCGCCATCTTTTCTAATATTAAAAATGATCTTACAATATAGAAGAAAGATTTTGTAATATTATGAATTCATTTTCTAATATCGAGGAATTTTCAATATTAGGAAATGAATTAGTAATATTAGAAATTGAATTAGTAATATTACAAATTCATTTTCTAATATTAGAAAATACCCTTTTTTGTACTCTTTGACTTGCCATTAAAAAGAACCAAGAAAAGTTGATGTCGGTCCTTAGAATGGTATTAATTTAATTTTAACATAAATGACAATTTACTCAGCAACATTTCTTTCAATTCTTTTCTGAGTACTTCTATTTCTTTTGGTGTTTAATTTGTACACTTTTTGTAAAACACGAGATGAGATCATGGTACTCAAGATGGGTGGGATTGTTTATGCTAGATATCACAGTGCACAAAATTGGTGACTTTGTTAAGTAAGAGATCTTGGTCCTTGAGATGGGTGGAATTGTTACAAGAGATCCTGGAGCTTGAGATGGCTTACATTGCTAAGCAAGAGATCCTGGAGCTTGAGATGGGTGACATTGCTAAGCAAGAGATCCTGGTGCTCAAGATGTGTGACATTGTTAAGCAAGAGATCCTGGTGCTCAAGATGTGTGACATTGTTAAGCAAGAGATCCTGCTGCTTGCGATGAGTAAAAAGAGATAGAGTCCAGTGAGATATTTTTAAGGATATTGTTGAACTTAGGGGTCTTGTGAATGGGTAGAGAAACTAGATTTATTCAAAGCTGCAGAACTTTAGCTCTTTTTTTCCTCTGTTGTTTTAGTTTTGTTTAAAGTATTTTTCTGCATTGTCCTTTCCTAGGTTTTTAATATGCTAGCACTTATATTAATTCGGTTTTTCGATATTAGATGGTGTTGATGATATGATTGGAGATAAAGCTGCTGATAAAGTTTTTGATACAGAGCTAGTAAAATCTTAAAATGAACAGGATAAGGAGATTTCCTGGAGCTTGAGATGGGTGGCATTGCTAAGCAAGAGATCCTGGAGCTTGAGATGGGTGACATTGCTAAGCAAGAGATCCTGGTGCTCAAGATGGGTGACATTGATAAGCAAGAGATCCTTGTGCTCGAGATGAGTGACATACATACATGTATATTAGATGTAGACCAGGAAACCGAATACACATGTGATCAAAATAATCAAAAAGAGAAGCTAGCCACAGCTTTAAACCACTATTTCTTGAGCCATTTTGAATTTCTATTAACGTTAGGCGTTTCCTAAACGTGTTAAGATTTTTCGTAATTTAATTTGAATTTAATAATAAACTCGTCAAATTCTCGTTTATTATAATATCCAAATTAAGTAACTCGAGTTTTTATCAAACGTTATCTAATTCATACTCAGTGTGAAACCTATAAATATAAAAAAAATGAGTAGGGATGGGAACACATAGAACTGGTTTAATTCAACGACCCCCCCCCCCCCCCCAGCCTAATATTCCATCATGTTTTTACATTTATTACAATACCTTTGTATGCTTTATATTTATTTACTATAGTATTTTGTGTACTTGCTGTCCGTCTTTACATTGTATATATATATATTGAATGAAGAGAATTTATGTACGTTGTTATAACTTGTATCCAATCCAAATTGATATTAGACAATAAAATATGTTCAAACTAACGAACTTTTCTCGTTTTTACTTTAATGTTTGTATTTTGTGCTTAGTTTATTTTACATCTATAGTTTAAATGACCTGGGATTGATTGAAGGTATTTATCATTTCTCCCTAGTATTCATTCTTTCGTGTGCATAATGCTTTTATATACACGTGCATCTGTTTATCAAAGCTCTGTGCAATATAAAACAGGCATAGTAACATAATTATCTACATTACTTTGAGCGTGAACAATACTTTCTCCCATTGGTGTGCGTATTTTCATACCGTTCAGCCCATTGAATAAAAATAATTTAATGCTCTAGAGCAATTAAAAAGTCTCGTGCGGAAACAGAATTTTACAGAACAATTTCCACACCAAGGAGGGCTTTTCTCTGGACCAATATACGGAGGAACATTCCATATTAACATAAATCATGTACCTTGAACACTTTCGTTTCCTCCATTTGTTTTTGTCGAATTACATGGATAATACCTTCAGCAAAAAAAGTAGTTCCACAAATACTGACCATTAATATAGATATAATTATAAAATAATCTTTGAAAACGTAAACTTTTCAAAATGTTAGTTGAATATTAAAGATAATACAATTTATACAGCGTTTCATCCATGTTTAGCCTTTGCGTAGGGATATATAATTGGTTGCCATGTGAGATTGCAATGTCGGGGTACAATTAGGGATGACCTAGATTCTTTGATACAAGCGTATTGGGAGAAACAAATTCTACTTCAATTTCTCGTGAATTGTAATTCACGAGAAACTGAAATAGAATCTATATATAAACCATCCACACTTCATTATAGCACAAATGAGTTCTTTAAAATGTAAAATTAAACCATAAATGTTGACTTTATACCCTAGCTTTATAAAACGACTTGACGAATTTTATATTCTAATTTGAAGAACAACAAAAAAAATCCTTTTCAGATGCAATTTCCTTTCAATGTAACAGATATTGTAATATATAACATAAAAGTGACACAGAAATATAATTGAGGAAGCTTCTGGGTTTTCCCATCCTATTATCCTATTTTCTATATCGTATCATCGTGAATAAATGCAAAAGCCACTAAACCCATCCAACAGACTTTTGGAAGTTATTCAAGATTGTTTCACAGTAAGGGCTACAAATATAAAATTTTATGCAATTCTGCAAACATTTCGCTTTCTCACATTGACTTGAAGACTTCAAATTTATACTAGCCTCTCACTAATACCTCTGTACTCCTGTAAAGGGATGAGTAGAGTTACGTCGTCTGCTACAAATTATTTATTTTCTCAGCATTTAATTAAGTACAATATTTAGGTCCTAAAATTCATGTATGTACAATATTTTAGTTCAAGGGGGTACCCAACACTTTGACTAACATAGATTTGGCTCGTTGACAAAAATATAAACATTTCAAGAAATTTGAACCACACAATTTACGGAAATAATTTTCATTAGATAAATTTTGATCAGTAAGAAGCTTTACTAATTATATAGGATTAAAACGTTCAACTGGTTTTTAAATATAGATTCTCCTTCAGGTACGAGTGAGTTGTGGAATTTCTCCACACGAGATAGTTAAATTTTCGATTTTCAACACGCAAGCATTTGCGAACGTGTTAAAATCCCAAATTTAACTATTGACGGTGGCGAAATTCCATAACTCCCGAGTAAATTGAAGCAGAATCTGTTTCTCCTATGACTTTCGACAAAAAGCTCAAGAAAATGTTGCTATGTAGTTTGTTTACATAGACGTCATTTCGGGACTTCTCTAGTTTATCGTTCCAATAACTTTAGAAAAGACGGCCGTTATTCCCACGTAGAAATTTAATCATCTGGAAGTGGTTAAAAATATTATGTATTTTTATCCCACC
Source organism: Mytilisepta virgata (assembly GCA_028015205.1). Classification (NCBI taxonomy): domain Eukaryota; kingdom Metazoa; phylum Mollusca; class Bivalvia; order Mytilida; family Mytilidae; genus Mytilisepta; species Mytilisepta virgata. The sequence continues at coordinate 1,701,504 of CM051513.1, forward strand.
GATTTAACATGTCAAGAATAGGAGAAAGAGTATTTACCATTTATGGGAGTGTTATTTCTTACTATTTCATTGACTGTATCCGATCTGTATCTATTAGAGTCTTAGCTTTTTCACCGTTAAAACGAGCTTATCTTGACTCTGCTATCAACATTATCTACCCTCCGACCAGTTTTTTTTTCAGTCATAGGTACCGGTCAATTCTCAATCAAACCATAAGTCACATTGGCATCAAAATAAGGCATTAACAAAAGTATTTCATTTGAACATCTAGAGAAACCACATAGATAATTGTGTAATTAGTTTTTGCATATGTTTGTCCAGTTTTATAGACACCAATAATCAACAAAATTGAGCACAAGAAAGGTCAACAATGGCATACCAACCAACGCCACCAAAACAGACAGAACCCAGGACAAAAAAACAACACAAAATAGCACAAAACGCAAACATAAACACAACCACAAACTGGTAGTAGATATATGATTATTAACGATTGTCCTGGCCTTCCCTTATTTATTTAATATCATTTTACCAAATGTTGACTTCTATCAATAAACACTGGTGGCCATCAATCTTTCTTGAACCATTTTCATTCGATGCGAAAACATAATAATGTGTGCCGTATGTGCAGTCATCAAGGCTAAAGTAATAAATGCCGTATGTTGAGGGTGAATGATAAGCAGATGTTGGGGGGTAATTTCTGTTGCAAACAACATTAAGCACTTAAATCATTATGTTTGTCTCTAACATACACTATAAAATCACAAACAGTAATGAAATATGACAGTTCTCTTCAGATTAATTAAAGATATATTAAAACAAGTGTCATAATGCGAAATGTATCCCTGTGTTAGATAATAATTTATACTATAATCAAATCTACTTTATACCATGATGTAATAATATAATTGGCATTAAATTGATATTGTGATCCTTTAGGGCTGAGATCAAAAGTTCAATGTAGGATGAAAAACTTAATTCACATAGTTTTTTCACTGACAACCCCCCCCCCCCGTAACTCAATTTGGGAAAAATTGATTGACCAATATGGGCATATGCTTTGAGAGTATACTTTTTGTATCATAGGTCCTGTTTTTCCTCAACAATGTATGTTTGTTCTGTACATTGACTTGGACATCACTTGAATCCGTATTTTTCAATCCGAAAATCGATGTCGGATACAAAACTTAGAGCCACTTTTACACCCCACCCCCACCCCCACTCCCAAACTATTTGAATTAAGTTTTTTATCCTACATTGAACTTTTGATATCGTCCCTTATATAATTAAATAATCTTATAGTTAATAATCAAAGCACTGAAGTACTGAACATCAGAGGACCTCAAGTTATGTTGGATTATTGATAAATGACAGGTGTTTATACAGTACCTGCCAGACAGATGTTCACCTTACAATATAGTACACATAATATAATTTGCTATCATATCTGAGATACTGTCTTATAGTAAGAAACTTATCTTTGCGAATTATCCATGAAATGTTGGCGTGGTCAAATGAGAACTGCTAGATTGGCATAATGACCGTATAGTTGCACACTTGCAAAAATCTTTAGCTTATTACTTATGACAGAGAATCAACATAGCAAATATTTTTTTGGCTAGTCACTGAATTATGAGAAAGAGGTCAAGACAATCATATTAAAACAGATAAATTGTAATATTTGGGTGAAAGATACCACATGGACAGTAAACTCATATATCGATAATATTATGTCTAAAACTGAAAAAGACAAATAAGAGTACACTAGAAACAACATAGAAAACTAAAGCCTGAGCAACTTAACCCCATCAGAAGTTGGGGTGATCTCAAGTGCTCTGGATGGGTAGTAGCAATGAGGTGATTTTGCACCATACATATAGATCACAACTACAATATGAATGCGTCGGTCCTTAGAGGCCTGTAAAACAGGGCTTGTAATTCTTTGGTGTATATCTTTTGATTTTCTGTTTGTACATTGATGTGGCCATTAGTTTTCTGATTTATATTGTTTAATATTTGTCATTTCATGGCTATTTCTAACTGATTTTAGTATAGTTTTTTTTCTGATTGTAAAGATGTTGTATGGTTAGCTTTATTTCTTTTTCATCATTTTGTTTCTGTGTCTGATTACCAATCATACCTCCCTTTTCGTTTCAGTCTTTTCTTTAATAATGACAACAGTTTGGTTTCAATTTTCATTTATATATGTAACAATATAAAACAGTATATATATAATCTCATATTACATGATTAATATTGGTCATTGTTGGAATGTATTCATCTTTAACAATGTACTGTAAAAGTGATATTTTCTAACAGGTACTTAGTATTATGGTTATTGTGATATCACTTATTCAAAGGACACAGTTCATTTATAGCCCAAAACGGTCTAAAATATAAATCTTACAATTAAACTCCAAATAGTTCACAATTTGGTTCGTAAATTGGTCGATTTCAAATGTATTAACGCTCAATAAATCAGTTCTTTCATAATAGTACATTACATTCTCCAAATTAGGCCCATTTTGTCCAAATATAATGATTTGGTGCAATTTTCAGACATGAAAGCTTTAGGAAAATTTGGCCACCATCTACAATCCAAAATATTTTGTAACCAAAAGACTCAAAATTTGATAAAGAATTCATCAAAATAAAAACTTTTCGGAATTGTATGGCGGCCATGGTTAATTATGCCAAAACATTGCAGACAAAATTGACCAAAAATACAAATAATGTATAATTATGGGGTCATAGCTTCAAGATATTTAATATTAGGTGCCAAAATAGTATATTTTAGTCTTAATAGAATTATCAGAAGTATTTCTATTTGAAATTTGTAATCGCTTGACCAATTTAGGGCCATTCTAACCCTTCGTGAACCTCTCTTTTCCTATAATATGTAGTAAATTTCTATTTGATATTCCTTAAAATATTCACATATACCAAAATACATTTTTTTATATTACATTTAACGAGAAACATTTTACATGATCCCATATATTTGATTTAATCCAGTTATACATGTATATATGCTAAGCATACAGTTATAATGACTTTCAAATTAGGACTATATTATATGAACAGAATTGAGCATTTTATTATTTATTTAGCATATCTGTTATGTTTTCAAATCATTTATCTGTATGCTGAGCTAGCATTTGTATAGTCTCTTAATATTCTAAAATGGATTAAAAGGATCACATGTGTTACAATCAAACTTTGGATTGACCATTAGATAACTTTAAAAAATGTCATAACTGGTATATATAAACATTTGGATTTGTTATTGTATTATCCATTGAATTCATGCTATTTCCATTTAATACAGTTCAATAGACTATCTATACCTATTATTAATAGTAAAAAATGCAAAAAACTATAAATATATACATGGACTAACATATATACATTATTCATAAAAATTAATCATTTATCAAACTTCAAAAAGTTCATCACATCGCATAGCATATACATGTATACATGTAGTTGTACATAACTTTAAACTATATATAACAGTAAATAATTTGTGAATGTATCAGTGGTACTTGCTTGCATATTAGTTACTATGGGACACGTCTCTAGAATAGTGAAAGAATCACCATTCAATTTTGCGTTTGATTAATTTTTTTTGTGGGAATGAGCACTTTAAAATAAATAGTGTTTTGGTTAACATTTGTCTGCGGCAAATAAGAGTTCGAAATATTATTAAGATAGTAAAAATATTTCCACATATAAATGGAAATATAACTATAATGATAAGAGGGACACAATCCAAATTTTAAATTTATCTGGGTTTTTTTTTTTGGTGATAATAAACATTGTTTATATATTTAATAACATTCAGTTGAGCCATATTAATATTATAAAACGGAAATCACTTTCATGATGAACAGAGATTTACATACAGACAGACAACGGTAACATTGACTGCCCCATCGGCTTAGCAAAAAGGGCATTAACATTGTAATGACTAGTATAGATGCATTGGGAATGAGAGCATTATTCATGCATTGACAATCTTGTCTACATATATATATCCAAACAGTAGTTCATAGCACACAGTTTTAGTTCAAAAATCTATATATATATTAATATATATTCATCCGCAACAATTTTTCGGTACTTGATTGATATTAAAGATTGTTTGATTAATATACTAATATTTCTAACGACAAAACATTTTCATATTATTAATTTGGATTAAAAAAAAAACCTGAGTATTCATTGAAAACTTGAATTTAAAAGAAGCGATAAGGAATTTTATTTTGCACTATATAATGTCCGCGGGTCTATAATTTTTATAGGTCGGTTATCATTCCAAAACTAATTTAAATATATGCAAATAAGCGAGAAATTTAGGCGATGGCAATACACCCGAGGCCCTGACGGTCCTCTGATGTAAAAATGCAATGTTGGACAAAACCAAGGTTAATATGTATAAGGAATAAGTATTGGTAATTCATCTCATGTTTATTAAATAGGAGAACGTAGCCCGACGGTTTAATTGTTTGTTTGTTTGTTTAGTTAGGGTTTTACGCCGTTTTCAGCACATTTGGCTATTTCGCGTCGGCCAGTTTTTATTGGTGGAGGAAGCCAAAGTACCCGGAGAGAACCACCGACCTTCGGTGGGAAAATTGACAATCCTTGTCAATTAAAATTGGAGTCGAACACACCCCGCTACAGTGAGATTCGAACTCGCAACCTCAGCATTGACAGGCTAGTGATCATTAGTAGTCATGACGAACTACCTAGACCACTCGGCCACCGAGGCCCCTCCGACGGTTTAATAAACATGTGGCAAATTACCGGTTTATTCTATGTTCGATCTTGACCTTCTGTTATCAACAGATGCAGAAACTGTAGGTATTCGTCTCTTAAACATGGCACATCATAGTTTTAAATTCCAAAGGTGTCATTTAAGCCATTAATTTGGATACCAAACATTTTTATTTCAGATAAATTGTCAAGTTTTCGTTTGCTAATTCTGCAAACATTTGTGTGTAAAATGAATTTAAACAATGGTCTAACAGGTCTGTATCATTTTTCTGTCATCATCTGATCAGTCTATTGATAACAGATATGTTTACAAAACTTAAAGGAAAATTAGTTAGTAATTCCACTATGAAAACAATTGTCAGTTTTCTGGCTATGTTCACTGATTGCCTACAAGACAAAATTCTAAAACATAGAATAATGTTTGTTATAAATCTTAGAAACTAGCTTACACAAGAGCTTGATGTCACATGTGGGTTCCTATTGTCTATAGGGTTTGTGTTACGCTTGCGTACTTTCGCTTGTGTAAGTGTGATTTTATAGCACCAGCCTAATTCATTGTTTAGTGTCAATTCGAACTCAAACATTATCCGTCATAAAACTAAAAATATTTGAAATCTTCCTGCTAATCTTTTCTTGTTTACCATTATAGCTCTAATACCTAATTAACAGGTGCCCGAGGGTATCACCAGCTCTGTTGCTAGTATTGCGATACTAGCCCCATATTGATACTTTAAATTAAATATCACAAAATGTTAAATTTTGTTAAACTAAGGAGTACTTCCCTCGTTAATAGCTCTGCCCTAAGATGGTGTTTTGCCATTATCTTTTTGGTCATTTCGACATTTTTGAATTTGCTCTTCAGCAAACTCCCGACGGCCATTAGTCTTAATAATAAAACGCAGAAAAGAAAAATGACTTGTGAATAGGTTAATGATACTTCTGATCAATATCTGCAAAAGAATATCGAAGCGACAAAACAGTGGAAAACGGCAAGGAAAAGACAAAGTCAGGAGAATTAAACACAAAAAACAAACGCCTCAGGGATATAATGACACAAAACCTCGCAGCAATTTTCGCGCCTGTCCCAAATCAGGAACCTTTAGCCTTTGTTAGTCTTGTGTGTTTTTAAAATTTGGTTCATTTGTATGTTTCGGAGTTTAGTGTGCCGTTCATTTCGCTGAACTTGTATGCATTATTGTTAAGGGGCCAGCTGAAGCCCGCCTCCGGGTGCGGAATTTTCGCGCTGCGTTGAAGACGCCTTGGTACCCTTAAACTGTTTTCTGCTCTTTGGTCGGGTTTTTATCTCTATGACACATTCCCCGTTTCCATTCTCTATTCTATGTATAACTAAAAGAATAAAAAAAACATACAATAAACTAAACAAAACTGCAACAAGACAGTACAGAAACTAAAGCTCCAGCAATGTTAACTCTCATTAAAAACCGGAAGTAACACCAGCTGCTTCGGAAATTCGTAATTCAAAGTCCTAAACATATACCGAAAAAAGTAAAAAATATAAAGGATAACTCTTAGACGCCTATGGTCAATGTGACTTCCTTTGAAATCCATGAGAGAACAATATGCACCGGATATAACTGTATAAGGTATTATTCTGACACGAGTACGGGAAAATGATGTGTGTTGACATATATAGCTTCTTATATTGTTACGACTGGATTATCAGATTTCTCCAATCGAGATAGTTAAATTACGGATATTTTAGGACGAGCCTTAGTGAGTTCTAAAAGTTCCGTAATTTAACTATCGAGACTGGAGAAATCTGATAACCCATAAGTAAAAATATAAGGCGCCGTTTCTCTAATTTTCAATTCGTTTTAAAATCTTATGATTTGTGATCAAAGACATCAGATTAATGTGCACGACTTCATCAATTTGTTGGCGCTTCTCCGAAATCCCGACGACGTCACAATTAATTTCGACCAATCAATATCCGGGAACAAAAAAGTCACTTGTGAGATTAACAATCTTTACACAAAGGGTCGAGAGACGGTTAAATTGGCTGAAAATTAGAGAAATATTGAATATACACAGGTATCATCTGTGGATCTGAAACCTTGTGAAAATAAATGAATGTTGTTACTGTAAAACTTCTGTTAGTGATAACAACTATATATTTTGATAAAACCATTTATTAGCAGCCTCATGAAGGAAATAATCCTCTTTATATGATACGTTTTCATCAGCTTAATCATGAACGAGGGATAGGTGGAAAACAAGTGAGATTAGGTGGTAATAAGAAATTATAGCACTAAGCAACCTCTAACAATAGGCCGACGTGTGACAGCAGATCTAATTTAAGAATAGCAGGGAAATAAAGTTGTAATCAAAGAAATCACGTGACTCCAAACGGACAATGTATACATACAATACAGCATAATGGTATCACACAAATGAAATTAAACATAGGATGATATTAGACTGTTGTGTACACAATTGTCAGTTTCATCAATACATAAATTAGATTCAGCCTTTTGTCGTTATTATTTTTTGAAAACAAGTAAAGTCTGTCCTGTTAAAATTGCCGTGGACACAGTTGTCAGTTTTATCAATGCATAAAGTAGATTCACCCTTCTGTCGTTATTATTTTTTGAAAACAAGTAAACTCTGTCCTGTTAAAATTGTTGTGGACACAGTTGTCAGTTTTATCAATACATAAAGTAGATTCACCCTTCATTTTGCCCTTCTGTCGTTATTATTTTTTGGAAACAAGTAAATTATGTCCTGTTAAAATTGTACCTTGTCTATTTACCTTATCTTTTACCCGACAACTGACCTATTTTATAACCAAAAAGAGGCTATTGAATATTTTTAAGTATTTTGCTAGTAGCATGATATCATCTCCTGGTACCCTTGTATTCACCTGTAATGAAAGTTCGTATTGTATTCTGGTTCACAGTGCTAATCACGTCATTTTCTCGCCAAAAAAGTCTTTGTAAATAGGATAAAATTAGAAATGTGACATTTCGACAAAACCTAACAATTTATCGTTCCATGATAAAAAAATATATATATTTCAGGCAATTTTTAATGTTTCAAATCTAATGTTTTTATAGTCTATGTAACCTGGGTTACCAGTTCACACATGTATGATACAATGATATAAATTTTGATATGTATTGTTCAATTTATCATATATTTCAACTGGAGACTAGATACAGGATATGTTGTGATACGGGATATGCGATACAGGGTACATATGCAGTTCAGGTTTCTGCTAAGCGTACGAATAAGACAATAAAAATTTAAGTATATGATAAATCCGCATATTATATACTTCTAATAGTAGTCCAGTCTGAAAATTGAATTAAGGATGTCTTTGGTTTTAGTATTAAATAATAAATTACAGTTGATTCTTGTTATCTCAAAGTGGAACGGATCAACAAAAATAGTTTGAGATAACAGGAGTTTGAGATATCAGGAAGAAATATAGTGCAACGTTTAATCAAGGGGCCAAAACAAGAGTTTTGAGATAAAAGAGTTTGAAATAATGAGAGTCAATTGTATATTATATTAATTTGAATAATAATTGTTATAATTACTCACAGACACAACAGAAACTTAAGTAGGTAAAGGTTTGCGACAACCTAAAAAAAACCATGAAATAGCTTAAAATTATGTAAACATTTCTCAAAATTTAAACATAAATTAAAACGCGTTTTGGTGTTCGATATAGTATTTCGTTGATTTAATTAACGCAGAGAGAATTGTTGTTAAACTACAAAAACGCATTAAAGGAAAATAATTGTTGGCAGGATGTTAATGAGATTTGAATTTATTCATAACTGAAGTCAGATAGAGGTATATAAATTACTTATAAAAACCGTCATAAATTAAGCATTCACGAGACTAGAAAACACTTCATTAGAAAGTGAAATGGATGAGTTTTGTCAAAGAATATGACGCAACATATTGATTCAATATTCAACACAATTTAAAATTATCATATTTCAACTCGTCTGTCAAATAAATCACGGTTAACGTACGAATTTTGTAGTAATTTATATTTAATATGGCCATTATTATCTTTGTATGTTAACAGTAATATATTTAATTCTTTCGGTATTTACGATTTAAGACTTTAGATTATAAAGTTTAAATTTAAAATTTGCTGCACAAATGCATTTGTTGTTCATTCTAGTATCTAACATAAAATAAGGGTATGACTGTAGTATAAACCTCGATAACATAAAGCAATAGACAGGGGTTTGGGAAGGGGGGAGATAGAATTATAATAAAAGGCTCCACAAATTAGTGTAAAAAAATACAGAATTAGATTTCAGTCAATAATTATATACATTGTAATACATATGTTTTTTACACTGTATTTTAATCTACATGCTCAAACATGCATAAGTTGACAGTCAATTTCATTGGACATATATCTGAAAGAAAATTATCTAAGGGTCTTTGCTACCAAAGCTGGTTCCAATTGGCCAAGTGGATTCAGATAAAATTTTAAATGGATTTTCCCATAGGGTTTTATGTTAAACTAAGTTGGGTTGTGGCGCCCATCTTAGTTGACAATGCGGGTCCTTGGACAAATTCGAAAAGAGGACTATCGAAAGACCACTCCAATCAAGTCTGGGTCTAATTGGCAAAGCAGTTTCAGATAAGAAGATTTTTAAAGCATGTTTTTCTATTGGGTACCACGTTAAACTAAGTTCGGCTGTGGCGGTCATCTTTGTTAACAGTCCGAGGCATTGGACACAGTTCTGATTGCTTCGGTGTTTGGTGTCCGCTCCGGTATCGAGTGTTCGAATGCCCGATGTGTTTTGAGGAAAAAATAAATATAATTTACCATGATCATGATCTATTATGGTCAGGATACCTAAAAAATGTTTTTAATTTGATTAGCGAATATTCTTAATGTAATCATGGGTTGCAAAGTTTAGTTCTTTGCGATATTCAAACAAATGTGTCTTTAAATCAGGACAATGATCAAAACGTTGCTAACGACAAACACCCTAGAGCGATAGAACTATATAAAAACCTCTTATTTCATACTGAAATTTTCTCTTTGATGGAAAGTACACACTTCAACAAAACAAAAAAACATCAATAGTAAATATCACGTAATAAGATTTAACTGTGATGAGATATAAATCATACTTCGCGGAATGTTTATACCATCTGTTAACTATTACTGACTACAACATGCTAATGAAATAAGACAATTAAATACACAAGGAATGACAAAAACGTAAGTGTATGCAATTAAGATATGAAACATGCGTGTGCTGTCTTGTAAAGAACTTAAGTAGGTATTCGTACGGCCCGTTTTAAACTATACTAGCTAATGAATTGGTGCATGTGTTTGGCAGTGGTTTTTCTATGAGTAAAACTGTTAACAGAAATTATTTAATTAAACATATAGAGATTCCACCTACATGTAGGCCGACGTTACATTTCTGAAAAAAAAACAAAGATATCAACGTGTATAGTCGGTAACGCCGGATAGGCGGTACAATTTCTGATCTCTTATTCTGGTTACTTTCAACAAGGATACCCATTAATAAAATCTGTTATTTAACAAAGGTCATCATAATAAAAATTATAAACGTTGGGAAACAGTCGGAATGGCAACTAAACAAATGATTACGGTTCAGTGATCCGTCGAAAGGTAATTAATCCAAACATAAATGACCGCAAAATAACGTTTCAGCTACTAGCCTCGAACACAAGCACCGTGCGTATAGAAATGAGGTCTGTTTGTCGGATGCCTTAAACACAAGCACCGTCCATATAAAAATGAGGTCTGTTTGTCGGATGCCTTAAACACAAGCACCGTGCGTATAGAAATGATGTATGTTTGTCGGATGCCTTAAACACAAGCACCGTGCGTATACAAATGATGTATGTTTGTCGGATGCCTTAAACACAAGCACCGTGCGTATAGAAATGATGTATGTTTGTCGGATGCCTTAAACACAAGCACCATGCATATAGAAATGAGGTATGTTTGTCGGATGCCTTAAACACAAGCACCGTGCGTATAGAAATGAGGTCTGTTTGTCGGATGCCTTAAACACAAGCACCGTGCATATAGAAATGAGGTATGTTTGTCGGATGCCTTAAACACAACCACCGAGCATATAGAAATGATGTATGTTTGTCGGATGCCTTAAACACAAGCACCGTGCATATAGAAATGAGGTCTGTTTGTCGGATGCCTTAAACACAACCACCGAGCATATAGAAATGATGTATGTTTGTCGGATGCCTTAAACACAAGCACCGTGCATATAGAAATGAGGTCTGTTTGTCGGATGCCTTAAACTTACAATGTATCTCTCTAATTCATAACAATTGGTTACTGTCATTTTTTTTCAATATGCAAATTTGTGGAATGTGATTCAGTGAAATATTTTCCGTTTTGTGCGTGTGTATTACCCAATTTATATATTTGGTTGAAAAATCTGTTCCGAACAAATATTGGCTATGAAATAGATTAAAATTAGTTCCGAGCGGATTTTGTAGCTAAATAGATATTTTATGAACTGGAATTAAAAAAAAAATCACAGAAATGATATAGTTTTACAGTGAATCACTTTCTCGAATTTGTTTTTTTAAATAAAACATGTAATGAATACGAGAGAGAGGCGTGTAAGAGGTTTACACAATTCAACATAGCATTTCAATGTTTATATAAAAGATGAATTGACCATGTGGTCGTTGTGTTGAATAACTTGGATATGGTACTCCCGTCGATTTGGATTCCTTTTATCATCTGGCCATTCAATGTTGCTCTGAATTTGAAATTTGAAAAAAAACCTGTTTCCCAAATTAAAGTGGACCTGTTCCATTGATGTTATCCCTTCCTCATACCGGATTTGACATGGCCAGCATGGCGGGTGTTCTGCAGGAAGCAGAGGCTGCTTACTCTTCCGGAGCACCTGAGTCTACCCCGATTTTTTGGTGCGGTCAATGTTGTTCATATGTTTATAGTTTTTAATTGTAATGCGTGTATTATTTTGGTCTTGTCTTCGTTCTTCTCTGGAGTTTGTCAGTTGTTTCGATTTTTCCCCCTTCGAATATCCCTTTAGTATTTCTTGACTTTATTTATAGATTATTTCAATTTTCAATATTTTTTTAACCTATAAAAGAGTATTCCCTTCATGCATAACCCTTTACATAGATTTCCATTGTTTGGCCTTGAGCATAGCTCACGCGACATAAATTGTTGCAATGTGCAAATATGCTGCATTGAAAGAATACAATTCTATGATACCAAACTTGATGCACAAGATGTGCACATTTCGTCGATTTACGACTCATCAGTTGTGTTCAAGGCCTAAAATGTTGAAGACTAAAACAACAATCTAAAAAGTCGAAGAGAAAATTTAAAAAATACCAAAATATCCAAAAATGGAAAGCCAAAACCATCTAAGGACAGAGCTATGCACGAGGGAGGTGCCCCTTAGTGTTCACAAATTTTACATTCAGTTGGCTTTGGTCGATTTTGGGAAAATCGTTTGACGGTTCTTGGAAGTGGGGACTCGATCCATGGACATGTACGTTCATAGTCGGTGATTTCACTGAATAAGATCTTCACTCTGTTAAAAATAATCTTTCCATTAGCTACAAAGTGTCCTTATCAGTTATAGTATTCCCCTTCCATGAAATCATGTGATTCGCTACATAACGCGAATTTTTTTTTTGTATCCCTTCTCCGCGATCTGTATCCCCCTTTTCACTATATGTTCTGTTACCAAATTGTTTTAAACTTTTTGTTTTTTTTCCATCCCACAAAAATTAAAAGAAAAAAAAACACATATTAAAGGCCATAATATAAAAAATTCCTGATTTGAAAATTTCATCGCCGGGATAAATTCGTTATACAGTCAGTTGCAGGAGGGATACGGGAATATATGGAGCATCGGGCTGACGCCTCGCCCGATACAATTTTTTTTTTCATGCACTCCATATACTCCCGTATCCCCCCTGTATCTGACTGTATAACAAATAGCACTTCACCGATTTTTGTTCGATTCCTGCCTCCTACGTTTACTTTTAATGTCGGACCGATATCATTTGAATATGCCGAAAACAACGGAATAACGTAGCATTACTGTGGAGAACATGACCTCTTTCCATGTTGACGTTCGAAAAATTAAGAATCTTTATTTTATCTACGAATCTCTTATTTTAGTTCGACTGGACTCAGATAATATGCTATAGTGCATTAAACCTCAAAATCAAAAACAAATTTGTTACGCCTGACAAAAACATTGTTCTTTTCGAAAGTCTGTAATTGATATAATCAGGCCATACTATTTATATACTAGTTTCCAATTAGTTTATTTTTCTCAAAAATTTTCAAATTACAAAACATCTTTGTACGTTATAATGTTAAATGACGTTATTTGCGCCGATTGCCATTAGGTTATTTGACGCATTTCATTCATAAAATTTAATAAGAACTTGGATAAAGTTAGTATACCTAATCGTGTATTATAAAACACAAACATTGTTTGATAATATTGACGCAAACTACAAGATGCAAGTGGTCTAAATTCGCTGACAAAAATCAAATAAATCACGTTTTGTCAATTTACTGCATTAGTTAATTGGTTTTCCGGTGTGTCGTTTGATTAGAAATCTCCTATTTATGCAGGGAATACAAAGAAGAAATCTTTCTATACTGATTTTAAGCCACTAAATTATTGACTTATTTAGACAAGAACTTCCTATCTTTTATAGAGATATTCAGACGAAAACTTACTATCTTTTATAGGGATATTCAGACAACAGCGTCCTAGCTTTTATAAGAGTATCAAGTCAACAACTTCCTAGCTTTTATAGGGGTATTAAGACAGCTAGGGATATTTAGACAACAATTCCTAGCTTTTATAGTTTTATTCAGACAACAACTTCCTAGCTTTTATAGGGGTATTAAAACAACAACTTTCTAGCTTTTATAAGGGTATTCAGACAACAACTTCCTAGCTTTTATAGAGATATTCAAACAACTTCCTAGCTTTTTATAGGGGTATTTAGACAACAACTTCCTAGCTTTTATAAGGGTATCAAGTCAACAACTTCCTAGCTTTTATAGGGGTATTAAGACAGCTAGGGATATTTAGACAACCATTCCTAGCTTTTATAGTTTTATTCAGACAACAACTTCCTAGCTTTTATAGGGGTATTAAAACAACAACTTTCTAGCTTTTATAAGGGTATTCAGACAACAACTTCCTAGCTTTTATAGAGATATTCAAACAACGTCCTAGCGTTTATAGGGATATTCAGACAACAATTCCTAGCTTTTATAGGGGTATTAAAACAACAACTTCCTAGCTTTTATAGGGATATTCAGACAACAATTCCTAGCTTTTATAGGGATATTCAGACAACACTCCCTAGCTTTTATAGGGATATTCAGACAACAATTCCTAGCTTTTATAAGGGATATTCAGACAACAACTTCCTAGCTTTTATAGAGATATTCAGACAACAATTCCTAGCTTTTATAGGGGTATTAAAACAACAACTTCCTAGCTTTTATAGGGATATTCAGACAACAATTCCTAGCTTTTATAGGGATATTCAGACAACAATTCCTAGCGTTTATAGGGATATTCTGACAACAATTCATAGCTTTTATAGGGATATTCAGACAACAATTCCTAGCTTTTATAGGGATATTCAGACAACAATTCCTAGCTTTTATAGGGATATTCAGACAATTCCTAGCGTTTATAGGGATATTCTGACAACAATTCATAGCTTTTATAGGGATATTCAGACAGCAATTCCTAGCGTTTATAGGGATATTCTGACAACAATTCATAGCTTTTATAGGGATATTCAGACAACAATTCCTAGCGTTTATAGGGATATTCTGACAACAATTCATAGCTTTTATAGGGATATTCTGACAACAATTCCTAGCTTTTATAGGGATATTCAGACAACAATTCCTAGCGTTTATAGGGATATTCTGACAACAATTCCTAGCTTTTATAGGGATATTCAGACAACAATTCCTAGCGTTTATAGGGATATTCTGACAACAATTCATAGCTTTTATAGGGATATTCAGACAACAATTCCTAGCGTTTATAGGGATATTCTGACAACAATTCATAGCTTTTATAGGGATATTCAGACAACAATTCCTAGCGTTTATAGGGATATTCTGACAACAATTCATAGCTTTTATAGGGATATTCCGACAACAATTCCTAGCGTTTATAGGGATATTCTGACAACAATTCCTAGCTTTTATAGGGATATTCAGACAACAATTCCTAGCGTTTATAGGGATATTCTGACAACAATTCCTAGCTTTTATAGGGATATTCAGACAACAATTCCTAGCGTTTATAGGGATATTCTGACAACAATTCCTAGCTTTTATAGGGATATTCAGACAACAATTCCTAGCGTTTATAGGGATATTCTGACAACAATTCCTAGCTTTTATAGGGATATTCAGACAACAATTCCTAGCGTTTATAGGGATATTCTGTCAACAATTCATAGCTTTTATAGGGATATTCAGACAACAATTCCTAGCTTTTATAGGGATATTCAGACAACAATTCCTAGCTTTTATAGGGATATTCAGACAACAATTCCTAGCGTTTATAGGGATATTCAGACAACAATTCCTAGTTTTATAGGGATATTCAGACAAAAATTCCTAGCTTTTATAGGGATATTCAGACAACAATTCCTAGCGTTTATAGGGATATTCTGTCAACAATTCATAGCTTTTATAGGGATATTCAGACAACAATTCCTAGCTTTTATAAGGGATATTCAGACAACAACTTCCTAGCTTTTATAGAGATATTCAGACAACAATTCCTAGCTTTTATAGGGGTATTAAAACAACAACTTCCTAGCTTTTATAGGGATATTCAGACAACAATTCCTAGCTTTTATAGGGATATTCAGACAACAATTCCTAGCGTTTATAGGGATATTCTGACAACAATTCATAGCTTTTATAGGGATATTCAGACAACAATTCCTAGCTTTTATAGGGATATTCAGACAACAATTCCTAGCTTTTATAGGGATATTCAGACAATTCCTAGCGTTTATAGGGATATTCTGACAACAATTCATAGCTTTTATAGGGATATTCAGACAGCAATTCCTAGCGTTTATAGGGATATTCTGACAACAATTCATAGCTTTTATAGGGATATTCAGACAACAATTCCTAGCGTTTATAGGGATATTCTGACAACAATTCATAGCTTTTATAGGGATATTCAGACAACAATTCCTAGCGTTTATAGGGATATTCTGACAACAATTCATAGCTTTTATAGGGATATTCTGACAACAATTCCTAGCGTTTATAGGGATATTCTGACAACAATTCCTAGCTTTTATAGGGATATTCAGACAACAATTCCTAGCGTTTATAGGGATATTCTGACAACAATTCCTAGCTTTTATAGGGATATTCAGACAACAATTCCTAGCGTTTATAGGGATATTCTGACAACAATTCCTAGCTTTTATAGGGATATTCAGACAACAATTCCTAGCGTTTATAGGGATATTCTGACAACAATTCATAGCTTTTATAGGGATATTCAGACAACAATTCCTAGCGTTTATAGGGATATTCTGACAACAATTCATAGCTTTTATAGGGATATTCAGACAACAATTCCTAGCGTTTATAGGGATATTCTGACAACAATTCATAGCTTTTATAGGGATATTCTGACAACAATTCCTAGCGTTTATAGGGATATTCTGACAACAATTCCTAGCTTTTATAGGGATATTCAGACAACAATTCCTAGCGTTTATAGGGATATTCTGACAACAATTCCTAGCTTTTATAGGGATATTCAGACAACAATTCCTAGCGTTTATAGGGATATTCTGACAACAATTCCTAGCTTTTATAGGGATATTCAGACAACAATTCCTAGCGTTTATAGGGATATTCTGACAACAATTCCTAGCTTTTATAGGGATATTCAGACAACAATTCCTAGCGTTTATAGGGATATTCTGTCAACAATTCATAGCTTTTATAGGGATATTCAGACAACAATTCCTAGCTTTTATAGGGATATTCAGACAACAATTCCTAGCTTTTATAGGGATATTCAGACAACAATTCCTAGCGTTTATAGGGATATTCAGACAACAATTCCTAGTTTTATAGGGATATTCAGACAACAATTCCTAGCTTTTATAGGGATATTCAGACAACAATTCCTAGCTTTTATAGGGATATTCAGACAATTCCTAGCGTTTATAGGGATATTCAGACAACAATTCCTAGCTTTTATAGGGATATTCAGACAACAATTCCTAGCTTTTATAGGGATATTCAGACAACAATTCCTAGCTTTTATAGGGATATTCAGACAACAATTCCTAGCTTTTATAAGGGATATTCAGACAACAATTCCTAGCTTTTATAGGGATATTCAGACAACAACTTCCTAGCTTTTATAGGGATATTCAGACAACAACTTCCTAGCTTTTATAGGGGTATTCAGACAACAACTTCCTAGCTTTTATAAGGGTATTTTTCATAGTTTATAGTTGTTGGTGTGTTCTTGTCATCGTTTGTATTTGTTTATGTCTTCTTGTGGGTGTGTCTCAGTGCTGAAGGGGACATCTAAAGTAAAGTGAAAACAAATTTCATATAGATCAAAGTTCAATGATATTCTACGTTTTGAGACAAGACACTTCCGCTTTGTACCGTTGTTGGATTTCCATGTCTTACCTTAGTGTATTTATTGTGAAACTGTCTCTGTAGGAGTCTAGATCCGAAAACGTAATAAGAATGCAACCATAGATCCTCATATTTTTTTTCAAAATAAACTCCATATTATCGAATCTTCCACAGCTCCGGGAAAACTGAATGTATTGACCTTGACCTTGGATGTAACAGTGTTATTTCAGCACTTTTTGAAGTAGCAATGCATTGTATGATGTTCGCTGGTCATGTTTTTTAATTTTTGTCAGATGTTCAGAATCATCTGGTTTTACCCATTGGAATGCCATAAATTATTTCTGCCGCTGACACACATTTTGCGTGATCTTTTGCGTGCAGAATAATAAATCATTTGTATAAATCTTATAAAATTCTTGTTATTATTTAATGGTTTTTGAGAAATAAACTTTGTCAATGATAAAGCTATGTAAAATCAAGAGAGAATATTTTTCCCACTAAATTTTCAATGGCTTTTATCTCGAAAACAAGCACACGAACCTATATTTTTTTTTTCGCTCATTTAGTTTATTAATCCACTGTAAATATTTACCAGTGTTATGAAAAGCTTGTTACTTTGAAACTGAGCAGCGAACATCCTTAGAAAGGTTGTTTCGAATTTGAAGCAAGTTATTTCCCTTGATGGGACGTAGTACTGGTTCGCTGCAGTGCAGAGCAACCAGTAGGAAGTTAATATAAATTATTTATTACTTTGATATACAAATATTTCCAGATTTATAATCAAGTTTGATTACATTTATGTTGGAAGCAAAAGGTCGTAAGTAGTTCACAAATTTATATAAACAAAACATTACGTGCAAATTTACAAGTTTTAAAAACAGCTTATCCTTTACTCTTCATTGCAGCGGACCAGTACTACGTCCCAGAACACCCCAGCATGGGAAATAACTTGGTTCAAATTATAATTTTAGAGTCAGAATCGTGATACCGGAAATGAGTTCCTGAAAAGGGCTATAGAATACGAGGAAAATAAATAGAAATCATAAGCTGTCAAGAGGCGCATAAAATGCCTTAAATATACAATATTATCAAGGCGGTCTAAGAGGAGTTGCATCCACACATAACTGTGACGGACGGACAGACGGACGCAGACCATTACTAAGTCCCTCCGTCGAGTTGCGGTGAGGGACAAAAGGGGTGCTGACTCTTGGACAAAGTTGGTACATAGAATGTAAACAAAAATAAAGAACAAGGGCCCTTTTCTCCTGATATTGTTTCATTCGGTTGCATCACACCTTGTTATTTTTACCTTGCCACCAATCAAGGCTAGCTAATATATATGCATGTATTAGTTTATTACCATTTGATAATGAAAAACCAATGAAATTATAAATGAGGTATTACTTTTGCGATACAGTGCAGTGCATCATTGTCGGTTTTACAGTAACTGTTACTGCCATTATGATTATATTTTAAACAAAACGAATTGAAGTATATTAAATGGACAAGGACATTTCCAAATATCTACCGGCAAATTGTACGCCAGAGAAACTAAAATAATCATGTGGTGGAATCCTTTGAAACTTGGATCCTGTTGTCGAAACCTACAGTTTTAAGGTTTTAATTAAAGTGACGGTGCAATTAATGATAAGGGCATAGTGATCACAATCAGGTATCAATTTTAATATTTAAGTTTAAACAGGTTGTAAACGGTTGAGTAAACAAAATTTATACAGGCTTATCAGATTGTAGAATTTCTGCCTCCTTACATCAAATATATGGTCATTGCAATTAGGGACTTTGTGTCTGAGAAACTTTTTGTTTAGACATTGATTTGCAGCACGCACAACAAAATGGTTTCATCGTTATTATTTACGTCATGTGCTTCTTTACATTTACGTCATGTGAAACCTGTAGTCAACTTTCACTACCATTTACTCGTGTAAGCACACCAATATAATCAAACTCGGGGGAAAAGTTGCACAAATGAACGGGGGAATCTTGAATTTCTTTTGTGATAAAAATGTAGTGATAATTAACAATTTAGATAGGAAAAATTAAGAAAGAACGTTTTTGCGGTTTAAAAAAAATATGAAAAAAAAATGCGAATCTAGCAAGAAACAAAAAAAAAAAAAATTGCTCACTCCGAGATTGGATCTTGCAGACACTTTAAGTGTTATTTATTAACCAACGACAGAACCGACTGAGCTATGACGACCATACTTCTGATCTGTAATTTAAATGTATATGTAAAATTAATTAAAGTGTTGAATTGATTTTTAAAGAAAAGCTCCATTTTCGTTTTTTCAACGTTTTTTGTGCGCTTACTTAAGTTTTGTATTGGATTTATCAATGCAGAAAATTGAGACGCAAAAAGAAACTATATTTGCTATGAGAAAAAGATATATTTTCAGAAAATTGCCCTCTGAGTGAGACATGTTCTCGCCTTATTGGCCCAACCTCTTTCATTTGACGTTACCCTTGCACAGTAAGCGTAGGTTATATGGTAGATAATCGTTTTTACATTTTAAACTTATGAATATTTTAAATACACACCGAATGACAATGTATATATGTATATCTGTACATATTCACCAAACTGTTCTGTACAAGAACCTGTTCTTGGTGCTCCTATTGAAGGAAGAAAATACAGATAGAAGAAGAAGAAGACACACGGCAATAAAAACTGTAAATCAAAATTAACAATAAAAAAATGCAAATAGCAATGAACAGTTTTCTAGAACTAGGATTATGTCAAACATTTTAAATATAGTATATCGGCAAATAATTTAATATTGGATGTAACGCGTCATTTGATTGGTAAAATACTTTTCGTCTACCATAACATAGACTGAATTTTCGTTTCTACTATGACGTCATTAAAGGGAATCCCGACGTTTTAGATGTCAAAACCGCTGGGATTTGATTATAAGGATTGACAGTAATTTTTTTTCAGTCTATTCAAAATAATCTCAATGCACGTGGTTCACACTTTCAAATAACCTGCTACGCGGTTATTAAGTGTGCACAGCATGATTGAAGTTATTTCTCCGATCATAGACTAAAAAAAAAAAAAATAACAGTCAATCCTTGATTACATAAAATATATATTTTGACGATCATTTCGTTGTAGATACCGTAAGGAGTTAATAGGTCTGAAAATACATGTACCTTCATGTCTCAAATGTATATAACATTTTTAATACCATTTGCTGCTATTTTATCTACGTCTAACTTTTGTAATTTTAGGAAATATTGGATACATCTGTAATAAAATAATACTCCCTGAAAAAATAAAATTTTATGAATTCTATAATCTTCATACAATTCATAAGATTTTATTTTAATGGTCGTATTATTTTATTCTTGTGTATCCTTTGGGGATTTCAAAGCCATATCATCTGTGTAACACCATCTAAGCCATATATTGTTACTATTGTAATTGTAATTATTGATATTTTTATTGTCTATAACCTAGAGATAAATAATCTAAATTTTCTATGATTACAATATTTTACCAATTTATTAATCTTTATCATAATATGCTGTTGGCGTGGCCAATCATGCGAGCACAGCAATAGCCCTTTTCAGAAACACATTTCCGGTATCACGATTCTGACTCTAAAATTATAATTTGAAGCAATTTATTTCCCTTACTTCCATTTCCGGCGAACGAAACTTTTTCTAGCCTTAGTATGTAGCACAATATGGCTGCCCCATTAAACAAAGACTTTTCTAAATGACCCATATGTAGAAAATGCATATGCTCCCAAAGCGCTCACTAATAATATTTGTAATTGTGAGAAATGTAAGCTAAATCGTGTTTGTATTATAAGATGTAAAATGTCTCTTAATTTATTAGATCATTTTAAAATTTACCACATAGCTTAATAATTGGTTATATGTAGAATATCTATATAAAAAAGGATGCAATATCTAAACAAAAACAATTTTCCATGAAACAGAAACTACGTGATTTAGAAGTTATGGAGCAACCATTTGATTTTTAATTGGGGTGGGGGGGGTGGGGGGGGGGGGGGGGGGTGCAGTTTGAAATAAAAAGGCAGGACTAGGATTTTGGAAAATAAAAAGCCATGGAGGATCACTTTGGGTGTGGAAAAAATACAGGACATGTGTCAATCAGGAATTACTTGGTTTAAATGAGAGAAAAAAACAGGACCAAAATGTTGGTGAAAACATAGGCAGGGTTAATGATTTCATCCTATAGCCCTCAACCACAATAAATCAAAAGGTTGCGTCTTTAAGCTTTAGCAAGTGAGGTAACCTGGCTTGCATTTAGTTTGTAAAAAACAAGGTCTTCCAATCTTCTGATTTCTTAAAAGTATCTTTATGTTTTAATGCAACCAAACATAAAGTGTTAATGTGATAAAATGCTCCAGCTATTTTAAACATATGTAAACATAATTGAGCACATGCAATTATGTACATTCAACATTAGACCTTTCTTACTAAATACAATAAAACAAACACAAATTTGGATACTGAATGGCGCAGTGACCACCACAATTTGTTCTCCAATACAAAAAATAAATATCTGCCTTAAAAGTCCATTAAGCTACAATATATAAAGTCCTTCAACACAACACAAAATACACTGCATGCCAGAATGTTGAACAATGTCATGTTTTATAACTAAATAATCTACAAAATAAATTCAACACATTTAGGCCAAATAAAAAAATACATGTGTTTAGGGTAGGGAAATTTATTTTTTTTTACATTAATTTTTTTAGTTAGGTTGTATACTGGAGTCACCTTGACTTTAACAGTGCTTGTTGAAGAAAGGTTATAAAAAATTTAGGGTAGGCACTAAAAATTAGGTAGGGTCGGGTTACCCTAAACACAACTATATTTTTTTTAGGCCTTAACATACTGTACGATATGAAAAACAAAATATACAAATATTTTTGTAAAATTAAACTTCAAACTATGACACGTGCGATGTAGGGTTACCAACTTAAACCCGTGCAATTAGCTTATATACTGACCGCTAAACCGGTTAACGGCAATAGTTACAGAACCTATATAACATCCCCATTATAAAATTAGTGTGCATTTTTTCAAATTCATTCCGCATACGGCACATAAATTCATACATACAAAACCTATCTAGATGAAACCATCTCGTGTTTGACATGAATTGCCTCTCAAATATCCTTCTTCCATACAGAAAAAAAAAACATTTGAAGAATGTGTGTGACTTCACTTTAGACGTTATAGGACTAATCCCATCGAATGTTATATAGGAGGATAAGATAGCACATAACATATTTAATGTCTTTATCTGTTAAAAGCTAATGTATGTATATAAATCTACAATACTTTCACTGGTACACGTATTCATTTCAGCTTTAAATTTAATTGTAACATAATACGGCATTTTTCCTTTGAAGTTTTTACGTGATAACCTGCTTAATAGTTCGGTTTCTGAAAAACCATGGTTTAATATAAAGATTGATATGTTATTCCATTAAAAAGAATCATGACGTACTTTGTTATTGCAACTCCATGTAGATAGGCGGAGCTTGGACTATGGTATAATCTGATATTTTTTTTTTATGTTAAACCATGTTTTAAAAAATTGCCTGGATCGATTTTCTCGTGCGCGTGGTAAGCAGCGGGCTATAACGATACTCCCACTGGTTTTTTATTGGATAAAACATCACCAGGCCACTTTTGAATGATGTTACAAAACATATACACCACGCCTTACTCATTAACATATTTAAACTAACTCATATCCTGCGGATTCGTCGTTTAAATATGTTAACTCGTAAATAGCGTGGTATATATAATACGTTTAAAAAGATGGATGGATGGATGAATACTGTTTAACGTCCAGTGGCAACCAGGTGCATATCAGGACGAGAACATGTTGATATGACAATGAATATGATCTCTGCTTTGTACTAGAATGACACGCTGAGCCGGAATTTTAATGTGCTAGCTCACGAGGTAACTGTCCGCGAGAAGACATATCACCCCACTCGGACACATTATACTGACTCCGAGCCGACCAGTCGATCTTTGCTCTTACTCCTAGATGCCATGTGCTTGGCGGAGAAGCAGCTAATACCAGTCTTAATGTCTTTGGTTTGACCCGGTCGAACCCGCGACCTTCCGCACTCGAGGCGAGCATGCTACCACGAGACCACCGAGGCGAGCACGCTACCACATGACCACCGAGGCGGTAGTATAAGAAGACAGTTACTTGGCATCCTAATATCAAAAAAGGATAAAAAAAATGTGATATGATTTAATACCTATTCATATTTTATTTTTGATACATTATAAAATATAGATTCTCCTTCAGGTACGAGTGAGTTATGAAATTTCTCCACCCGAGATAGTTAAATTTTCGATTTTCAACACACAAGCTTTTGCGAGCGTGTTAAAATCTAAAATTTAACTATTGAAGGTGGAGAAATTCCATAACTCACGAGTAAATTGAAGGAGAATCTATTTCTCCTATGATTTTCGACAAAAACCTCAAGAAAATGTCGTTGCTATGTAGTTTTTTTACATAGACGTCATTTCGGATCTTCTCTAGTTTATCGTTCCAATAACTGTAGAAAAAAGGGCGGTAATTCCCACGTAGAAATTTAATACCCGGGAAGTGGTTAAAATATTATGTATTTTTATCCCACCGATTTAAGACGTCAAGAATAGTAGAAAGAACTTTAACGTGCACGATTTCGTTTTTAATCTTACACGTCATGATTTTACTTTTAATTTGTCTTAGAATAGATTTGTTATCTCCATGTCCTCTTTTTACATCTTAAAATCGTATGGAAATCTGCATTGTCATATAACTGTAATACGATACAATAAGGTTCCTCCCTAAATTTTTCATCTTCAAGAGTGTCACAAAAAAAAGTCTCTAAAGTTTTAACGAAAGAAGATAACTTTACCAGATCTTTAATAAAATATTCCCAACTACACGGTGCATAGACATTGTCTACTAATAAAGAGCTGATGAAAAAAATTGATAAACTAACTAGAAAGCTACTGACGAAATCGACAGTGATCCTGATATCCCAACATTTAACTTACCCAAATTCAAAAATTATTATTGCAAATTAGAGATGTTATGCAATCATTCTACGAAGAAATTAAATCACATATTCAATGAAAAATTGAAAAAGTTAAGGAAACAAGTTTAAATTCATCAAGTTGAAATTCATCCCTGTCTGTTCCAAGTTTTGAAAATAAAAATTATAAAACCGTATTGCAAATCAGTTTACAGTGTATGATAATACTGTTATTAATTTTGGTATTTTTTAATTTGCTCTTCAAATTTTTGGATTATTGTTTTGGTTTTCAACATTTTAGGCTACCAATGAAACGCGTCAACCAGAATAAGTAACCGTTGCTGATGGTATTTCTCCTCAATGGTCAATGCGTATTAATTAGACTCTTGATCACGTGCTACAATTTTAAGTTGATACAATTGTTAGATTAATAACACACACATGTACACATTTAATTTCACATATATTTTGGCTAGGCATATATAGATATATATATTTATTTTGAAATATAAACTACTTAATAATTTGTGGATATTACTTAAAATTCAAACGTTCTTTGAAAAGTTGGTTTTAAAGTTGGTACATATCGGTTTGTTTGTTTGAGAAACATTTCACGGTGGTTTCAAAATAGCCTGATTTTACCACGGGTACAAAATGGGGTAGGCGCTTTATGCAAAATATTTTGCCACGAGCGAAAGCGAATGATCAAATATCGGTATTAAAGGCCTACCCTTTGGTAACATCTTGATATTTTCAATCCACCGTGAGTTATTTCTATTCTAATAGGACAGTTTCTACAACATTTTGAAATATAATTAGGTATGCAGAAAAAGACACCATTACACAACACAAGTTTTGTTTGTGGGAAACTTTACTGTGACGTTGACAAACAAGACGTCTGACGTCGATGACGTTGGAACCAATATATCCATATTTCCGGGGCACCTGAGTCTACCCTCGGTTTTTCGGTGGGGTCCATGTTGTTATATATGTTTTTAGTTTTTAATTTTAGTGCATGTATTGTTTTGATCTTGTCTTCGTTGTTCTCCGGAGTTTGTCAGTTGTTTCGATTTTCGCTTCGAATATCCCTTTGGTATTTCTGAACTTTACTTACCACGGATGTAGACTGAAAGCGTTTGAAGCAGGTCATATTAGAATTGGATTTTTTACGTGTTCTTCAATGATTTTTTTTCGGGTTTTTATTACATGAATATAGATGCTAAGTCCAAATCAATCTTATTATTGTTAAAGACTTTTGCTAAAATAACATATACAGATTATTCTTACGCTCAGTCAGATAATTCGTCCAGTTTGTTATAATCATTTACGTTCACTCAGGACGAAAAAAAATCTATGTACTTTCTCGTTTATAATCTTTCCCCATGTCATCTGCAAAATTGTGTTAGAACATTATATATCATTATAACAATGTATTATCAATGACAGATGTCTTCATTTCTATCATAAATATGAACGATACGTCCAGTTCGATTATTAATTCTTATCTACACTATCCAGACGACGATATGTAATTGGTCATTAAAGCCAAATCATCCCTATATACAAATTTATGATTTTAAACAGATAAGTCTGACTTTACATTAATTGTAATAGATGATTTAATAAATTGTGACTTTTGTTTTAATTACAGATAAATCCTCTTCATAGTGTAACATAAATCATTTTAATGATGTTACAATTGAATGAAAAATGTCTTCATTTCTGTCTAGGTATCCAGTAGCTAGACTATGCAACGTTATAACAATCCGCCTTTTAATTTTAAACAACACTTGCACACAGTGTGGAAACGGAAATGTACGGTTTTTGACAATTTGGTTACTCGGCAGACTGTCAAGCGAGAGCTCGTCACTTGTTTGAATAACAAGTTGGAGAACGTAAGGTTTGATTTACGCTCACACTACAATATGAAGTTTTTTTTTTCATGATTTTGTAATGAAAACATTCTACGTGTATAAATACACTAATCGAATTATGAAAACGACATATATATTCCAACGTGTTCCTTTAATTCGTGGAGCTCCGAGTAAATCGACCAAAACAGTCATACAACAACGATATAATTTGCCAAAAAAACATATTAAAACAAATCGTAAGTCAATTTAGTACAATATTTTTAGCATTTAACACCTTGATTATATATAGTCCTACCTCCATGAAAGTTTAAGTGCCATTGTTCTTGTGGTATTTAAATAAAGTCCACGTCTTTAAGTCGGGATATTTTATTGACTGTACAATCACTTGCGCTCTTACTGTACAATCACTTGGGCCTTTACTGTACAATTGCTTGGCCAAATTCATTGTATGTGCATTGTATTGACTCTTGCGTTGCTATATATATATATATATATATATATATATATATATATATATATATATATATATATATATATATATATATATATATATATATATATAGGCGAACAAATCGTTATGATAGCGTCTGTCATTTTTAGCTTATTAAGCTTTCTACGACAAGTAAGGGGTACTCATATCAGAATCGTTATTAAAAATCAAACAGTATAAAAGACAACTAAAAAACACAGACTTTAATAGGCTTCCTTTCCTTCCATATTTCTATACATAAGTTTAATTTCATTCAAGGAAAAGGTAGTCAAGAAGTCATCATGTTATGTGTTGACCTGCAACCATACACACACAATAAACAATACGCTGAGTCTCCACCGACTCTGCTTCTGTACACTAACTGTTTCAGCGAAACTCTTAGTTTGAAAAATCTCCCCAGCATCTTATTATTTGATTTATTTCAAATTATCAGACGGGGCTTTATCGAATCACTAAACAAAGAACAGTCCATCTATAGGCAGGCGTTTTGGGATAAACTCATTAATGAAATGTTCAGTTATGGTCATTGATCCGGTTAAATCTTCTTTTTTTTTTTTATAAATCAGGTTTTATGTTCATCTTAAAATTGAAAAGATTTTTTTACAGATTTTGCAGTATTCAAAACTTAAGTTACTTAGCACTTCTCAAGTTTATAAATCTTAAGGATGATCACTGGCCTAATAGGAAATAAATAGGATTTGAAATAGGTGTTATAGTTTGAGAGAACATATGAATAGAAAACAAATAAGCAAGAAAAAAATATAGGTTCGTGTGCTCATTTTAGAGCTATAAGGCCTTGAAAAATTGCAGGAAATGGGTTTTCTCTGGATTTTTCCTCGTCTTTGCATTGGCAACTTAAGTCTCTCAAAAATGTATGAGAAAATAAAAAGGATTTCATAAGATTTTGTCAATTACCATTTTATGGTATATATGATTGAATTATAAAAGAAAAAGTTGGGGTTCATGGGGAAAAAAATCATGTATAAGAAATGGATAAAATCCGAGGATTCCGAAAATCTGACAAAAAGACCAAAACATGACCAGCGAGCATCCTTAAACTAATACCCCGTTCGCACTACTAACTTTGCCTCGAGTCGAACCCGAATTAAATGGTATAGTGTTTACGGGTATACGTTATTCTTCCCCTATTTTTTAGTTGGAATATTTTATTCTTAACCTTTTTAATATTTATTTCTAAAACCCTTCTGCTCCCCACACCTTATCACCAGAATATCAAAGCGT
This sequence comes from Mytilisepta virgata, assembly GCA_028015205.1. Taxonomy (NCBI): domain Eukaryota; kingdom Metazoa; phylum Mollusca; class Bivalvia; order Mytilida; family Mytilidae; genus Mytilisepta; species Mytilisepta virgata. The sequence goes on from CM051513.1 coordinate 1,729,620, forward strand.
CATCCCCAAATTCGAGAGAACCCTTGGACGGGAAATGTCTACTCGTACCAAAAGTATAAAGGAATTCTGAAGTCCATTAAGTTATAATTGAAATCACAGAATTTATGAGAACCACAAAAATGTAATACAAGGTAAAAATGTGTCTTCTTCAAAATGATATAAATGGGGGTCTTAAAAACTTTCATTCTCGTATTTACGATGTTTTTATTTGTGACTTTGAAGATTGTTTTATTTACCTCATCAATGAAAGGGCTCCTTTAGGGTGGCCGGTTAAGGCCATTTGACGTTTTCGCGTTTTCATATTATGCTGCTTTCATTGTGCGATATTAAAGCATGGAGGATCAAGGGTCAAGGTCAGAACTTATCATGGCCCTTTCCATTAAAAAAATATTGTAATTATACTCTCAATTATATGATTATAATGCAGTCCAAAATAAAAAAGGAAAATACACGATTTCATTTTTATCGACTATGTTTTGTCATTTTCTATAAATTTACATATATTGGCAACTTTTTTAAATTTCTAAAATACAAAAAAAATATTTGCAAAATGCTACAATTGATGCAAAATGGGAAAACATAGTCGATAAAAAGGAAATCCTGGATTTTCCTTTTTTATTTTGGACACCGTTTTATGTTAATATTATGGCACGCCGTTGTTATATTTATTCAATTTCGAGGTATCTTATTTAGTTAAATAAGATATCTTATAAACTAATAGAGATATCTTATAAAATAATAGAGATATCTTATAAACTAATAGAGATATCTTATTAACTAATAGAGATATCTTATTAACTTATAGAGATATCTTATTTAATTTCAAATTAAATAAGATATCTTATAAAAATTAAAGATATCTTAATACTTAATAAGATATTTTGAAATTTGAATAAATATAAAACGGCGTGCCATATAATATTGGTCTGTAGCAACCATACATATGATTATGTATTTTGCCTCTTGTCACACATGTATATGTGTCTGAATGTTTGAAAATAAGGTATTGTTATTGTTTATCAAAAGACAAAAATTGTATAATATTACACGCTAAGTTTTATTTACGTTCTCTGGACGGTATTATGTCGCTATACAATAAATTCTGATATTGAAATAAAATTCATAATTTATTGTATACGTGCCTAGGTCTATACGTTTTCATCACATTGTACATCTATCATGATCTTGTTTATAAAGTTTTTATATTATATACCAATCCGCGCGGTTTAAAACAGAGTTTTCATGAATAAATCCATTTAAAGTATTTAAAATAAGAAAAAAAATGAACAGTTTGTTTATAAGACGATAAATATTGTTTGTAATAATTAATGTCAGCTCGGTTGACTTGAAATAGAAAAGTAATTATGAAGAATAAACAAAAGACTGTAAATGATACTGTGTAGACCTTATATAAAATTGTGTAATGACAGTGAAACAAATCCGTGTTGATTTTTTATTTCTTATTTGTATTTCTTAAGGGTATTGCGAATAAATACAAGACTTAAATCGATCTTCTTTAAGAACACTCCAGCAAAATCTATGAGACTGCTCTCAAATGACATTACAGAAATGCTCCAAGTGATGATACATTCGAAAGTTGTTTGTCGAAAGGTAATGGTATATATATATATGAAAAACTAAACACAAAGTCTTATCATAAGATTAAAATTTTTGAAAACAAGTCTTTAAAAGTCAATATAAACACAAAATTAACATTACCATATGGAAACCGTAACAGATAGAGGCGAACCGAAAGGTGGAAAATGTTCGACGTCTCAAAACCCAAGTTTTGATCGAAACATTTTGACGACTCCTTATGAGAGTTGCTCCCCCTTGAACAGTTAACGGAACACCTTAAGGGTCAAAAGTCATAAACGGTTAGTCGTAGAGACTTGGGACTTACATCAGTGACCACCACAGGTCAAGCTTGACTCCTGACCTCAAGCCTGGTAACCGCTGTCTCGGAAACTGTAAAAGATAGCTGATTAAATGTATTGAGGAAAATGTTTATCTTGTCAAGACGTAACTTTTTTGTGTTTAGGTCAAATCGGTATATCGACTCCTTATAGGAGTTATTGGCACTTGAATATTTAACAGAACACGTAAAAGGGTAAAAACTCATAGACTGTTAGTTGTAGAGATTTAAGACTTGCACCAATGTTCATCAGAGATCAAAAACTTCAAAATGACCCCAAGGTCAAAGGTCAAGGTCAAGCTTGACCTCTGACCTTAAACCTTGTTATCGCTCTGTCTCATACACTGTAAAAGATAGCTGATGAAATGTATTGAGAAAAATGTTTAGAATGTCAAGATCTACATTTGTCTAATTGGGTTCCAAACCGTATAACGACAACTTATAATGTTAGTGCCCTTGATATTTTTATTGGGAGTCGGAGCTCTTCGTTTTATTTCAATATTTGCATCGTTTTCGTGCCTTAAGAATCTTTTCTGCACGCCCTGAATGTATTTTTTAATGTAAGGAATGCATGTTTATTCATTTACATTTCAAGTAAGTCACAAGGCTTATAGAAATGGAAATACGTACCCGTGCGGCTACTGTAAATTATCGCAAAAGGCGAGCCCTGCTTGACAGGGTCCCGAATGACCAAAATATAGCAAAACCGTACAGTTCCGTTACCACACTGAGTTGCAGAGGCCTGCAAAATATTCGTATCTCATTAAATCAATGAAAATGTCCGTGAAAAATTAACATATATATATTTAAGGTCTTTCCCGTTTCCAACGGAAAGACCTTTCTGTAATCGTCTGATTTATTATTATTATTATTATTCTTTTCCGCAAAGTTTGATGCCAAGAATTATTGTCATTTCGTGACATATCGAAATGACATTTTGCAGGATGGTTCTGAATAATAAACCGCTTTCTGGACTGACCCTGCGAAGCCGAAGTCTTTATCGATACAGAGTTATCTCCCCGAACACCGTTAACTTTGTTACCGCTCTATCATGCAAACAACACCCTAGAAACTCTACGTGTAAATACAAACTTGAGATTAAAGGTACATTTGATCCCGGAAAGACCTTCAAATTGTTCTCTGAACAATTGTTGTTCTAGTTTTTTTATTTAGTTTTGTAGTATGTTGAAGGTAAGCTGTAGTTTTATGATTACTGCTGTCACAAAAGCTTCTTAACCAGAGTTTTATCAGGGATAAGTTGATGTCATCACTTAAGAAATTTTACGGTCGTCATCATGAATTGATTGACCATTACAGTGTTCCAATATCTAAGATGATGTTGGACCTGTTCCCACTGTCGTAACCTTTCATGTGCCTCCTACGATTTGTGACTTCCAACGGATTGACTTTGTTGAACTTCACGACGGGTGCCGTATACGGAGCAGGAACTGCTTACCCTTCCGGAGCACCTGGGTTCACTCCTGGTTTTTATAGGAGTTCGTGTTGTTCATTGTTTTTAGTTTTCTGTGTTTATTTGTTGTGCTTGTGGTTGTTCGTTTGTCTTCCCGGGTTTGTCTGTCCAATGGATGACGTTTTTTGATTGCTCCTTAGGTATATTTGTCCTTTTTATAGTACTAGGTTATGCCTGTATTGTGTATTGATAAGTAATCTCCCTCTTCCCTTGCTGTGACAGTGATGGATGGGGTGATATACCCGGAATCATATCATGACAAGCCCAATGTAACTATGACATCAATGACGGGGATAACGTCTATATAATAACCCGTTATCACAACCGTTTGATATTATATTATTTATCTATATATTTATTTTTTTATGCCAAATGTTTTGTTTGGTATCTTTTGTATAAGATATTTTTCAATATCCCCCCTTTTTTTGTTTTTAATCATAACAAGAATATATGTATCATTTTAATTAATTTATCGCCAAACGAAAAATGACTGTATTTCTGTATATTCTTTGGTAGACAATAATACGTGTGGTCAGTTTAAGGGTGTACCCAACACTTTGACTAAAATAGTTTTGGCTCGTTTAATTTTCATAAAATTTTGACGAAATATTTACTTTGACCTGTTGAAAAAAAATATAAAAATTACAACAAATTTTAACCGCATAATTTACGGAAATAATTTCATTGGATATATAGCAGTTTGACAAACACTAATTTTGATCATTGAGAAGCTTGATTTCTCTATACTAATAGTATGTGATTAAAACATTCAACTGAGTTTTAAAGAGTTAACTCCCTTAGGTGTTCTGTACCCCCTTAATTATATGTTTTGTATTTACACTCGTCATGCAGTACGACATTTGTTTATCTCTTGAATACTGTGATTTTATCTGTAATATATCAATTGTCAACACTCTTATAATTAGATAAAAAGCCAATCAGACAGTATTGATTCGGTAAGATTATCTGGTAAAGTAATAAACGGCTTCTCAAGTAACTAGATGGTTGTTTATTTGACAAAACATATATCAATATCACCAGAGGTGAATTATGGTCTTTGGCTACACAATTATTCGGTATTTGGTATTTGCTAGGGTGTCGTACTCGGCATTGTGTAAAATGTAGAGTGGAGTCTGGAGATGGAGGTTGAGGTTGAAGTTTGGAGTTTGGATTCTGGAGTGTTGATTATTTTGAAATGTATTTAATTAATTTATCAAAAGTAACAATGCATGTATGTCAAATTCGTGACCTTAATATTTGTGGTAAAATGATAGCCAATTTTGTTGGTGTGTATGTTTTATGTATTGTTGTATGTTGATCATGGTAGATTACAAGAACCCAATCTTGGTCTTTTATTTATTAATGTATCAAAAGGACATTACATAATAGTATCAAAACTATAGTCTGTTTCATTTGGAAAATAATAAAAAAAAAGAAATATGCTAAGATAGTTTTTTTCCACATTTTCAAAAGCAACCTTTCACAACTAACAGTTTTAAGGAAAAGGACAGGAAAAGCACGTTTCCCTTTTGTGGTATAAGGGTGTATATTTTATTATCAGTATTTTTAAACACATTTACTTTCAAAAGTGTTATTATTCTTTACTGGCAAAGTTGTGTAGAAGCAAACATAGTGCTTCAGATCAATAAGTTTTATATCAGTCGGTAAATTTTGGAATATTAAAATGAAATATTAAAATTATATGCAGTAAAGAAATAACAAAGCCCCTTTTAGAACCTCACCCGTTTTTGTTTTAAAATCCTTTTTGTTGGGGATGACAGTGATGACAGCTACTTCTGATAAAAATGTTAAAAATTGAGATAAAATTAATGGTTTTAAATTCCTCTTGTAGAATCATCTGTTGTGATAGGTATAAATGTCACTGCAACTGGCACTGTTAAGCATCAATTTTAAGTGAAGTAACTTTAAAATTCCAGCAAATAACATTTCCAAAAATTATTCCATTATTTAAACCTCTACATCTGATACCTTACACGTCACAATATAGCCAGAAAAGTTCAATTCTGCGATTTTGACGCCAACGTCATGATACGTTCATAATTTGGCGGGAAAATCGAGAAAAGGAAAAAAAGCGGCCCAAGATTATGAGATTTCATGCCATTTTTTTCCGGAAAACATCGTAAATCTGTAGTTTTTTTTCACTTTTTTTTTGCCTTACATGTATGACATGGATTTTTCCAATATCTTGTATATTATTCCTTGCATAACTATCATATCAATATCTAAATATAAACTTTAGAACCTACCCATCATTCAGGGAAAAAAAATGTTCAATTATCTTCACAAATCACAGTTGTATCCCAATGTAAAACTCCTAAACAAATCTGTAAAATACCTTTAAAAAAAAAAGAGTAAAGAGAATGCCTTATGTCTCCGTAATTACATCGGCAAGGTATGTTTTTTATTTCATTTTTGGAAAGAGCATACCAAAATTTTAAAAATATCAAAAGAAAAAAAATCAATTCAAGATCTAAACTGTATCCTATCTCCTTACCAAAGCACACACACGCGAAACAACACAGCCCAGACCAGACCATGTTTTACAATTTAAAGTCCAGCCCAGACCACACCTTTTTTTAAAACAAATTAAAGACCAGCCCTGCCTTGGTGGGAATTCTAACCCACGTGCATCAAGTTTAGGGTATGCAAATGCATTACCATAATCATCAGATCGGGTCAGAAACAGAATATTGTTAATAAATGGTTTTCTTGTAAGTTTAGATGATACAAATTTCTTCTTTACCTCCGAATTTGGGAACATTTTTTTATTGCGACAATCCTTAAATAATAAACTAAACCACAAGAAATGTGAACTTCGGGAATGACATCAGGTACTCTGAAAGGTAAGCATGTCCTGCTCCGCTAACAACACCCGTCAAATTGCAAACGGGGACAAATCCACACACAAGGAGAACAAACACTACAAAACGTACGTCCAAATGAAATAAATTACATAGTAAACTAAGGAAATATAAAACATGAGAGACAAAAATCAAAACAAATGCAATGTGAATCCCTAAAAAAATCTGGGAGAGACATAAGTTGCTTCGGAAGGGTGAGAATGTCATCCTCCGTTAACGTTATCCGATCCGTCACATTACCAGTGAGTAAAGGCCAGTGAAGTGTCAAGTCAGGTGAGGTGTCAATACCAGAAGGACGTGAAATCTAACGGAAGATTTACATGTTTGGACAACATTTATGCAGTGTGATATAGTTTTGTATCTAATGTTTAATATAGACGCGCTTCTCATCATACTCTGACTGCAGTAATCTTGGTTTATTTGCTATTTGTACCATATCTTGACATATTGTCATTACAATCAAAGTGACTTATTTCAACGTGAGAGTTTTCATTAAAAAAAAAAGGAAAAAAAAAGAAAAAAAAACATGCTGCGATTGATATATATTGATACATTGCCACCTTGGATTTAGACTTATATCTCTATACTTGTCGACTTGTCGACTGTATAAAACAATTAAATGATATTTGGCCAATACGAAGTTTCTATCTCACATATGAAACTAGATATCTTCCGTTAGATTTCACGTCCTTCTGGTATTGACACCTCACCTGACTTGACACCTCACTGGCCTTTACTCACTGGCAATGTGACGGATCGGATAACGTTAACGGAGGATGACATTCTCACCATTCCGAAGCAACTTATGTCTCTCCCAGATTTTTTTAGGGATTCACATTGCATTTGTTTTGATTTTTGTCTCTCATGTTTTATATTTCCTTAGTTTACTATGTAATTTATTTCATTTGGACGTACGTTTTGTAGTGTTTGTTCTCCTTGTGTGTGGATTTGTCCCCGTTTGCAATTTGACGGGTGTTGTTAGCGGAGCAGGACATGCTTACCTTTCAGAGTACCTGATGTCATTCCCGGAGTTCACATTTCTTGTGGTTTAGTTTCTGTGCGGTCTTGTTCTATTTTTGTTTAGTTTATTTAATTTTTTGGTTTTATTCTTTGCGTTATACATGTATCCTTGTGTAATTTGTTTGCTGTGTTCCATTCTCATGACTTTGTCTTTCCATTGGGTTTCGTATGTATGAACTTGTATAACTGTTTTGTTGCCTCGGTATTCTTTTGCCGATGTTTAATATGAACCAATAGGATCATCCATCTTGATCATCTATACAGTTCGTTGTATAAAATGGTTGGCGGTGAGGATTTTACTAAATACTCTTGTTTTATTGGTCAATACTTTCTAGTATATTTTCACTAGAGAAAGGGATACTTTTCGATAGTTATTAGCGATAGTATCAGATGAGTCAAGTTTAACAATAGTTTTATGCATAAAGACGTTAACTGGTCTGCATATAATATAGTGGTCAACAGAAAAAAATATTTAAAACATTAATAGTCTAAGGAAGAGATGACATAGGCCATAGAAAAATCCCTGACCTATTATGTGTATAATATTCCCTGGAAAAAGTGACACGGATTTACAATTTAACAACAAATATTATAATTTAGTCGTTCGAATTAATTTATTCAGAATTTATGTATGACAAACAGTAGAACTTTGATACTTCGATGACATTGTGCTTTCAATTTTCAAAAAGGTTATTTTCATTGTTTTTTTTATGTTTATTCTAAGGTCAAAGGTCGATATCGTAAAGTTTTTTATACAAGTGAATAGTTGTAAATTGAGCAAAGACTTAAGTTAATTATTCTCAATTATATTATACATCTACTTATGTGTGTAGTTTGGTCTCGAACACAGCGAATTTATACCCAATTATTCCGGTTTAGGTTTTGTAGTTTGGTCTGGAAAACAAATAATTTACCCAGTTATTCATGTTAAGGTTTGTAGTTTGGTCTGGAAAACAAAGAATTTACCCAATTATTCATGTTTAGGTTTGTAGTTTGGTCTGGAACACAACGAATTTACCCAATTATTCAGGTTTAGGTTTGTAGTTTGATCTGGAACACAAAGAATTTACCCAATTATTCAGGTTTAGGTTTGTAGTTTGGTCTGGAACACAAAGAATTTACCCAATTATTCAGGTTTAGGTTTGTAGTTTGGTCTGGAACACAAAGAATTTACCCAATTATTCAGGTTTAGGTTTGTAGTTTGGTCTGGAACACAAAGAATGTATCCGGTTATTCATGTTAAGGTTTGTAGTTTGGTCTGGAAAACAAAGAATGTATCCGGTTTAAGGTTTAGGTTTGTAGTTTGGTCTGGAACACAAGAAATTACCCAATTATTCCGGTTTAGGTTTTGTAGTTTGGTCTGGAACACAAAGAATTTACCCAGTTATTCCTGTTTAGGTCTGTAGTTTGGTCTGGAACACAAAGAATTTACCTAGTTATTCAGCTTTAGGTTTGTAGTTTGGTCTGGAACATAAAGAATTTACCCAGTTATTCATGTTTAGGTTTGTAGTTTGGTCTGGAAAACAAAGAATGTATCCGGTTTAAGGTTTAGGTTTGTAGTTTGGTCTGGAACACAAGAAATTACCCAATTATTCCGGTTTAGGTTTTGTAGTTTGGTCTGGAACATAAAGAATTTACCCAGTTATTCATGTTTAGGTTTGTAATTTGGTCTGGAACATAAAGAATTTACCCAGTTATTCAGCTTTAGGTTTGTAGTTTGGTCTGGAACATAAAGAATTTACCCAGTTATTCATGTTTAGGTTTGTAGTTTGGTCTGGAAAACAAAGAATGTATCCAATTATTCAGGTTTATGTTTGTAGTTTGGTCTGGAACACACAGAATTTACCCAGTTATTCATGTGTAGGTTTGTAGTTTCGTCTAAAACACAAATAATTTACCCAGTTATTCATGTTGATGTTTGTAGTTTGGTCTGGAACACAAAGCATTTACCCAGTTATTCATGTTTAGGTTTGTAGTTTGGTCTGGAAAACAAAGAATTTACCCAGTTATTCAGGTTTAGGTTTGTAGTTTGGTCTGGAACACAAGAAATTACCCAATTATTCCGGTTTAGGTTTTGTAGTTTGGTCTGGAACACAAAGAATTTACCCAGTTATTCATGTTTAGGTCTGTAGTTTGGTCTGGAACACAAAGAATTTACCCAGTTATTCATGTTTAGGTCTGTAGTTTGGTCTGGAACACAAAGAATTTACCTAGTTATTCAGGTTAAGGTTTGTAGTTTGGTCTGGAACATAAAGAATTTACCCAGTTATTCATGTTTAGGTTTGTAATTTGGTCTGGAACATAAAGAATTTACCCAGTTATTCAGCTTTAGGTTTGTAGTTTGGTCTGGAACATAAAGAATTTACCCAGTTATTCATGTTTAGGTTTGTAGTTTGGTCTGGAAAACAAAGAATGTATCCGGTTATTCAGGTTTATGTTTGTAGTTTGGTCTGGAACACACAGAATTTACCCAGTTATTCATGTGTAGGTTTGTAGTTTCGTCTAAAACACAAATAATTTACCCAGTTATTCATGTTGATGTTTGTAGTTTGGTCTGGAACACAAAGCATTTACCCAGTTATTCATGTTTAGGTTTGTAGTTTGGTCTGGAAAACAAAGAATTTACCCAGTTATTCAGGTTTAGGTTTGTAGTTTGGTCTGGAACACAAGAAATTACCCAATTATTCCGGTTTAGGTTTTGTAGTTTGGTCTGGAACACAAAGAATTTACCCAGTTATTCATGTTTAGGTCTGTAGTTTGGTCTGGAACACAAAGAATTTACCTAGTTATTCAGGTTAAGGTTTGTAGTTTGGTCTGGAACATAAAGAATTTACCCAGTTATTCATGTTTAGGTTTGTAATTTGGTCTTGCACATAAAGAATTTACCCAGTTATTCAGCTTTAGGTTTGTAGTTTGGTCTGGAACATAAAGAATTTACCCAGTTATTCATGTTTAGGTTTGTAGTTTGGTCTGGAACACAGCATATTTATACCCAGTTATTCATGTTTAGGTTTGTAGTTTGGTCTGGAACATAAAGAATTTACCCAATTATTCATGTTTAGGTTTGTAGTTTGGTCTTGAAAACAAAGAATTTACACAGTTATTCATGTTTAGGTTTGTGGTTTGGTCTGGAAAACAAAGAATGTATCCGGTTTAAGGTTTAGGTTTGTAGTTTGGTCTGGAACACAAGAAATTACCCAATTATTCCGGTTTAGGTTTTGTAGTTTGGTCTGGAACACAAAGAATTTACCCAGTTATTCATGTTTAGGTTTGTAATTTGGTCTGGAACACAAAGAATTTACCCAGTTATTCATGTTTAGGTTTGTAGTTTGGTCTGGAACACAAGAAATTACCCAGTTATTCATGTTTAGGTTTGTAGTTTGGTCTGGAACATAAAGAATTTACCCAGTTATTCAGGTTTAGGTTTGTAGTTTGATCTGGAAAACAAAGAATTTACCCAGTTATTCATGTTTAGGTTTGTAGTTTGGTCTGGAAAACAAAGAATTTACCCAGTTATTCAGGTTTAGGTTTGTAGTTTGGTCTGGAACACAAAGAATTTACCCAGTTATTCATGTTTAGGTTTGTAGTTTGGTCTGGAAAACAAAGAATTTACCCAGTTATTCAGGTTTAGGTTTGTAGTTTGGTCTGGAAAACAAAGAATGTATCCGGTTTAAGATTTAGGTTTGTAGTTTGGTCTGGAACACAAGAAATTACCCAATTATTCCGGTTTAGGTTTTGTAGTTTGGTCTGGAACACAAAGAATTTACCCAGTTATTCATGTTTAGGTCTGTAGTTTGGTCTGGAACACAAAGAATTTACCTAGTTATTCAGGTTAAGGTTTGTAGTTTGGTCTGGAACATAAAGAATTTACCCAGTTATTCATGTTTAGGTTTGTAATTTGGTCTGGAACATAAAGAATTTACCCAGTTATTCAGCTTTAGGTTTGTAGTTTGGTCTGGAAAACAAAGAATGTATCCGGTTATTTAGGTTTATGCTTGTAGTTTGGTCTGGAACACACAGAATTTACCCAGTTATACATGTGTAGGTTTGTAGTTTCGTCTAAAACACAAATAATTACCCAGTTATTCATGTTGATGTTTGTAGTTTGGTCTGGAACACAAAGCATTTACCCAGTTATTCATGTTTAGGTTTGTAGTTTGGTCTGGAAAACAAAGAATTTACCCAGTTATTCAGGTTTAGGTTTGTAGTTTGATCTGGAACACAAAGAATTTACCGAGTTATTCATGTTTAGGTTTGTAATTTGGTCTGGAACATAAAGAATTTACCCAGTTATTCAGGTTTAGGTTTGTAGTTTGATCTGGAACACAAAGAATTTACCTAGTTATCCAGGTTAAGGTTTGTAGTTTGATCTGGAACACAAAGAATTTACCCAGTTATTCAGCTTTAGGTTTGTAGTTTGGTCTGGAACTCAAAGAATTACCTTATTAAATAAAAAACTTACAGTGCAAGTGGGATCAAACATTTACTTTTTGATAAGACATGTAATACACAAATAAATTTGATATAGTATCAACTCTACACTGAATCAATGGTTAAGGATGATCGCTGGTCTAATAGGAAATAAATAGGATTTGAAATAAATGTTTTAGTTTGAGAGAACATATGAATAGTAAACAAATAAGCAAGAAAAAAATATAGGTTCATGTGCTCATTTTAGAGCTATAAGGCCTTGAAAATTTGCAGGAAATGGGTTTTCTCTGGATTTTTCATTGTCTTTGCATTGGCAACTTCAGTCTTTCAAAATGTATGAAAAAATAAAAAGGATTTCAAAAAATTTTGTCAAATACCATTCTAAGGTATATATGATTGAATTATAAAAGAAAATGTGGGGGTTCATGGGCAAAATATTTCATGTTTAAGAAATGGATAAAACTGTAACAACTTTTACCAATCAGATTGTTTTGTTTTTCTTCTTCTTCTTTTCGACAGATTTTCTAACTGCATTTCAAGTGGCTTGCCAACTAACTTTTTGAGATTCATTATTTCAATATTAAAATGTAAAAAAAAATAGAATTTTCAGAAAATCCTGATAATTGCTCTTTAATCTTTTTTCAATATCTGCATTCAGTTTAAACAGTTTAAATTCTCTTCTAAGGCTTGATAGGAGGAATGAAAAACTCATAAGAAGACACTGAATACACTTAAGGTGGTACCTAACACTACAGGGAGATAACTCTGTAAAATCAGCTAAACGTTTTAATAACGTTGTGTTGTTAATGGAATATTAAGCTTTTCAATGATCAATATTAGTGTTTGTCAAACTGCTATACAATCAGTGTAATTTTTCTGATGAATTGGTTGGTTCAAATGTTTTAAAATTTTAAAATTTTTGTCAATGGGTCAAAGTAAATACTTTGTCAAAATTTTATGAAAATTAAACGAGCCAAATTAATTTTAGTGAAAGTGTTGGGTACCACCTTAAAGCCTTATCAAGTGACATAAATCAGCAAAATTCTTTCTTCGTGGACGTTTTATTTGAAATTAAAGATAAAGAAAGACAACTAAAATATGACGCGATTCCTTTCTGCAACAAATCAGATCAAAGAAAGACAACTGCATTATTTTGTAGGGTTTCTTTTGTGAATAGACCACCTCGTCGGCTAAGGTCGCGGATTCGTTCCCCGGCCGGATTAAACCAGAGACATTAAATTGATATTTACTGCCTCTCCGCCATGTACGAGCCATACAGGTGTAAGAGCAAAGGACTGGTCGGCTCTGAGTCAGTATAATGGGGTGATATGTGTTTCTCCGGATGGTGAAGAAATCGAACATTTATGAACAGAGAATCACTACCTTTGTCATACACTTATATAATTTGCACCCTTCTGTATTTTCGATAATATCTAAAAACATATATATTGTTATCCATATAACCTTTGTTCAACTTTAACTCTCTGGAATAAATCTGTTTTTTTTTTATATTTTTGGGGATTTTACTGTTGAGACATTATCTGTAGTTGTTTAGAAATATCCCACATGGTCCTCTATTTCACATTGTGTACTCTTTATAAGGGTCTGTTAATAAAATATCCCGCATGGTCCTCTATTTCAAACTGTGTACACTTTATAAGGGACTGTTAATAAAATATCCCGCATGTTCCTCTATTTCACACTGTGTACTCTTTATAAGGGGCTGTTAATAAAATATCCCGAATGGTGCTCTATTTCACACTATGTACTCTTTATAAGGGACTGCTAATAAAATATCCCGCATGGTCCTCTATTTCACATTTTGTACTCTTTATAAGGGTCTGTTAATAAAATATCCCGCATGGTCCTCTATTTCAGACTGTGTACTCTTTATAAGGGACTGTTAATAAAATATCCCGCATGGTGCTCTATTTCACACTGGGTTCTCTTTATAAGGGACTGTTAATAAAATATCCCGCATCGTCCTCTATTTCATACTTTGTACTCTTCATAAGGGACTGTTAATAAAATATCCCGCATGGTCCTCTATTTCACACTGTGTACTCTTTATAAGGGACTGTTAATAAAATATCCTACTTGGTCCTCTATTTCACACTATGTACTCTTTAAAACGGACTGTTAATAAAATATGCCGCATAGTGCTCTATTTTACACTATGTACTCTTTATAAGGGACTGTTAATAAAATATCCCGCATGGTCCTCTATTTCACACTGTGTACACTTTATAAGAGACTGTTAATAAAATATCCCACATGGTCCTCTATTTCACACTGGGTACTCTTTATAAGGGTCTGTTAATAAAATATCCCACATGGTCCTCTATTTCACACTGGGTTCTCTTTATAAGGGACTGTTAATAAAATATCCCGCATCGTCCTCTATTTCATACTTTGTACTCTTCATAAGGGACTGTTAATAAAATATCCCGCATGGTCCTCTATTTCACACTGTGTACTCTTTATAAGGGACTGTTAATAAAATATCCTACTTGGTCCTCTATTTCACACTATGTACTCTTTAAAACGGACTGTTAATAAAATATGCCGCATAGTGCTCTATTTTACACTATGTACTCTTTATAAGGGACTGTTAATAAAATATCCCGCATGGTCCTCTATTTCACACTGTGTACACTTTATAAGAGACTGTTAATAAAATATCCCACATGGTCCTCTATTTCACACTGGGTACTCTTTATAAGGGTCTGTTAATAAAATATCCCACATGGTCCTCTATTTCACACTGGGTACTCTTTATAAGGGTCTGTTAATAAAATATGCCATATGGTCCTCTATTTCACACTATGAACTCTTTATAAAGGTCTGTTAATCAAATATCCCGCATGGTGCTCTATTTCACACTATGTACTCTTTATAGGGGACTGTTAATAAAATATCCCGCATGGTCCTCTATTTCACATTTTGTACTCTTTATAAGGGTCTGTTAATAAAATATCCCGCATGGTCCTCTGTGTACTCTTTATAAGGGACTGTTTATAAAATATCCCGCATGGTGCTCTATTTCTCACTGGGTTCTCTTTATAAGGGACTGTTAATAAAATATCCCGCATGGTCCTCTATTTCACACTGTGTACTCTTTATAAGGGACTGTTAATAAAATATCCCGCATGGTCCTCTATTTCACACTGTGTACTCTTTATAAGGGACTGTTAATAAAATATCCCGCATGTTCCTATATTTCACACTGTGTACTCTTTATAAGGGACTGTTAATAAAATATCCCACTTGGTCCTATATTTCACACTATGTACTCTTTAAAACGGACTGTTAATAAAATATGCCGCATAGTGCTCTATTTTACACTATGTACCCTTTATAAGGGACTGTTAATAAAATATCCCGCATGGTCCCCTATTTCACATTGTGTACTCTTTATAAGGTTCTGTTAATAAAATATCCCGCATGGTCCTATATTTCACACTATGTACTCTTTATAAGGGACTGTTAATAAAATATCCCGCATGGTCCTCTATTTCACACTGTGTACTCTTTATAAGGGACTGTTTATAAAATAACCCGCATGGTCCTCTATTTCATACTATGCACTCTTTAGAAAGGACTGTTAATAAAATATCCCGCATGGTCCTCTATTTCACACTGTGTACTCTTTATAAGGGACTATTAATAAAATGTCCCGCATGGTGCTCTATTTCACACTATATACTCTTTATAATAAAATGTTTCACAAAATACCGAAATAAATTTGATGCACTGTACGGCCATTTCGTTGACTGACAACTCATCAGCTGTGCTCGAGATCGAAATGTTGGACATCCGGTTAAAGATATAATGATGAATTAATTAGCACAACCATCAAAAACCAAAAGAGGAGCAGATATTGTATCCATATGATTTCCTTTCGACACAAAGTAGTCCCAAAATTGACAAAGAATATTTTCGACAAAGAATGTGCAAGGCGTTTTGTACACTAGAGAGTCAAGATAAGTAAGAAGGAAGTGTGGATAAAATCGTGTTACATGTGACGGCCAGGTAATTGTACCTAGACCTTTCTTGTTTCTATTTTATTATTTAGTTTTAAAATAGTTTCTCGATCTTTATAATTCTTTATTCTACCATACAACATCTGAGGACTTTTTTGTCAAACATTTACATCACAAATATCTGGAAAATATTTGTCAAATGACATCATAATCACTCCATTTTTCAGTATATCTTAAAAATTTCGAAAATATTGCCAAGTTATTGGTTAAAAGGTGTAGGCAGATGACTAATCAAAATAGATGCTGTTCATAAACAAAATGTAAGATCAGAAAGGTTCCACGAGGTGCAAAATATTCAAAAATTACTAGGATCTGAGTTTGAAGCTGCAGGAGGAATCTATTATGCAGATAAGTAAACAACAAAACGGATAGCAGGAATGGTAAAGAAGGACATACCAATCAATCAACGCATATACAGAACTCCGGAACAAACAACATAATAAACAGAAAACAGAAACAGACAGTCAGAATAGTCTGACTTAGTACAAACATTGAACAATGGTGGAGTTAGACCGTTTATATGGATACTCAAACCTCCATCTTACTTACACATGAAGAGGACTTATATAGGCATTACCATGCTGTCGAATCCTTTAAGATTTTTTTCTGAATCTACACCTGTATCCGGACGCCATTCTTTAAACATTAAACGATCAAACGAGGTCTTAGCTCTCTTATTTTTATACAAAATCAAGAACAAGTCCAAACAGATATAATTCCTTGCAGTCATTCAACAATTCATATCTGTTCAATGCCATTATGAACTAGTCGAAGCAGCCCGGCTGCATATCTCTGCCCTTGTATTTTTGAAATCCATACAATCCAAACTAGTGCTGTTGCTACAGTGATAAATATAGTTGCTAAGCATAAATCACAAATAAAGTAGTCTTTCAGGATATTTACTAAAATTGGTATCGCATATTTTGAAATTCAACTGATCTAGATTAGTCTTAAAAGTAATATGATCCAAAAAAATCTATAGTTGCTAAGTAAAATTCCAAAAATAATAGTCTTAGATACTTTTAGAAAATTTACCGAAATTGGAATCACATATTTTTGAAATCCATAAAGTCCAAACTAGTGCAGTTTGTATAGTGATTCCGAATATACATGATTGCTAAGTAGACATCACAAATAAAGTAGTCTTTGAGCCTTTCAGGAAATTAACGAAAATTGGATTCACATGATTTTGAAATCCAAATGATCCTGATCAGTCTTAGAGCTAATATGGTAAAAATAATCTATAATTTCTTAGTAAAATTCCGAAACTAATAGTCTTAAACACTTTCAGGAATGTTGGAATCGCATATTTTTTACATCTATATGATCCCAATATGTGTTACTGCTGATGTGATAAAAAAAATATGGTCTTTGAGACTTTCAGGAAATTTACCAAAGTTGGAACCGCATCTCAAAACAATTCCGAAACCTTTAGCACAATCTACATTAGTGGTACAATTACTGAGTCAACTTTCAGCTACGTATTCCAGATAACATGAAAGGAGTTGAGTGACAAACGAATAATGTATCCTATGGCTACCTGTGTAGCCCGACCCACAGGGGAGCTATTCATATTCAGAAACATTTGGCACAATCTACATTGGCAGGGCAATTACTGAGCCAACTTTCAGTTCCATATTCCAAATAGTGTGAGAGGAGTTGTGTAACAAAGGAATAATGTTCCTTTGGCCACCTGTGTAGCTCGGCTCCCAGGGGCGCTATTCAAATTCCGGCACAATCTACATTGGCAGGGCAATTACTGAGCCAAAACTTACAGTTCCGTATTCCAAATAACCTGAGAGGAGTTACGATGGTCTAATTGGATCCAGTCGAGACAGTGCCTAACGAGAAAACTGGTTATTGGGAAATTTCAAATCTTCTCATTTTCGTACTTTTAATGCACGTATTACCTATTGTAATGATAAAAAAATTATTTTCAAATTTTGAACTTTTAATTAAAGAAAAGTATACACTTTGTAAAAACTCACATTCGTTTCTAAATACTAGCAACTGAGCTGATGATGTTACAAGAGACTTGGGCACGTGCATTCCGGACTATACTAATATTGGAAATACTTCTTTGGCTCTTTTAGTAATTAAATATTCGTTTAGTGAATATATATGTTTCCATGATGTTTGACATCCACTAAACTTAAGTTAAACGTTAACAAATGGTAAAGTCAGGTATATGTAAGTACGAAAGAAGTTCCAAAATAAATTATCGAGATTGAAAGTGACAAGAAAAATGCATTATCCGGTATTAAAGCATGTGACGACCTTCAAATCAACCAATATTTTAATGTGGCATCACATCCATATACCAAATATTCTTTCATCCTAAAATAAATTTCTGTTTTTCTATCAAAGTACTGTGTAAAGGAATCAGGGTGAAAAAAAAATAGATCGTAAACAATTTATTTTACAATGGAATAGAACATTAAATTTACAGAAAGGAAATCCTATAATTTGTCATACTGACATTTTGACTGTATATTTTAATTTTACATGCCATTGACAAATTCGTATTATTGACCTTTCCTAACATCAATTATCAGCTGAAAAGTCTGATCTTGATTTTTCACAACAATTAATTGAACCTGGTCGATGATGGAAATTTTCTGTACGATGTTTGGGTTTTGGTTAATTGTGTGTTATGCGAATCATATTTATAAAGTTTGTGTTTTTTTTCTTTTCTTATTTGTGGACATCAATTCTCGATTCGATGGTTGAAAATTTAGTTCACGGACCATAGTAAACGTATGTTTGAAACCAAATAATATTAAAATGCAATACTGGTATCTCCTTCATGATGCAACGGTAAAGCTTTTTAAAAATAAAAAATGGATCTTTGAAATCCGGAAGTGACTCTGTGCACGTGCAGTAATCGCAGAGGAACACAACAACAAAAAAAAAAAAAAAAAAAAAAAAAAAAAAAAAAACGCTACAAGGATTCATTTGTGTAATGCGACAAATTGTTTCATTGTTCATTTAATGAAGCATTTCCAGCTGCAGCTAGAGCTTTTAGGGGACCTCACTAACTAACCCCCACCCCCGCGCTGCTGTTAATTTAATGGACTAGGGCATCCTTATCATGGTGAATTGTCTCACAATTTCTAAGTCCAACTGCGTATGACTGAGGGAACAAAAGGGTATAAAATTATGGTTAAATGTATTTGACCAGGACATTCTTCGCATGCGCACATCTACGTACTAGGATCTAACAGTATGAAAGGTTTAATTAACCTCTGATAAGGCATGTTTGAAAAACTGCGGGTACAAACAAATTGGGAGATAGACAGAATTTCTAAGTCCAAGAGGGTATAAAATTATGGGAAAAAGTATTGGACCTGGACATACTTCGCATGCGCACATCTACGTACTAGGATCTAACAGTATGCAAAGTTTCATTAACCTCTGATAAGGCATGACGAATGTGACTCAAAAATTATAATTTGAAGCAATTTATGTTCCTTGCTAGGACGTAGTACTGGTTCGCTGCAGTGCAGAACAACAAGTAGGAAGTAAATAGAAATTATTTATTACTTTGATATACAAATATTTCTAGCTTAAAAATCAGGTTCGATTACAAGTATACTCCTCCAGAAAATTGAAATGGTTGCTCCCTTAAATATTTCAAGTTTTACTATGTTTATTATCTTACATTTTCTATTTTATTGATAACTTAAATACATGTATAAAGTCACGATGAGTTCCGTATTGATAACTTAAATTCACGTATAAAGTCACGATGAGTTCCGTATTGATAACTTAAATTCACGTATAAAGTCACGATGAGTTCCGTATTGATAACTTAAATTCACGTATAAAGTCACGATGAGTTCCGTATTGATAACTTAAATTCACGTATAAAGTCACGATGAGTTCCGTATTGATAACTTAAATTCACGTATAAAGTCACGATGAGTTCCGTATTGATAACTTAAATTCACGTATAAAGTCACGATGAGTTCCGTATTGATAACTTAAATTCACGTATAAAGTCACGATGAGTTCCGTATTGATAACTTAAATTCACGTATAAAGTCACGATGAGTTCCGTATTGATAACTTAAATTCATGTATAAAGTCACGATGAGTTCCGTATTGATAACTTAAATACATGTATAAAGTCACGATGAGTTCCGTATTGATAACTTAAATTCACATATAAAGTCACGATGAGTTCCGTATTGATAACTTAAATTCACATATAAAGTCACGATGAGTTCCGTACTGCCACTTTCCTTAATTAAGGTCCTACTTAATGTCGTAATAGGGAAATTCTTAGTCTCAGAAATTTAAGAATTTGTATGCCTTCGCTCAAAAATATCCATTGACAAGAAAAAGAAGAAAATAATAATAATTATAATATCCGAAGATATCAAGACAAGTAATTTCAAATTCTACAATTGTTCAGGTTAACCAAGACTGCGATATTTTTCATGCTGTTTCGGAGTTTTTATTATGTTGTTTTAATTGTATGCTAGTCAACAAAAGAAACGATACACGGTAATGCATTTTTCATATATTCATAATTTCAAATAGTTGTACTAAGCATAAAAATAGACCCACACGTCTGATTTTCATAGTAGATTGTTTTCTCATAAAAAAAACGGATTTTGTGCAAACATTTTTAAATAAAAAATTCTAATTTTTGAGATTTAAAAAATCAATTTTTCAACCCAAAATTAAAAAATCAGCATTTTTACCCTGTTATGTGAATCATAATATCTGTTTGAAAAAAGTTTTGAGTTTTTTCTACTGGATTTTCATTTTACAAAATGTGTGTAGTTTTCTTCTCGATTAACGGCAAATTTAATTTAACCATCTTTTGGGAATTTCCATTTTCCACCATTTCAAGTTTTATCAAAATTTCAAAATGAAAAGCATTAGATCAAACCACTGTTGCCCTCACACTTAAGTTTGTTGAAGGAATTACCAATATATTTGGTTCCTAACTCGTGTATCGTTACTTTTGTTGGCTGTACATGTAGTATATGTTGCGAAAAAAAATAATGAAACAAATTTGACAGCATTGTTCGTTTAAGGTGGTACCCAACACTTTCACTAAAATTAATTTGGCTCGTTTAATTTTCATAAAATTTTGACAAAGTATTTACTTTGACCCAAAAAAATTTTTAAATTTCAAAACATTTGAACCAACCAATTCATCAGAAAAATTACACTGATTGTATAGCAGTTTGACAAACACTAATATTGATCATTGAAAAGCTTAATATTCCCTTAACAACACAACGTTATTAAAACGTTTAGTTCATTTTACAGAGTTATCTCCCTGTAGTGTTAGGTACCACCTTAAAATAGTACTTTAATATATAGTTGTATAGAAATATTTGCAGTGCTATAAATATTTGTGATATTATCTTTGTGTAATATTAGTTGTAATTAATGTCAAAAGGGGAAACAATGCTGTACTTATATTAGTAATGAAGTGAATAAATCGCTGATTAATCGTTGACAAGGGTAATTGTATTCAAGCCGGAATATTGATGACCGGTAATTACATCCGGGTTACTCTGAGAAAACGTATTATCATGATTAGAAAAAATTGGAAGTATATATTGATATGATTGAACGTTTTTTTTTAATGTGTTTTCGATCAAGTAGAAGTTACAATGTAAATACTATACTTTTCTCACATCAAACAGCTAATAGTTTTCCATCATTTATATTCTGCTGACCGTATGTTAACTGATAAGACAATACGGATCTATTCGGAACATTAATTTATTGTATTCATTTATGTAACAGTAAAGTACGAGATTTTCTGAAATGAAGCAAGGTTAATCGAGATGTCGATCAAAATTAATTTATTCATGAGATTCGTCTTTATCGGACATGGGTGTTTGTCATTCTTTAGAACTGGTAGTTAAACATAATGTCAGCCTCGGACGTTATCAATAACTACTGAAACGTACAGAACATGTAACAACTGATTTGTACAGAACTCTTCATGCCATTTTCAATTATATCATTCTTTTTTTTTCTTGCAAAAAGAAGATATTCATACAAAGGCTGACCCAAAAACCAGATTTCTATTTTGCGCTTAATCAAAGTATTACATCAAAATAACATCTAATGCACAAACATTTTTAGTTTCTTTTTTTTTTTTTTTTCATTTTGTTTTATTGAAATTAAGTTACAGTTGCAGAAAAAAAACCATTCAAATGAAGTTTGACCCCCCAAAAATTGAGTTCTAATTTCATACACCAAAATGCAAGAATTAAACTGCAACAGTATGTATTTTCATTCTATTTCAGGTTCCGGCTGACCTAAATGATTTATAGCCGAACATTTTTTGTGGTTCTGGCGGGATGAACATCAATGATTTAATTTTAATTTTAATTTGCCTCAGTAAAATGTATAAAACATTTCTTCATAAAGAATTATACTGAAAAACCTAAATATTTGTCACATTTTCATACTGACAAAATAAATAGTCAAAACTTATTAATGTATTAATGGAAACGCACTTAAAAGTAAAGATATTTTTTCTCTTCTTATGTGAAAATACTTCCCTTTAAAAGGAAAGCTTAACGCTAACATGTCAATTTAATTCATGGAAATCTAAAATATTTTTGCCTTAATAAAAGTACCTAATTGATCCGTTTTACATTTTCTGGTACTTTTTTTCATTTCATTTGACTCACTACGTTCTGAACTCCCTTTGAAACCGGAAATCCTAAAATTTCGCTAATGAAGACATTATTTCTGACATTCGGAACCCCCTACGGGGTCGGAAATATACGATATCAATTTCAACACCATTTTTCAGACAAATGTTGTTTGTAATGCTTAAACAACATTGAACAAATCAAAGACACATATAACTCATGTTTTTAAAGATAGATATATACAAAAAAGGAACATTTTCATTATTGCATTGTGTTCCATTCCAGCATAAGTTCGTTTTTAGTGTACTTCAACCTCATATCGTCTGTCACATCATGATCAATTTCTATGATTCCCAATATGAATCAAACATGCTCGATCCGTGGAACTGCTTTTACTCGCGAGTACATATATTGCGGATCGGGGAGGGGATTGGTCTTGTGAGCTCATTATACAGAAAGTTTGACTTCATAGTGTTTACAAAATCACACATATCCTGTTAAAACTTGTGTTGTAAAAGGGGGTAGGCTAATTGCCTACAAACGGCTACATGTTGTAAAAAAGAATAGGCTAATTGTCTACAGAAGGCCTTATTATTCGTCCCTATACATTGTACCATGTACCTCAATCTGCACATTTCCGATGGCATTCAGAATTTAATCATCTTTTTGTATGGCGTCCAATCTCCATTTCTGAACTATATGTATTGCTGAAAAGCTGAACAGTTTCTCGTCAAGATGATAATAGCAATATTTACCTATGGGAATAACGCAAAAAACCAACAATGTTAATTTGGCCATATCAAAGCGGTTATGTCGTGTGGTCAGGCTGTTAGTTAAGTTCGAACATAAGTTTACTTAGGCAGTATCTGATAAAGATACTAATACACTACCTAGTCTATATAATGTCACCTATATTGGATTATACAATTATCACTCTTGTTGGTGTGTGACCCGACAAGGTCACCCGAGAGCTTGCCCGAGGGTGACCTTACTTTCCGAGGGGAGACAAACCGTCGGGTCACACACAAACAAGGGTGATAACTGTTATATTATATCGAATATTCAACTTTTGACAGATACCACGTTGTTTTTTGTATTTTGTTTAGTATTCTTGGAGTCCTCATCAGACAGCAGGCGTTCCATTTCTGCCTCATCCGACGCAAGCAACCTGTTGTCGGACGCCATGTTTTTTGTTTACTGAATCAAGGGAAGTGACTATAAATGGAAACACGTTAGGCTCACGAGGGGATTTCCATGGGGTTTTCTCGCGAGCGGTTGACCTTACTATGCGACCCAACGATTTTCGGTTGACGCAACGAATGGGCAAATATCACGTGACACTGTTTTAACAAATCAGATTAAAGATTTCTATATGAGTATATAATATGATTCTTGGTCTGATATGAATTTGGTAATGTATTGATCTGTTTATCGTGTATTGCCAACATTTATTTGTAAGTAAACGCTTGTTAATTTCTCACCAGTACATAGATATGTCTTGAGATTGTTTTTTACATCTTTTTGGTTTCTTACTCTGCCCAGTCTGAAGAGAGGTTTTGACCATTGCCCAGTCTGGAGAGAGGTTTTGACCACTGCCCAGTCTGGAGAGAGGTTTTGACCACTGCTCAGTCAGGAGAGAGGTTTTGACAACTGCCCAGTTTGGAGAGAGGTTTTGACCACCGCCCAGTCTGGAGAGAGGTTTTGACCAATTTCCATGAAATCGATGGAGGGAAATAACTTGCTTCAAATTATAATTTCTGAGTCAGATTCGTCATACCGGAAATGAGTTTCTGAAAACTGCTATACTTTTATGTATAAACCTTCAGTTGGTGAAATTGTAACGTACTTCTCTAGCCTTTGTTATCCCTTGTGTGTGTTTTTTTTTTAAATTTTGGTTTATTTGTATGTTTCGGAGTTTCGTCTATTTCGCTGAACTTGTATGCATTATTGTTTAGAACCAGCTGAAGACCGCCTCCGGGTGCGGGATTTTCTCGCTACTTTGGAGACCCATTGTTGGCCTTGGGCTGATTTCTGATCTTTGGTCGGGTTGTTGTCTCTTTGACACATTCCCCGTTTCCATTATCTATTCTATAAAAGTATGGTGTCAACTACCTCGGGTAAAATTAACTTTACCTCAAATGTTTATACCTAATGTCCTCCTGTATGTAATTCTATTGCTTACAACATTGCCATTTTTTAGCTATTCAAAGTTTTTGGTTACTATAAGGACCAGAGTCTACCGCCGGTTTTTTGGTGGGGGTCCATGTTGTTAATATGTTTTTAGTTTTTAATTGTAGTGCATGTATTGTTTTGGTCTTGTCTTAGTTGTTCTCTGGAGTTTGTCAGTTGTAACGATTTTTCCTTCCTTCGAATATCCCTTTGGTATTTCTTGACTTTACTTAATTTAAAACTGTGCATTTCTACAAAGGAAATTTAGTATCTGAGGTTACACTGTAGTACTCAATGATCGGTTGTTTTATTAACCAAACACATTTTTCATATTGCAAAGTTTTCTCATACTACTGGTAGAAGTCTGTAACTCTCTTTTTTTTTGTACAAATACGTTGACGTATCGGATGCGGATGCGATACTTCTTTAAATGGCTGACTTATGATACTAGTTCAATAAAAGTACAGACATAAACTGTATTTATCAAAAATAACGATTTTATCGACGTCTAAAAAAATTTTCCCACTTAAATGCATTTCTTCAATTACTGTGATATTTTTGTTTCCTTTTTTCTTCTTTTCTTTTCTTTTCAGGGGCCTAGGGGCCGAGTGGTCTAGCTAGTTCGTCATGACTACTAATGATCACCAGCGTGTCAACACTGAGGCTGTGGGTTCGAATCTCACCTGTGGTGGGGCTGTTTGACTCAGATCTTAATTGAAAATGATTGCCAATTTTTCTACCGAAGGTCGATGTTACTCTCCGGGTGCTCCAGCTTCCTCAACCAATAAAAACTGGCCGCCGCGAAAAATCCAAATGTGCTGAAAACGGCGAAAAATCGCAACTAAACAAACAAAACTTTTCTTTTCTTTTCCTTTTTCTTTCTTTTTTTTTTTTTTTGGGGGGGGGGGGGGGGGGGTAAGGAGAGGGAGATCATCGTACTTTAAACGGTTTAATCCTGGAATGCCAACATCCTTTGGTCTTTTAATGAAATACAGGTAAACTTGGTTTATTCCTGGAATGTCAACCCTCTTTGATCTAATAATAGACATTTTACGAAATGGTATATACTCGACGCTGAGGTTGACAAATTAAACTTTAAATGTGGGGACTGTATCAAGACATGGTAAGATCTAAACCTTTGTATGATCCTAGACACGTCTTGTTTCATTTAAATTAAAATAATTTAACTAGTGTCTTCGGGTAACATTGAACATGTTAATCATTTTCTAATACCATTGTGTGTCATTATGAGAAGGAAATGGTACATTTTCTATGTGTGGTTTTTTTTCTTTTTTTTTTTTTTTTTTTTTTTTTGTTGTTGTTGTGTTTTGTTTTGTTTTTGTTTTGTTTTGTTTTGTTTTGTTTTTGTTTTTGTTTTTTTTTTTTTTTGGGGGGGGGGGGCTGAGTATACTTTTCTAGATTGATAATATTGTCAAAGTAAACCAGTTGAATTATTTTTATTACAGTTCTTAGAAAAGATCAATCTGTGGCTTCTCTACATTTTGTTAAACATGCACAATACATTTTTTTCTGTTTTACACACCTTTATTTACCCAATATGATTACGTGAGTTTTTTTGGTTGGCTTAGAAAGGAGAACCATGTAAGCTATGCCCATCACTGCACGTCTGTCGTCATACTTCATGGTCTTACTATTCTCATTTTCTCCCGAACAGGTTTGCAGATTAAAATAAAACTTTGAGGGAATGGTTTCTAGAAAGTCAAATACAAAACATCTTCATTAGGTGCTGTATAAATGACAAATACATTTTTTTGGGGGAATAGCAACAGGAGCTCTAGGCACGTCATGCACGTAGCTCATTGCAATTTTAGTGTTGAACTCTAGGACCCAATAAATGGGCTACTGTCTGAAGTTATAAAATCGTGGTTGGAGACCAGCGCACCTCGTAGGGCCCCACGCTCCATGGATAGGACTCTATTTTCCACTAGCAGGAATGCTTATTCTATACCTAGGGAACCCGGTTCTGTATACATGGGTTCTAGGCTCCATGGTTTCTGTGGAGCCCGCGTTATTCTCCTGACTGTTTGATTAAAAAAAAACAAGGAAAGGATGCGATGCCAGCGAATAACTAGTCACATTTTTACGGAACCCTGTTGGTCTTATACAAAGGTTTTTAAAGTGCACCACCAGAGAAGTAAAGTTTGCGCTAAAGATATAATGCTCAGCGTTAAATATCGCGATTAGTTCATTGCTGAAGAGGTAAACTCCAGTGATTCAAATGCTAAGAATAGCGCGATAGAAGGTGTATTTCAAATGTAGCACTGGAGATTCAAAACGTTCAGTACTAAAGATATACAGTCTTGTGCTGTATAAATGCAGACCAGCACTGAAGATGTAGAGTCAAGCGCTGTAGATATAACGTCCAATGCCGGAGAACAACAAAGTCCCAACGTTTTAGATATGCATAGTCAATTGCAGTAGATATAAAGTCGGGATCTGGAGATGTAGTTCCCTGCGCTGGACTTTATATCTACAGCGCTAGTCTTTACATCTTCAGTGATGGACTTAAAATCTTCAGCGCTTAATTTCAAAAACCAAAAACTGACCAACAGAAACCAATAGCGCTCTGTACATTTTACAGTTTCATAATAAGGAAAATTACAGTTTGGGTTAAAACGTAAAGTTATACAGAAATTAAAAAAAAAAGAAAATACATGCCTAGAAGGTATGTGACAAGGAGCGACTTTTCGAACATTTTGAAAAGCTGGTAAAACGGGTATTAAGACAATCTTTGCTGAAATTACAATTTGAAATGTTTTGAATCTAATGAATGCGTATATGATATTTTTTTAAGTATCCTCATTTTGTTCCTGAAAGCGTTTTTTCTATTAAAGACGAAAATATAGGCAAAAATAAAGGCAATGACAGGTTATGCTAACTGAACTTTATGAAAGTTCACATAAGTTCAAGATGCCATAACCGGGTCAAATGAATCAGAGGGAAAAGTAGAAAAAAACAAAGAATACGTTATAAAAGGGATATATTGAGAAACAAATATAATCCCGAAGACAAGAAAAAAAAAAAAAACAACGACAATCAATCGACAACTCCACACTCACACTATAGAAATAAATGAGAAATAACTCGGACCGTAAACTATAAAGTACATATATCTTTAATCTAAAAGGATTGAAAGTTATCTGTTTCTCTAAACCACGAGTCCTTGTGCACTTTTAACAGAAGATTCAATTTATAAATCTCTAAATATATTTTATGTTTTGAAACGACCCCCACAATTAAAGTATATACATGTACCATTTCATAACATGTCTAATGAAATAAGGGACCGGTCAATATTTATTGGGGGGTTGGGAATTATGCCTTCTTTAAAGAGTCTATGACAGTTCTGACAGTGATAATAACAATGATGATAATACTAATGATGAATACAGTAGTAATAGTAGTAGTATTGAAAGTGAAAGTGAAAGTGAAAGTGAAAGTGAAATTGAAATGGAATCTTATTTGCCTTCTTCAAGGAGGAGATCAGTTAAAATTCCAGACAAATTCAAAGACTACTATATGTGATCTATGTTAATCTGATAAAAATGAAGTTAAAGTCCGTTTGATTTATTCATAGATTAGATAGGACATATACTTATTTAGTAGATATTTCATGTAGAACATAGATTTTTTTAAGGGAGAAATATGAATTGCACCGGTCCCAACCCCCCAATAAATATTGACCGGTCCCTAAAGGTATAATTCTGTATTTTGTAAACGCCTCCCTCAACCTATGACACGGCATTAATTATAGACCTACCTATTTGTTACTAAATTGTCCAATGGTTTGTTTTATCTTTAATAAACCTCTTAGACATTTGTCGATAATAAAACGAGGTGTTATATCGTAATCCGACATATTAAATCTACCTTTTTTCTTCCAATCATCAATGGATTAAATCTTTATCGATTCTAACTTCTTTCAATGCCTTGTACAGAAGAAGCTGATTTATACATTTAACACTAGAACTTATTCTTCTTTTTTCTTAAACAAGAAATAGAAAACGGTGATGCTATCGTATACTCAATGAATTCTGAAGTTTTCTGATTGATGCCTCTATTATTCCAATAAATACCGATGTACCACGGATGTCAAGTACATGCCCTCTAAGTTAATTAGGCGAAATATCGTTCGATAAGTTGTCCGTCAAATAGTGCAGAATTCAATAGAGAAAACATCAGGACGGACGGAAAACTGCAGTGTTAATAACCGTTTAACAGCTACTTTTATTTAATACTGGACGAAGTTAGTAATATCCTGGATGACCGAGGATCTTATACATGTTTAAACCGTCAGGGATCTCGACACTCTGTCCATGTGATTAAGTAATTTTAAAATCAAGGATCCTCAACACTCATTTAGTTGATAAGGTATCTTTAATGTGCTCGTGTTGTAAGAAATCTTCAAACTACATCAAAGTTATAATATATCTTCATCATGTTTGTTGTATGAGTGATACGGTATGTCAGACATCACACTGATGCGGTATGTCAGATATCACACTTATACGGTATATCAGATATCACACTGATACGGTATGTCAGATATCACACTGCCTGTTAGATGATATCTTCTAACTGATTTCTCATTTGATTTGGGTATGAAATCTTAAAATGTGTTTGCACGTGTTGGATTGCTGAAACCATTTAAGAATAAAGGTATATAGACGAGTACATGTTCAATGTGTAATGACAATGGGATATATTTGAACAATCCTATCTCGTACTTTTTTAAAAATGTTATGATCATAGCTATTCACAGCTTTGTAAAAGGATAAATAAAACCGCGTTTAAGTTGTGTTATATAGTGATATATAATATACAGCCATCTGTCATGTCTGTAGAGCCTTTCTTTCAAATTGATATCAATAAATTTTACTCCCGTGTAGTGTATGTTCTGAAATTTAGCTTTTTATCTGAAATGTTTTCACCACAACATGTTTGGACAATTACGGGAAGAGTAACTATGTCATGTGAACAAAAATTATTTATGCTTTTACGTCTCACTTATAAATGAATAGCCAACTTACGCCAGGAGTTTGAAAAAACACATGTATCAGAAAAGGGAGACAACTGTGAATTTATTGTGATTTGTGTTTAAACAATCTTAACAGTAATGGATATATTTATGCCATTGTTTGCTGTAACTATATTGCTGACATCAGCTTTTGGAAATCCGTCACAATGTATTGGTAAGTTGGATTTTATTATTATTACTATCATTACAAATTTAAGTCTAGAATTTTCAGTTAAGTAGAGGTCAATAATATCGAAAATTCAGACAATTATAAAAAGAAAATGACTATGAAATTGCAAACAAAAATATTTCTTAAACCCATGTTCTAATAGTTTAACTCGGAGTCAAATAGCAACCATTTTAAGACGATACAACATAACTATTAACAAAAATATCAATTGATTTTTTTTCTGTATGAGAATAATTTCCAAATATTTAAAAATCTTTAACAAAAAATGTCCAATTGAATTTTTATCATTTTGCAGTACGTTTCAGAATGACTCCAAATTCTCTTTGGAAAATAAATAGTGTCTTAAATTTGAGTCCATTCTGAAAACAACCACACAGAATCTTTATCACAAATGTAAGTTAGAATCGTTAATTGGTTAAAAACTTTACGGCTTGTTACATTAACATCTGTTGCATTCAGTCATACCCAGAATGTCTTGGAGGAGATTATCGTCAAATTTTTTAGAACACTAAATAAATAAAACTATCAAAGACCAAAGTAAAGTTGAGTTTTACATTTCAGGTTTGGGGTACGATGGTGTGTTATAAGCACTGTGACTTTCTCAGTAAAACGAAATTACTTTTCTCCCATTCATGGTGTATTTCCACACTTCTTAGCCCAGTAGTTTCTCCAATTCATGGCGTATTTCCACACTTCTTAGCCCAGTAGTTTCCCCCATTCATGGTGTATTTCCACACTTCTTAGCCCAGTAGTTTCCCCCATTCATGGTGTATTTCCACACTTCTTAGCCCAGTAGTTTCCCCAATTCATGGTGTATTTCCACACTTCTTACCCCAGTAGTTTCTCCCATTCATGGTGTATTTCCACATTTCTTAGCCCAGTAGTTTCCCCAATTCATGGTGTATTTCCACACTTCTTAGCCCAGTAGTTAAACATTATCTTATTCCCACGGCGATTAAAGAATTCTCGTTGAATTTTCCCAACTCCTATTCACGGATTTTACGTTTATCGGAACGAAATGACGTCCATGTAAGCAAATTTTTGAGCAACGTCAAATAGATTCTCCTACAATTAACTCTAAGTTATGGCATTTCTCCACGCTCGATAGTTATATTTTAGATTTTAACACGCTCACTAAAGCTCGCGTGTTGAAAATAATAATAATAAAAAAAAACTATCTCGGGTGGAGAAATTCCATAACTCACTCGTACAACAATGTACTCGAAGGAGCGTCTATATTTAACACAGGGTAATGTCCATTCGTCGGTATTTAATTACAATGTACTTCATTATTAAACTGACCGATTTCTGTCTCACAAAAGGGCCCATTTATCCTCAGTTAGATTTTACGCCTTACAAGAACTGACACCACACAGGGGTAGAACCTTTACTGAATTGTATACGTTTATATTGTGAAGGGTACCATTAACGGAGTAGGACAGGAGGTATTCTATCATCAGATAACTTTGATACTTAGGTTCAACCGCCTCGGTGGTCTCCGCGCGTGGTAGCGTGCTCGACTCGAGTGCAAAGGTCACGGGTTTGATCCCCAGTCGGGTCATGTTAATAAGTCCGAGTGCGATGATATGTCTTCCTGCAGACAGTTACCTCGGGAGCTAGCACGTCTCAGTGTGTTGGTCAAGTACCAAGCGGGGATCATATTCATATCAACATGTTTTCGTCCTGATAATTATGCACCTTATGGTTGCCACTGGACGTTAAAC
The DNA here is from genome assembly GCA_028015205.1 of Mytilisepta virgata. Classification (NCBI taxonomy): domain Eukaryota; kingdom Metazoa; phylum Mollusca; class Bivalvia; order Mytilida; family Mytilidae; genus Mytilisepta; species Mytilisepta virgata. Next base: position 1,761,138 of record CM051513.1, read on the forward strand.
AATAATTCATCCATCCATTAAATTAATAATAAAACTGTTAACAGGAAAGATCCATGATAAAATACCAGACAAATATCGAAAATAGTTAATTTATTAATTTTTAAAACAAAATTAATACGGTCATTGTTAATACTTTTGAATTATAAAAAGCTAGTTTTCAAATAATATCAAATGTATCGAAGCTTTTAAATGACACATATAACACGTGTATATGTATACTGTCTGACTTATAATTTCATTTACATAAATTTTGTGAAAACTGAGGAAATCTAATTCAGGAGCAAAAATTGTTCTTGTTAGTGGCAAAATATGTAGTGTTAAATAGATTAATACACGATCCTTTTTTCAAATTGCTCTTGTAATCAGCCCTCGGCTGATATCGGCCCCGAGGGCTTTGGCTGATAACAAGGGCAATATGAAAAAGGCCATATATAAATCTATAAATATCATTTTCTCTTTTAAATTTAAAGAGCTAACTTCAATGTGATTGACCTATTCTTAAATTAGATAAATGTAAACTGTCAATAGTTCTGATTTTTTTAAAAACATTTAATATTTATTGCATCGTTTGTATCGATTTAGTATCCTTTTGCCTAAGATATTTGTATGAAGTATTTGATTTCGGTGTAATAGAAAACTAAAGATTTATTCAGTCCATACGTATTGGTACTCTTAAAATAAAACAAATATCTTTCCCTAATATGGTCTTACAATATGGTAGATGTGTAGGTATATTCCGGAACTACTTATCTAGTGTAAGTTTGTGCGGGGGGTTCTTAGTAACGTCAAGAGTGATGTTTTGACTGTAAAAAATGGCAAAATTCTTTAATCTTAGCAAACAATGAAAAGATCGTATTTTCGGGTTATAGGTAAAATGTTTAAGGATGTTCGCCGCCCAGTTTCAAAATAACAAGCTTTTCATAAGACTGGTAAATATTGATAGTGGATCAATAAAGGAACTAAAGGAACGAAAATAATATAGGCCCGTGTGCTCATTTTCGAGATATAAGCCATTTGAAATTAGCGCGAAAAATATGCTTTCTTGATTTTACATAGCTTTATCATTGACAAGTTTTATTTCTCAAAAACCATTAAATAATAACAAGGATTTTATAAGATATTTTTACAAATGGCTTATTATTCTGCATACAAAAGATTTATCAAAAGAAAAAATGGGTGTTAGCGGGAAAAATAATTTATGGCATTCAAATGGATAAAACCAGATGATTCTTAACATCTGACAAAAATTCAAAAACACGACCAGCAAAATCCTTAAGAAAACAATACATTAATTGTACAGATTTATTTAGAATATGGCTGTCAGATATCGTTATAAAACTAAACGCTACTAAATATTTTAACAGTGACCCTCTCTAAATTATCTAACAGTGACCCTCTCTAAATGTTTTAACAGTGCCCTCTCTAATTTTTTTAACAGTGACCCTCTCTAGATGTTTTAACAGTGACCCTCTCTAAATGTTTTAACAGTGACTCTCTCTAAATTTATAAATATTTTAACAGTGACCCTCTCCAAATGTTTTAACAGTGACCCTCTCTTTATATTTGAACAGTGACCCTCTGTAAGTGTTTTAACAGTGACCCTCTCTAAATATTTTAACAGTGACCCTCTCTAAATATTTTAACAGTGACCCTCGCTAAATGTTTTAACAGTGACCCTCTCTTTATATTTGAACAGTGACCCTCTGTAAGTGTTTTAACAGTGACCCTTTCTAAATATTTTAACAGTGACCCTCTCTAAATATTTTAACAGTGACCCTCTCTAAATGTTTTAACAGTGACCCTCTCTAAATGTTTTAACAGTGCCCTATCTAAATATTTTAACAGTGACCCTCTCTAAATGTTTTAACAGTGACCCTCTCTAAATATTTTAACAGTTACCCTCTCTAAATGTTTTAACAGTGCCCTATCTAAATATTTTAACAGTGACCCTCTCTAAATATTTTAACAGTGACCCTCTCTAAATCTTTTAAACAGTGCCCTATCTAAATTTTTTAACTGTGACCCTCTCTAAATGTTTTAACAGTGACCCTCTCTAAATTTTTTAACAGTGACCCTCTCTAAATGTTTTAACAGTGACCCTCTCTAAATTTTTTAACAGTGACCCTCTTTAAATGTTTTAACACTGCCCTATCTAAATATTTTAACAGTGACCCTCTCTAAATGTTTTAACAGTGACCCTCTCTAAATATTTTAACAGTGACCCTCTCTACATGTTTTAACAGTGACCCTCTCTAGATGTTTTAACAGTGACCCTCTCTAAACGTTTAAACAGTGCCCTATCTAATTTTTTTAACAGTGACCCTCTCTAAATGTTTTAACAGTGACCCTCTCTAAATATTTTAACAGTGACCCTTTCTAAATGTTTTAACAGTGACCCTCTCTAAATGTTTTAACAGTGACCCTTTCTTTATATTTGAACAGTGACCCTCTCTAAATGTTTTAACAGTGACCCTCTCTAAATGTTTTAACAGTGACCCTCTCTAAATGTTTTAAAATGCCCTATCTAAATTTTTTTAACAGTGACCCTCTCTAAATGTTTTAACAGTGACCCTCTCTAAATATTTTAACAGTGACCCTTTCTAAATGTTTTAACAGTGACCCTCTCTAAATGTTTTAACAGTGACCCTTTCTTTATATTTGAACAGTGACCCTCTCTAAATGTTTTAACAGTGACCCTTTCTTTATATTTGAACAGTGACCCTCTCTAAATGTTTTAACAGTGACCCTCTCTAAATGTTTTAACAGTGACTCTCTCTAAATATTTTAACAGTGGCCCCCTCTAAATGTTTTAACAGTGACCCTCTCTAAATGTTTAAACAGTGATCCCCTCTACATGTTTTAACAGTGACCCTCTCTAAATATTTTAACAGTGACCCTTTCTAAATGTTTTAGCAGTGAACCTCTCTAAATATTTTAACAGTGACCCTCTCTAAAGGTTTTAACAGTGACCCTCTCTAAATGTTTTAAAAGTGACCCTCTCTAAGTGTTTTAACAGTGACCCTCTCTAAATATTTTAACAGTGGCCCTCTCTAAATGTTTTAACAGTGGCCCTCTCTACATGTTTTAACAGTGACCCTCTCTAGATGTTTTAACAGTGACCCTCTCTGAACGTTTAAACAGTGCCCTATCTAAATTTTTTAACAGTGACCCTCTCTAAATGTTTTAACAGTGACCCTCTCTAAATATTTTAACAGTGACCCTCTCTAAATGTTTTAACACTGCCCTATCTAAATTTTTTAACAGTGACCCTCTCTAAATGTTTTAACAGTGACCCTCTCTAAATATTTTAACAGTGACCCTTTCTAAATGTTTAAACAGTGACCTCTCTAAATGTTTTAACAGTGACCCTCTCTAAATGTTTTAACAGTGACCCTCTCTAAAAGTTTTAACAGTGACTCTCTCTAAATATTTTAACAGTGGCCCCCTCTAAATGTTTTAACAGTGACCCTCTTTAAATGTTTAAACAGTGATCCCCTCTACATGTTTTAACAGTGACCCTCTCTAAATATTTTAACAGTGACCCTCTCTAAATGTTTTAACAGTTACCCTCTCTAAATGTTTTCACACTGCCCTATCTAAATTTTTTAACAGTGACCCTCTCTAAACGTTTAAACAGTGCCCTATCTAAATTTTTTAACAGTGACCCTCTCTAGATGTTTTAACAGTGACCCTCTCTAAACGTTTAAACAGTGCCCTATCTAAATTTTTTAACAGTGACCTTCTCTAAATGTTTTAACAGTGACCTCTCTAAATATTTTAACAGTGACCCTCTCTAAATGTTTAAACAGTGACCCCCTCTACATGTTTTAACAGTGACCCTCTCTAAATATTTTAACAGTGACCCTCTCTAAATGTTTAAACAGTGATCCCCTCTACATGTTTTAACAGTGACCCTCTCTAAATATTTTAACAGTGACCCTCTCAACATGTTTTAACAGTGACCCTCTCTATATGTTTTAACAGTGACCCTCTCTAAATGTTTTAACACTGCCCTATCTAATTTTTTTAACAGTGACCCTCTCTAAATGTTTTAACAGTGACCCTCTCTAAATATTTTAACAGTGACCCTCTCTAAATGTTTAAACAGTGATCCCCTCTACATGTTTTAACAGTGACCCTCTCTAAATATTTTAACAGTAACCCTCTCTAGATGTTTTCACACTGCCCTATCTAAATTTTTTAACAGTGACCCTCTCTAAACTTTTAAACAGTGCCCTATCTAAATTTTTTAACAGTGACCCTTTCTAAATATTTTAACAGTGACCCTCTCTAAATGTTTTAACAGTGACCCTCTCTAAAAGTTTTAACAGTGACTCTCTCTAAATATTTTAACAGTGGGCCCCTCTAAATGTTTTAACAGTGACCCTCTCTAAATGTTTAAACAGTGATCCCCTCTACATGTTTTAACAGTGACCCTCTCTAAATATTTTAACAGTGACATTCTCTAAATGTTTAAACAGTGATCCCCTCTACATGTTTTAACAGTGACCCTCTCTAAATATTTTAACAGTGACCCTCTCTAAATGTTTAAACAGTGATCCCCTCTACATGTTTTAACAGTGACCCTCTCTAAATATTTTAACAGTAACCCTCTCTAGATGTTTTAGCAGTGACCCTCTCTAAATATTTTAACAGTGACCCTCTCTAAATATTTTAACAGTGGCCCTCTCTAAATGTTTTAACAGTGATCCTCTCTAAATATTTTAACAGTGGCCCTCTCTAAATATTTTAACAGTGACCCTCTATAAATATTTTAACAGTGACCCTCTCTAGATGTTTTAACAGTGACCCTCTCTGAACGTTTAAACAGTGCCCTATCTAAATTTTTTAACAGTGACCCTCTCTAAATGTTTTAACAGTGACCCTCTCTAAATATTTTAACAGTTACCCTCTCTAAATGTTTTAACACTGCCCTATCTAAATTTTTTAACAGTGACCCTCTCTAAATGTTTTAACAGTGACCCTCTCTAAATATTTTAACAGTGACCCTTTCTAAATGTTTTAACAGTGACCCTCTCTAAATGTTTTAACAGTGACCCTCTCTAAATATTTTAACAGTGACCCTCTCTAAACGTTTAAACAGTGCCCTATCTCAATTTTTTAACAGTGACCCTCTCTAAATGTTTTAACAGTGACCCTCTCTAAATATTTTAACAGTGGCCCTCTCTAAATGTTTTAACAGTGATCCTCTCTAAATATTTTAACAGTGGCCCTCTCTAAATATTTTAACAGTGGCCCTCTCTAAATATTTTAACAGTGACCCTCTCTAGATGTTTTAACAGTGACCCTCTCTGAACGTTTAAACAGTGCCCTATCTAAATTTTTTAACAGTGACCCTCTCTAAATGTTTTAACAGTGACCCTCTCTAAATATTTTAACAGTTACCCTCTCTAAATGTTTTAACACTGCCCTATCTAAATTTTTTAACAGTGACCCTCTCTAAATGTTTTAACAGTGACCCTCTCTAAATATTTTAACAGTGACCCTTTATAAATGTTTTAACAGTGACCCTCTCTAAATGTTTTAACAGTGACCCTCTCTAAATATTTTAACAGTGACCCTCTCTAAACGTTTAAACAGTGCCCTATCTCAATTTTTTAACAGTGACCCTCTCTAAATGTTTTAACAGTGACCCTCTCTAAATATTTTAACAGTGACCCTTTCTAAATGTTTTAACAGTGACCCTCTCTAAACGTTTAAACAGTGCCCTATCTAAATTTTTTAACAGTGACCCTCTCTAAATATTTTAACAGTGACCCTCTCTAGATGTTTTAACAGTGACCCTCTCTAAAAGTTTTAACAGTGACTCTTTCTAAATATTGTAATAGTGGCCCCCTCTAAATGTTTTAACAGTGACCCTCTCTAAATGTTTAAACAGTGATCCCCTCTACATGTTTTAACAGTGACCCTCTCTAAATATTTTAACAGTGACCCTCTCAACATGTTTTAACAGTGACCCTCTCTATATGTTTTAACAGTGACCCTCTCTAAATGTTTTAACACTGCCCTATCTAATTTTTTTAACAGTGACCCTCTCTAAATGTTTTAACAGTGACCCTCTCTAAATATTTTAACAGTGACCCTCTCTAAATGTTTAAACAGTGATCCCCTCTACATGTTTTAACAGTGACCCTCTCTAAATATTTTAACAGTAACCCTCTCTAGATGTTTTCACACTGCCCTATCTAAGTTTTTTAACAGTGACCCTCTCTAAACTTTTAAACAGTGCCCTATCTAAATTTTTTAACAGTGACCCTTTCTAAATATTTTAACAGTGACCCTCTCTAAATGTTTTAACAGTGACCCTCTCTAAAAGTTTTAACAGTGACTCTCTCTAAATATTTTAACAGTGGGCCCCTCTAAATGTTTTAACAGTGACCCTCTCTAAATGTTTAAACAGTGATCCCCTCTACATGTTTTAACAGTGACCCTCTCTAAATATTTTAACAGTGACCCTCTCTAAATGTTTAAACAGTGATCCCCTCTACATGTTTTAACAGTGACCCTCTCTAAATATTTTAACAGTAACCCTCTCTAGATGTTTTAGCAGTGACCCTTTCTAAATATTTTAACAGTGACCCTCTCTAAATATTTTAACAGTGGCCCTCTCTAAATGTTTTAACAGTGATCCTCTCTAAATATTTTAACAGTGGCCCTCTCTAAATATTTTAACAGTGACCCTCTATAAATATTTTAACAGTGACCCTCTCTAGATGTTTTAACAGTGACCCTCTCTGAACGTTTAAACAGTGCCCTATCTAAATTTTTTAACAGTGACCCTCTCTAAATGTTTTAACAGTGACCCTCTCTAAATATTTTAACAGTTACCCTCTCTAAATGTTTTAACACTGCCCTATCTAAATTTTTTAACAGTGACCCTCTGTAAATGTTTTAACAGTGACCCTCTCTAAATATTTTAACAGTGACCCTTTCTAAATGTTTTAACAGTGACCCTCTCTAAATGTTTTAACAGTGACCCTCTCTAAATATTTTAACAGTGACCCTCTCTAAACGTTTAAACAGTGCCCTATCTCAATTTTTTAACAGTGACCCTCTCTAAATGTTTTAACAGTGACCCTCTCTAAATATTTTAACAGTGGCCCTCTCTAAATGTTTTAACAGTGATCCTCTCTAAATATTTTAACAGTGGCCCTCTCTAAATATTTTAACAGTGGCCCTCTCTAAATATTTTAACAGTGACCCTCTATAAATATTTTAACAGTGACCCTCTCTAGATGTTTTAACAGTGACCCTCTCTGAACGTTTAAACAGTGCCCTATCTAAATTTTTTAACAGTGACCCTCTCTAAATGTTTTAACAGTGACCCTCTCTAAATATTTTAACAGTGACCCTTTATAAATGTTTTAACAGTGACCCTCTCTAAATGTTTTAACAGTGACCCTCTCTAAATATTTTAACAGTGACCCTCTCTAAACGTTTAAACAGTGCCCTATCTCAATTTTTTAACAGTGACCCTCTCTAAATGTTTTAACAGTGACCCTCTCTAAATATTTTAACAGTGACCCTTTCTAAATGTTTTAACAGTGACCCTCTCTAAACGTTTAAACAGTGCCCTATCTAAATTTTTTAACAGTGACCCTCTCTAAATATTTTAACAGTGACCCTCTCTAGATGTTTTAACAGTGACCCTCTCTAAAAGTTTTAACAGTGACTCTTTCTAAATATTGTAATAGTGGCCCCCTCTAAATGTTTTAACAGTGACCCTCTCTAAATGTTTAAACAGTGATCCCCTCTACATGTTTTAGCAGTGAACTTCTCTAAATATTTTAACAGTGGCCCTCTCTACATGCTTTAACAGTGACCCTCTCTAGATGTTTTAACAGTGACCCTCTATAAACGTTTAAACAGTGCCCTATCTAAATTGTTTTAACAGTTACCCTCTCTAAATGTTTTAGCAGTGCCCTCTCTAAATTTTTTAACAGTGACCCTCTCTAAACGTTTTAACAGTGCCCTCTCTAAATTTTTTAACAGTTTTCCTCTCTAAATATTTTAACAGTGACCTCTCTAAATGTTTTAACAGTGACCCTCTCTAAATATTTTAACAGTGACCCTCTCTAAATATTTTAACAGTGACCCTCTCTAAATGTTTTAACAGTGACCCTCTCTAAAATTTTAACAGTGACCCTCTCTATATCTTTTAACAGTGACTGTCTCTAAATGGTTTGTAAGTGACCATCTCTTAATGTTTTAACAGTGACCCTCTCTAAATGTTTTGTATAATTGAAGATGGCTGGGACATTTATCTGTGTTGAAGGCCTCTAAAACCGAAGAAAGGCGATAAATTGACTCTCTGTTTCGTGTTATCGTTGTGGATTTTGTATCCGTTATTTGTGGAAACTCATGTCATATTATTGTTTATTTCTTAATATTTACTTTTTGGTATTGCAGGTAAGGAATAATTTGAACACAGGCAGTTTCCAAAATTTCGTGTAAAAGGCAGAATTCAATATTACCCGAACTCAAACTATGGTACAAACACTTGTGTTTGCGCTATGCAAATTGTCTGCACGTACATTTTGAGTAAACACATATATTCTAATGTATAATTACCCATCTATTTATCCGTGATACTATTTTTTTTAATATATTGACGATAAGCATTTATATAACAAATATTAAGATACTCCAGAAACATCTGTTGTCAAATTGCTGTTTTGATTTAAATTTTACACAGCTCAACACAATCGTAATAATGAGGAATAATACAGTCCGGGGGTAACTTCCTATTTAACCTATACGGAATGTGAGTAAAATTTGGGTGGGTTGTTATAATTTTTTGGTATTAATTCGGGTTGTATTTACACAAACTAAAGTGCTATTCAATTCCTCAGATATTTGTATAAAAAACATCAGTATTAGTTCGGGTGTGCTTTTTCGAGATAGCTGATATTCGGGTAGGTATTTCATCAAAATCATTGTTTTCCGGTATATTATTGACAATTATTCTAGTATTTGCTCGGTTATCTTTTCTTAAGACATTTCCGCACATCTCCGTCAAAAATCCAGTGAGCCCCCTCTCTCCCCCCTCCCGCGGGAATACACTGCTATCCACAGTGTACGGTGAAATATAAGTAAGAGTTACATGGTATGCCGTCAAACTCCACACAGCAACTACCATTCGGTAAACCTCTATTATAAATAAAGATAATAACCAAATTACCAAACTCCAAGGAAGCTGTCAAAAGGATTAATAAAGTTGGGGGGGGGGGGGGTAGTCCATATATAACAGGCAAAACCAAGGCAAGTGCTGGAGAAGTGGAAATAAGCGTAACCGTCCTAACTTGGTACAGGTTTTTATGATAGAAATGGTGGGTTAAACCAGGTTTCACGGCGCACTAAACCTCCCGCTTCCATTACGCTTAAATGGATTCAGGTATATTGCAATATAAACATGTAGCGTAAATTCGCTACCGAACGGTCGGTAAAATCAGTAGTCAAAACAGAACAAAACATATATGTTGAAGGTATTACGAAAATCCATCTTTTATAATCATCTTAACGGAAACAGAGGTATGATGTCCCCTTGACATTTTACTCCATATCAGTTCTCTTCCATATCTGTATAATAATATTTATCCAACAATAAAATACCCTTTTCAAAATTATTTACAGATACTTTGTCTGGATTGGCTAACATGTCGGCTGAGCATAAACTGATGTATAACCTGATGGCTGGATACGAAAAGTCAGTGAGACCTGTTCTGAACTCCTCGGACGCCGTCACTATTAGACTAGGTCTGGCTCTAACACAAATTCTTGACTTGGTAAGTAATGATCGTTATCATTAAACGCTATTTAAACCTTTACTTATCTCTTAATAGACTTGAATATCTGATAAATATTTGACTTGGATCTGTTAAATAAAATCAGAAATATTTCTTTTTATTTCAGGACAAACAGCAATCGTTTCTCACTTTTTTCTGGATAATTTCACTTACAAATGCCTATACAAATATTCAAATTTTTCCACTTGCACCGTTAATGTATGGATGTTTTATCATAATTTCATAAATGATAATAGGTTTTCACGCGAGTTCAAAATGAAGACTGGAAATCTTCAACAAGTTTTGTCAATTCACGTCTTTCCCAAGTGGAACGCAGTGGAACTAGGTCAAAGACGGTGAATTTAAAAAACTTGTTGAAGATTTTCCAGTTCTTAATTTTTGAACGAATGTAAGTACTTATTTCTTCCGTAAAAAGGAGGGTTTTAGGCCTCGCTTTCTGTATGAACATCCGAAAAGGTATAGTAACGTTACGTTTGATTGGTCAAGAGTCACAATAAACGAATGTATTAAGGCTTCTCATTGGACGTCATACCGAATGAAGACGAGCGCACGTGAAGTCGACTTTACTCTGTCGTCTCAACTCGAAAATGACCATTTACGGAAGAATGGAAGCTATCCGTCGTTTGATTCTGAAATATGTATTTTTTGACGTGGTTACATGTATGATATGAAAAGTAAAGGGTATACGTTTCCAAATGTTTCGGTTTTAATGCTGCTTGAAATGCGTCGTATACAGCATAGTATAAATTTATTATATATAATATTAGTATCTTTGGATTGTTATTTTGAAACTCCTGGGATGATGCCTCTGCTGGTGGACCATAGGTCCCCGAAGATATTCGCGAACCCAGTCGTCAGACTTGTCTGACATGATTATTCATTGATTTGTTACAGAAATTACCAGTATTAAGCAAAATTCAAAAATAATAGAAAAACTAAGGGTTCATTCCTTGTATTGCACATGGTAGAACTCCTTAGCTGAAATTTGGCTTCCTATTTCGGTATTTTTGGTTGAGTACTTCTTGTTTAATATAAGTGTGGTTTTTGGACTTCCAAATATTTCGGTTTTAATGCTGCTGATGAGAAGTAACTCCTTGAAATGCGTCGTATACAGCATAGTATAAATTTACTATATCTAATATTCGTTAGTAAGTAACTGTAGTGTTGGCATTAGAATTATAAATAATCCCAGGCGCCATCTTGCTGCAGTCGGTAATTAATAAGCAACAACTCACCAGAAAATGAAGTACTAAACAATCCTTTATTTCCTAACAAAAGAAATCTCACTCTAGAAATGCAATATTACAATATATACTTTTAGGATGAGAAGAATCAGGTTCTTACGACAAATGTCTGGATGGAAGTGGTAAGTTGTCAATGGACAGAGTCCCAGATAATTATTTTTTCGAATCGGGGGTAAATACGTCCATGTTTTTAAGAGAGATGAGTATTTAATCTCCAAACAGCAGGATCAAAGGGTAAAATTAAAAACAAAAGAGTAAAATGCATCTTAAGTGTTACCAGACTGACTCATTATACAGTGAATGTTGTTTTCACGCACATTAACAGGGTTTATCAACACTCATTCCTTATGACCTGTGTACGTACTAACATTTGTCCTATACATGCCGACCTCTGAATACATGTTGTATTTTGGATACCATCAAAGGGCAGAAGCAAGCACTTTGTGATGAAGAGAAACCTTTCAAGCCTTATGACACAATAATGCAGCTTACAGGTAAATAAATATGTAAGCAATGACACTTCGAATTCCGAAACCTGGGCGTAGTGGATTCGGACTAGGTGTAACTTTCAAGGCCAGCCGTATCTGTCATTTTTCAATGCGTAAATGAAAAATGTTATCTGAGGTTCTGAGGGGAAACCATCCAGGTACTTAGTGTCCGTCTTATGGCTGATAGTATGGCGTTTAAAAGGCAATAAACAACAAACCGGACACAAAAGGTCAACAATAATTATCAATTAATGCCATGCGATTTAGAGAGCATTAGACAAACATTAACATATAAAACTAAACAAAAATCAAATATATAAACACTAGAGTAATAATAGTCTGTATTTGTACAGACATTTAACAGTAGTTGGGTTTTTACACAAACATGTCACCTTATCTAGGGTTAGAAAAGCCTTATCATGGTCCATACTTATAGGTGTTGCATGTTTTTATTGATGAATACGTAACTAGTATACACCCCAGCTTTACTTTAAGACAGACACACTGCGTCCTATGGGGATAACTATTACTGAATAAAGTTCGAAACTTTTTGGAGTGTACGAGAAATTAATCCACGTATTATTTGAAAATGATATAACAAAGCTGGTGGACAGGTTATTTGTGATAATATCTCAAATAGTGTTGAAACTGAGAGACATTATTAACAAATGTATTTATATACCAGAATACTGCTAAACTTAATGCTCAACTTCAGATTAATAATTATATAGGTCGACTATAAATTAACCTTGTTGCATAACATCTAGTTTTATACCTGTTCAAACATTTAGTTGCTATGTTTTGATATGATGCGTCATTTTAAATTCAGGAATGGTACGATCAGAAATTACGCTGGAATCCTGACAACTATGATGGAGTAACAAGTCTGAGACTTCCCTGTGATCGCCTATGGCTACCTGATGTTGTCTTGTATAACAGGTTAAGTTATTATAATAGGGATTATATAGGTTAAGGCTTCCTCTGGCCTTCATCTGTTCTTCTTATACTGTAACATGGTGTTAGTGGTGAATAATAAAAATATTACGTTTCAGTATATGTTGTACATAGGAAAATTTAAACTCTCCTCTTCATTAAGCACATGTATATTTGTTCTTTTCTAGACATCAGTAGAACATTTGAAAGCCGCACAGGCACAAAGGGTACGTGTCATGTATTTTACACCATTTCACAAGATGGAGGATACTGCGAACGTAAATAATCAGTTGTTTAACAAAGAGGACAAATATACCTAAGCTTCTCCGGAAGGGTAAGCAGTTCCTGCTCCGTATACGGCATCCGTCGGGAAGTCCAACAAAGTAGATCCGGTGGTGGGTACAAATGTTACGACAGTGGGAACAGATCCAATATCATCTCAGATATTCGAACATAGTAACGGTCAATCAATTCATGATGACGACCGTAAAATTTCATAAGTGATGACATCAACTTATTCCTGATAAAACCCTGATTAAGAAGCTTTTTTGACAGCAGAAATCCTTTTTGTCGACAGTCACGGTAATTCACGCATGCCATTTATTATCGGATAAGCTGAGAAACGTAGAAGCCATATGCAGGTGATGCTGGTATATTACTACGTGTGAAGGGAAAGTTAAATGCTTGAATTTGCTATTTCACCTTTGTAGCTGTGTGTTTTATACTTTATAAAGTTAGCCCGTACATTTAATTTCAGCGTCCGCTTCATAGATGATGTTTTATTACTCAAAAATTTACGCTTTGGGGATTTCTTGCATCTTATCTATACCAATGAGCTCGCAATTGAAGATACCATAGACACTGCCAAGTCTGCATCTTATTGTAATCTTCACCTCGAAATTGACACCAGAGGAAGGCTAAACACAAAACTTATGACAGACGGGATGACTTAGAATTTCCAATCGTCAACTTCCCATTTTTTAGCGGCAACATTCCAGAAGCTCCGGCGTATGGAGTGTATATTTCACAACTCATACGTTATTCCAGAGCTTGTGATATATACATTGACTTCCTATACAGAGCCCGGCTCATGACAGAAAAGTTGCCCAGATAGGGGTAGGTTGCTCCTAAGTTGGAGTCATCCTTATTAAACTTTTATGGACTTCATCATGACTTGGTTGACAGGTACGTAAGTACTGTTTCCCAAATGAAAATGGACCTGTTCCATTGAAGCTTTCCCTTCCTCACACCGGATTTGATATAGGCAGCATGGAGGGTGTCCTGCAGGAAGCAGAGACTGCTTACTTTTCCGAATCACCTGAGTCTACCATAGGTTTTTGGTGGGGTCCATGTTCATATGTTTTTAGTTTTTAATTGTAGTGCCTGTATTGTTTTTGTATTTTCTTCGTTGTTCTCCAGAGTTTGTCAGTTGTTTAGATTTTCCCCTCCTTCGAATATCCCTTTGGTATTGATTGACTTTACTTATAATAATTTAGTACTTAGCAATAGAATTACCACATTTCACACAAACGTATAGCTGCATGTTTATCTATAGTTATCATATTTTATATTGTGAAATAAGTTAATATTTAGTCAAAGAAATAACACATTTCAGACTACACTGTACAAGGCTGTAGCTGTATATAATCATCAGATGTTATACTGTATAGGAAGGTAATATTCAATCAAAGTAATAATACAGTTCAGACTACACTATAGCTGTTTGTAGTTATCAGATGTTATACTATTTAATAATTTGGTGGTTGGTGAGACCTCATCTGTTTTTGCTGAATATCTGCTGTTAGTTTTAAAGAATTTGTTTATATTTGTAGTGTAGATGATTATACATCAGGTTATATGCCAAGTTTAGCCATGGTTTTTAATACCAGCAGAGTGTTCTGGGGACCGGTAGTTAGATTCAGGAGTTCCTGTAAGATAGACATAACTTATTTCCCATTTGATGACCAGATTTGCAGACTTAAACTAGGATCCTGGGCATACCATGGTCTAGAGGTAATAAACTATGATGATGAGCATTCAATTGTCTAGAGATAATAATCTTGGATCCTGGGCATACCATGGTCTGGAGGTAATAAACTAGGATCCTGGGCATTTCATGGTCTAGAGTTAATAAAGTAGGATCATGGGCATACCAAGGTCTGGAGTTAATAAACTTTCATCCAGGGATACCATGGTCTAGAGGTACTAAACTTGGATCATAGGCATAACATATTCGCATGGTTATATACTTGGATCCTGGGCATAGCATGGTCTAAATGTAATAAACTAGGATTTTTGGCATAACACGGTCTACAGGTAATGGTTATATACTTGGATCCTGGGCATAGTATGGTCTAAAGGTAATAAACTAGGATTTTGGGCATAACATGGTTTACAGGTAATAAACTTGGATCATGGGCATACCAATGTCTAGAGTTAATAAACTTGGACCGTGAGCATACCATGGTCGAGAGATATTGGTCTGGAGGTAATTAACTTGGATCCTTGGCATATAATGGTCAAGAGTTAATAAACTTGGATCCTTGGCATACCATGGTCTACAGGTAATTAACATGGATCCTTGGCATACCATGGTCTACAGGTAATTAACATGGATCCGTGGCATATTATGGACTACAGGTAATATATTTGGATCTTGGGCATAATAATGTTCAGTGGTAAAAAACTAGGATCCTTGGCATGCCGTGGTATATAGGTTATATAATTGGAATATTATGGACTACATGTAATATGTTGGAATATTGGGCATATAATGGCCTAGCGGTAATAAACTAGGATCCTAAGCATACAATGGTCTAGATTTAATAAACTAGAGTCCTGGACAAACTATGGTCTACGGTTAATATAAATAAAGCTAGTTTACTACTTAAATAGAAGATGAACTGACTTTGGATGCCGTATTGGTATTTTGAAGTATTATATCAAGACAAAAATTTCTTGGACAGATACATCGTCCATTCCACAGTTTATTTCTACAAATTTTTAGACTATTGTTTTGGTCTTCAACATATTAGACCTTGGGCACAACGGACGAGTCGTAAATAGACGAAATGTGCACATTTTGTGCATCAAAACAGGTTTCAAAGATTCCTATTGTATTCAGAAAAATTGCTTTGAGTATTACTCTGCATTATGAGAACTTTGGTACGTAAAATCACTTGTATTATTTATATAAATATTTCAAATACTGTTTAAATTTATAGAAATTACTCTTTATTTTAAGTAGTAGTTTTATTAAAAGTTTGTTTTTGGAATGTTGTTATAACATATAAAATGTTTATTTATCAGAAACAAAGGATTTCAAACCCTACTGCATGACCACTAATGTATATCATCCACACAATAATTGAACATGACAAACTGACAATAACACCAACTGAAAATTTTCTGACAAATTTTTGCTCAGATCAAATATTCAGAAGTTTCATATAGGCTTTGAGCACAATTGATCAGTCGTAAAATATCGTTACGCCTGATTGGTCAAACGGTATGAAAAAAGAATTCTGATTGGACGCCACAACAGTTGGAGATCGATTGGTATCAAAGAATTTGATATAATTGGAATTCGACAATGTATTCCTTTTTCAGGTAAACATAACGAACAGATCTGACACTATTGATTTATCTAATCTGGTAGATAACGGTGAATGGGAGCTTATCCACGTAGAAGTCAAACGAAATGTCATTTTTTACAGCTGTTGCACGGAACCCTTTCCGGATGTGACGTTTTTCGTACATCTGAGGAGACGTGTGAAATATTATTTTATGAACATTATCATACCATGTATCATCCTATCCTTCCTATGTATTTCCGGTTTTCTACTTCCACCGGAAAGTGGAGAGAAAATAACTCTTGGATTATCTGTTCTACTGACAATTACAGTCTTTATGTTAATGGTAGCAGACAAAATGCCTTCTACGTCAGAGTCAATATCAGTTATAAGTATGTATGTTAGTACTTAGTTCTCTGGGCGTCATAGGATATATTACGACGGGGGAGAGGTAACTCCCTATATAAACCTATACGGAGATGTGCGGAAAATTTGGGTGGGTTTTTCATGATTTTTGGTATTAATTCAGTGCATGCTTTTAAAAACTAATATTTATTTGGGTTGTATTTACAAAAACTTTGAGTGCTATTCAGTCCCTTGTATATAAACATCAGTATTTGTTCACGTGTGCTTTTTCGAGATGGCTATTTTTCGGGTAGGTTTTTTCATCAAAATTATTTTTTCCGGTATATTATCGACATGTATTTTAGTATTTGCTCGGGTATCTTTTCTTAGGCCATTTCCGTACACCCCGTCAAAAATATAGAGAGTTACCCCCCGGGATTAGTACTTAGCTCTATGGGCGTCATAGGATATATTACAGTATTATATCGACTTTTATCGTATATAAAGCGTATAGAGGCTTTTACTATATAAAGCATCTTTAACAAGAAAAAGCATCTTTCCTTAACGTATTTTCCCTATTAGAATATTTCTGATATTAGAATTGAAATAGTTCAAAGGTGTGATAGTGTTGTGCCAGAATAAAATGTATTTATTTTTGTTGTATTATCATAGATTTTTTTAATGGTTCTATGTGTTGATCGTATTTTAGGTATCTATTTGATGGTAGTTTTGTCAATGAGCTGTATGTCCGTTTTGTCATCTGTTTGGATTTTAAGTATTCATCATCAAAGAGGAAAACCTAGAAAAGTTCCGAAATGGCTAAATGTCTTGGTGCTTCGATTCCTAGGAACAATACTTTGTGTGAATATTAAATACTATCGTCCGAAAATTAATTCAAAATGTAAATACAAGTTTTCAAAATCCCGCATTTCTACAGAAGATACAGAAACAGTCCGAAGTAATCAGTTTCATTATGAATTGACAGAAATAGCGACAAAAAACGAAAACAATTCCGTCGGTAAGAATTCATTTAGAAACAGTGTTGGAGACAAGGACGATTGCTCAAAGCGTTTTGTAAATACAGACGAACATTTTTTGAAACGCAATGTTGACGAGGAGGAATGTCTTAGGCGACTTTTGGATATTCTTGAAATAAAAAATTCAGATGACGACGATAATGAAGACTGTTATCGTGAATGGCGAGATGTTGCGTTTGTATTGGATAGGATGTTCTTTGTTTTATTTTTAATAATGACGTCATTATCAACCTTGTGTATTTTGGCTATGAAACCTGGGGACCATTTTATCTTCTAGTTAAATAGCATCTATATGTTCTTTGTCTTTACACTCAGTAAACGGTCGCAAAATCGTAAGCAGTATTTTCTTTTGCAGGGTAACATTGCTGCGCAAATTTTATACATGGACAAACCCAGAAGATTAAATGCGAAAAATGAAGTGATTATATTTTTTATAGACTGCATGTCAACGTTTGCATAGTTAAACATGAATTTAAATATGAATTCTAATATGAACTGTTTAAAACGTTTTCAGCCTATCTCCGTGGTAAAATATGGATATTTTGATATACTTGTCATACTGCCAGTTCTCATAATAAAGTATCCCATACACTTTCACTACGTCATAGTATAACTTACGTTGTGTAATGGTGTCTCCGATGTTGTTGCGTTTCAAAATGTCATAGAAACTATCCTACTAAAATAGAAATAATTAGAAATGACTTGCAATATCACGGGTATGCCGTTTATGGCTATATTTCACCACTCACTGTCGCTCGTAGCAAAGTATTTGGCATAAAGTGCCTTCTGTGGTAGAATCAGTATATTTTGAAGCCACCATTTGTCAATTTTAATACTTGCTGCTTTTGCTTTGCAGATTACATTATGGGTGGCAATCACCTGGCATCATACTAGTAGTCAAAATTACAACACCACTCTTTTGAATCTCATCACACAAACCTTCAGATAGTAAAAATACTACAACTGCTCGGACTTGAAAAATATCGTAAAAAGAATACCGAAGCGACAAAACTGTTGGAATAGTCCGTGAATTCAAAATTAAAAAAAAAATCAAAGTCATGAGAATAAAAAAGAACAAACAAACGACACAATTATACATGTATAACTAAAGGAAAAAGCATTCTGAAAGTATTGCTGGGCAATACAATGTTCCCGTCCGGATTGAGAAGTGAGAAAACACGCAAAATCGCCTTGAGTATGTGAATCGAGAGGAGACGTATTGGCAGAGTGATTTATAAAAAAACTAAAACTATGTTTGCAAAAGGTACACAACAATTACCCGATCAGCCTGTTATTAAGCTCATCATTATAAGCTCACATACCAATAATAAGATCAAATGGTAAAATAGTTTGCAAAAAAGTCCAGAATTGCACATTTTGACAATAATTCCTATATCCAAGAGCTATTACTCTCACAATAATTATCCTACCAGCGTAAAACTCAAACTGGATATGTGTATCATTATAATAAGCTCACATACCAAAAATAGGATTATTTGGTAAAAGCTAATAAAAATGCTGGAACACTATTATTTAGGTAATAATTCCTATTTCCAAGGGCCATAACTCTCACAATAGTTATCCGTTCAGCATGAAACTCAAACTTGATCTGTACATGTATCTCATTATTATAAGCTCAAATACCAAAAAAATAAAACATCACTTGGTAAAAGGGTTTGAAATAAGTCCGGAAAATTATTATTTTGACAATAATTGCTATTTCCAAGATCAATTTCTTTCATAATAATAATCCGATGAACGTGAAACTCAAACTTGATCTATATTTAACCTCCCATACACAAATTAAGATAATCTGGTTGAACTGGTTCTGAACAAAAAGTCTGGAAAACTATTTTGTTCCAATATAATGTTTGGTATAAGTGTAAAATATACTATGAGGTGTGAGTTTAAAATATAATGTCTGGTAAGAAATAATAAAAGTTGAGAACAGATAACCATGGTGTGTATTGGCCAAAGAAAATAATAAAAATACGTGGATGTGAATTGGTCAATGAACGTAATAAAAAGGCTTGGATGTGTATTGAAATGATGTAAATACTGAGGTCTAGAAGTAATAAATAATATCTGACCAATTTCGTCTTACATATATATATAACAACTGTGTTGGTTGTTAGGGCTATCATTTTGTTTTGTGTTTGTTTCTTTCTGTTGAATCATTAGTAAGCAAATTTAACACATTCTTTAAAATGAACTCCACTAACAATAAAGTAAATTACAATTCTACATTTTATTTACGAGTTGAATTTATTTCTATTTCTTTCTGTCTTTAATATGTATGTTTTCTTTCACTGAAATTGCTAAATCACTGTATCTATCTACGTTGTTGATCCCTCAGACTGGACAACGTTATATATACACTGTATTTACCTACGTTGTTTATCCCTCAGACTGGACAAACGTTATATATACACTGTATTTACCTACGTTGTTGATCCCTCAGACTGGACCAACGTTATATATACACTGTATTAACCTACGTAGTTGATCCCTCAGACTGGACAAACGTTATATATATACTGTATTTACCTACGTTGTTGATCCCTTAGACTGGACAAACGTTATAGATACACTGTATTTACCTACGTTGTTGATCCCTTAGACTGGACAAACGTTATATATACACTGTATTTACCTACATTGTTGATCCCTCAGACTGGACAAACGTTATATATACACTGTATTTACCTACGTTGTTGATCCCTCAGACTGGACAAACGTTATATATACACGGTATTGATCACGTTGTTGGAACCTCAGACTGGACAAACGTTATATATACACTGTATTTACCACGTTGTTGATCTCTCAGGCTGTAGGAAGGTTATATATACACTGTATTTACCTACGCTGTTGATCCCTCAGACTGGACAAACGTTATATATACGCAGTATTTACCTACGTTGTTGATCCTTCAGACTAGAGAAATGTTATATATACACTGTATTTACACTGTATTTACCTACTTACTTGATCCCTCAGACTGAATAAAGGTTATATATACACTGTATTTACCTACATTGTTGATCCCTCAGACTGGACGAATGTTATATATACACTGTATTTACCATGTTGTTAATCCCTCAGGCTGGAGGAAAGTTATATATACACTGTATTTACCTACGCTGTTTATCCCTCAGACTGAAAAAAGTTATATATACACTGTATTTACCTACGCTGTTTATCCCTCAGACTGAAAAAAAGTTATATATACACTGCATTTACCTACGTTGTTGGTCCCTCAGACTGGAGAAAGGTTATATATACTGTAATTACCTATGTTGTTCGTCCCTCAGACTGGACGAAGCTTATATATAAGCTGATATATACACTGTATGTTTACGTACGTTATAGATACCTCACACTGGAGAAAGGTTATATTTACGTTGTTGATCCCTCAGACTTGACAAAGGTTATATATACACTGTATTTACCTACATTGCTGATCTCGCAGACTGGACAAATGTTATATATACACTGTATTTACCCACGTTGTTGGCCGCTCAGAGTAGACAAAGGTGATATATACGCTGTATTTACCCACGTTGTTGGTACCTGAGACTTGACACCGGTTATATATATACTTTATTTACCTACGTTGTTGATCCCTAAGGCTATAGAAAGGTAATATATACACTGTATCTACCTACGTTGTTGATCCCTCAGACTAGACAAAGGTTATATATGCACTGTATTTATCTACGTTGTTGATCCCTCAGGCTATAGAAAGGTAATATACACACAGTATTTACCTACCTTGTTGATCCCTCAGACTAGACAAAGGTTATATATACACTGTATTTACCTACGTTGTTGATCCCTCAGACTGGACAAACGTTATATATACACTGTATTGATCACGTTGTTGGAACCTCAGACTGGACAAACGTTATATATACACTGTATTTACCACGTTGTTGATCTCTCAGGCTGTAGGAAGGTTATATATACACTGTATTTACCTACGCTGTTGATCCCTCAGACTGGACAAACGTTATATATACGCAGTATTTACCTACGTTGTTGATCCTTCAGACTAGAGAAATGTTATATATACACTGTATTTACACTGTATTTACCTACTTACTTGATCCCTCAGACTGAATAAAGGTTATATATACACTGTATTTACCTACATTGTTGATCCCTCAGACTGGACGAATGTTATATATACACTGTATTTACCACGTTGTTAATCCCTCAGGCTGGAGGAAAGTTATATATACACTGTATTTACCTACGCTGTTTATCCCTCAGACTGAAAAAAAGTTATATATACACTGTATTTACCTACGCTGTTTATCCCTCAGACTGCAAAAAGTTATATATACACTGCATTTACCTACGTTGTTGGTCCCTCAGACTGGAGAAAGGTTATATATACACTGTAATTACCTATGTTGTTCGTCCCTCAGACTGGACGAAGCTTATATATAAGCTGATATATACACTGTATGTTTACGTACGTTATAGATACCTCACACTGGAGAAAGGTTATATTTACGTTGTTGATCCCTCAGACTTGACAAAGGTTATATATACACTGTATTTACCTACATTGTTGATCTCGCAGACTGGACAAATGTTATATATACACTGTATTTACCCACGTTGTTGGCCGCTCAGAGTAGACAAAGGTGATATATACGCTGTATTTACCCACGTTGTTGGTACCTGAGACTTGACACCGGTTATATATATACTTTATTTACCTACGTTGTTGATCCCTAAGGCTATAGAAAGGTAATATATACACTGTATCTACCTACGTTGTTGATCCCTCAGACTAGACAAAGGTTATATATGCACTGTATTTATCTACGTTGTTGATCCCTCAGGCTATAGAAAGGTAATATACACACAGTATTTACCTACCTTGTTGATCCCTCAGACTAGACAAAGGTTATATATACACTGTATTTACATACGTTGTTGATCCCTCAGACTGGACAAACGTTATATATGCACTGTATTTACCTACGTTGTTGATCCTTCAGACTGGAGAAAGACTATATATACACTGTATTTACCTGCGTTGTTGATCCCTCAGGCTGCAGAAAGGTTATATATACACTGTATTTACCTACATTGTTGATCCCTCAGACTGGACGAAGGCTATATATACACTGTATTTATTTACCTACGTTGTCGATCTCTCAGACTGGACAAAGGTAATATATACACTGTATCTACCTACGTTGTTGATCCCTCAGACTAGACAAAGGTTATATATGCACTGTATTTATCTACGTTGTTGATCCCTCAGGCTATAGAAAGGTAATATACACACAGTATTTACCTACCTTGTTGATCCCTCAGACTAGACAAAGGTTATATATACACTGTATTTACCTACGTTGTTGATCCCTCAGACTGGACAAACGTTATATATACACTGTATTGATCACGTTGTTGGAACCTCAGACTGGACAAACGTTATATATACACTGTATTTACCACGTTGTTGATCTCTCAGGCTGTAGGAAGGTTATATATACACTGTATTTACCTACGCTGTTGATCCCTCAGACTGGACAAACGTTATATATACGCAGTATATACCTACGTTGTTGATCCTTCAGACTAGAGAAATGTTATATATACACTGTATTTACACTGTATTTACCTACTTACTTGATCCCTCAGACTGAATAAAGGTTATATATACACTGTATTTACCTACATTGTTGATCCCTCAGACTGGACGAATGTTATATATACACTGTATTTACCACGTTGTTAATCCCTCAGGCTGGAGGAAAGTTATATATACACTGTATTTACCTACGCTGTTTATCCCTCAGACTGAAAAAAAGTTATATATACACTGTATTTACCTACGCTGTTTATCCCTCAGACTGAAAAAAAGTTATATATACACTGCATTTACCTACGTTGTTGGTCCCTCAGACTGGAGAAAGGTTATATATACACTGTAATTACCTATGTTGTTCGTCCCTCAGACTGGACGAAGCTTATATATAAGCTGATATATACACTGTATGTTTACGTACGTTATAGATACCTCACACTGGAGAAAGGTTATATTTACGTTGTTGATCCCTCAGACTTGACAAAGGTTATATATACACTGTATTTACCTACATTGTTGATCTCGCAGACTGGACAAATGTTATATATACACTGTATTTACCCACGTTGTTGGCCGCTCAGAGTAGACAAAGGTGATATATACGCTGTATTTACCCACGTTGTTGGTACCTGAGACTTGACACCGGTTATATATATACTTTATTTACCTACGTTGTTGATCCCTAAGGCTATAGAAAGGTAATATATACACTGTATCTACCTACGTTGTTGATCCCTCAGACTAGACAAAGGTTATATATGCACTGTATTTATCTACGTTGTTGATCCCTCAGGCTATAGAAAGGTAATATACACACAGTATTTACCTACCTTGTTGATCCCTCAGACTAGACAAAGGTTATATATACACTGTATTTACCTACGTTGTTGATCCCTCAGACTGGACAAACGTTATATATGCACTGTATTTACCTACGTTGTTGATCCTTCAGACTGGAGAAAGACTATATATACACTGTATTTACCTGCGTTGTTGATCCCTCAGGCTGCAGAAAGGTTATATATACACTGTATTTACCTACATTGTTGATCCCTCAGACTGGACGAAGGCTATATATACACTGTATTTATTTACCTACGTTGTCGATCTCTCAGACTGGACAAAGGTTATATATACATTGTATTTACCTACGTTGTAGATACCTCACAGTGGAGAAAGGTTATATTTACGTTGTTGATCCCCCAGACTTGGCAAAGGTTATATATTCAGTGTAGTTACCTACTTTGTTCACCCCTAACTGGCAAAGGTTATATATACGCTGTATTTACCTACATTGTTGATCCCTCAGACTGGACAAAGGTTGTATATACACTGTATTTACCTACGTTGTTGAAGAGGCATACATATTTAATGCAGTTATGTATCCCTGGAGTCAATTGAGTCCTTACATAGAATAAGGGTCAAATTATTTACTTAAACTTTTTCTCGGTCAGATTGGTGAAAGGTCATTTTTAATCAAATCTTTGTTTCCTCAGTCTGGAGAAAGGTCATATATATGACACATTTTTACTAAAGTATTTGAACCCATAATTTAGAGAAAGATTATGTATGTATGAAGTCATTGATCCTTAGGTCAGACATGTTAAATATATATTTAAATAAATCGTTGTTCCCTCATATTCGAAGAAGATCATATAAATGTTGTTTACTGAAGTCCTTTATTATTCATGATAAATGCATATTATATATACCCTTTAAAACAAGCTGTGCCTAGAATACATATTACTGCTTACCCTTCCGGAGCACCTGGGTTCACTCCTTGTTTTATAGGAATTCGTGTTCATTGTTTTTTAGTTTTCAGACGGTATTCAATCGGTATTTGTCATGTATTTCCTTTATGTATAAGTTAAAGTTTGAAACAGAACTCAATGTGTCACTTTTCTATGCTTTGCTACACAGCATTTCCAGCAAAATCTTCTTTTCAGCATTTGTCAAAGTAGTAGTAGCACGATGGTATATGAACTAAAATAATAAAAATGGAAAGATCAATAACAACATACAATATATTTACCTACACCTGAATGACAGACCTAGTAGTAGCTGAAGGTGGTGCCTTACATCCGCTTACCTGAGTGTTTGTTTTGTTTCTGGTGTTGTGTATGTTTGTATTTGTTTGTGATAATGCCTTCTTCTGAAGACGTGAACATTTTTTTTTCATATATATTTAAGATCTACTTTGATGTTGTCTTATTTGGCTTAGAGTAAGAACAATGTAGTATACTCTACACCAGCCACAAACCAATGGAAAATATCATGTTTTCCAACAGCAAGTATCGGATATGTAATATATACCACAAACCAATGGAAAATATCATGTCTTCCACTAACATGTATCGCATATTTAATATATACCACAAACCAATGGAAAAAATCTTGTTTTCCAACAGCAAGTATCGGATATGTAATATATACCACAAACCAATGGAAAATATCATGTTTACCAACAGCAAGTATCGGATATGTAATTTATACCACAAACCAAAGGAAAATATCATGTTTTCCAACAGCAAGTATCGGATATGCAATATATACCACAAAACAATGGAAAATATCATGTCTTCCACTAACATGTATCGCATATTTAATATATACCACAAACCAATGGAAAAAATCTTGTTTTCCAACAGCAAGTATCGGATATGTAATATATACCACAAACCAATGGAAAATATCATGTTTACCAACAGCAAGTATCGGATATGTAATTTATACCACAAACCAAAGGAAAATATCATGTTTTCCAACAGCAAGTATCGGATATGCAATATATACCACAAAACAATGGAAAATATCATGTCTTCCACAAGCAAGTATCGGATATGTAATATATACCACAAACCAATGGAAAATAGTATGACTGCCAACAACAAGTATCGGATATGTAATATATACCACAAACATGACAAACCAATGTAAAATATCATGTCTTCCAACAACGAGTATCAGATACGTAATATTATACCACAAACCAACGGAAAATAGTATGACTGCCAACAACAAGAATTGGATACGTAATATATACCACAAACCAATGGAAAATGTCTTCCACTAGCAAGTATCGCATATGTAATATATATCACAAAACAACCAATCGAAAGGACAAATATACCTAAGGAGCAATCAAAAAAACGTAATCCATTGGACAGACAAACCCGGGAAGACAAACGAACAACCACAAGCACAACAAATAAACACAGAAAACTAAAAACAATGAACAACACGAACTCCTATAAAAACCAGGAGTGAACCCAGGTGCTCCGGAAGGGTAAGCAGTTTTCCAACAGCAAGTATCGAATATGTAATAAAACGTATCACAAAATACCAAAATAAATTTGATGCATTTTATGGCCATTTCCTTGGCTGACAACTCATCAACTCAACAATATATACCACAAACCAATAGAAAATATCATGTTTTCCAACAGCAATTATAAGATATG
Organism: Mytilisepta virgata; assembly: GCA_028015205.1. Lineage (NCBI taxonomy): Eukaryota > Metazoa > Mollusca > Bivalvia > Mytilida > Mytilidae > Mytilisepta > Mytilisepta virgata. The sequence continues at coordinate 1,787,656 of CM051513.1, forward strand.
TAATATATATTTATGATAGTTTTATTAGCGCAACATTTTAATTAAATATTCTCCACAATTATAAAGAATCAGTAATCTGCACTTCTGTAGTCAAGATAATCATGTAAACAGTTTTCCCTGATAAATGCAATCATCTCTTCAGTGTTGTTTTATTTTTTATGATACAATGATTTAATCCTTAGAAACATTTCAACAATTCTATTGGATTTCACACAGTATCAGTATACAGCACATTTATATTCAAGGTCACCTTGTGAGCCAGTGTCCCTAGTTAATCAGTCTTATACCAATTAATTTTGTTCCAGTGTTGTATTTAATGATGAATTGTATGTTTAATGTTAAAAATCATGTTAGTATTTACTGTACAAAGTTAGAAATATTTTATCGTCTCTATAAAACAAAATTCTTCCCGTTTCCTTTCAATGAATGTGTATAAACTAGTTCGAGGGTGGATATTGTCCCTTTTAATATATTTTTTAAATTATTATGGAAATATTATAATATTTTAAAAGCAACAATGACATGAATGATGATTTACATTGTCTATATATATACATTTTATTCGTATTAGCCTTACAAGATAACAATCCAAAAATACTAATATTAGATATAGTAAATTTATACTATGCTGTATACGACGCATTTCAAGGAGTTACCTCTCATCAGCAACATTAAACCGAAAAATGTGGAAGACCAAAAACCAAACTTATTTTAAACAAGAAGTACTCATAACCAAAAATACCGAAACAGGAAGCAAAATTTCAGCTAAGGGGATCTACCATGTGCAATACAAGGAATGAACCCTTAGTAGTTCTATTATTAAAAACAAACATACAAATGTGAGTTGCATCCTACAACAAAGAACTGTTATAGGGTTTAAACATTTGAATTTTCAGAAATTGGCCCACACTCTTCTTTCACTTTGAACATTTTCTTTCTAGATATTATTGTCACACAATGTATATAAGTGCGTAGTAGGGTTTTTCAATTTGTAATTTAAAACTGCGGGCCCATGGGGATAGAATTTGGAAAATTTGGAATTCAAGCCTTTCATTTTTCATTTTATTCGGAATTTAGCCTTGAGACCTAAATTCCTTTTTCATTTTTTTTATTTTATGTATTTTGTTTCTGTCTGAGCGGCAACACACCGCCGTTTATTTCGCAACTCATACGTTATTCCAGAGCTGGTGCCATATACATTCAGCTCCTGATAGAGCCCAGTACCTAACAGAAAAGCTACTCAGACAGGGGTATGTTGTTCCTGAGTTGCAGTCATCCTTATTTAATTTTTGTGGACGTCATCATGATTCGGTATGAAAAATCGTTTCTCAAATGAAAATGGACCTGTTTTATTGGTGCTGTTCCTTCCCGGTATCGGAGTTGACATCGGCAGCATGGCGGGTGTCCCACAGGAAGCAAACACTGCTTACTCTTCCAGAACACCTGAGTCTACCATCGGATATTTGGTGGGGTCCATGTTGTTCATATATTTAAGTTTTCATTTTAGTTTGACTAGACTGAAGGTAATTCATCAGTCTTATACCAATTGATTTCGTTTCAGTGTTATATTTAGAAACGTTATCAAGATCACCATGTTAGGTAGTGTCCTTACTTATCCAGTCTTATACCAATTAATTTCTTTTCAATGTCGTATTTACTTTCGTGTTTATATTTTCATAATTGAAATTTTCATATGACGTAGTGAAACTATAGCAATTATATTATATACGAATTCACAACAACATTCTTCCTCTTTCCTGTCAATGGATGTGTAAACAAGTAATGTTTATTTTATACCTTTCAACGTTTATCTGGGTAAGTTCTGTTTTTCAGTATTGTAATCAATATAATTGAACACTTTATTATGCATCTTCTCTAAAGCAAGATGTTTATGATACCAAACTACATGTAGGCATATAAACTAACAGTCATCATTGGCTGACTTTGTATTCATTGATACGAGTGTTGTACATATAGAACTCTAATAGTCAACAGCGTTTTCTCAAATTCATATCTAGTTTATTTATCTCCATGTTACATGTAAATTCAAACACAAAATTGGTATTCAACAGATTTCGATAAGTAATGAAATGATTTGAACAATGTCTTATCAATTAATTTTTTTTATAAAGAGGAGAGCTTTGTTGTTTTAGGCAGATAATTCTCACTTCCGTTATATTTGTTTGTTTGTGTCATACAAAAGTGTTGTACATATTTAATGAAGTCATCAGATTAGGAAAAGATCACATATTTTCTAAAATCGTTTGTCCTTCAGATAGGATAGGGATTATATATCATTAATGAAAAATCTACCCCTTTCATTTCATAGAAAGGTCATATATACATCTATCTGGTGAACTTATTCCTCCCTCATAATGGTGAGATATTATATTATATTTACTAAAGTATATCATAATATTTGAAATTTTTGCACCCACAGGGTGGTGAAATATGTTTTTACTAACATTGCTGCTCATCCAGGGTGAAACGTGGTAATATTTCCTGAAATTGTTGCCTCCTCAGATTGGTAAACGTTTATATATCTAATTATGGAAGTATTTGAACACTATATAAACCTACGATTGAAGAAAGGTTATATATTTACTTAATCGGTTGATATCTGAAGTCAAAGAAATGTAAGAAATCATTGCTCCCTGACATTGTAGAAATGTCATATACAGGTAAATATATTCAGAATGGTTGTGGCATCCTTAACATAGAGAAATGTTATACATTGTATATTTACTGAATTCGTTGATCTCTGAGGTCTGAGGAGTGTCATAAAATCATAACAGGTAGAAAGCCCATCTCAACCATACCCCCAGTAAACAAACTGTTAGTTGGAATATATATTTGTTTGCATGTATGGCATTCCTGTATGTTAAAAAATAATATGAAGAATGTAAATATCAACATATTGAGTGAAAGTAACTTTGTATGAAATATAAATAAGGAAATGTTTACTGCATTGAAATATAATGAATAAAGGAATTTTAAAAATTAGATGAAACACAATGTAAGATAGACTAAACATAACTTTATATGTAACATGAAAGATGAACAAACTTCATTTTGGATATAAGCAAAGAAATATTGAAGATAAGGAAATTTGTATTTTATATAAATATTACAATAATGTATACAATAAGTTTCATATTGAAATAATCATTCACCTTTGAATCATTACTTCAGTTGCCAATAAGCATAAATTGACCATAATTGATGATGAATTGTATGTTTAATGTAAAACAAACATGTTATTATTTACTATGCGAAGTTACAACATATTTTATACTAGGAATTAAACATTTGATTTTTAAGAAACTGGGGCCCAAATGACCCACACTCTGCTTTCACTTTGAACATTTTCTTACTAGATATTATTGTTACACAATTAATAAAGTGCGTAGTAAGGTTTTTCAATTTTATTATTTAAAACTGCAGGCCCATGGTGATCGAATTTCCAAAATTTGGAATTTAAGCCTGCGATATAAAGGCGACTTTCATTTTTCATTTAATTGGGAATTTGACCTTAAATTCCTTTTTCATTTTATTTATTTTATGCATTTTGTTTCTGTCTGAGTGGCAACACTCCAGAAGAGCCGTATATTTCACAACTCATACGTTATTCCAGAGCTTGTGCCATATACATTGAGCTCGTGGATAGAGCCCAGTACCTGACAGAAAAGTTACTCAGACAGGGGTATGTTGTTCCTATGCTGCGGTCATCCTTATTTAAGTTTTGTGGACGTCATCACGACTCAGTTGACAGGTATGAAAAAATCATTCCCCAAATGAAAATGGACCTATTGTATTGATGTTGTCCCATCCCCATATCGGAGTTGACATCGGCAGCATGGTAGGTGTACCACACGAAGCTGACATTGCTTACTCTTCCAGAGCACCTGGGTCTACCATCGGATATTTGTTGGTTCCATGTTATTTATATATTTAAGTTTTCATTCTAGTTTGACTAGACTAAAGGTAATTCATCAGTCTTATACCAAATGATTTCGTTTCAGTGTTGTATTTAGAAACGTAGTCAAGATCACCATGTGAGGTAGTCTCCTTACTTAACCAGTCTTATATCAATTAATTTCGTTTCAGTGTTGTATTTACTTTTGTGTTTACTTTTTCATACTTGACATTTTCATATGATGTAGTGAAACTATAGCAATTATATTATATATGAATTCACAACATCATTCTTCCTCTTTCCTGTCAATGGATATATAAACAAGTAATGTTTATTTTATACCTTTCAGCGTTTATCTGGGAAAGTTCTGTTTTAGAACTTCACAAAAATAGTCTAAACAATATAACTGAACACTTAATTATGCATCTTCTCTAAAACTAAATGTTTTAGAATACCAAACTATGTATATAAACTATCAGTCATCAGAACATTGGCTGACTTTGTATTCATTGATACAAATGTTGTACATATAGAACTGTAATATTCGACTACGTTTTCTCAAATTCATATCTACAGTTTATTTATCTCCATGTAAATTCAAACACAAAATTATTATTGAATAGATTTTGATAAGTAATGAAAGGATTTGAACAATGTCTTATCAATTAAGTCGTTTTATGTAAAGGAGAACTTAGTTGTTTTAGGCATATACTTGTTACTTCCGTTATATTTGTTTGTTTGTGTCATACAAAAGTGTTGTACATATTTAATGAAGTCATCAGATATGAGAAGGATCACATATTTACTAAAATCAGTGGTCCTTCAGATAGGATAAAGATCATATATCATTCATGAAAAATGTGCCCCTTTCATATCGTAGAAAGGTCATATGTACATGTATTTGCTGAAATTATTCCCCCCTCATAATGGTGAAATATTATATTATATTTACTGAATTAGTTGCTCTCTCAGTGTAAAGAAATGTCATAATATTTGAAATCTTTGCACCCACAGGGTGGTGAAATATGTTTTACTGAAATTGCTGCTCTTCCAGTGTGAAATTGGTTCTATCTAGGGGTTTTTAAAAAGGTCTTATTAAAAAAAATCTTTTCTCCCTCAGGATTTGGCAAAATGTCTTATTTAATGAAATCGTTGTTCTCAAAGATTGTTGAAATTTCATCTCTAATAAAATTGTTGCTTCCTCAGATAAGTAAAGGTTTATATATCTTATTATGGAAGTATTTGTACACTAAACTTTGAAGAAAGGTTATATATTTACTTACTCAGTAAATCTCTCAGGTCAAAGAAGTGTAAGAAATCATTGCTCCCTGACATTTTAGAAAGGTCATATACAGGAAAATATATTTAGAATTTTTGTTGAACTTTCAACCTTGAGAAATGTTAGATATTTATTGAATTCATTGATTTCTGAGGTCGGAGGAGAGTCATAAAAACATAACAGGTACAAAGTCCATCACAACCATACTCCCTGTAAACAAACTGTTAGTTGGAATATATATTTGTGTGCATGTATGGCACTCCTTTATATCCATTGTTAAGAAATGATATGAAAAGTGTAAATATCAACATATTGAGTGAAAGCAACATTGTATGATATATAAATAAGGAAATGTTTACTACATTGAAATACCATAAATATGGGAATTTTCAATATTAGATAAAATACAATGTAAGATAGAGTAAACATAACTTGATATTTAACATGAAAAATGAACAAATTTCATTTTGGATAAAAACAAAGGCATATTGATGATAAGGAAATTTGTATTTTATATAAATATTACAATAATGTATACAATAAGTTTCATATCGAAATAACACTTCACCTTTGAATCATTACTTCAGTTGCTAATAATCATTAATTGAGCATATTTGAAAAGGAATTGTATGTTTAATGTTAAAAATCATGTTCGTATTTACTGTGCAAAGTTAGAACATATTTTATCGTCTATATAAGTATATTTTAAACAAAATTCTTCCCGTTTCCTTTCCAATGATGTGTATAAATAGTTCGAGAGTGGATGTTGTTCCTTTTAACATTTATTGATTTTTTTTTTTCAAAAATAGTATTTGAAAAGCAACAATGACATGAATGTTGATTTACATTGTCTATAATATACATTGTATTCGTATTATCCTTACAAACAGCTACACATGGGAGTTGCATCCTACAACGATGAACTGATATAGGGTTAAAATGTGATTTTTTCAGAAACAGAGACCCAAATGGCTCACACTCTGCTTTCACTTTGATCATTTTTATTCCAGATATTATTCTTACACAATGTATATAACTGCGTAGTCAGGTTTTCAATTTTTAATTTAAAACTGCGGGCCCATGGGGATCGAACTTTGAAAATTTGGAATTTAAGCCCGCGATATAAAGGTGTCTTTCATCTTTCATTTTCTTTGAGAATTTAACCTTGAGACCTAAATTCCTTTTTCATTTTTTTATTTTATGCATTTTGTTTCTGTCTGAGCGGCAACACTCCAGAAACGCCGTATATTTCGCAACTCATACGTTATTCCAGAGCTTGTGCCATATACATTGACCTCGTGGATAGAGTCCAGCACCTGGTAGAAAAGTTACTCAGACAGGGGTATGTAGTTCCTATGCTGCGGTCATCCTAATTTAAGTTTTGTGGACGTCATCATGACTCAGTTGACAGATATAAAAAAAAATTCGTTCCCAAAATGAAAATGGACCTGTTGTATTGATGTTGTCCCTTCCTCATATCGGAGTTGACATCGGCAGCATGGTGGGTGTCCCACAGGAAGCAGACACTGCTTACTCGTCCATAGCACCTGAGTCTACCATCGGATATTTGGGTGAGTCCATGTTATTCATACGTTTAAGTTTTCATTCTAGTTTGACTGAAGACTGAAGGTAATTAATCAGTCTTATCTTAACTGATTTCGTGTCAGTGTTGTATTTAGAAACGTAGTCAAGATCACCATGTGAGGTAGTGTTCTTACTTCACCAGTCTTATACCAATTAATTTCGTTTCAGTGTTGTATTTATTTTGTGTTTACATTTTCATTCTTGACATTTTCATATGACGTAGTGAAACTATAGTACTTATATTATATACAAATTCACAACACAATTCTTCCTCGTTCCTGTCAATGGATGTGTAAACAAGTAATGTTTATTTTATACCTTTCAAAGTTTCTCTGGGTAAGTTGTTTTCAGGACTCTACAAAAATAGTGTAAACAATATAATTGAAAACTTAATTATGCATCTTCTCTAAAACTAAATGTTTTACAATACCAAACTATGTATATAAACTGTCAGTCATCAGAACATTGGTTGCCTTTGTATTCATTGATATAAATTTTGTACATATAGAACTGTAATATTCAACGAAGTTTTCTCAAATTCATATCTACAGTTTATTTACCTCCATGTAACATGTAAATTCAAACACAAAATTGGTATTCAATAGATTTCGATCAGTAATGAAAGGATTTGAACAATGTCTTATCAATTAAGTAGTTTTATGTATAGGAGAACTTAGTTGTCTTAGGCATAAAATTGTTACTTCCGTTATATTTGTTTGTTTGTGTCATACAAAAGTGTTGTACATATTTAATGAAGTCATAAGATATGGGAAGGATCACATATTTATTAAAATCGTTGGTCCTTCAGATAGGATAAGGGTCATATATCATTAATGAAAAATGTGCCCCTTTCATATCGTAGAAAGGTCATATATACATGTATTTGCTGAAACTATTCCTTCTTCATAATGGTGAAATATTATATAATATTTACTGAAGTAGTTACTCTCTCAGAGTGAAGAAATATCATAATATTTGAAATATTTGCACCCATAGGGTGGTGAAATACGTTTTTACTGAAATTGCTGCTCATCCAGGGTGAAAAAGGGTCATATTTCCTGAAATCGGTACCATCTAGGGGTTTTAAAAAGGTCTTATTCAAAGAAATCGTTTCTCCCTCACGATCTGGCAAAATGTCTTATTTAATGAAATCGTTGTTCTCAAAGATTGGTGAAAGTTCATATTTACTAAAATTGTTGCTTCCTCAGACAAGTAAATGTTTATATATCTTATTATGGAAGTATTTGACCACTAAACTTTGAAGAAAGGTTATATATTTACTTAATCAGTAAATCTCTCAAGTCAAAGAAGTGTAAGAAATCATTGCTCCCTGACATTGTAGAAAGGTCATATACAGGAAAATACATTTAGAATTGTTGTTGAACTGATAACCTAGAGAAATGTTAGATATTTATTGAATTCATTGATTTCTGAGGTCGGAGGAGAGTCATAAAATCCTAACAGGTACAAAGCTTATCACAACCATACCCCTGTAAACAAACTGTTGGTTGGAATATATATTTGTTTGCATGTATGGCACTCCTTTATATCCTTTGTTAAGAAATGATATGAAAAATGTAAATATCAACATATTGAGTGAAAGCAACTTTGTATGAAATATAAATCAGGAAATGTTTACTACATTGAAATACCATAAATAAGGGAATTTTGAATATTAGATGAAACACAATGTAAGATAGATTAAACATAACTTGATATTTAACATGAAAGATGAACAAATTTCATTTTGGATAAAGACAAAGACATATTGATGATAAGGAAATATATATTTAATATAAATATTACAATAATGTATACAAGTAATTTCATATTGAAATAACACTTCACCTTTGAATCATTAGTTGCTTATAATCTTTAATTGACAATATTTGATAATGAATTGTATGGTTAATGTTAAAAATCATGTTCGTAATTACGGTGCAAAGTTAGAACATATTTTATCGTCTATATAAGTATATTTTAAACAAAATTCTTCACGTTTCCTTTCCACCAATGTGTATAAATAGTTCGAGAGTGGATGTTGTTCCTTTTAACATTTATTGATTTTTTTCAAAAATAATATTTGAAAAGCAACAATGACATGAATGTTGATTTACATTGTCTATAATATATATACATTGTATTCCTATTAGCCTTAGAAACAGCTACACATGGGAGTTGCATCCTACAACGATTAACTAATATAGGGTTCAAAAATTAGATTTTTTCAGAAACTGAGGCCCAAATGGCCCACACTCTGCTTTCACTTTGAACATTTTATTTCTAGATATTATTGTTACACATTGTATATAAGTGCGTAGTAAGGTTTTTCAATTTTTAATTTAAAACTGCGGCCCAATGGGGATCGAATTTCGAAAATTTGGAATTTAAGCCTGCGATATAAAGGTGTCTTTCATCTTTCATTTTATTAAGAATTTAACCTTGAGACCTAAATTCCTTTTTCATTTTTTTTTATTTTATGCATTTTGTTTCTGTCTGAGCGGAAACACTACAGAAGCGCCGTATATTTTGCAACTCATACGTTATTCCAGAGCTTGTGCCATATACATTGAGCTCGTGGATAGAGCCCAGCACCTAATAGAAAAGTTACTCAGACAGGGTGATGTTCTTCCTATGCTGCGGTCATCCTTTTTTAAGTTTTGTGGACGTCATCATGACTCAGTTGACAGATATGAAAAAATCGTTCCCAAAATGAAAATGGACCTGTTGTATTGATGTTGTCCCTTCCTCATATCGGAGTTGACATCGGCAGCATGGTGGGTGTCCCATAGGAAGCATACACTGTTTAAGTTTTCATTCTAGTTTGACTGAATACTGAAGGTAATTAATCAGTCTTATCTTAACTGATTTCGTGTCAGTGTTGTATTTAGAAACGTAGTCAAGATCACCATGTGAGGTAGTGTTCTTACTTAACCAGTCTTATACCAATTAATTTCGTTTCAGTGTTGTATTTATTTTGTGTTTACATTTTCATACTTGACATTTTCATATGACGTAGTGAAACTATAGCACTTATATTATATACGAATTCACAACACAATTCTTCCTCTTTCCTGTCAATGGATGTGTAAACAAATAATGTTTATTTTATACCTTTCAAAGATTATCTGGGTAAGTTCTGTTTTTAGGACTTTACAAAAATAGTGTAAACAATATAATTGAACACTTAATTATGCATCTTCTCTAAAACTAAATGTTTTACAATACCAAACTATGTATATAAACTATCAGTCATCAGAACATTGGCTGATTTTGTATTCATTGATACAAATGTTGTACATATAGAACTGTAATATTCGACGGCGTTTTTTCAAATTCATATCTACATTTATTTATCTCCATGTCAATTCAAACACAAAATTGGTATTCAATAGATTTCGATAAGTAATGAAAGGATTTGAACAATGTCTTATCAATTAAGTCGTTTTATGTATAGGAGAACATGTTGTTTTAGGCATATAATTGTTACTTCCGTTATATTTGTTTGTTTGTGTCATACAAAAGCGTTGTACATATTTAATGAAGTCATCAGATATGGGAAGGATTACATATTTACTAAAATCATTGGTCCTTCAGATAGGATAAGGATCATATATCATTAATGAAAATGTGCCCCTTTCACAGCGTAGAAAGGTCATAGGTACATGTATTTGCTGGAATTATTCCTCCTTTTTAATGGTGAAATATTATATTATATTTACTGAAGTAGTTGCTCTCTCAGGATGAAAAAATATCATAACATTTGAAATCTTTGCACCCACAGGGTGGTGAAATATGTTTTTACTGACATTGTTGCTCATCCAGGGTGAAAAAAGTGCATTTTGCCTGAAATTGATACCATCTAGGGGTTTTAAAAAGGTCTTATACAAAGAAATCGTTTCTCCCTCAGGATCTGGCAAAATGTCTTATTTAATGAAATCGTTGTTCTCAAAGATTGTTGAAAGTTCATCTTGACTAAAATTGTTGCTTCCTCAGAGAAGTAAAAGTTTATATATCTTATTATGGAAGTATTTGACCACTAAACTTTGAAGAAAGGTTATATATTTACATAATCAGTTAATCTCTCAAGTCAAAGAAGTGTAAGAAATCATTGCTCCCTGATATTGTAGAAAGGTCATATACAGGAAAATATATTTAGAATTGTTGTTGCACTTTTAACCTAGAGAAATGTTAGATCTTTATTGAATTCATTGATTTCTGAGGTCGGAGGAGAGTCATAAAATCCTAACAGGTACAAAGCCCATCACAGCCATACCCCCTGTAAACAAACTGTTGGTTGGAATATATATTTGTTTGCATGTATGGCACTCCTTCATGTCCTTTACTTAGAAATAATATGAAGAATGTAGATATCAACATATTGAGTAAAAGCAACTTTGTTTGACATATAAATAAGGAAATTATTACAAATTTGTGGATGAAAATAATGAAAGATAGAATAAATATAACTTTATTTTGGACATAAATGATGAATAAAAATGAAAATTGTATAAACAAAGACATATCGATGATATTTTTTTAATATAAATGTTACAATAATGTAAACAATTAGTTTCATATTGAAATAATACAATAATGTATACAATAAGTTTCATATTGAAATAATACAATAATGTATACAATAAGTTTCATATTAAAACAATCAATCACTCTTGAATCATTACTTCAGTTGCCAACAATCATCAATTGTCATATTTGATAAAGAATGTAATGTTTAATGTTAAAACACATGCCAATATTTACTCTGCGAAGCTAGAAAATATTTTCTCTTATTCCTGACGTGTTTATTCGGTGGGATAAAAATACATAATATCTTAAACCACTTCCCGGTAATTATATTTCTACGTGGGAATTACCGCCCTTTTTTCTACAGTTATTAGAACGATAAACTAGAGAAGTCCCGAAATGACGTCTATGTAAACAAACTACATAGCAACGACATTTTCTTGAGGTTTTGTCGAAAATCATAGGAGAAACAGATTCTCCTTCAATTTACTCGTGAGTTATGGAATTTAACCACCTTCAATAGTTCAATTTTAGATTTTAACGCGCTCGCTAAAGGCTCGCGTGTTGAAAATCGAAAATTTAACTATCTCGGGTGGAGAAATTCCATAACTCACTCATATCTGAAAGAGAATCTATATTTCTCCTATTCTGGACGTGTTTAATAGAGGGGATAAAAATACATAATATATTTAACCACTTCCCGGTGATTAAATTTCTACGTGGGAATTACCGCCATTTTTTCTACATTTATTGGAACAATAAACTAGAGAAGTCCCGAAATGACGTCTATGTAAACAAACTACATAGCAACAACATTTTCTTGAGGTTTTTGTCGAAAATCATAGGAGAAACATATTCTCCTTCATTTTACTTGTGAGTTATGGAATTTCTCCACCCTCAATAGTTAAATTTTAGATTTTAACACGCTCGCGAAAGGCTCGCGTGTTGAAAATCCAAAATTTAACTATCTCGGGTGGAGAAATTCCATAACTCACTTGTACCTGAAGGAGAATCTATATTTATCGTCTCTATAAGTATATTTTAAACGAAATTCTTCCTGTTGGATTTCGGAAATTAGGAATTTAAAATTATATCCTGAATTCCTGTTTCATTATCATTTTATATATTTTATTTCATAGATTATTGTCACACAATGAGTTTAGATGCTCATTAAGTTTTTGGAATTTTGATTTTCAACAATATGGGTCAACGGGCGTCAAATTGCAGCAATTGGAAAGTTAGGCTTTCATGAATTTTATTTCTATATGCTGTTGTCATACACTTTTGTTTTATAAGCATTTTATTTCTGTACAGTATTGTCTTGTACATGTACTGTGTGGAGATAACATTTTAGAACTTTGATTTTCAAAAATTTGGTTCAACAGTGACAAACTTTAGAAATATTGAATTAAAGCTTGTAACCTTAACTTCTTTTTTATTTTTCATTTTTTGGCATTTCTCTTGGTCACACACTGTATGTGGAAGGGCGATACGATTTTGTCAAAAGTTGGGATTCAGAGGGGATAAATTTGAAAATTTGGAATTCAATCTTGTGAAATAAACTCCTCCTTAAGTTTTCAATTCACATATACTCTCTCAGAAAAGAAACGCAACATCAGATTATCTTTTTGAAATATTATTTTTCCGGACAAATAACCAATAAATATCAAAATATATGTACACATGATCATAATTACACCTTCATAAAAAGTTTCCAGGTACAATCATTTAAATTCATCCACCCGTAAACGACTTTGGTCGCAATCTGGGACACCCTACGATTTACGCATTGCCAAAAACTGGGTCGACTTTCACGTGCAAATCATGGGTTATTTTTTAGCTCAGTCAGTCGGTATAAAAACCCGGTATTTCTTTTCATGAATGCATTCGTAAAATAAAATTCTGATGAGGTGACGCTATGCCAAGGTTAGACGCTGCTACCCGGAATATCGCTATCGGACGACTAGAGGCCGGAGAATCACAGAATGCTGTTGCTGTAACGTACAATGTTCATCGTAGCACAATTTCACGCCTTTGGGGACGCTACCTGCAGCTTGGTACTACGACAGATCGGCCACGTTCAGGGCGCCCGGGTGTTACAACCAGGGCGCAAGATCGTTACATCAGACTTTTCCATCTGCGGAATAGGACTATTGCTGCAACAGAAACAGCTGTAAACGTCCCTGGGTTGCGCCGTATATCAGCACAGACAGTACGCAATCGGTTACGTTCTCATGGATTGAGGGCAAGAAGACCTTACTTTGGAGCAACACTGAGACGCCAACACCGCCGAGCGAGGGTTAGATGGTGTACTACAGTTCGTGCATGGAATTTACAGAACTGGAGAAGAGTATGGTTCAGCGATGAGTCACGTTTTCAACTGGAAAAGCGAGATGGTCGCATACGTGTGTATAGGCGCCGAAACGAACGTTTTGCGCAAAACTGTGTTGTGGAGAGAGACAATTTTGGCGGAGGCAGTGTTATGATGTGGGCCGCTATTTCTTATGCCAGAAACACACAGCTGATACATATCCAAGGCAATCTGAACGCTGTTAGGTATAGAGACGAAATTTTACGACCTCATTTATTGCCCGTAATTGACATTCGGAGAGAAATTTTTCAGCACGACAATGCCCGACCACATACAGCACGTGTAACAGTAGACTTTTTAGAACAACAGAATGTCAATGTGATCCGTTGGCCGTCACGATCACCCGATCTTAATCCAATTGAACATTTGTGGGATGAAGTGGATCGGCGCGTGCGCCAACGACAACCACCACCGCAAAATCTGCAACAATTACAGCAGGCACTTCAGTTTGAGTGGCAAAGGATACCGCGTGTTCGAACTCAGCGTTTAATTCAATCTATGCCAAGAAGAGTCGGGGCTGTGTTACAAGCAAATGGTGGACATACCAGATATTGACAATTTATGAGTGATTTATTGACAATATGTGACAAACTGTGATATTCCAAGGTAAAAGAACTCATGAACAAGAAGTGTGCCAATTTTTGCATTCCTGTGTAAATTATTTATATCATAAATTATGAAAATAATATATGAAGTAAATTTCTTATTTTCTGTATGTTGCGTTTCTTTTTTGAGAGAGTATAGTTTATTCTTCAAACAGTATTGTCCCAAGCTGTTTGAAGATGAGAAATTAGGATTTGTAATTTTGAATTTCAAAGATTTTGGAACATAAGGGTCGATTTTTTTTGTTGTTGTTTTTTTTTTGTTGTTTTTTTTATGCATTTTACTTCTTAACACAATTGTGATACACTATTTTTAGATATGCAATAAGGGTTTATAATTTTTATTTTGATATGCAATAAGAATTTCTTTTTTTTTTTTTTAAATGCAATATAAGCTGGTGACCGTATCTATACTTTCATTCTTCATTTTATGTATTTTATGTCTATACAGAATTGTCACACACTATTTTGTAGATACTTAATAAGATTTATATAATTCAAAATGTTTTCAACATTTGAGGCCTACGGGGATGAAAACGCACAATACTTTTCATTGAATGAAACTTAAAATAGTAAGTAAGTAAAAATTAGCTATAGTAGTTGTACGATATAAGATAAATATGATATTTGGTGTACTTGAAGTGCTTTTTAAGTTAAATTTATTTTCAACATGCTTTGTTAAGAGAAAAGCACAAGTGCAGTTGAATAAATCAGAATAGAGATTTGAAAAATCAATAAAGCAGAGATGACTGGTCTGACTAGAGATTTGAACATGTCATAATCTATGGGTAAACTCTTACTGACTGCATATTCGGGGAATAATAAGTTTGTTGTCCCCTGCATACCAACTATCGCCCTTGTCTACGCCTCATGCAATCGTTGGTATGTTGGGGAATAAACACTATTCACCTTATACCCAGTCAATAAGTATAGATTTTTGTACCAGTTGCGTTTGGAAAGGTTCAATATACACATTTCTGACATACATTACTACAGAACTTCAGGCATTATTTGGATCTAAACTTAAATACTAGTGTTTGAACCAAGAATATAATTATGTCAATAAATATGTTCCGTAATTTCTAAGTCCATTTAGCTAATTATTACAAGATCGGAAATTTATCACTGAAGTTTTTTTTAATACAAAAGAAACTCTATTCATAAGAAAAATAATCAAAGTCGACCGCATAATGAATCTATCAGCACAAGAGACATATCCCCTTTTCTCTGTATAATGGGTACCTTGTTTTGAAAAAGTCATTTATGAACTAGTTATATCTAACTTGTTTTCGTTTTCTTCTACACTAAGGCGGCCAGTTCTTAGAGTTTGCAAGGTTATATTTCGTAGGATAATAAAAATGGTTTGTTTCTGTGTATGCCTGTACTCCTCAAATAAACAAATGTGTGTTGCTCCCGACTAGTTTGCATAACCTACATGACTGTATGGTTTGTCAAAGAGAAGTCCCTTTAAAACAACAATATAAGTTATATCTTTTCCATGACAATAGTTATACAATGGTTATGATTTCTAATTGTTCTGTTAAAAGAATGTATAATGGCAGGATTACATATTATTTTAGGATGTAGAGACGTGTATTGTGTGTAAGAATATAAATCTTCTAACATTTAGTTATTAGCTAATTATGTGCACCTCTAGTATTATAGGAATGATGTAGTTTCGGTATCAAACCAAATAATTTTGAAACATTTCATGAAATTTAAAAATTATTTGTTTCAACTTTGTCTCCACAACAATTTCCTATCAGAAGTAAGTGTAGAGTAGTTAGTCAAAAGCAATAGTTTTCGGCAATTTTACCAATACCTGCGTTTTCCATTTTTGCTTTTTTCTACTTCCGTCAAATAAATATTTGTATTTTGAAAAGCAATGTTGAATATTGTAGCAAGAGTCTTAACAAATCTCATAGGTACTTTCTAAGTGATGCACAGACAATTTAAATTTTAGTAATTAAGAAATTAAAACGAAAAAAAAATAGCTGTTAAATTTCATTCTCGATTTTAAACGAAAATTAAAGCATGAACATTAGAATTAAAGCTTATTGCAAATTTCGTTTTGAATTTCCGAAATAGAAAATGACAAATTAAAACTATTTTAATTTTCGTAGATAATAATTAATAAGAAACTAGAAACGGAAAATTACATTTAATGAGTTGTTTACTACTTTTGAAATTCGATTCATAATTGAAAAAAATATCTTTTGCCACTTTGTTAGCGGACCTGTTCTTTATTAGCATTCAATCTTTGATCAAATCAAATCACTTGTTTTAATGATTATTATATTAAAGTTCTGTGAGTTAATTCTAATGAAAGGAAAATTATTTCCAACTGACAAAGCTGGCGTTCTAGTAATTAGAGTTAATAATTCAAAAATAACATGCTGTACCATGCCTGTTATTATGATGTAGTATAATGTGTTGTTGACATAATTACATGTAGCATTAGGTGTACGAATTCTCAGAACAGCTTTTTTCGTAGTTTTATTACACTTTGAGCTTTCCTGTTTATTTTATTTTATATTGTTTACTCTTTTAGCTCACCTGACCGAAAGGGTCAAGTGATCTTTTCTTATCACTTGGCGCCATGTGTCCTCGTCGTCCGTCATCGTCCGTTAACTTTTACAAAAATCTTCTCCTCTGAAACTATTGGACCAAATGAAACCAAACAAGCATCATTAGGATATCTAGTTTTAAAAATGTATCCGATGACCCCGCCTGCCAACCAACATGGCTGACATGGCTAAAACTTGAACATAGGGGTAAACTGCGGTTTGTGTGTTATATCTCAAAAACTAAAGCAAAACTGACAAAAATGTTTATGAGGTCAAGATCTACCTGCAATGAAATTTTCAGACGAATCGGTTAAATTTCAGGAAATTTTGCAGTTTTAGGTTATTATATTCAATATTATTATAGATAAAGACAAACTGGGAATAGCAAAAATGTTCAACAAAGTAAGATCTAAAAATAAGTCGAAATGGCCAAAATCATTGATTGACCCCTTTTAAGAGTTTGTTTTCCATTCAAAGATGGCGTCCTTGGTTGATACCCTTCCAAAGTTATGTATGGCATCCCCGAATTCCAACCGACATGGGTGCTGTTACTAAAAATAGAAAAAGGGGGATGAATTTCAAAAATCTTTTTCTATGAAACTAAGGACAGTTGGAAATAAACTTGGCAGTAATGGTCCTTAGGAGGTTCTCTTTCAGAATAATGTCCGATGACCCAGGCTGCTAATCAAGATGGCCGCCACAACCCGACTTAGTTTAACGTAGGGCCATACTGGAAAATTCATTGAAAAATCTTCTTGTCTGAAACCACTTAACCAATTGGAACCAGACTTGGCAGTAATGGTCCTTAGGAGGTCGTGGACTTTGAACCAAGATGGCCGCCACAGCCGAATTTACTTTAATATATGGCCTATGGAACAATTCATTGAAAAATCTTCTGGTCTGAAACCAATTGACCAAAGTTTTATGGGCGTCATCATGACTTGGTTGACAGGTATAAAAAATCGTTTCCTAAATGAAAATGGACCGGTTCCATTGATATTATCCCTTCCTCATATACCGGATTTGACATGGGCAGCATGGCGGGTGTCCTGCAGGAAGAAGAGACTTGTTGGCCTAATCAGGAGCCAAATATAATATAAAATGCACATTTTTGATTAATCTATGTTATGTTATTTTTGGTCCGGGGTAGCTTTGATCGATTGTAATGTCATTGTTGACCAAAGATGAGTAAAATTGTGTGATTACCTGATATATTGTTTGATTACCTGTACATTGTCTCATTACATAATATATTGTTTGATTACCTGGTACATTGTCTGATTACCTGGTACATTGTCTAATTAGCAGGTACATTGTATGATTACCTGGTAAATTGTCTGTTTAGCAGGTACTTTGTGTGATTAACTGGTATATTGTTTGATTACCTGGTCCATTGTGTGATTACGTGGTAGATTTTGTTTGTTTGTTTGTTTAGTTTGGGGTTTAACGCCGTTTTCAGCACATTTGGCTATTTAGTAGCATCAGTTTTTATTAGTGGAGGAAGCCGGAATATCCGCAGAGAACCACTGACTTTCGGTAAGAAAATTCGAAATCTTGTCAATTTAGATAGGAGTCGAACATACTCCGCCACAGATGAGATTCCAACTCACAACCCCAGTGTTGACAGGCTAGTGATCATTAGTGGTCATAACGAACTACCGAGACCCATGGTACATTGTGTGATTACCTGGTATATTGTGTGATTACCTTGTACACTGTCTGATTACCTGGTACACTGTCTGATTACCTTTTACAATATCTGCTTACGTGGAACACTGTCTGATTTGTCTGATTACCTGGTACACTATCTGATTACCTGGTACACTGTCTGATTACCTGATACACTGTCTGACTACCTGGTACATTGTGTGATTACCTCGTACAATTTCTGGTTACCTGGTTCACTGTCTGATTTGTCTTAATACCTGGTTCACGGTCTGATTTGTCTGATTACCTGGTACACTGTCTGATTACGTAGAACACTGTCTGATTACCTGGTACATTGTGTAATTACCTGGTAAACTGTCTGATTACCGTGTACATTGTCTGATTACCTGGTACATTGTGTGATTACCTAGTACACTGCCTGATTACCTGGTACATTGTATGAACTATAATGGACTAAGCAGTATCTGTCTCAGCAGAAACAAATTCATTAGATAAAATTATACATTCACAAAAACAGTTCTCCAAGGCATTGTTTCTTTTATCAGGCCATTCCAATTTAATTGAATCAAAATATGTGAATAACAACTAGGACGTGGTTTAATTTCACAATCATTCTTTTTCAAGAAAATCAGCAATTTGATAAAATGTTTCGAAATAAGCCCAAATAAATGAGAGAGCTGTATACGTCATTGTTGACCAATGGTAATTTGCCTTTGAAAATATGCAATGTATTAAAAGTAAATAAATAGTTCTCTGTACGTCAAAATGATATGATTGTTTAGGGGGTTGCGTGTTCCTTTAAAATAGTTTGCCACTGTCTGATTACCGTGTACATTGTCTGATTACCTGTTGCAATGTCGGATTAGATGGAACACTGTCTGATTTGTCTAATTACTTGGTACACCGTCTGATTATCTGGTACACTGTCTGGTTACCTGATACACTGTCTGATTACCTGGGACATTATGTGATTATACCGTACACTGTCTGATTTCTAGGTACATTGCCTGATTATCTGTTACAATGTCTCATTACCTGGTAAACCATCTGATTACCTGATACATTGTGAAATTACCTGGTACACTGTCTGATTAACTGGTACATTCTATGATTACCTGGTACACTGTCTGATTACCTGCTACATTGTCTGATTACGTGGTACATTATCTGATTACTTGGTACATTATGTGATTACATCGTACACTGTCTGATTGCCAGGTACATTGTAAGATTATCGGATACACTGTCTGATTAACTGGTAAACTGTCTGATTATTTGATACATTATGAAATTACCCGGTACACTGTCTGATTACCTGGTACATTGTCTGATTACCTGGTACAGTGTCTGATTACCTGATACACTGTCTGATTACCTGTTACAATGTCTAATTACATCGAACACTGTCTGATTTGTCTAATTACCTGGTACACTGTCTGATTACCTTATACACTCTCTGATTACGTGACAAATTATGTGATTACATCGTACACTGTCTGTTTGTCAGGTACATTGTATGATTATCTGGTACAATTTCTGTTTACTTGTTACAATGTCTGATTACCTGGTACACTGTCTGATTTGTCTGATTACCTGGTTCACTGTCCGATTTGTCTGATTACCTGGTACACTTTATGATTACCTGGTACACTGTCTGATTACCTGGTACATTGTGTGATTACCCAGTACACTGCCTGATTACTTGGTATATTGTATGGACTGTAATGGACTAAGCAGCAGTATCTGTCTCAACAGAAACAAGTTCAATATTCCAGAACGACCAGCGTTATATTTCACAACACATACGTTTCCAGAGCTTGTGACATATACATTGAATTCCTAGACAGAAAAGTTGCTTAGACAGGGGTGTGTTGCTCCTAAGTTGTAGTAATCCTTATTAAGGTTTTATGGAGGTCATCATGACTTGGTTGACAGGTATGAAAAAAACCGTTTCCAAAATTAAAATGGACCTGTGGCATTGATGTTATCCCTCCCTCATATCGAATTTGACATGGGCAGCATGGCGGTTGTCCTTCAGGTAGCAGAGACTGCTTACTTTTCCGAAGCGCCTGAGTCTATCAACGGTTTTTTGGTGGGGTAAATGCTGTTGATATATTTTTAGTTTTTAATTGCAGTGCATGTATTGTTTTGGTCTAGTCTTCGTTGTTCTCCGGAGTTTGTCAGTTTTTTTTTATTTTCCCCTCCTTCGGAGATCCCTTTGGTGTTTCTTGACTTTTCATATATCAGTGCGTAAAAATTATCTGATTGATTTTGGGGTTTGGGTGTTCCTTTAAAATATTTGTCCAGACTTATCACCATTACTAGAAATAGAACAAAAATAATCTACTCTGAAAGAAACGTGGATACTAAGACCAAACTTTTCTGGATTAGTTCATAAGTGATCCCTTTTATTATTGTGTCCGAGGATCTGGGTCTAAATATCAATACTAGACCCTCTTTCTCAAATTTACTGAATATTTTCAAAGACTATTGCAATGAACTGAAGAAAAGTAGAATATCTGAATAAATAGCTTTAAGAATGATTATTAATTCTAAGAATCAATGACTTTGAAGGAAAGTATATGTACTCTTGGAATCTGCAGAGTAATATAATTACAAATAGTGTATTCTAGATGTTTTTCTTCTGTAGTAGTATTTGTATTTCGGAACAGTTACTGCGTAACAATCAAAACCATTTGCAGTTTTATAACATTAGACTTATTGTAAATCTTCATTTCACTCAAGTGAATAATTTTGAAATGTGACCATCAATGAATATCGGCAAACGAAAACTGAAGCGACGAAACAGTGGGAAAAATCCATAAATTCGAAATTTATGGAAAACACACAATCGTGAGAATGGGACACGATAAACAAACAACACAGGGATCCATCTATAACTAATTGAATGAAAAATATACAATAAACTAAAGACAATAGCAAGATAGCACAGAACTAAAGCACTAAGAATGTAAACTCCCCCAAAAACTGGTACTGGCATCGGGCGATCCCAAATGGTAAGCATGTTAACGGCACCCATCACTGAAAGTCAAGTGGAAGCTATAGGTGAAACCTGAATTCTAAAGGGAATTCAAAATCTATAAAACTGGCAATTTCAGTACAAGTATTTACAAATTATGCCATAGCCGAAGAAATGCTTAACGAGAAAAATAACTTTTATAACTAACAGCCCACCAGCAGCGGTATTGCTACAGTGATAGTAAATTTAACCTATATTGTATGCGTAGCGTGTACATCGTTGTCAAAACTTCGGAAACCCCGAAAATGGAACCAAACGCACTGCAGCATTTTGTGCGCTTGTCGCAAATCAGGAAGGTATAGTTATGAATGTCTCGGTTACCTTTTTACTGTATTTACTTTTTGATATTCTAACATGAACCGCTGTATAGAGGTATCTAAGAATTACACTTGGACCATTCTGGGCTTCCTAGTATAGTGTAGTTTCCCAGAATTGAACACCACATTGTAAGCTCTAGATGTTCGTAGCTGTACTACCTATCCATTTTTCTTCACGAAACAGTTTAGTCAAAATAAGGGAATGGTGGATTTTGAAACTTTGGCGTAATCTAAATGATTTAAAAAACTCACAAATGTATGGGTATGAATTTAAAATTTTAAAGATACTACATTAAACACTGTCATTTTCAGAGACGAATTTTCAAATGTGTTACGTGGATATGTAAATAAGAAGAAAGTCATGCAAAAAGGGTTTATTTTCATTGAAAACTTGCATTATACATGTATATGTCTTAAAGCAAATTTTACTCGTATTTCGTGTATATTTTAGGCACTATAATGGCTGGGAGGACACCGGAAGATCTGAATGAGGTACGGTATTATACATTTAGGATTTTCAAATTCTTTTAAATTTTTTACCATTTTAACAGTTTTCAACTGTAAATTAATTTCGTGATTTTACGCATTAAATTAATTGAACAAACACGTGAGTTGTACTGGGCCATTTTTACTGAAACCTGGAACTTCCTATATTCTTGTTAATCTCAAAGCGTTAATCTGTATGTCAATACGATTTATGCCTGTACCACGGCTAACTGTCCGTATGTTGAATATGATCACTTTAACAATTTATTTTTCTTAAGGAAATGTTGTGTTATATTAATCGACCAATTTACAAACCGATTGACACACCTATTCGAATATAGAGGATGGAATGCCGTTAGTTATATACAAGCTAAGATGTTTTTCATTTCCCAATACTCTAACGCAGGCTACTGACCATTATTTTAAAGTTTGGTAGTGCATTACTGAATAACTTCTTATCATAATTCGTCAATATTCGCAAGTTCGTGTCGGTTAAAAATTTGACAATGTTGACGGAGTTCGGCAATATATACAACGCCTGGGGCAGAAGATATTTTGTAACCTCGGCGATGTCCGTCTCGGATACTTCAATGTTAAGTCAAAGCTATCCTATTTTGTATATACTCTCTCTGTATCGTTGATGTAATTTTAAAACGGATTAGAACATCAAAGCTTTTATAACTCATATAAAGTTTCTTTAGTCCACGCATGGACTCTGAACAGCAAATAGCTCTTTCTTATGTGCTCCTGACCAATATTTAAAATGTAGGTTTGCATTTTTTTTTCTATTTCATGTTCGGTTTTTACACTCAGACCTTTTGACGGCTCAATGATCTTATTCAACTCTACTGAAGGGTTATTATTAATAAAGACCGAAACGATATTATACAACTCATTTAATATTATTCTGCAGAAGTGACTTTGTGCGATATTGCCACTATTTATTATTCTGCAGAAGTGACTATGTGGGACATTGCCACCATTTATTATCCTGCAGAAGTGACTTTGTGCGACATTGCAACCATTTATTATTCTGCAGAAGTGACTTTGTGCGACATTGCCACCATTTATTATTCTTCAGAAGTGACTATGTGCGACATTGCCATTATTTATTATTCTGCAGAAATGACTATGTACGACATTGCAATCATTTATTATTCTGCAGAAGTGACTATGTGCGATATTGCCACCATGTATTATTCTGCATAAGTGAATATGTGCGACATTGCCACCATTTATTATTCTGCACAAGTCACTCTGTGCGACATTGCCACCATTTATTATTCTGCAGAAATGACTATGTGGGATATTGTCACCATGTATTATTCTGCAGAAGATACTATGTGCGACATTGCCACCATTTATTATTCTGCGGAAGTGACTTTGTGCGACATTGCCACTATTTATTATTCTGCAGAAATGACTGTCTGACATTGCCACCATTTATTATTCTGCAGAAGTGACTTTGTGCGACATTGCCACCATTTATTATTCTGCAGAAGTGACTATGTGCGACATTGCCACCATTTATTATTCTGCAGAAATGACTATGTCCGATATTGCCACTATTTATTATTCTGCAGAAGTGACTATGTGCGACATTGCCACCATTTATTATTCTGCAGAAATGACTATGTCTGACATTGCAACCATTTATTATTCTGCAGAAATGACTTTGTGCGACATTGCCACCATTTATTATTCTTCAGAAGTGACTATGTGCGACATTGCCATTATTTATTATTCTGCAGAAATGACTATGTACGACATTGCAATCATTTATTATTCTGCAGAAGTGACTATGTGCGATATTGCCACCATGTATTATTCTGCATAAGTGAATATGTGCGACATTGCCACCATTTATTATTCTGCACAAGTCACTATGTGCGACATTGCCACCATTTATTATTCTGCAGAAATGACTATGTGGGATATTGTCACCATGTATTATTCTGCAGAAGATACTATGTGCGACATTGCCACCATTTATTATTCTGCGGAAGTGACTATGTGCGACATTGCCACTATTTATTATTCTGCAGAAATGACTATGTCTGACATTGCCACCATTTATTATTCTGCAGAAGTGACTTTGTGCGACATTGCCACCATTTATTATTCTGCATAAGTGACTTTGTGCGACATTGCCACCATTTATTATTCTGCAGAAATGACTATGTCCGATATTGCCACCATTTATTATTCTGCAGAAGTGACTATGTGCGACATTGCCACCATTTATTATTCTGCAGAAGTGACTATGTGCGACATTGCCACTATGTATTATTCTGCAGAAATGACTATGTCCGATATTGCCAACATTTATTATTCTGCAGAAGTGACTATTTGTGATATTGCCACTATTCATTATTCTGCAGAAGTGACTATGTGCGACATTGCCACCATTTATTATTCTGCAGAAGTGACTATGTGCAACATTGCCACTATTTATTATTCTGCAGAAATGACTATGTGTGACATTGCAACCATTTATTATTCTGCAAAAATGACTATGTGTGACATTGCCACCATTAGTTATTCTGCAGAAATGACTAAGTACAACATTGCCACCATTAATTATTCTGCAGAAATGACTATGTGGGATATTGTCACCATGTATTATTCTGCAGAAGTGACTATGTGCGACATTGCCACCATTTATTATTCTGCGGAAGTGACTTTGTGCGACATTGCCACTATTTATTATTCTGCAGAAATGACTATGTGTGACATTGCCACCATTTATTATTCTGCAGAAGTGACTTTGTGCGACATTGCCACCATTTATTATTCTGCAGAAGTGACTATGTGCGACATTGCCACCATTTATTATTCTGCAGAAGTGACTATGTGCAACATTGCCACTATTTATTATTCTGCAGAAATGACTATGTGTGACATTGCAACCATTTATTATTCTGCAAAAATGACTATGTGTGACATTGCCACCATTAATTATTCTGCAGAAATGACTAAGTACGACATTGCCACCATTTATTATTCTGCAGAAGTGACTATGTGTGACATTGCCACCATTTATTATTCTGCAGAAATGACTATGTGCGATATTGCCCCCATTTAGTGTCTGTAGTCGTTGCAATTATTCCGTTGAAGATTATATCCTCTTCTGATCTAATTCAATCAAAAAACTTCGTTGAATTGACATTAAGTGATATACTTCAAAATTATATTGTCTGGTTAAGGCCTACTTCTAATAAAGCCACCTTATTTAAAGGAGAAAAGTCCGAAAAAATACCTCCTTTCAAGCTGAAGAGCCAACTGAGTTCAAAAATTGGTAGATCCCTATCCGAAATTATATATGATAACATGGAATGCCTACCAAGATGACCGATAAAAGTAATATCAGTTTATATTATAAACGTATTGGAAAATGCACTGTGATATCTTCTTCACGTGAAATGTCCTTAATCTGAGAAAGTTTTAGGCGAATAAGTTTTGTAAATTCGACTGCATCAGGCCTAATACAAGTTGTACCTTTGTTAATGGAATTTATGTCTGTAATTAACGGACCGACGGACTTTTTAAACATCCAAATTGTCAGATTACCCCAATTGACAATTCATTTCTATCTCATTCAGTCCAAAGAGTTAGGTTAACTATTGCCATCACTAGATGTCCATCGTCCGTCGTCAGTGAAAGGGCATATTGAAACAAATCTTGGCTGCAATAGTCCTATCGAGGTTTTCGTTTAGAATTGTATTCGTTGACCCTCTTGGCCATCCAAATTGGCTGCGAGGGCCGAACATAGTTTAACCATAGGATCTTTTTAAAAAATTAATTAAAGATCTTTACTGTGTGAATCCAAATAGCCAATTAGAACAAAACTTGGCAGCAACTGTCCTGAGATGGTCCTCTTTCAGAACTGTATCCGGTGATCCAGCCCGCACGTCGTGATAGCCACCAGTTGAACAAAGTTTAACAAAACAAAACTGAAGCAAAATATTTTCTTGTTGAAACCACAAAGCTAACGGGAATAAACTTTGGTAGCAATGGTCATTTGGTAGTCCATTTTCGGAATTGTATGCAAGATGGCTGCCATAGCCGAAAATAGTTAAATATAGGACGCTATGGGAAATACACTTCATCGTTTTGAACCAAAATGCCAATTTAAAAAAAACTTGACAGCTCTGGTCCTTAGGTGATCCTCTCTTTGACAGTTGTATGAGACCCCGTCCACCATACATGTACAAAGTTACAATAAGAGCAAAAAATAATCTAACATATGACTTTCACTGAAACAAAGTTGGGGTGATATGAGAATCAACGTGTCCATTCGTCCGTCAATGTACCTTGTATGTTCAACTCCTCCTAAATTGTTCAATGGATTTTGATGAAACTGTATAAATTGATTTAAAGAGGATTACTGATGTCATACAAGCTTCTTAAGCTGGGATTTATCAAAGATAAGTTAATGTCATCAATTAGAAAATTTTACTGTCGGCATCACGAATGGATTGACAATCACTGTGTTCCAACATCTAAGGTGATGTTGGACCTGTTCCCACTGTAGTAACATTTCATGTGCCTCCACCGATTTGTGACTTCCACCCGATTGACCTTGTTGAACTTCACGACTGGTGCAGGAACTGCTTACCCTTCCAGAGCACCTGGGTTCACTTCTGGGTTTTATATGTTCAATGTTTTTTTACTTTTCGATGTTCATTTTTTGTGCTTGTGGTTGTTCCTTTGTCTTCCCGGTTTGTCTGTCCAATGTATTACGTCTTATTCTTATCTGCTCCTTAGGTATATTTGTCCTCTTTATATGAAGGATGTGCATCAAACAAGATATTATCGCCGAATGATTGCAAAGGAAGATAATCCAACGTAAGGGTTTTACATATTTAAAGCTTGTGAGCGCAACTCCTAAACCGTTCACTAGATTTTATTGAAACTTTATATGAAGGTTGGTCATCAAATGTAGATGTGTATGAAGCAAGATAATTATGGTCGGGTGCTTGCAAAGGAAGATAATCCAACTTAAGGGTTTTACATATTAAAGGCTTGTTACGCAACTCATAGTAATGCAAGCGGGGGTTGGGGGTATCACTCATTGATGTCACTCACAGTTTTATGCAAAATCAGTGAGCCAACTGGAACTTGACAGTAATCTTTCATACAAGATGGACATAGTCAAGTAATTTATTTTGTTTGAATTATTTCCATGTGACCGATGCAGGCATCCTGAGGGGCTATTGTCTCCTTTAAAAGAAAACGGATGTTAGTGTCTGTTTGAGGATAATTAAGTTCGGAGATATTTGTAATCGGCCCATCTGACCATCCGTCCGTCTGTCCGTCCGGTAGATAACCAAGTCTCCTCGTTCATTTTTCAATTCATGTATTTGATTTCTATACAGTATTGTCACAAACTTTATAAAGTTGCGCAGTAAGGTTTTAGAATTTTGATTTTCAATACTTGGGGCCCACTGGGGTCGAATTTTGAAAATAGGATATTTAACCTTGTGACCGAAACTCTTCATACATTTTTCATTTTATCCGTTTAATTTCTATACAGAATTGTCACACGCTTATGTAGATGTGCAGTAAGGTTTTAAAATTTTTATTATCAAAAATTGGGGCCCCAGGGGTCGAATTTCGAAAATTGGAACTTTAAGCTTGTCACCTGAACTCCGCATTCGTTTTTAACTTCATGCATTTAATTTCTGTACAATGCTATCACATACTGTGTGTAGATGCGCAATATGGTTTTAGAATTTTGATATCAAAAAATCAAAAATGAAAGCATACTGTGAAGCATATTATTTGCTCCCGGGCAATAACATCATAAGAGGGTAGATACGTATAGATTATCGGCTTTTCTGCATATTGATACTGTAAAATATCAGGCGCGAGCGACAGTGTGAAGATATTTGGTGAGTGAGCGCAGCGAACGAGCCTAAAAGTTTCATATTGTGTCGAGTGGCTGATATTTTACAACACCTTTACGCATAAAACCCGATAATCTGTTTATCGTACAAATTCTGTACATTTTAGAAGCCCCTGTAAGACATTTTTTATGGTTTTTTGTCTTCATGGGGGTAAGCTTGTTAACGTCTGCTAGCACATTGTGACGTCGATAATAATTCCTGCTCTCATATTGTAACGTCGCTGATAAGTACTGCCGTCGCGGATAATGTCTCCTAATACGTCACAAAGCCTTAATACAGAGATTTACAGAGCGGCTGAGCAGGGTGATATACACGCAGGGAAGTACGATAACATGTTTTCTGCCCTCTCGTGAGCCTTATCGACGTCACTTCTGCTCAGCTGTGAATAATCATCTGATCATTATTTATGGTAAATTAACTGTGCATAAATGTTCTTAGCAGTTTCCAAAAGGGGCTTTTTGTAGATCTCTGGAAAAGCACAGAAACTGAAGTTGCATTTATATACTAAAAGTGAAAGAAATAACTGTTTACTTCCTGTAGCACTGTGAATGTGCACTTTATATTCAGTCACCACATCAGTGTTGTTCAAAACCTGGCATACTTGCTCGAAGATAGGAAAATCGAATTCAACATTAAAATTATTTCTGGGTAGTGGCAAAATATGTTATAAATAGATTAGTACATGGTTTTTTTTTCATATTGGCGTTGTTATCAGCCCTTGACTGATAACGTCCTTCGGGGCTGATAACAAGGGCAATATGAAAAAGGCCATGTGTTAATCTACATGTATAATCATCTGTAGATGTTCAAAAACGTTTTTAATTTTGAAAATCGATTAAAGGTCCAAATTTTGGGGCTGAAAATGGTGAAATTGCTAATTTTGCCTTGTCTCTGGAAATATTCATTCATTTGTTTTTTTTTTTTTCAGTTTCAGGGGTTTTATTTGATTATAATATTGTTCTGCACTATGTAGATTGCAATAAGGTTTTCAATTTTGAAATTTGATTCAGGGATCCAATTTTGAAATTTGATTCAGGGTTCCAATTTTCAGACTGAAATTGAGACATTGCTAATTTTTCACTGTTAATTGTTTTTTTTTTACTTGTGCAGTGAGGGGATGGACATCGTTTATGATGGCACCAATTTCTAGTTATTTCATATCTTGAGCCCCAAAATTGCTGGTGGAATCCAAGTTTCCGAGAATATACCCAGCTCAGTTTCTTGTATTTCGATACTAACCCAAAAATGATAATTTAAATTTTTGACAGTTACAAACATTTAACATTTTTGACTACCCCGTGCATCGCTCTTTCCGTAGATGGTTTCGGCTTTACGCGGTTTTTTTCTTTTTCGCCTGTTAAGAATGTGTACTTCAACGTTTTGGATTATTGTTTTGGTTAATCACCAATTTAGGCCTTGGGCACAGCTGATGAGTCTTGTTTTGGTTAATCACCAATTTAGGCCTTGGACACAGCTAATGAGTATTGTTTTGGTTAATCACCAATTTAGGCCTTGGGCACAGCTGATGAGTCTTGTTCTGTTTAATCACCAATTTAGGCCTTGGGCACAGCTGATGAGTCTTGTTTTGGCTCATCACCAATTTAGGCCTTGGGCACAGCTGATGAGTCTTGTTCTGGTTAATCTCCAATTTAGGCCTTGGCACAGCTCATGAGTTTTGTTTTGGTCGATCTCTAATTTAGGCCTTGGGCACAGCTGTTGAGTCTTGTTTTTGTTAATCACCAATTGAGGCCTTTGGCACAGCTGATGAGTCTTGTTTTTTTAGTTAAATACCAATTTAGGCCTTGGGCACAGCTGGTGAGTCTTGTTTTGGTTAATCACCAATTTAGGCCTTTGGCACAGCTGATAAGTCTTGTTTTTTAGTTAATTACCAATTTAGGCCTTCGGCACAGCTGATGAGTATTGTTTTGGTTAATCACCAATTTAGGCCTTGGGCACAGCCGATGAGACTTGTACTGGTTAATCACGAATTTAGGCCTTGGGCACAGCTGATGAGTCTTCTTTAGGTTAATCACCAATTTAGGCCTTGGGCACAGCTGATGAGTCTTGTTTTTTAGTTAAGTAACAATTTAGGCCTTGGGCACAGCTGATGAGTCTTATTTAGGTTAATCACCAATTTAGGCCTTGGACACAACTGATCAGTCTTGTTTTTTTTAGTTATTTACCAGTTTAGGCCTTGGGCACAGCTGATGAGTCTTGTTTTGGTTAATCACAAATTTAGGCCTTGGACACAGCTGATGAGTCTTGTTTTTGTTAATCACCAATTTAGGCCTTCGGCACAACTGATCAGTCTTGTTTTTTTAGTTATTTACCAGTTTAGGCCTTCGGCACAGCTGATGAGTCTTGTTTTGGTTAATCACCAATTTAGGCCTTGGACACAGCTGTTGAGTATTGTTTTGGTTAATCACCAATTTAGGCCTTGGACACAGCTGATGAGACTTGTTCTGGTTCATTACCAATTTAGGCCTTGGGCACAGCTGATGAGTCTTCTTTAGGTTAATCACCAATTTAGGCCTTGGGCACAGCTGATGAGTCTTGTTTTTTGTAAATCACCATTTTAGGCCTTTGGCACAGCTGATGAGTCTTGTTGTTTAGTTAATTACCAATTTAGGCCTTGGGGACAGCTGATGAGTCATCTTTAGGTTAATCACCAATTAGGCCTTGGGCACAGCTGATGAGTCTCGTTTTTTGTTAATCACCAATTTAGGCCTTGGCACAGCTGATGAGTCTTGTTTTTTAGTTAATTACCAATTTAGGCCTTGGGCACAGCTGATGTGTCTTGTTTTGGTTAATCAGCAATTTAGGTCTTGGGCACAGCTGATGAGTATTGTTTTCGTTAATCACGAATTTAGGCCTTGGGCACAGCTGATGAGTCTTCTTTAGGTTAATCAGCAATTTAGGCCTTGGGCACAGCTGATGTGTCTTGTTTTGGTTAATCACCAATTTAGGCCTTTGGCACAGCTGATGAGTCTTGTTTTTTAGCTAATTAACAATTTAGGCCTTGGGCACAGCTGATGAGTCTTCTTTAGGTTAATCAGCAATTTAGGCCTTGAACACAGCTGATGACTCTTGTTTTTTGTTAATCACCAATTTATGCCTTTGTCACAGCTGATGAGTCTTGTTCTGTTTAATCACCAATTTAGGCCTTGGGCACAGCTGATGAGTCTTGTTCTGTTTAATCACCAATTTAGGCCTTGGGCACAGCTGATGAGTCTTGTTTTGGCTCATCACCAATTTAGGCCTTGGGCACAGCTGATGAGTCTTGTTCTGGTTAATCTCCAATTTAGGCCTTGGCACAGCTCATGAGTTTTGTTTTGGTCGATCTCTAATTTAGGCCTTGGGCACAGCTGTTGAGTCTTGTTTTTGTTAATCACCAATTGAGGCCTTTGGCACAGCTGATGAGTCTTGTTTTTTTAGTTAAATACCAATTTAGGCCTTGGGCACAGCTGGTGAGTCTTGTTTTGGTTAATCACCAATTTAGGCCTTTGGCACAGCTGATAAGTCTTGTTTTTTAGTTAATTACCAATTTAGGCCTTCGGCACAGCTGATGAGTATTGTTTTGGTTAATCACCAATTTAGGCCTTGGGCACAGCCGATGAGACTTGTACTGGTTAATCACGAATTTAGGCCTTGGGCACAGCTGATGAGTCTTCTTTAGGTTAATCACCAATTTAGGCCTTGGGCACAGCTGATGAGTCTTGTTTTTTAGTTAAGTAACAATTTAGGCCTTGGGCACAGCTGATGAGTCTTATTTAGGTTAATCACCAATTTAGGCCTTGGACACAACTGATCAGTCTTGTTTTTTTTAGTTATTTACCAGTTTAGGCCTTGGGCACAGCTGATGAGTCTTGTTTTGGTTAATCACAAATTTAGGCCTTGGACACAGCTGATGAATCTTGTTTTTGTTAATCACCAATTTAGGCCTTCGGCACAACTGATCAGTCTTGTTTTTTTAGTTATTTACCAGTTTAGGCCTTCGGCACAGCTGATGAGTCTTGTTTTGGTTAATCACCAATTTAGGCCTTGGACACAGCTGTTGAGTATTGTTTTGGTTAATCACCAATTTAGGCCTTGGACACAGCTGATGAGACTTGTTCTGGTTCATTACCAATTTAGGCCTTGGGCACAGCTGATGAGTCTTCTTTAGGTTAATCACCAATTTAGGCCTTGGGCACAGCTGATGAGTCTTGTTTTTTGTAAATCACCATTTTAGGCCTTTGGCACAGCTGATGAGTCTTGTTGTTTAGTTAATTACCAATTTAGGCCTTGGGGACAGCTGATGAGTCATCTTTAGGTTAATCACCAATTAGGCCTTGGGCACAGCTGATGAGTCTCGTTTTTTGTTAATCACCAATTTAGGCCTTGGCACAGCTGATGAGTCTTGTTTTTTAGTTAATTACCAATTTAGGCCTTGGGCACAGCTGATGTGTCTTGTTTTGGTTAATCAGCAATTTAGGTCTTGGGCACAGCTGATGAGTATTGTTTTCGTTAATCACGAATTTAGGCCTTGGGCACAGCTGATGAGTCTTCTTTAGGTTAATCAGCAATTTAGGCCTTGGGCACAGCTGATGTGTCTTGTTTTGGTTAATCACCAATTTAGGCCTTTGGCACAGCTGATGAGTCTTGTTTTTTAGCTAATTAACAATTTAGGCCTTGGGCACAGCTGATGAGTCTTCTTTAGGTTAATCAGCAATTTAGGCCTTGAACACAGCTGATGACTCTTGTTTTTTGTTAATCACCAATTTATGCCTTTGTCACAGCTGATGAGTCTTGTTCTGTTTAATCACCAATTTAGGCCTTGGGCACAGCTGATGAGTCTTGTTTTGGTTAATCACCAATTTAGGCCTTTGGGTCAGCTGATGAGTCTTGTTTCGGTTAATCACCAATTTAGGCCTTGGGCACAGCTGATGACTCATCTTTAGGTTAATCACCAATTTAGGCCTTGGGCACAGCTGATGAGTCTTCTTTAGGTTAATCACCAATTTAGGCCTTGGGCACAGCTGATAAGTCTTGTTTTTTGTAAATCGCCAATTTAGGCCTTTGTCACAGCTGATGAGTCTTGTTTTGGTCAATCACCAATTTAGGCCTTGGGGTCAGCTGATGAGTCTTGTTTCGGTTAATCACCAATTTAGGCCTTGGGCACAGCTGATGACGCATCTTTAGGTTAATCACCAATTTAGGCCTTGGGCACAGCTGATGAGTCTTGTTTTTTGTTAATCACCAATTTAGGCCATGGCACAGCTGATGAGTCTTTTTTTTTAGTTAATTACCAATTTAGGCCTTGGGCACAGCTGATGAGTCTTGTTTTGGTTGATCACCCATTTAGGCCTTGGGCACAGCTGATCAGTCTTGTTTTGGTTAATCACCAATTTAAGCCTTGGGCACAGCTGATGAGTCTTGCTTTGAAGAAATGTGCACATCGTGTGCATCAAAATTGGTATCAAAGAATTCATATGATAGATTATTCGAAAGAAAACATAAAGAAATTAAAAATCATTATGGCAATTCTAAAAGTCCTATTATGAGAGAACTGACAAATGCATATTGTGTGCAACTTCAATTTGAGGGCTGCATGTTTAAAGTTACATGTGAAAAAGACAAATACTGCTTTCAAACAGATTTTAATACAATAACATTAATAATGACAGTACAGAACAGTACAGAACATATTTGAATTGAAACAAATACCAGTTCAGTAACCATGTGCTAACGTCAATGGCAAGCTAAAGAAACATTAGAGATAAAAAAAAAACCAATATGACAGCAACACTAAAAACTTATCTTGCCGTGCTAAGATACTTTTCGACAGACTGTCTCAGCCAAAACATCACTGCATTTGACTTTAAAAAAGCGAAATACGTAATATATTTAAAAATAAAAAATGTTATATTATTAAATCCTGACACAGGTGGTTAGAAAATGAATTTTACGTATAATAAATGTCACTGGTCCATTGAAAGCATCAACACCCACAGCAGAAACTCCTATTGCTTGATATAACAGCATGAACGAAATACAAATGCAGTATAAAACAAATCGCCTCAAAACATTTATCGCAATACTTTCAAACAAAGATGTTTTACCATCCCCGCCTGTCCACCAGTCACACTTTTGTATTAGCCAAACTTAAAATTTAAGGACCAGATGAGAACAAAATTGTATGTTGTGATGTTGATCATGTTCCACATTTCGATTCGACCCTACCTGTCATTGTTTTCGTAATATAGCAATATCAAGTTTTATGATGTTTAAAAGACAACCCAGTTAGAATAAAAAGCTCAGTACTGTGAGGTAAATGCCTAATCAAGTTTATCGTTCAAAAACATAAGAAGAAATAACTTGACATAAAAAATGTCGAAAAAAAAACTACTAATAAATATAAACCGAATAAAATGTGTGACGGAGTGTGTAAGGTAATGATTCACAATGTTATTTCAGAAACTTCTGGAAGTGTCGAAGAATGGTGATTTAGAAAAAGCAACCAAATACCTAGAGGAAGGAGCTTCAGTAAATTGTTTTGATAACGATGTAAGTTGATAATTTCATCGTATACATGTTTAATAGACAATGTGAGTTAAGGTAATATAAAGATTATTAAAAAAACAATTCCTGGATTTCAAGATTTAAAAAATACTTCCAATGCCAAAGAGCGAAGCAGTTTTCTCAACTTATATTATAAAACATGTAAAAATTGTCCAATAAAACGATGTATCTGAAAAAACTAATGGGTTGCCCACATATGCTTGGAAGCTACAGTTTTAGAACCACCAATCTGTAGAAATGCAAATTCGTCACAGGTATTTTTTTTCAAACACAAAACTTCCATGAAGCGTTGACATCGTTTTCAATATTGTTGAAAGGACAGCTATGAGCTTGTTTCGGAATCCTCTTGCTACGTATGGGTGTTTAAACTTATTTTTTAAGCAAACAATTACACCCCCATTATAAATGGAATCTCTAACTTTAATTTGACAAAATCTGTATGCTTTTCCCAGATGACAAAATGATCCTAAAATGCAAAATCGTTTCCTAAATCACTATAATTTCACGCATTGTCGGACATTTGAAAGAAATATTAAGAACAGTAGACCTCTGCCTAATCCAGAAATCTCAGTATTCAATGTTCTGGATAAACCATGAAATTATTCAATAGAAATCGACAGTTGGAGACAAATTTGTTAATCCACATGTGGTAAATTGTTCTCGACCAATGATTGTTGTGTGAAATTTCCCTTCGATTTTAACAACCCCGCATTGAGTGCAGAAGGTCGCGAGGTTGATCTCGGACTGGGTAAAACCAAAGACATTAAAACTGGTATCTGCAGCTTCTCCGAAAAACACACGATATCTAGGAGAAAAAGCAAAGGAATGACTGGTCGGCTCGGTGTCAGCATAATGTGTCCGAGTGGAGTGATATGTCTTCCTGTGGACACGTATACCTCGTGATCTAGGACATTAAAAATCCGGCTCGGCGAGTCGGTCTAGTACAAAGCAGGGAACATATACATATCATATCATGTTCTCGTTCTCGCACCTAATGACTGTCACTGGATATTAAACAATAATTAATTCATCATCTATCCGTTCGGATTTATCTATGCTTTTCGAAAATTGTGTAGCAGTGTAAACAAACCATCACTAACATCTCCAGTTTCTATGTAAAATAAACTTGTTTCATGGCGAGAAATTACATAATGGACAAAATTTCGAGTATTGTGATATATCAAAGAAGTTAAAGAAGCGTCCACCAACAATTTGGTTTCAAAATGGGACGTATTCACATGTTACGTCATAAAAATGGATTAAGCTTTAGCCTAGCTATTGTAAGGAGACAATAATTCCAATTTCAATGTGAAGCTACACAAACGCTGCAGATTTGAAAATGTTATATATTGATAGTTAGATTTATCCAGCTTATTAAGTACGCTGATTTATTGTTTACGTCGTATGTAAATTCCAGTTTATGCTTATGTTGTTTCGGTAATTTCGACCAAAGAAATCAATACCACTTCCACAGAGAAAGAAATATTTAATCCCCCAAAAATTAAATCTAAGTCTTTCAAGGGAGAGAAATATTGAAGCCAAGACATGATTTTATAATAAAACTAGAAAGTTTGACTGTCGGAATCGGCAGTTATCCCCGCACCCAGCAATAAGTTTGGACACTTATTAAAATGCAAAAATCTAAAACCTTATGCCTATTTAAAGATGTTATGCAATCATCCTATGAAGGAATTAAATCCAATTACAAATGAAAACAGTTAAGGTCACAAACTTAAATTCATCTTTTTTTTTTAAATTCCCCCTAATCGGCCTGAAGTTATGAAAATCTACATATTGTGTATGATAATACTGTTTAGAAAAAAAACATACATTGGAAAATGAAGGACGGATTTATGTCACAAACTTAAATTGACAATTTTTTAAAATACGACCCTTGTGTGCCCAATTTTAGAACATTCAAATTCTAAAACCTTATTGCACATCTACATATTCAGCACAACACTACTGTATACAAATACTAGACATCTGTGCTGTCGGAATTAACAGTGATCCCCGCACCCCGTGTAAGTATTTGGGACACTTATAGTCAACAATATTAAACATCATTCCCATCCAAAAAATATGCAATCATTCGATAAAGAAATTAAATCAATAAACCTAATGACAAATGAAAAAAAAACCTAGTTCACAAGGTTAAACTTACAATTTTTGAAATTTGACCTGAGTGGGCCCCCAGTTTAAAAATCGATATCCTAAATCCTTATCGTACAACTACATATAGTGTAGGACAATAATATATATAAGCAAATGCATAAATTGCAAAATGAAAGAGAAGTCTTGGTGATACAAGCTTAAATTGAACATTTCAAATTTCGACCCCTGTGGGCCCCAATTTTAGAAAATAAAAATTCTAAAACCTTATTGCACATCTGCATATGGTGTTTCACAATAGTGTATAGAAATAAAAGGCTTAAATAGGAAAACAAAAGATGAGTTTACGTCACAAGCTTAACATGATAGTTTTTTTTCAAGATTCGACACAGATCTGTAGGCCACTATTTTAGAAAATCAAAATTATAAAACCTTCTTGCCCATCTGAATATGGTGTATGACAATACCTTTTAGAAATTAATGCATAAATTGAAAAATGAAAGAGGGGTTTAGGTCACAAGATTACATTTACGGTTTTTCGAAATTAGACCGATGTGGGCCCATGTAATTTTAGAAAATCAAAATTTTAAAACCTTCACCAACACAAATTTAAAAATTAGCAATTTTCACACTACATTATTTCATACAGCTCGAATGCATCCCAGTTATAGCCATATAAATATAAAATGCACCCAAAAATAGCTCAGAAATATATAACCACCCAAAAATACTTTGAAATTCTCAGAACCATCCCCCAAAATAGTAAAAAAAAAATTTAAAATGTAAGCAAAAATAGTACTAGCCTACGCACAGAAACTTTTCAAAGTGCTCCTCTTGGGGTGGTATCGTTTAAAAGGAAGCAGAGGTGATACATGTACAAAGTCGGTCTTTACAACGCATCATGATCATGCTTCAGACCAACTTTGAATTAGTTGTGACCTGTAGTTGCTGAGAATTTGGCGACAAAAGATTTCGATAGGCCATATGGTGAAACATGCATGGCTGTATCGTCAAACAGGAAGCCGATGTGCCACATGTACAAAATCCGTAGGCACTTAACAACTCATCATGGACATGCTTCGCACAAACTTTGAATTAGATATGGCATATAGTTACTGAGAATTTTGCTACCAAATATTTCCGTAGTCCATATGGTGACAAATGTATGGCCGTATCGTTAAACAGGAAGACGACGTGCCACAAGTACTAAATATGTGAACACTTTACACAGCACAATAGTCATGCTTCACACCAACTTTGAATTAGCTCTGAACATTAGATGATGAGAATTTTGCTACCAAAAATTTTGTGACGGAAGGACGGAGAGACAGACGGATATAAACAAGTATACCTCCCACTTCTTCGGAACGGAAGATATTTTGAATGAGTGAATTACATCCATTTTTTTTAAATACTTGACAACACTCGTTTAATTGAAAGGACACGTAACGTGTTTTTAAAACTATTCTAGGTTTTAAACACCAAAGATCCTTGAAGATGATTCCGTTCAAAGTTCACAAATTGATGATTGATTGTCGTCAGGACGCTGATGACTCATTCCATCTCCATAATGTTATGCTGGATGAGGTTCTAGATGTGCACAGATACCAGAAATTACCAAAGAACTGTAAAATCAAAACCTCCTAAGGACAGAGCTATATATGTACCAGGGAGATGCTTTTTAATTTTCACAAATTTTACAATTGTGTAATAGTAAATTATAAGCATCGATTGCGAGCGGAAATGAGAATTGGATCGTCATGGACGTACCAATATAAACGTTTAAAGAATTGTTTGGAATTATATGTTCATGTTAATCTTCTAAGATTAAAACTTGAAAAAGGGAAGAAATATCAACATCTACCACTATTTTGAAAAATAGAATAAGGTCGGCAAACATGCTTAATTGTGCCAGCATTGGTGTTTTCCACTATATCACTATATCATTGCTTGACAACATTTTTTAACAAAACAGTGTTCAGATAGTGTCTTCAAAGACAATAATAAGAATCTTTACCACTATTTATGCACAAGAATAATTGTTTTGAGATTTAGCATATAATTTGGTAAACCTAGAATTATCTAATCATGTTAATGGTATTCAGAGAATCAGTAAAAGGGACAGGACATTTCATAACACTTTTTTTCATAGATAAAACTTTGCGTCCGCACTTTTTTCATCTTTTTTTTAATTTCTGCAATAGAAAAGTTAGGTAGTTTTATCTATAATACATGTAGTATCAGCATCGAATTTACGAACACAACTTAGCTATTGAAACGCGATACACAAAGACCAATGGCGATGAAATACAG
This sequence comes from Mytilisepta virgata, assembly GCA_028015205.1. Lineage (NCBI taxonomy): Eukaryota > Metazoa > Mollusca > Bivalvia > Mytilida > Mytilidae > Mytilisepta > Mytilisepta virgata. The sequence continues at coordinate 1,826,908 of CM051513.1, forward strand.
AAGCATCAACAGCATACTTTCAGAACTGAAAGATCGACTACTGCAAGCATCTGACCGCACATAGCAATGCCGACCAAGCCACACTCCTCCACTTGAAACCGTGAACACACCACTTAATACTCAGTTACAATCTAACTCATTGTTGACTTTAAAAAATATCGCTGACTGGAAACTGACTGTGAATTTAAAAAAAATATATAATTGTTGTTTTCAAATGCTAAAGATTATGGCTTTAATAAAATAGTAACTGAAGACTGCTACAAATTTTTTGTATTATATTCTATTATAATGGAAACTTTCATCTTTACAAACAGCCTCCGTCATGTCTTTCAATTGACAGACAAGGAGAGAACGCGGCATTTTACTCCGAAATCAAAACACTTTAGTAAATCTCGTGAATTATATATTCAAGTCGAAGATATATATAGTAACTATTACATCTTATTGATCTGAAGTTTGGATTATTGAATTAAATCCAGTTTTTAAGATACTTGACAAAACTCGTTTTGAAATGACAGGTAAAGTGTTTCTCGAAATGTTGTTGTAGAATATAACTAGTATATATGCGGTTTTCAGTTAGGATTTGAGGAGGTGGAAGAGGAGGAGGAGCGAGGAGGAGCCGGAAGTGACGTCAACCGGAAGTAGGGTGTTTTTCCGCCATTTGTTTACGGAAGTGACGCAAGTCACGTGCTAGGACCCGGATGTGTGGTCTGCGCATGCGTAGGCGGAACAGGAAGTAGCCGGAAGTGATTTGCGCGCATGCGTAACCGAAAGTGATGGATTTTCGCGCCATTTTCCCATGATTTGTTTACGGAAGTGACGCAAGTCACGGACCCGGATGTGTTATGCATGACCAGAACTCAGATTGAATTATCTCCCTTTTCCCACACTTCTCGGTCGTCTCTGGATCTTTCATCGGTCTCTAGGGTCTGATACTCTCACTGTTATGTCGAAGTCCGAGAGTATACGAAGTACGCTATTGGATTATCTCCCCTTATCCTGCTCTTTTCATCTGCGGGTGATGTTTTCTGTGAGGACGAAAGGTAGAATTGGATTATGTCCCCTTACCTCCAAGTGATGCTGTCACCAATAGATCAATGGATGGGTGTCCTTAGCAACCGCCTTAGCAACGGCGGTCCATTTCATTGCTCTTTTATGCACTTCGTTTCTCTTCTCTTGCTCCATCCCGCTCTTCGCTACTCTTTGCTGCTCATCGCTACTCAGGACCTTACTCGCGTGCCCATTTCGCTCCTGTTGCTTGTTGCTGTTCGTCATCGCTGCTCATTGCTACTCAGGACCTTACTCGCGTGCTCATTTCGCTCCTGTATCTTGTTGCTGTTCGTCATCGCTGCTCATTTCTTGCTCATCGCTGCTCATTGCTGCTCTTCTCTTGCTCATCGCTGCTCATCGCTGCTCATCTCTTGCTCCGTGCTGCTCCTCGCTGCTCTTCTCTTGCTCCGTTCTGCTCATCGCTACTCTTCTCTTGCTCATCGCTATTCATCTCTTGCTCCGTGCTGCTCATCGCTGCTCTTCTCTTGCTCCGTGTTGCTCACCACTGCTCTTCTCTTGCTCCGCGCTGCACATTGCTGCTCATCTCTTGCTCCGTGCTGCTCGTCGCTGGTCTTCTCTTGCTCTTTGCTGCTCATCGCTACTCAGGACCTTACTCGCGTGTTCATTTCGCTCCTGTTGCTTGTTGCTGTTCGTCATCGCTGTTCAGCTCTTGCTCCGTGCTGCTCATCGCTGCTCTTCTCTTGCTCCGTGTTGCTCACCACTGCTCTTCTTTTGCTCATCGCTGCTCATCACTGCTCGTCGCTGCTCATCTCTTGCTCCGTGCTGCTCATCGCTGCTCTTCTCTTGCTCCGTGCTGCTCATCGCTGCTCGTCTCTTGCTCTGTGTTGCTCACCACTGCTCTTCTCTTGCTCATCGCTGCTCATCACTGCTCCTCGCTGCTCATCTCTTGCTCCGTGCTGCTCATCGTTGCTCAGGACCTTACTCGCGTGATCATTTCGCTCCTGTTGCTTGTTGCTATTCGTCATCGCTGTTCATCTCTTGCTCTATGTTGCTCATCGCTGCTCTTCTCTTGCTCCGTGCTGCTCATCGCTGCTCATCTCTTGCTCCGTGCTGCTCATCGCTGCTCTTCTCTTGCTCATCGCTGCTCATCACTGCTCATCGCTGCTCATCTCTTGCTCCGTGCTGCTCATTGCTGCTCTTCTCTTGCTCTTTGCTGCTCATAGCTACTCAGGACCTTACTCGCGTGCTCATTTCGCTCCTGTTGCTTGTTGCTGTTCGTCATCGCTGCTCTTCTCTCGCTCTTTGCTACTCATCGCTACTCAGGACCTTACTCGCGTGCTCATTTCGCTCCTGTTGCTTGTTGCTGTTCGTCATCGTTGTTCATCTCTTGCTCCGTGCTCCTCATCGCTGCTCTTCTCTTGTTCCGTGCTGCTCATCGCTGCTCTTCTCTTGCTCCGTGTTGCTCACCACTGCTCTTCTCTTGCTCATCGCTGCTCATCACTGCTCATCACTGCTCATCTCTTGCTCCGTGCTGCTCATCATTGCTCTTCTCTTGCTCTTTGCTGCTCATCGCTACTCAGGACCTTACTCGCGTGCTCATTTCAGTTTTGGGGTTGCTGCTGCTAGTGGTGGTCGATTGTCGTTAGTCAAAGATTGGATCTGTGTGAGAGCACCCTTACATCCAGGTCATTTGAAATGCCACTCTGCATTTATCCAGGCTTGTGACTGGCTTTCATAAGATAGGCTGCATTAATCCTCCTCAATTTTTTACGGCCACTCTGCACTCTACCACTAAATTAACGAGAGGCGTTTTCGATTCCGTTGATACGTGTGTGTTGTTTTACGGTCTTCAAACAACTGACGAAATTAAACAAAACCTCTGATTATATTTTCGTTAAAAGCTTTCCATTGGTGTCATAGAGACGAAGATTGCCCCACACAGTTCGCTGTTCGTTGTTGCTACTGCTGCTGATGAGGTGAAGGCAATGTTTCGTTATAAGTCACCTTTTGGTCTCGTTGATGTTGCGATGGACATCAAAGATGGCTGCGTCCATGTAACGCAGACCTGAAAGAGAACACCCTTATGAAACAGAAGTTTTAGAGTCTTTCCAGACGGAAACGAATGTTCTCGGTCTCGTTGATGTTACGATGGACATCAAAGATGGCTGCTCCCAAGTAACGCGGACCTGGAAGAGAGCACACTAATGAAACGAAAATTTCAGAGTCTTTCCGGACGGGAACGAACGTTTACGGATTTCAATCCTAACCCTAACCCTAACTCGAGTCCTAACCCAAACCATAACTCTAACCCTAAACTTAACCCTAACTCTAACCCTAACCGTAGTCCTGCCTCTAACCCTTATCGTAGGTCTGTCTCGCACTCCTGCTCTAACCGGTCAATACCCCATCGTCGGTGGTTCACCTAAGCAAGCGTGACTGTTTGCCTCGTGTTTGTCACGCTTGTACCACTGAACCACCGGCGTTCATGGGTCTGTAGGTGTACTTCATATATATAGGTAGTACATATATAGGTGACAAATAATGGCTGTCGATTTATCAATAAAAATCAATGGGACTTGTTAATTAAACATGTTAAATGCCCATAACTTATTTGTCATCGAGTGTTTGACACCATCTAACCCCTCATTGTATAGCTTATGACTTGATCGTTTTCGATATCTACTTTAAATCAGTCCAGGACATAAAATTTTTGCTTCAAATCGTATTTGAATTTTTCGTGTTTAACGCCTCATAAATACATATCACATACGTGGTTTTTGCTTAAGGACTCATTTTCAAAAATTAATTTCGATGATTTCTTCTTGATATATCATCCCATCCAACCACACAAAATAAAGTTGATGTATGATAGAATATAGTTATGAAGACAAATTCATTTCGGGTCCCATTTCTCTTGCTTAAAAATAAGGTTGAAATGTGTTATTTTTTACGATTGTTGTGAAATTTTTCAAGATGGCGCCCATCCCAATCAGTTTCTACAAATGTCATAACAAAGTAAATATCGTTCATACGAGTAAATATAATTAATTATATAATATGTCAAGTGTTTCAAATATACAAATACGAAAAAAGATAATTTATTAATTTAAAATAAATTAAAATGTTACTTATCGGACATTTGAAATCATATTTCATCTCTGCATTCTTTGTGATCCTCCCTTACACATACACCTCTTTATTAAAATGCTGCATTAATTATAAAAATATATATATATATAGCGTTAAAAACGAAATCACGCTGTTATTGGTCAGCAAACGGGTTTACTTGTATACATTACCTGTTTACCTTAATTAGTCTTGCTCTGGGTTTCAAAGAGTCAACACCTTTTTATTTTTATTTTTTTACATACTCGTGATCAAGACCATATTGGTCGAAACGTTGAGTATTTTTAACTTTTTAGTTTGTTGTTGTTTTTTTACGATTTTATATTTGGTTTTGTTCGACTTGTGTATTTCATACATTTTAGTCGTTTTACGCCCCTTTTGACAGCTCACCATTTCCATTTATTTTTCTTGTTATCTATTACCTTAATTAAGGGTTGGAACAATAAACATCCGGACACTCAAGATACAATATACATGTCAAATCGTTAATTGGTTATAATTACCTGAAACACAGAGCATGTTAATTGCGGAGAACAAATTGCTTTACATATAACTTTACTTCAGATAAAACTCAAATAAATTTTACCCCCTAAAAAAATCGCTTTTCTTGTGGCTTAAAAATGAAAAAAAAACTTGCACCATAACCCTTTATCACGTGTAATTATGTACGTTATAAATTGGTGATCAATTTTATATTATTAATTATTGTCATAATTTCATATATCTGAACTATAATCCATGTGAAATGTTACTACATATTTCAAATGAAAAGTTTTTTAAAGTGAATACGAGGAGTATACGTGCTATTATAAATACAGAGTTATCGAAATATGATAAATGAATGGGACCAGTACACGATAATTTGGTAACTAGTTAATAAGTCTAAACAGAATTACCTGACTTAATTATGACCGGTATAGTTGCATGTGCTCCCCTTATACCTCTAGCTAAGGTGGAATAAACAAACGCACACCAATACGCACAGTAAATGTCCCGAGTCCGATGTTAAAAAGGGAACAGAAGAAACTAAGCAAAATGAAAATGATCAATATATATTAACAAAGGACTACTAGCAGTTACTGACATACCAGTTCCAGACCTCAATCAAATTGATCGAAAGTTACATGTTGACTAAGAACTTTTAATTCAATATAAGATGTTACAAATCTATGTTCGAACACAGAATAACGATTCAATTAACTAATTCAAATGAGCCATTGAAAAAGATAGATCAGTGAGAATTATACAATACACACAAATTAAGACAATTAGTTTTATTTTAGGTGCCACCGATGAATAGTGTCATATTAAAAAAAAATAATCAAAATATCTATTTAATTTTCATGGAATAAAACATGGAGTTGATTCACGGTCCTTTAAACGGACATAAGTCATTGTTTTGATCTGTTCTTCAAGGAGATGGGGACCACAATACACTCATTATTTAATCCATTTAGGGATTCTGTGTCCGGGGCTATTTTGCTGACTTGGCCGCCTACTTAATCCCTTATCAACCACTAATAACTCTACTCGGGAAAATCAGTGGGCGACTAAGTCAGAAAAATAGCTCGGGACAGAATCCCTAAAGGGATTAACTAATTACTGTGTAACCTAAACTATTTCTTAAATGTTTTTATTGAGTCAAAGTTCCCAGTTCAATACCATATACATTATATATATTCCTCGTAATAAAATCTACAACCAATTAAATTTCTGTTCTATTTTATATTTGATGCAGTGTTCCATATTATATATATTATGAAGAACGGGAAGAGTTTTCAATTCCAAAAGCAAAATATCACCATTTAGTTTGTCCCTCTGGTTAATACCTTCAATTTTTGTTCTATTCTCATATCTCGTATCTCGTATCTTGTATTGCTGTATCTCGTATCTCTGTATTGCCTTTTACACCTTCCCATGGCAAAATATAGATCAGTTAAATAAGTTGATCTATGTGGTGGAGGTGCCCCACACCGAGTATTCTACAAGAAGAAAAATAACTGTCTCTTTCCCCTACCTGTTTTATTCCCTTCCACTCAAGTCTTAGTGTAAGTTAATTACCACATATAGATAGTATAATTACAGAAGGATGTATTACAGAAAGTGTGCAGGTTTCGTCTTTTATGCATCAGTTCAGTTTAAAGCGTTATAAAACCCAAAATATTAATGATCAGATTAGAACAAAAGTCCCACTGAGGATGGATTTCATGTCATCTCGCCCCACACAAAGTCGCCCCAAATTTGCAAATTCCCCTTGTTCTGACAATTAACCCAAAGTTATTTCATCCCGTTAAACAACTATACCGAGTTTTTTTTTACCCAGGGCTAGGGGTAGGGAAACTGATGACAACAAAGTTCATGGGTCTGTAGAACTAATTAATGATGAGCATCAAAAACTTTTTAGCTCACCTGGCGAAAGGCCATGTGCGCTTTTGCCATCACTTGGCGTCCGTCGTCCGTAAACTTTCACATATTGATCATCTCCTCTAAAACCAATGGAGCAAATTTAACGAAACTTTACAGGAATGATGTATGGAAGGTCAGTTACTAAGAGTGCTGAAATTTTTCCGATCCGCCAAAAAAACATTGCTGCCAGAGCAGGACATAGTTTAACATTGGACCCTATGGGAAAACAGGTTAAAGTTTATCTCCTCTGAAACTACTAGAGCAAATTTAACCAAACTTTACAGGAATGATGTATGAAAGGTCCTTTACTAAGATTGCCGAAATTTTTCCGATCCGGCATAAAACATGGCTGCCAGTGCAGGACATAGTTTAACATTGGACCCTAAGGGGAAAACATGTTAAAGTTCATCTTTTCTGAAACTACTTGAGCAAATTTAACCAAACTTTACAGGAATGATGTGTGGAAGGTCCTTTACTAAGACTGCCGAAATTTTTCCGATCTGCCAAAAAAGATGGCTGCCAGAGGAGGACATAGTTTAACATTGGACCCTATGGGAAAACATGTTAAAGTTTATCTCCTCTGAAACTACTTTGGCAAATTTAACCAAACTTTACAGGAATGATGTATGGAAAGTCCTTTACTAAGTTTGCCGAAATTTTTCCGATCCACCAAAAAACATGGTTGCCAGAGCAGGACATAGTTTAACATTGGACCCTATGGGAAAACATGTTAAAGTTTATCTGCTCTGAAACTACTTGAGCAAATTTAACCAAACTTTACAGGAATGATGTATGGAAGGTCCTTTACTAAGATTGCCAAAATTTTTCCGATCCGCCAAAAAACATGACTGCCAGAGCAGGACATAGTTTAACATTGGACCCCATGGGAAAACAGGTTAAAGTTTATCTCCTCTGAAACTACATGAGCAAATTTAACCAAACTTTACAGGAATGATGTATGAAAGGTCCTTTACTAAGATTGCCGAAATTTTTCCGATTCGCCAAAAAACATGGCTGCCAGAGCAGGACATAGTTTAACATTGGACCCTATGGGGAAACATGTTAAAGTTTATATCCTCTGAAACTACTTGAGCAAAATTTAACCAAACTTTACAGGAATGATGTATGGAAAGTCCTTCACTAAGATTGCCGAAATTTTTCCGATACGCCAAAAAACTTGGCTGCCAGAGCAGGACATAGTTTAACATTGGACCCTATGGGAAAACAGGTTAAAGTTTATCTCCTCTGAAACAACTTGAGCAAATTTAACCAAACTTTACAGGAATGATGTAGGAAAGGTCCTTTATTAGGAATGCCCAAATTTTTCCGATCCGCCAAAAAACATGGCTGCCAGAGCAGGACATAGTTTAACATTGGACCTTATGGGAAAACATGTTAAAGTTCATCTCCTCTAAAACTACTCGAGCAAATTTAACCAAACTTTACAGGGATAATGTATGGAAGGTCCTTTACCAAGATTGCCGAAATTTTTCCGATCCGCCAAAAAACATGACTGCCAGAGCAGGACATAGTTTAACATTGGACCCTATGGGAAAACATGTTAAAAGTTCATCTCCTCTGAAACTACTTGAGCAAATTTAACCAAACTTTACAGGAATGATGTATGGAAGGTCCTATACTGAGATTGTTGAAATTTTCCGATCTGCTGTAAAACATTTCTGCCAGCGCAGGACATAGTTTAACATTGGACCCTATGGGAAAACATGTTAAAGTTCATCTCCTCTGAAACTACTTGATCAAATTTAACCAAACTGTTCTGGAATGATGTATGGAAGGTCCTTTAGAGGGATTGCTCATTTCGTTCGAATGCGACAAACATCATGGCTGACAGCAGGAACATAGTTTAACATACATGCCTAGGCCTTTTATTTTTATTTAATTGGTTTACGGATTTTTTTTTAAAAAAATAGGGTCGGTCGGTCGGGGAAAAAAAAGAAAAAAAAGGGGGAAAATCATGTACTTTTGGACAATCTTCGTTATATTGCCAAATGTACAAAGGTAGCAAATGATCAGTTAATTCCCTCTTTTGAAACCCAAATGTCAGAACATCTATCTTGAAAGGTGCTGTTCAGTAGACCGTTCCCTTTTCAAGGAATCCGACTCGTCAACTACAACATAAAATGAGTGGATTCGATATCTTACGGAATCAAGATATTCATACAAAACGAACTTAAAACCCGCATGGATTCTATAAGGAAATTCGTTTCATAAAACTTGTTTCGTAAATTGGCATCAACTACCGTCTATAAATAGATATTTTTTTATTTTTTTTTTGCGATCATGTTTACAAGTATTTCATTGATGGATAATCTATTTTTAGAGGAATTGGAATACAATCTTTTATGAAATTTTGATGCAAAAAGGATTTTAATTTATTTTTATTTTTGGGATGGCTGATTTCAGAGGGTCGGCGGTAATAAAAAACCAAAATTTTCAATTTTATTTTTTTTCTTCAAATCGGCAAAATCGGGTCGGCGGATCCGTAAACCAACTAATTAAAAATAAATGGCCCTATGGAAAAAAACATATTTTGATCATCTCCTCTAAAACTATAATAGCAAATTGAATAAAACTGTACTGAAATGATGTATGGAAGGCCCTTTACAAAGTTGGCTCATTATGTTCAAATCTGAGAAAAATATGGCTGCCAGAGGGGAAATACTTTTAACTTTGGACCCGCTGAGAAAAATATATTTTGATCATCTGCTCTGAAACTTTTGAAGCAAAGTCAACCAAAGAATTAATGGAAGTTTGTAGAAGCATTTTGTCAGGTGAGCGATACAGGTTCAGCCCACTGAGCCTCTAGTTTAAATGTACTCTTGATATTTGAACAATAAAATATTTTTGAATTGAATAAAATACTTTTAAACATGATCCAAAAAAAAATATCTATCAATACACGTTAGTTGATGCCAATTTCCGAAACAAGTTTTATAAAGCGAATTTCTTAATAGAATCAATGCGGCGTTTAAGTTCATTTTGTATGAATATCTGGATTCCGTAAGATATCGAATTCACTCATTTTAAGTTGTTGTAGTTGACGAGTCGGATCCCTTAAAAAGGGAACGGCCTACTGAACAACACCTTTCAAGATAGATTTTCTGACATTTGGGTTGTAAAAGAGGGAATTAACTGATCTTTTGCAACCTTTGTATATTTGGCAATATAACCAAGATTGTTCAAAAGTGCACGATTTTCCCTCCTTTTTTTTTCTTTTTTTTCCCGACCGACTAACCCTATTTTTGTAAAAATTAATCCGTAAACCAATTAAGGTATCCGAACCATAATAGATCATGATCGAAAATTGTATCTCTTTTTGACCGTGAATGGCTGAACAAAACAATTTAAAGCTGGAATTTTGTATATATATTTTTCTCAAGTTGAAACACACTTTGTTGCTTATATGCAGAGTCTTTAAAAATAAGTTAGTTATATTGGCATTTCCGAAGTTTGCCGATAATTACCGAGGTCATAGCAATTGCGTTGTATGGAACATTCGGGAAATTTTGAATAATCACGTGGTCATTTATGGTCCGGATACCTTAATTAAAAATAAAAGGCCTTTGTAAACTTTTAAAAATCTTCTTCTCTGAAACTACAGAATCAATTTCAGCCAAACTTAGGCTAAAAGATCCTTAGGGTATCTACTAGATACTAAATGTTATGTTTTATTCACTTGTCCATCGAGAAACATGGCTGCTATGGCTAAAAATAGAATATAGGTGAAAATGCACTTTTTGGCTCATATCTCAAAAACTAAAGCAGTTAGAGCAAAACTGACAAGTAGTATAAATGTTTACCAGGTTAAGATCTACCTGCCATGAAATTTTCAGATGAATCAGCCAACCCATTTTTGGGTTATTGCCCCTGAATTGTTGATTTTAAGGAAATTTTGCAGTTTTAGGTTAACTTGAATATTATTATAGATAAAGACAAACTGTACGCAGCAAAAATGTTCAACAATGTTAGATCTACAAATAAGTCAACATGACCAAAATTGTCAATTGAACCCTTGTCGGAGTTTTTGCGCTTGAAAGATTATTTGTAACATGTAAACAGAAAATAATGGTCTGACATATTGTCACACATGTTTAGAGCATAACTTGAAATAAATTAAATTGTAGCTGTACAAGTAAAATGGAGGGACAAAGGTCAAGTTCATTGAAAAGGTCCATAGCAACCGATAAAAAACACCCTAGCAACCACATATATTTGGGTTAAGGACCTTATAATTTACCTGTACAAGTAAAAGAAAGGTCAAGAATCAAGGTCATTGAAAAAAGTCCATAGCAACTGATGAAAAAGTCCCTAGCAACCATTTATATTTGGGTTCAGGACCATACAATTTACCTGTTCAAGTCAAAATGGAAGGTCGAGTCAATGGCATTGAAAAAGTCCATAGCAACCAATGAAAAAGTCCCTTGCAACCATATCTTTTTGGGTTCAGGATTCTATATTTTAGCTGTACAAGTCAGTATTAAGGAGAACATTGCAAAGGTATACATTAAATAGCAAAAATAATCATTGATGCAAGATCTACACAAAAAATAACAGGTGAGCGATTCAGGCTCTTGGGAGCCTCTTATTCTATTTTCAATTCATGTGCACTAATACGAAACTTTGTCAAATTTTTCTTTGATTATAATTTCCCGATAATAAATATTTCTCAAAGTTAAGTGTGCTCTTAAATTTTCTATATGTGCGCAGTTTATTTCCATGACCATCAACAGATTTATCCTCAAAAAGTTCTTGATGCCATACATTATTATATTTAATTTCTAATCTATTCAATATAATTTTCTTAATGCTAATCTTCTGATTTAAAAATAGAACCCTATGTGAAAATTTATTTAAAAATCTTCTTGTCTGAACCCATCGGGGCAATTGGAACCAGACTCGGCAGCAATGGTTCTTAAATTGTCCTCTTTCAGAATTGTGTCCCATGACCTGGAATGTCAACCAAGATAACTGCCACAGCCGAACTTGGTTTAACATAGCACCTATGTTACACTTAGCTTCAGGTGGACAAGTTTTAATTCAGGTGAGCGATACAGGCACTTATGAGCCTTTAAGTTTTTCACCCTCCTTTCAATTTTAAGTAATCCAAACCATTGGTACAAATGCAAGTGCTTATTCAGAGTCAATTACTCCCCAAAAAAATGGAACTGAGAATGATAGTAATATAAAAAAAATCGAATCATATTAGAGGGATATATCAGAAAAGATATACATGGAAAGTCAGAAACTTAAAAAATACTGCTACATTTGGGAATTATATGGATATGGGAATTGGGCCATCTAGTTGGATATGGGAATGAGTCCATCTAGTTGGATATGGGAATGAGGCCATCTAGTTGGATGTGGGAATGACGCCATCTAGTTGGATATGGGAATGAGGTCATCTAGTTTGATATAGGAATGAGGTCATCTAGTTTGATATGGGAATGAGGTCATCCATTTGGATATGGGAATGGGGCCATCTAGGTTGGATATACGAATGGGACCATTTAGTTGGATATAGGAATGGGGCCATTTAGTTGGATATGGAATGGGGTCATCTAGTTTGATATGGGAAGGAGGTTAATATCTAGTTGGATATGGGAATGGGCCATTTAGTTGGATATTGGAATGAGGCCATTTAGTTGGATGTGGGAATGAGGCCATCTAGTTGTCCTTATTTATATAGTAGCATCATCTCAGACTGCATGAACATTATACTCCTTTGTGAACACCAATACACCAATGGTCCTTTCCTGAAAACCCAGACTGACAACCAAGTTGTCTGCCACACCATCCTTAGTTTAACATATGACCCTATTGGAAAATATAGAAAAAAATTGTCTGAAACTACTGGGGCAATTGGAACCACACTTAACTGCAGTGGTCCTTAGATTATCCTCTTTCAGACTTGTGTTTGATGACCAGGACTGTAAACCAAGATGGCTGCCACAGCCAAACTTAGTTTAACATATAGGGCTCTGCGAAAATTTATTGAAAAATCTTCTGGTCTAAAACCACCTGACCGATTTGAATCTGACTTGGCAGCAATGGTCCTTAGATTGTTTTCTTTCAGAATATGGTCCAATGATCCCGACTGTCAGTCAAGATGGCCACCACAGCCAAACCTAGTTTAGCATAGGACCCTATGGAAAAATTAGCCAAATTGACTGCTACCCTTAAATTTTAGCTCAAGGTGGACAAGTTAAATCCTGGAGAGCAGTAAAGGCTCTTGAGAGCCTCTGGTTTGATATTCTCTAGGTGATTTTTTAAAAATAAAAAGTATTTCTGGACAAAGTCTGAAACCTTTGTAGTCATAATACCTGGTCCATCTTTAAAATCCTACCTTGATTGTGGACCAATATGGCCATAATGTTACTGGAAAAAAAGATCAACAGATATAAAATTGTTTGTAGGATTTCAATTTGTAGTCCAAAATCAGTATGTTAAAACACTGGTTAGTCCAACAGTTGATTTGATCCTGAATATTGGTATTATTGGGAGGCCTACCCAAAAATGATTAGTACAGAATTGAATTAGATGAGCTACCAAAAAAAACCTTAAATAGCACCAACAAGCTTTTGCTCCTGGGAGCCTGTAGTTCAACATTTACGCAGGTGATAAAAAATTTCAAATTTTTTTTGTAAAAATTGACATTTTTGCAAAAAAAAAGGGGGGGGGGGCAAAAATTCTATCCTCAACTTCTCCATAACCGCTCAAAGGAATTTGATAAACTTTCTCTCTGCATTAACCTTAATACACAGGTGTGCACATATATTTCATTTTCAGAAAATTAATTTTTTTTCTCTAAAAATTGACATTTCTGAAAAAAAGGGGGGGGGGGGTAAAAAACTTCTATCCTCAACTACTCCATAACTGCTCAAAGGAATTTGATGAAACTTCCTCTGTGCATTAACCTTAATGCACAGGTGTGCATATATATTTTATTTTTATAAATTTTAAATTTTTTTTTGTAAAAATTTCCATTTTTGAAAAAGAAAGGAGGGGTTCAAAACTTCTATCCTCAACTACTCCATAAAGGCTCACAGCACTTTGATGCAACTTTCTCTGTCCAATAACTTTAATGCAAAATTTCATTTTTAGAAAATTTTAATATCTTTTGTAAAAATTTACGTCCGCAGGCGACACATGTCTTCCTTGGAAGACTCACACATTTTTTTTAAAAACAAATTGCTTGACAATATTTTATGAATTTTAAATTTAATATCATTGACCATAAATTACAGCTTAAGTTTGATTTAAGCAGATTTTTCATAATTTAAATCTCTGTATTATGGAAAAGTTGGATTGTTTAAGTTTCCAGATTATATGATTACTGAATGGCTTGTTCAAATTTTAACAGAAAGCTTTGTATCACAAAATGTGTTTCACGTTTAGGTTGTGGCAGATTTGGCATTTTATTGTTCAAATGTTACCCTCTAAATTTTTGAATCTATAATATATATAATAAATTACATACACAAATCTCTTTAAACACATGAAATATATATAGAGTGTAATAAATTACATACACAAATCTCTTTAAACACATGAAATATATATAGAGTGTAATAAATTACATACACAAATCTCTTTAAACACATGAAATATATATAGAGTGTAATAAATTACATGCACAAATCTCTTTAAACACATGAAATATATATAGAGTGTAATAAATTACATACACAAATCTCTTTAAACACATGAAATATATATAGAGTGTAATAAATTACATGCACAAATCTCTTTAAACACATGAAATATATATAGAGTGTAATAAATTACATGCACAAATCTCTTTAAACACATGAAATATATATAGAGTGTAATAAATTACATGCACAAATCTCTTTAAATACATGCACAAATCTCTTTAAACACATGAAATATATATAGAGTGTAATAAATTACATACACAAATCTCTTTAAACACATGAAATATATATAGAGTGTAATAAATTACATACACAAATCTCTTTAAACACATGAAATATATATAGAGTGTAATAAATTACATACACAAATCTCTTTAAACACATGAAATATATATAGAGTGTAATAAATTACATACACAAATCTCTTTAAACACATGAAGTTCTTATGTACTGGACAGATTTGATACAAAATGTATTATCACATACTGTATGTAAATGTGCAATAAGGTTTTAGAATTTTGATTTTAAAAAATTATGGCCCTGGCAAAGTGCATATAGTGGTCAATATTGTTAAATTAACAAATTAAGCTTGTGACCTAAACTCGTCGTTCAGTTTTAGCTCACCTGGCCTAAAAACCCATGTGAGCTATTTCCATCACTTTGCATCCGTCTTCGTCTGGGGTCTGTCTGTTAACTTTTCACATTTTTATCATCTTCTCCAAAAGTCCATGGCCAAATGTTCCTTGGATGGTCCTCTACAAAGTTTATTTTTTTGGTTCTGATCCAAAATTCAACATGGCTGCCAGGGCCATTTATGCACTCTGATTGGTTGAAATTTAAAAAATCTTCTTCTCTCAAACTCTGAAACTACAAAAGCAATTGAATTGTTATATTGCAGGAATCATCCTTACATGGTCCTCTACACAATTTATATTTTTCGTGCCGATATGATATGAAAGATGGCCACAACCGCGGGACACATTTAACATAGGATCCTATGGGAAATACATACAAACAGCTTCTTGTCAGAAACCGTTTGACAGATGGAAGTAATATTCTGCCTGAATGATCCTCATGGTCGTCTACAAAGTTAATATTTTTCTTGCCAATATGGAATCCAAAATGTCTGAAACTACAGAGCCAGTTGGAAATGGTCCTATGTAAGAATTGTGTCCAATGACCAAGATGGCCACCACAGCTGAACTTAGTTAAACAAAGGACCCTATGGGAAAATTCATTAAAAAATCGCTGAGCCAATTGTAACCAACCTTTCAGCAATGGTCCTTAGATGGTCCTCTTTTAGAATTATGTCCGATGACCAGGACACTCAACCAAAATGGCTGCCACTGCCGAACTTAGTTGAACATAGGACCCAATGGGAAAATTCATAATACAAATATTCTGATCTGAGACCAATTGGTCAAGTTAAATCCAGGTGAGCGATACAGGCTCTTGAGAGCTTCTAGTTAAGTCCCAAACGAAGTTTGGAGACTTCTTGTTTTTGCCCCGTTTTTTATTATTAAGTCGCCAAAACGGATTTTTGGGGACTTATTGTTTTTGTCCCGTTTCTTATTATTATTACATGTATGTCGCCCCCAGATGTAGTCAGGACGACGTATTGTTATTACATGTATTCCATTTCTTTGCTTTTTTTTTTTTAGCTCACCTTGCCACAGGCAAAGTGAGCTTTTGTCATCACTTGGCATCCGTCGTCCGTCCGTCTGTAAACTTTTACATTTTCATCTTCTCCTCTGAAACCCCTGGACCTATGAAACTGAAACTTGGCCTGTAGCTTCTATGGAAGGTCCTTTACAAAGTTTGCATAAATCATCCCAGTCTGTGAAACTCAATGGTCGCTTTGAGCATTTACATGTTCTGATGGGTCAAAATTTAAAAATTCTTCTCTTCTGAAACCGTAAAGTTCAAATGAACTGATTTTTGGTATGGAGCATCTATGGAAGGTCCTTTACAAAGTTTGCATAAATCATCTATATGGTCCGTGAAACAAAATTGCCGCCATGAGCATTGTTCTGATTGGTCGAAATTTAAAGCTTCTTCTTCTCTTAAACCGTAAAGCCAAATGAACTGATTTTTAGCTCACCTTGCCAAAGGCAATGTGAGCTTATGTCATCACTTGGCGTCCGTCCGTCGTCCGTCTGTAAACTTTTACAGTTTCATCTTCTCCTCTGAAACCCCTGGACCTGAAACTGAACCTTGGCCTGTAGCTTCTATGGAAGGTCATTTACAAAGTTTGCATAAATCATCCCGGTCCGTGAAACAAAATGGCTTCTATGAGCATTTACATGTTCTGATTGGTCGAAATTTAAAACTTCTCCTCTGAAATAGTAAAGCCAAATGAACTGATTTTTGGTATGGAGCATCTATGGAAGTCCTTTACAAAGTTTGCATAAATCAACCCGGTCTATGAAACAAAGTGGCCGTCATAAACATTTACATGTTCTGATTGGTCGAAACTTAAAACGTCTTCTCCTCTGAAACCGTAAGGCCAAATGAACTGATTTTTGGTATGGAGCATCTATGGAAGGTCATTTACAAAGTTTGCATAAATCATCCCGGTTCGTGCAACAAAGTGGCCGTCATGAGCAGTTTCATGTCCTGATTGGTCGAAACTTAAAACTTATTCTCTTCTGAAACCGTAAAGCCAAATGAACTGATTTTTGGTATAGAGCATCTATGGAAGGTCCTTTACACAGTTTGCATAAATCATCTTGGTCCATGAAACAAAATGGCCGCCATTAGCATTTACATGTTCTGATTGGTCGAAAATTTAAAACTTCATCTTCTCTGAAACCGTAAAGCCAAATGAACTGGGGGGCCTTGGTGGCCGAGTGGTCTAGGTAGTTCGTCATGGCTACTAATGATCACTAGCCTGTCAACACTGAGGTTGTGAGTTCGAATCTCACCTGTGGCGGGGTGTGTTCGACTCCAACCTAAATTGACAAGGATTGCCAATTTTCCTACCGAAGGTCGTTGTTCTCTCCGGGTACTCCAGCTTCCTCCACCAATAAAAACTGGCCGCCATGAAATAGCCAAATGTGCTGAAAACGGCGTAAAACCCCAACTAAACAAACAAACCAAATGAACTGATTTTTGGTATGGAGCATCTATGGAAGGTCCTTTACAAAGTTTGCATAACTCATCCTGTTCTGTGAAACAAAATGGCCACCATGAGCATTTACATGTTCTGATTGGTCGATTTAAAACTTCTTCTCTGAAACCGTTAAGCCAATGAACTGATTTTTGCTATGGAGCACCTATGGAAGGTCCTTTACAAACTTTACAAACTTTGCATAAATCTTTCTAGTACGTGAAACAAAATGGCTGCCAGAAACCTTCATATGTTCTGATTGGTTGAAATTTAAAACCGTTTGACCAATGAACTTATACTTGGTATGAGGCATTTATAGAAGATCATTTACAAAGTTTCCAGAAATCAATCTAGTCTGTCAAATCAAATCAAAAGTTTGTGACAGCAAGGTGAGCGATACAGGCTCAGCCCACTAAGCCTCTTGTTTTTGTCGAGCCTGCGACTTTAGTCGCAGAAAGCTCGACATAGGGATAGTGATCTGGCGGCGGCGGCGGCGGCGGCATTAACTCACTTCTTAAAAGCTTTATATTTTAGAAGGTGGAAGACCTGGATGCTTTATACTTTGTATATAGATGCCTTATGTTACGAAGTTTCCGTCAGTCATATGTACATTGTGCTTGACCTCATTTTCATGGTTCAGTGACTACTTGAAAAAAAAATCAGATTTTTTGTAATGTTAATTTCTCTCTTATTATGAGTAATAGGATAACTATATTTGGTATGTGCATACCTTACAAGGTCCTCATCCCCATCAGACAGTTTTCAATTGACCTCGACCCAATTTCAAGGATCAGTGAACAAGGTTAAGTTTTGGTGGTCAAGTCCGTATCTCAGATACTATAAGCAATAGGTCTAGTATATTTGGTGTGTGGAAGGATTGTAAGGTGTACATGTTCAACTGGCAGGTGTCATCTGACCTTGACCTCATTTTCATGGTTCAGTGGTTATAGTTAAGTTTTTGTGGTTTGGCCTGTTTTTCGAATACTGTATGCAATAGGTCTACTATATTTGGTGTATGGAAGGATTGTAAGGTGTACATGTTCAACTGGCAGGTGTCATCTGACCTTGACCTCATTTTCATGGTTCAGTGGTTATAGTTAAGTTTTTGTGGTTTGGCCTGTTTTTCGAATACTGTATGCAATAGGTCTACTATATTTGGTGTATGGAAGGATTGTAAGGTGTACATGTCCAACTGGCAGGTGTCATCTGACCTTGACCTCATTTTCATGGTTCAGTGGTTATAGTTAAGTTTTTGTGTTTTGGCCTGTTTTTCGAATACTGTATGCAATAGGTCTACTGTATTTGGTGTATGGAAGGATTGTAAGGTGTACATGTCCAACTGGCAGGTGTCATCTGACCTTGACCTCATTTTCATGGTTCAGTGGTTATAGTTAAATTTTTGTGTTTTGGCCTGTTTTCGAATACTGTATGCAATAGGTCTACTATATTTGGTGTATGGAAGGATTGTATGGTGTACATGTCCAACTGACAGGTGTCATCTGACCGTGACCTCATTTTCATGGTTCAGTGGTCATAGTTAAGTTTTTGTGTTTTGGCCTGTTTTTCGAATACTGTATGCAATGTGTCTGATAGCATTTACTTTCATTAGAAATACACGACAGGCGAGACATTTTTGTGTGTCCACTCTTGTTATTCTTGCACCTAATTTTGTCCGAACGAGTTCTCAGAGATGGCTGGAACAATCTTTATGAAACTTCACATTAATGATGATCAAGTCTAGTTATGCATGTAACATTAAACATTTTCAAAATGGCTGCCATTCCCATGGGAACGGAAAACGTATGAACATTTTTGGAAAACTTAAATTTTATTTTTCTCAGTATCTGCCCGGTCAATCTTTTTGAAACTTTGAAGGATTATTCCTTGCATCAAGTCAAACTGATTTCTGCGAAGAAATTGGAATCGGTTGGACAAACTTCATTTTTGCCATGGAAACAAAAAAAGGGTGATTTTTTGTTAAAATTTGATTTTTTGCTCCAAAGATATTTCAAACTGCATAAAATGGATGTGCTAGTGCCTCCCCAACTTTTGGGGTTTAAAAATTCTCAAAATGGCTGCTGTTGTCATGGAAACGAACAAAGGTAAAATTTTCAAAATTCAAAATTTTACTCAAAATTATTTAAAACTTTACAGTAAGGACCTTTAACATGTGCACAAGTGTGTCTACATTTAAAATTTTCCAAATGGACACCGTTGCCATGGGAATGGAAAAAGTATGGACATTTTTGGAAAACTTATTTTTCTCAGTATCTGCCCTGCCAATCTTTTTGAAACTTTGAAGGATTATTCCTTGCATCAAGTCAAACTGATTTCTGAAAAAATTTGGAATCGGTTGGACAGACTTTTTCACTGTTGTCATGGAAACAAAAAAGGGGTATTTTTATTAAAATTTGATTTTTGCTCCAAAAGTATTTCAAACAGCATAAGATGAACTTTTGGGGTTTCAAAAATTTCGAAAATGGCTGCCGTTGTCATGGAAATGGAGAAAGGTGAAATTTACTAAATTCAAAGTTTTCCACCAAAATTATTTAAAACTTTACAGAAAGGACCTTTAACATGTGCACAAGTTTCTCATGCAACCATCCAAATAGCTGCCAGAGGCGACATCTGCTATTAGTCGCAATGGCAATTCTAGTTATTATTCTTATTCTTCTCTTTCTGATCCCTTATCTTGTCCTACCATTTTCTTGGAAGCAGTAAAGGATGGAAACTTTAAATTTATTATGGATATGGGTCTGTATCCTACAGTTTTCAGAACCCACTGTTTATGAAACCAGGTGTTCTCTTGGCATACTTAGGGGGGCTCAGGTGGGTGGGATCAAAAAAATGTTACATTCCTTAGATTTGTGCTTTATCTATAGAAGGTAGAAGCAGGATTGTACTATGATTATTTAGAGACATATGTCCACTTCAACATGGAACATTTTTTATTTCAACTGGGGGTCTCCTTGGCATTATTTGAGGGGGGTCAATTTTCATGGAACATTCTAGAAGATCAGTTTTGAATTAATTTTAGAGACATAAAATTTTATATGATGGTAAATTATTATGAGTAGCACCACATGTAGCAGCATTTTGACCTTGGAATTTTTAAATTGTAACCTTATCCAAGCATCATCAGTGATGTGAAGGATAAGGTGCATTACATGAAGAAGCCTAAGGGCTTCGAGGGTTAATAAGTGAACCTTTACTTCATGTCAGGTCGCACGCCTTTTTTCACAGTCAAGTAGTTCTGAATGACCACTCTCAGTATATAAACACCTGGCTAGTTAGTGACCAGCCTCTTTTCGTAGAAATGCCGAAACTCTATAGTAACATTTTTTTTACTAAACCAGGGAGGGAAATTCATACAAAATGATAAATAGAATATCAGTTTGCAGACACGACACCAGGGAGGGTACTTATTAACCCTCGAAGCCCTTAGGCTTCTTCATATAATGCACCTTTTCCTTCACACTACCGATGATGCTTGGATAATGTTACATTATATTTCATAATCCTGGGCTTGTCTCAGGTTAATAAGTAAACTCTTTACAGGTCCAAAAAATGGAAGATTGAGAACATAATCAAAGATGAGTCATCATGATAACCACTATCAAATATGAAAAACATAATTAAAGATGACTACCACAATTGAGTGTACTTTATATGTCAACCAGAGACACCACTTTCATTACTAGAACAACAAATTTCTTCGGATAAAAAATACAGTGATTCATTATTATTAACCTACTTAAAGAAATAAAATTCATAAAGTTTCTATACTTTATTAACCACAAGTAATCACACTGGTACTTAGACCATACACAAGGGCCCAAATAAGCATTTTTCTTGGTTTTTGCACAATATATTGGTATGACGGCGTCGTTGTCGTCCGAAGACATTTAGTTTTCGCACTATAACTTTAGTATAAGTTAAGAGAAATCTATGAAATTTAAACACAAGGTTTATGACCACAAAAGGAAGGTTGGGATTGATTTTGGGAGTTTTGGTCCCAACAGTTTAGGAATTAGGGGCCAAAAGGGTCCAAAATTAAACTTTGTTTGATTTCATCGAAAATTGAACTATTGGGGTTCTTTGATATGCCGAATCTAACCGTGTATTTAGATTCTTAATTGTTGGTCCCATTTTCAAATTGGTCTACATTAAGGTCCAAAGGGTCCAAAATTAAACTTAGTTTGATTTTAACAAAAATTGAATTCTTGGGGTTCTTTGATATGCTGAATCTAAACATGTACTTAGTTTTTTATTATGGGCGCAGTTTGCAAGTTGGTCCAAATCGGGGTCCAAAATTAAACTTTGTTTGATTTCAACAAAAATTAATTATATGGAGTTCTTCGATATGCTGAATCTAACCATGTATTTAGATTTTTGATATTTGGGCCCGCTTATCAAATTGGTCTACATTGAGGTTTAGAGGGTCCAAAATTTAACTTTATTTGATTTCATCAAAAATTGAATTCTTGGGGTTCTTTGATATGCTGAATCTAACCACGTATTTAGATTTTGTATATTGGAATACCACAAAGGGATGGTAAAGATTGTCTTTGGTAGTTATGGCTCAAACCGTTAAGGAATAAGGTGCAAAAATGGGGGGAAAAGAGTTTCCATGTTAATGGACAATTACTTAAGTACAAAACATAATTTAAAAGGCAGTGTAAGGTTGGTAATTGAAACTCATTTGAATATCTCACTTAAACTGCTTTTAAATTATTTATATTGGAAATTTGCCCAAAACTTTATTATTAATAAATTCCATTGTAAATTTGCCAATAACTTTAGTTTAATGAACTTCATTGGAAATTTGCCAATATAAAATGTTGCTGATGAAGCTTTTTTGTTTATCTCATCTAAACTGCTTTTAAATTATCATTATGTATATTGGAAATTTGCCAAAAACTTTATTATTAAATTTCTGATTTATATATAAAAGCAAATAATAATGATAAGGCAAGAGATACACACCAAACAGGATGTGTAAATTATTATAATAAGTATTGTGCAATAGCAAGAAATTTTCAATTGCACAGTATTGCGCAATAGCAAGAAATCTTCATTTGCACAGTATTGCACTATAAGTTTTATTTTCCAAATTATAGGGCCCATAAAGAGCATAACACAAACAGTACAATAACAAAACATTACAATGCAATTAAAAGAACATATAGCTTATAAATTGAATGTCAACTGTACGAGGAAAGGGTCAGTGATCAAAGGGAGATAATAATGATATTAAATATTCATATTTTTTTTGGTTTTCCTTAGTTCCAGACCATTAGCAAGATATTCACATAAAATAGATAAAAAGCTATTGTCTTCGTTACTCATGATCCAGATATAGAGATCATACGAATTTAGAAAAAGTAAATTTGGGTATTTTTTAATGTAATTAGTCAAGAAATCACTATAGCAAGAAATCATCAATTGCACAGTATTGCGCAATAGCAAGAAATTGATATTTGGGCCCGGTTATCAAATTGGTCCACATTGAGGTTTAAAGGGTCCAAAATTGAACTTTATTTAATTTCATCAAAAATTGAACTATTGGGGTTCTTTAATATGCCGAATCTAACCGTGTATTTAGATTCTTAATTTTTGGTCCCGTTTTCAAATTGGTCTACATTAAGGTCCAAAATTAAACTTCTGTAAAATTTTCCATTTTAAATGGAACCTTATCCCAACATCTATGATGTGCAGGATAAGGGTCATTATATGAAGAAGCCTAAGGGCTTCGAGGGTTAATAATTGAATCTTTTATTTTGTACCAAGTCGCACGCCTTTTTCACAGTTGAGTAATTTTGAATGCCAGGTATGATATAAAAGAGAGACACACCAGGTGAACAACCTCATTTTAAAGAAAACCGCTGATACCCAATCGCATTTATTGAAGGTAGGTAAATTGTCAACCAGAGGTGGGAAATATCAATGCTAAGCTTCAAAACCAAAATAATGGGAGGGAACTTATTAACCCTCGAAGCCCTTAGGCTTCTTCATATAATGACCCTTATCCTGCACATCATAGATGTTGGGATAAGGTTCCATTATATTTCATAACCCTGGGCTATCTCAGGTTAATAATTGAATCTTTAAAGCTCAATAAATGCGAGGAATGACAATGGATGCCAAAATGAATGAATGCTTAAGCTTGCACTTCTGTAGAATATGCAAAGAAGAAGATTTTGTCAATATACCATTTAATTATACATGTACTAATAAACCCACAGGTACATGCATTAGCATGTAGCACAAAATAGTCTTGTCACAAAAACATTATCCTCTGCACTAGTCCTATACTTTCTTCAACACAAAAAATGTTCCAACAGACTCAAACGATAACTGAATTCAGATCATTACAACTGTCATATAATGTCACAAAAAATAACATCCTCTTAAGTTGAGCTGAATTAGAAAACTTTAAATGTCAAACTCAAAATGTTCCTAAATATGAAATTGTACTGTCCTCCCTGAACTGGTACGCATTTCCTGAACTGGATACTATGAAGACTGGTTCTCTTCTGTTGCAGGCTGTGAAGCAGAATTAAAAACATAATCAGTGAAACTTTTACTATTACTTTTACTACAATCCTTATAATAGAATTTGTAAAACGTTTTTGCTGTGGTCCAATTAGCAGTTTTCATAACATCTTTCAGTGGCATGCCAGCATTCCTGGCTGCTGAAGACGATGCACTTCTGAAAGAGTGTGCTTTAAATTTTGATATGTCTATACCTGCGTTTTTCAACACACATTTTAACCATCTAGCTATTGTGCAACTTGTTATGTTTTTAAATGTTTTAAAAGAGATGAACAATTTGGTAGATTTTCTAACCTTTCTTGTTTTTAAAAGATAGAATTTTAAGGTCCTTACTGGACAAATTTTTGGATTGCTATATTTGTCTAAAACAACAGTGTTGCTCAAATTTTTAGGTCGTGTTGTTTTCAACAGAGACCCAACTTTGAAAATTATGGATTTATCAGTTTTCATTACCCATTTTAAATCTAGAGCAGTCAGAGTCTGAGACCTTTGTGCCGATGCTAATGCTGTTAATGCAGCACATTTGAGAGTTAAATCCTTCAATGAAAGATCCTCCAAAGGATATAAAGTAGCAAGATACTGCAAAACTTTGCCAACATCCCAAGTGAAGGTATATCTACACAAGGGAGGTCTCAGATTAAAAATTCCCTTCATAAATCTTTGTAATATATTATTATTTCTGTCAATACCAAAAATTGTCAGAGTCTGACAAATTGCAACTTTATGTAAATTGATAGAATTGTAGGATTTACCCTTTTTGTATAAACAAGTTAAATATTGAACAAGCTGTTCTACATTTGGTTCATATGAATCAATTTTCCTTGAACCACACCACAATAACCACTTTTTCCATGCATATTCATATTGTAGATTAGTTGACTGTCGCCAAGACTTACATATGATACTGGTAGCTAGCTTCTTTTGAAAAACCCTTATTGTGGAGATGTCTCCTGATATTACACAGGCGATGAGAAAAAGTTTTCTTTTGTTCATTTGGTGTTTTTGTCCATTGTGTGCCAAAGTTAAAAGATCTGAGCAATGAGGTAATTTGACTGGAAAATTTATTAAGGATTCTAACAATTTTGGGTACCACATTTGAGTTGTCCACAAGGGTGCAATCAAAATTGCCTTTCTTACCTTGTCGTCCTCGACTTTCTGCAGCACTGCTGGTATTTGGCTGAAAGGAGGAAATAAATAAGGTGTAAATTTATGCCAGGAAAATGAGAAAGCGTTAGTTTCATATGCCTCGGGATCTGGAAACCAACTAACGAAATGGTCTAGTTGCTTATTGAGTCTAGAGGCAAACAAATCAATGTCAGGTTTAAAGAATAACTTTGTCACATATTTAAAAATTGATTGTTTCAACATCCATTCCGATGAATCATTAAAACATCTTGAAAGATTATCAGGGGTAGTATTTTGTTTACCTGGGATGTGAATGGCTGATATAAAAATGTTTCTAGCAGCACACCACTGCCAAATATCTTTGGTGACCTTCAAAAGAGACACCACTGATCCACCTTGGTTATTTATGTAATTTACTGACACAGAACTGTCTGATTTGACACAAATATGAATATCATGGATTTCATTGCAAAGAGAAATTAAACCAAAATATATGGCTTTAAGCTCTAGAACATTAATATGTAGCTGTTGCTCATCAAAATTCCATCTACCTTGAGTAGACTTCTCATGAAACACTGCCCCCCAACCTTGTAATGATGCATCAGTGTTTAGAAAAAACTTTGGAGGGTCATGCCTAATAGGTTTCCCATTTAACTTCCTCAAGTTTTCAAGCCACCAAACAATTTCAGATTTCCCTTCCTCAGAAATTCTCGTAACTGAATTAAAATCATTATCAGATTCTATTAAAGCTTTAGTTCTATCAATATCAAGGTATCTATGATACAAGTGAGCATAAAGGACAGCATAATGAGCGGAAGAGTACAAGCCAATAAGTTTGGCTAAAAATCTTATTGTTACAACTTTATCTTTAAGTGCCAAGCTTGACGTCTCTAAAATCTTTTCTATTTTTTCTTTCGGAAGGAACACCTTAAATTGCACTGAGTCTAAAATATAGCCTAGAAAAACTATTCTCTGAGAAGGAATAAATTTTGATTTTTCTTTATTTACACTAAAACCAAGTGATTCAATGAAAATTCTGATTGACTTAGTGTTCTCGTATGCTTTCTGATAGTCACTATCTTGAAAAAGAGAGTCATCGATGTAGAAAAAAGAGCTTATTCCTAAGCTTCTAATGTGAGAAAATACAACTTTCATAACTTTCGTAAATACCCTTGGGGCTGATGAAATGCCAAAGGGAAGGCACTGAAATTCATACAGTTGATCATTCCAATAAAATTTTAAATATTTTCTGAACTCTGAATGAATAGAAATTGAAAAATATGCATCAGATAAATCTAAACTTGTAAAATAATAATTTTTTCCCATTGATTTCATGATATAATCAAGGGTTTCTTGTTTAAAATGATGGTACTCCACAAATTGATTTAAATTTTTCAGATTAATAACGGGTCTAAACTTCCCGTTTTTCTTTTTTACCAGAAAAATATTAGAAATGAATTCACCCTGTTCTGTTACTGAAGGTTCAATTGCTCCCTTTTTAAGAAGCTCCTCTATTTCTGAATTAATGAGTTCAATTTCAACTTTATTAAATTTCTGTTGTTTTGGAAGGGTCAACTGGTATGGAACCTCAGTAAATTCTATCTTATATCCATATATAACACCTAGGACCCATGAATCATTTGTTATATTTCTCCATTTTTCAAGATAGTGTCTTAAATTTCCAGCTTTCGCTGTACTTACCTTTAAAACTTCTTTTTCTGACTGAGATACTGCTGTCTGCAGTTTTTTGGTTGTGAGTATCTTCTCTGGTACGCATTTGGGTTCCCCCTGTTCACGTACTGATTTCTCTCCCATCTTGGGTAGAAGCCCGGCTTTTTGAAGCCTGGTCTCACTTTGAAGTTTTTTGACCCACTAAAAGTCTTATTAATCCTGTGCACTTCATTGATGTCTCGTAATCTTTTGCTTACATCGTCGCCAAATAACTTGGTCCCTATTGGCTCATTTCTGGTGCATAGCTGGAAGTATCTTTTGTCAATATGTGGTTTCAGTGACATTCTTCTTCTTATTGAAATTTCAAAATGAACATTACACAGAATTGTGATACTTTTCTTGACTAATTCTCGTAAATTCTTTATGTCAACTTCCTGATTCTTAGTTCTTAAGCTCTGTGCTATGTGTAGGATTGGAACTGTGCCTTTCGCCAAAAGTTTTTGTATTGTTTGCAAATGAAGGTCGTCAGATTTAGCACGACGTTCTAGGAATTGCCATATCTCAGGGTTAACCTGAGGTGAAGCAAGAGATTTACAGTTCTGAGGTATCTTCAAATCAGAGGTATAAGAAGACACGTCTGATCTTTTGAGGCAAACTTTCTCTACAATTGAGGCAATATTGGTATTGATTTCCTCCCCAAATCTTTCATCTTCCTCAAAGATTTTGGGCATTTCAAATTCATAGTCATTATCTGAGTCAGTATTTTCCTCGGATTCTGAAAACATCTCAATGTCATTATCATCTACAGCACCTACCTGACCATTTCGAGATGCAAGTTCGCAATGTTCACTACGTTGAACCGAATCCTAGACACTACGGTACCTGGACATTTCGGTACTAAGACAATTCGGTACTGACTTTGGACACTTCGGTACCGAGACATTTCGGCACTGAGACAATTCGGTACTGACTATGGACATTTCGGTACTGAGGTTAGACATTTCGGTACTGAGACATTACTGAGTATATTGTGTTATATATTTGTAGGGTATTACACTAAAAGCGTGAAATTTTAATAACGAGATTCTTTATAAGGCTACACGGCATAATAAGAACAAAGAAAATAATCGTTTTAAATGTTTAATATTTATAAACAGCAATATTTCAATGTAGTTTCGTGTACACAATAGTAACGGAACTATTTTAAAAAAAAGTTCATAACAAGGTTCAAAGTCTACATCACAGACGGTCCGTAAACGGAGATACACTGTTTAAGCAACTGGCTTGCGGAGATCTATCAGTCACTGTACTGTTGCCAGATTGAAAAGTTTTCCTTGGGTCTGCCACCGGTTTGGAGCTTTTCTTCTGGTGTCGTTGCAGCTTACCCTCAGATACTAGTCTAAGCTGCATTGGGATGTCAGCTGCCTCTTACAGAATGTTGAAGAATAAGGTGTCTAGTAGTCCATCCAATTTTATAAGAAAATTCAGGGCTTCCATGATTTATCAAATTCGAAGTTTGGCTTGTGTATCGGCCGATCTCCTTTAATATTTAAAATGTTATTTAAATGATTAAAAGAAAACTGTCCCAGTTAAAATACTTGTGAAAACAAAAAAACAATTACCAATAATATATTTATTTATTAACAACTTTTTCAATTACTGATGATTGTTAAATAATGATAATTGCAAAATCAACAATTCTTTATTGAAATTGACATCAAACAAATATCTCATTTTACAGTTATAACATCATTATTAGTTCTTTATTGAAACATACATAAATTATACAATTATAATATCTCACGATTTATAACAAATTGTTAAAAGTACATAATCAAAACTCAGATCAGTTGGTTTTATATCATTTTATTGATAACACAAAAAACACATTCTTTATTGGGAAAAAATATATACAAATGAAACGCAGCAATCGGAGATTGCACATCCCCCCGCTCCCAGCAAAGTCGGAATGCACAAAGTCTGAACCCCTCATAATTTCAAATTGCATAAATAGAGAAAAAGTTTGACACTGATCTTTGGATATCAAGAAACAACACAGAAATATGAAAATGGGTTGTTTATTAGAAATGGACCATTTATTAGGCATAATACAATATACAGTTTTAGTTCATGTTCTTTTTAGTATTACTATAAACTCTTACAGAATACTGAAATTCAATACACAAATTACAACTTACCACTATATATCCTATTAAAAAAATATTTGCATTATGGTTAGGGGTGGGGATCTCAACTGTTTTAGAGATAACTTGTAATTTTCTAAATTAGGGGGGTGGGGCCGACCCCCGGGGATGACCATTAAACTTGTCTTGTCATGCCCACTAAGAATATATATGGTTTAGGGGTGGGGATCTTAACTGTTTTTGAGATATCTTGTAATTTTCCAAATGAGGGGGGTGGGGCTGACCCCCGGGGGTGACCATGTAACTCGTCTTTAAATGTGGAATAAAAATATATATGGTTAAGGGGTGGGGATATGAACTGATCTTACCATATTTTGAGATTTTACATATTAGGGTGTAGCCCCACCCCCCGGTCAAAAATCAGAATTCCTAAACCTTTGGCACAGACAACTCTTCAAGTGTTACTAGTGTACCTAATTTCATGTTTCTATCTTCTACGGTGTAGGAGGAGTTCTTGGACAATCGTTTTTAGACATTTTTTAACTCCTTAGGGCATTGCCCCTAGGGGCGGGACCAAAATTTTGATACCCTCTTTCAACTTGGGAAAGGCAATATAAGTAGTGACATAAGTTCCAATATCCTAGCTTTAACACTTTTGGAGATATCTCCATTTATTGGATATCGCGAAATTCGTTTTTCGCTCATAATTTGGCCCCAAGGGGTCGAATTCCAATTTTAAGGGGTCTATTCCCTAGTGGGTCATATACTCTTCCATGATGCCAAATTTCAAGTTTCTATCTTTTACCGTTTCAGAGATATGCCTTGCCACTACAGACGTACGTACGTACGGACGGACTGTATTACATGATCCCCCCTTTCGCTAAGCGGGGGGATAACAATAAACAATTGTCAACAATAATTTTTTTTCTAGTACCGAAATGTCTTACATATGGTACCGAAATGTCTCAGTACCGAAATGTCCCAGTACCGAATTGTCTTTTTCAGCGGGTACCGAAATGTCCAGGTACCGAAGTGTCTTGATACCGTTGAACCTCAGTGTCTGCAACATTTGATACATTCTGACTTGTCGCTTGATTCTGAGTAGTGTTAGTGGGTTTTTGTAGCGTAATGGCACTAATAATGTTTTGAGAAAAAGTCTGAAATAAGTCACCCAACGTATCCTGTATAACCTTATTCTGTTTATCGCCAGTGGCGGATATTTTAGAACGCTTACTTCTTTTCTTAGGAGGTTCAAGTGCGTCATTGTTATTCTCGTCTCTGTGCGAAGGACCCGGTACTTCAGGGTCAACATGTTTTACAGGCTTCTTCATAGGGGCTTTTCCCTTTTTGTTCTTCCCTGGGCCTTTGCCAGGATGATCTGATTGTTTCTTTTTTGTCGGTGATATGTGTCCTTCTGTATCTGTATTCTTATATCTTCTGCCCACTATAGGCACACCTCCATTCGGAGTAACTAATCCACCAACAATGAATAGCCCATCACCAATAAAAGTCATTACATGAATGAAAATAAAATCGTTTCTATATACAATCCTCCATCACCAGGAACGATTAAAACAGATACTTTATCAAATGTTTATGAGAAAGTTTAAAATCTAAAATATAAATATATATGTAGCCCTGCAACCCACACACAGTTATCTCCAAAGTCACAGATTACTCTTTCTATGCCATTTGTTACGGTCTTCTAAAAGTTTATATCTTTCTAGATGCAATTTATATATCAAAGCTCTACATGCTGGCTCAATATGAATATTAATGAAGCGTTGCACTATACTACTCTGTGTTCTACTACAGTAATTTAGGAGATTATATGGGTTAGCTATCACACATGCGATATCTATTACAAAGTTAATTTCTGTAATGAGTTGTAATTTCCTACATTGCTCTATAATGGCATGTAATAAATGAGCTCTCACTTTTGATAATGCTTCACACTTAATTAAG
Organism: Mytilisepta virgata; assembly: GCA_028015205.1. NCBI lineage: Eukaryota > Metazoa > Mollusca > Bivalvia > Mytilida > Mytilidae > Mytilisepta > Mytilisepta virgata. Next base: position 1,857,696 of record CM051513.1, read on the forward strand.
AAGTGTAATATGGTCTCTTCAGCTTGACAGCATAATTTGCATATAGGAGAAACTTCATATTTGTTGAATTTGCATCTATTTGTCTGCAGAATATATGTTCCAGTCGCTATTTTTAGGTGTACAGGTATACGGATTATATCAGAATGATTGGCCGTGTTGGTATATAAAATTGGATGTAATTGGTTAATAAGATAACTTCTAGCTATTGGTTTTAATGTATTATATATTAATGACTCTTCATTAATTTTTTCAGTCCAGTAAGTGTTGATCATCTTTGTTATCATTGATTTCCACTGTGTTTTGGTCAGTGCTGAATGCAGAAATTTGTAACAGTCTGTAATGTTATATTTCAAGCAGATTTTCTTAATGTCTATGAACCAACTATGGCTGTTTGAAGATTTAACTTGCAATTGACGTTCTGCAATTTTCCATTCATTCGAAGATTTGGGAGCACGAGTAATATTTCCAAATAACGTTAGTGCTTTTATATGTATCTGTGCTTCAATTGGTAAGAGGCCGCTCAGAATATATATAGCTGGATCTGCAACATTACTAGCTAGTGACAATAGTTGTTTTACTAATTTCTTGAAGTACAGATGCAAGGTTTGTAGTTGTTTACCACAGGGAATGAGAATTTCCAGACCATATGTTAGTATTGGCAAAACATATGTTTTGAGCAGACTTATTATAGTTACAGGGTCTAAACCATTACTGCCATGAAAGCCAGTACCCATCAAGCTGTATACGGTTCTTCTTGCTTTTTTTATATTCTCTTCGACAGTAAGTTGAGCTGTATTATTTTGACATTTTTGTATTCCTATATGTGTTGATTTTGAGACAACTGGCATTGGTTTATTGTTGACAGTCCAAAAGTCCTTTTCAATTTCTATAGTTTTTGATGTTTTTATTGGTATTACTACACTTTTCGCTGGTTGTAGCATATAGCCTTCTCTTCTACTAAAATCATATGTTATATCAATCATCATTTGTAATTCAATCGGGTTGTTCGAGACAAGTGCTAGATCGTCAGCACAGGTTGGCGCACAACAGTTAATGTTGCCAATATGTCCACCTAATCCAGTATTACTGAGTATATTTAATAGAGGATTGACATACAACTTATACAGATCTGCACTTATGGCTCCACCTTGTCTTACACCCTGTTCAATATTAATTTTGTCGGATACACTGCCATTCCACTTAATACATGAAGTTGCATTTTTGTATAGGTCTTGAATTATCAATATAGATTGATGAGAAAATTCGGCTTGATATAGTCTACGGATTAGATTTGCTTGAACTACAACATCAAATGCAGATTTACTGTCGATAAAAGCCAAATAAGTTGGTAGTTTCAGGTCTTTACTCTCTCGTTCAAATTCTTCAATGAACAGTTCGCATAATAAAGGTGATGTGTTTTCTGTAAAACCTCTTTGTAATGGGTTTTGAATATTCAAAATTTTTGAGTTTTCTCGTGATTTGATAATTTTCTCAATAATCTTTGAGTAGATTGGTGTCACAGTTATTCCTCTATAATTTTTAACATCTTTCACATCTCCTTTCTTTTTAAATACTGGGAAAAGAGTTCCAATTTTAAGTTCATCTGGAATATTAATAGATTCAAATGTTTTATTGAGTATTTCAACTAATTTTTCTAAAAGTTTTTTTCCTCCAAAGATAATATTTTCGGCAGTAATACCATAGTAATCAGGTGCCTTGTTTTTGTTGAGTGTATAAACTGCTTTTTCTAATTCTAAAATTGTAATTGGTTTATGTTCTCGTTTTTCAATGCAGATTTCTGTAATAACTTTCACTTCCTTTTCAACTGATTTCATATATTCAATGTCAAATTCTGTATTAGATTCTTTCTTAGCAAGTTTTTGAAAATGAGTCCTAAATCCTTCTATTACATTTTCATTGTAATATATTGTAGTATCCACATTTAAATGATCTATACATCTATTTAATTTCCCTCTTTGTTTTCTTATTGTTTTGTAGAATACATTTTTATCTGAGGTCCTTGCTTCTATAAGTTGTTGACGTTCTATCCATCGTCTTTTGGCAACTTCTATGCGGCATTCTTTCCGGAGCTGGTAGGTTGTAATTTTCTTTTCTATAACTAGCTTATTATTTGGGTCATTAGATCGACCATGATATTTCCAAGCACTAAAAGCATGTTTCTTTTTAGCTATGGCTTTGATTATTTCCTCATTCATTACTTGCAGTTTTGGTTTTTTCTTTCCAATTTTTCTCTTCGGCGCAACTTTATTTGTGGAATTAATAATTATTTTGCTCAATTCTTTGTAGGCTGGTGCAATGTCTATATCAGAGTCAAGATTCCATTCTGTTTTTGAAATTTCTAAATTTAGGTTGTTTTCATACTCATTCTTATCAATTTTGTCCCATTTAATCTTTGTTATTTTTGGCATATCTAATGTGCGTTTTTTTTCTTTCTTGGAGATCTGGTGTCGGATTAATAATTTCAGAGGATAATGATCAGAGACATTCGTCATAGTTTCTAATTTTTCTATCTGTATAATCTTCTCTTCAAATAAACTTGGATACAAGAAAAAATCAATAGTAGTTGAGTCCTTACCATTACTATGTATAAAAGTTGGTCCAAGATGCTTAGTATTCATACCATGTTCATTCATAAAATCTAAAATATTTGATTTTCTTTGCGAGTTTGTACCATTTACTATGTCCTCGTTAAAGTCACCTCCGATAATGATTTGATGCGAATTTTTATATGTATACAGTATTTCATGAAGTTGATCTATACAACAATTATATTCGTTGATATGATCCTGTGTACCTTTGCATGGCATATATACTGAAATTATTAACAAGTCTGGTTCGCCAGTTATTTCTATTGCTTGTATTCTTTCGTTTCCTATAGACAATGGAGTCACTATATGATCTAATTCATTTTTCCATAGTATTGCAGTTCCTCCATATCCTCTAGGCATTTGAGAGGGGGCTATAGGTCATTGGAGTCTACAGCTTTACCTACTCCGTTGAATTTATCATTCATTTGATTTAAAAGTCTCAATTGGCAATCATAGAGCCAGTGTTCTTGTAACAGATATATATCCACTTTGTTTTCTAATTCCTCAAATAATGGACCACATGTTAAAATATTTTTACAGTTAAAATCTAAAAGACAAAGTTTTTTGTCAGATAAACTATGTACATTCATATTTGCGTGATCCTTCTTTGTATTCTCGATTACTTGTATCTGCCTATTTTCAGGCCTGGGTGGTATAAAAAAGAATTTGAATTTGACTGTGAATACTGGCTGAAATACAGTGGTTGTCCTTCTTTATTGGAGAGCTCACTATTATATGAGTTTAACTGTCTTTCATGAGATTGTTTATTATGATTCCTATAATTGGTTTGAATTTTGCTATTGACATCTATCCTACTTGTTTTTGTTTGCTGCTGATAAACATATGGTTGTGTACTTTTAACACTGTTATGCCTAATATAGTTATTGTCTTTTTGAGTGCATGGTTGGAATGTTGTTTCATTCATCACATTAGTGCCATTATGATGATTGGCTTCTGCTAAATTGCCTCTATTTATATCATATGGGTTTCTTACTTTTGATCCAAGGTTGTATATTCTTTCAGAAGAGTCTAAATTGTCATGTTGATCATATTTTTGCTTATCATGTAGGGGTTCTAATATTGGAGTCTCATTCAATGAGTTTTCCATATTGTTGAGTTCTTTGTCGATTCTATTTAAAACAAATTTTGTTACTCTGTTTCTCAGTCCTACAACTATTTCATCTTCTCCGTTTCGTTCATAATTCTTCTGGTTCTCATGATAATTTTGTGTAGAACTTGATTGTTGTTGTAAGCAATCGATACGTGTGTAAAGAGTCTTGATTGTATTCTCTAACTCTAAGTTTCTCATTTCAGATTGATGAAGCCTATCCATTATTCTTATCTTTTCTTTAAGATCTTCATTTATCATTGTTTCTTTAATCTTGATCTGTTCTTCTTTTTTCTTTAATTTTTGTTCAAGTTGTTTTAATTCCTTCATTCGTGCTGTAATCTGACTGTCATTCTCAAGCTGCTTGTTACTATCAGCACCCGCTGTCGAAATATGCGTTTGTTTTGATAGTGTTGTTGTGGCCATACTTTGTTGTAATTGTCTAGAATTAATCTCTTTATTCGGAGTAATAATTTGTCTCTCATTTTTCTTTTTGTCTTGTGGTGATTGATTTGAGGATGTGATGAATTTTTCACTAATTTCATGTGTATCATCGACAATTTCTGAGTTTTGATCTTCTATACCAATACAATTAAAGCATATTTCGGACGATGATTGAAGGCAATTTGTATGAAATACAAGGTCACAATTAGTGCATCTATTGTCAGCTGTTGGTGTTGATACATTACAGCTGTTACATTCTAGTTCCTCAACAAGTAGTGTTTTTGCAGCAGTATTTTGATCAATATTCTCACTCATTATATTGCATACCATAGGTAGACTCAATTTGTCTTGAATAACAGTAGGTTTGTCTAATATAGGAATAGTCGGATTTGGTAATTTGAGATTAATATCTTGACATATTTTGCAAGTATATACAAATTGTAACTTTTCATCTTCTACTCTAGAGATTTCTGTTTTTGTTAATTTTTCACATGCATAATGCAACCAGTGTTGATTGGTACATTTGACAGATTTTGTTTTGCATGGTCTTTTACATTTATAGCATTTTTCTAAATCATCTTCAATTTCTTTTGTACTGTTCTCTACTTTACATCCCTTTATCATTTTTAACGCTGACTGTAATTTATTGGCTAGATTTTGATTAAGTAGTTCAGTATTGATTTTGGCACCATCAATTTTGGTTTTGGTCATTATATGATGTATATTGTCCAAGTCATTGTCAATGAAAGACACACAATTTTTGCCATTAATCAGCAACGAACATTTTGTCAAATAAGCATTAATTGTAAAGTTTTTGGGTTCTGGTTGAGTTCTGTTGATATGATACGTGTATTGTACACTATTCCCCTGCTTGTCAGTGGCAGTCGTTTTGCGAAATACACAATTATTGGCAATATTGTTGTCATAATATTGTTCACATGCAAAAATAAACAATTCAAATGATACAGCATCAAGTTGAACAGTAATTCCCCCTCCAGTGATTTCATATGTGATATCAGATCTTTTTGTACTTTCCAGTTTTTTCTTTAGAGATTTTTCAATGTTTAATTTATAGTCATTTGTGTATCCCTGATCATAACGGAGTTTACTGTCACTATTTGAATGACGTAGAGACTTGCGGACTTCCATTTTCAGTTTATCGGCACACATGGAGATTCTGTGAAGGAAAGCTATTACGTAGAGAACCGAGACGCTGTGGAAGGACCCACCCTGTCTGGCCAGTTACTCTACACTAACAGTACCTGTGGAAAGGCCCACCCTGACTGTTAGCTAATAACTTCCTACCAGCAATCAATCTTGATTTTGTGCGATATCTTACGAAGCCAGACACGAGCTAGATTTGGTGCAGGGTGTATTCCGTCTTTCAGAAGATGAAAATTATATTGATCACGGGCAGTTCTATTTTCTTTTTTCTTTTCTTTATGAAGAGGATGCAGTAAATTTGAAGAGAAGCACGGAGATCTTGTACTCAATGTATTATTTATATATCTAATGTGTTGATTTATTTCTTGTATATGGGATATGAGAGCAATGTCATCAGCAATGAATTTTTCTGTGTCTGGATGTTTTCTAGATGTGTTCCATTCAAAGATGGAATATATAGGAACTTCCAAAAAAGTAAGTTTGCAACCAGTATAGCTTTGCATACATTCAGCGATTTTCTGACAATTATCAATCAAAGTTTGAATACGCTCTTCAGGGTTGGTACAAAGTTCTATGTAAGGTGGGTTATATATTGACAAATCACATGTACCTAACCAAACGTACAAAGAAATGTTATCCAAATGACTAATTTTGGCTTCAATGTTCTCTCTTAACCATATTAGACCTTCAGATGAAGAACGGCCAGATTTATCCCACCATCGTATGTTATTTTCAAACGCTGATTTACATTGTTGACTGAGATATTTTCCTTTACTGTCTGTAAATATGACGGGGATAAGCTGTCTTGGCCCGTTTGGAGGTTCAAATCGTTTAGCAAGATACTTTAAGAGTTTATGTTCTGTCATTGATTGATAGAGTCCCAAATATCAGTTGGTAAAAAATGTTAGTAACTAGCCGATATCTATAAAAACTAGCAGATAAGATATTTAATATGCACTCTATCACAAGAGGTTCAAACTGTGTATGGGCTGCAACAGGCTACAAACAAATTTACTAAATGGCTGCCATGGATTACACGTACCGCGTAGATATAATAAGTGCTTGTAAATTATAAATTAAAATAAATGTGTGCACATATAACACAATTACGTGTGTATAGTATATGTTTCGGTTGCACTTGAATTTACACAATGACCGCCATAAGACACATGTGCGCACGCACGAGAGTGCAAATATTAAAATTTATTCTTATACGTAGGAAATAAAATAAAAATGAATTAAAATATAAAACAAGTATAACTTTCAAACTGTAAATCACTTAATGTTCATGAAAAATACTCGATATCAATAAAATAATGCAAGACTGATATTTTGCTACATGGCCGCCATGAAATCTCGTGCCCGTGAAAGACAAGAAAAGTAAAATTTGAATTTACACAAATAGAATGGACTAAAATGTAAAACGATCACACGTAATAGTTAAAATGTAATATTTGAAATGCTCTGGTCACTCATGACACTCCTACACCCTTTTAAAAGCAAAAGTTCTGTACAAGAATCGCTGCTCCCCAAAAACACAACCACCACCATTCACTGTCATGCGCCTTCACCTTTTGCAAGTTCCGGTGTAGTATGCACCTTCTCAACATCGGGATTTGAAAACCCGGAAAACTCGTAATCCTCATCTGAATCGAAGAGTTTCATCACCTCTTCGACATTATCACACGATTCGTGTGTGTTGCTGCCGTGGTCAGACATTCCTGACGATTCGTTAGAAGACTCTTTATCACGGGCTCTTGCCATCAACGTATTCGTTGATAAAACAGAAAAAATTCTGTAAATTTGTTTTAGAAGTTGAGAGTCTCAACAAAATAAATATGCAGTTCGAGTCGAGCTACTATAGTTAAAGGCGTGCGGCCTTTAAATAAAAGAGGTTGTTCACCTGGTGTGTCTCTCTTTTATATCATACCTGGCATTCAAAATTACTCAACTGTGAAAAAGGCGTGCGACTTGGTACAAAATAAAAGATTCAATTATTAACCTGAGATAGCCCAGGGTTATGAAATATAATTGGTTATTTCTGATTTATATAGAAAAGCAAATAATACTGATATGGTTTGAATAGGTAAATTAAAAATTTTTAAGTTCTTAGACCACATTAATTCTGTGTCAGAAACCTATGCTGTGTCAAATATTTATTCACAATCCAAATTCAGTGCTGTATCAAGCTTGAATGTTGTGTCCATACTTGCCCCAACTGTTCAGGGTTCGACCTCTGCGGCTGTATCAAGCTGTGCCCAGCGTAGCATTTTATTAAATTCTATAGACAATGAGATTTGCATTGATGTTATTGCTTCTGTTACATGTTTTTGAGCTAAATAAGAATAAGGATGACTTGTACTCAAATTTTCAAATTTTGGGGCTCCAAATTTTTTTGAAATATAGGGTGCAAAAGGGGTTTTCATTGATTTTTAAATGTTCAAAATGGTAAAATTTACTGATATAAGTCTTGTTTCTTTTTCAGTAGTGCCTCATGAACTTTGGGGTAAGGCTGTGAAAGGGGAGCCCCTGCCCAAATTTTGTTTTCCAATGAGAGTCAAAATGGGCTCCGATGGTGATTGGGGTCAAAAAAGGGTTTTCATTTATTTTTAAATGTTCGGAATGGTAGAATTTACTAATACAAGTGCCTTGTTTTTCAGCTGTGCCCCAAGGACTTTAGGGTTAGTCTGTATTAATTAAAGGAACCCCTGCCGGCTTAGGACCTATGGTGCTACTTAACTTTTTCATTTTTTGTGTTCCAAAATATATGCAAATGGGAGTCCAAAAGGGATTTTCATTGATTTTTCAATATTCAAAATGGTAACGGAGTTTTGGGGACTTCATATTTTTACTCCGTTTCCTATTTTTATTATTATTATTATTCTTAACCCTAAAGCTCTCCAACCATTTTCTTCCAAGCCTTAAATGATGGAAACTTTATATTTGGTATGATGTTGGGGTAGTATCACCAGGGGTGCATTCAATATTTTTTATTTGAAATGGGGGTCAACTTGGCACTATTTGGGGGGCCGGAACATGGGTGGGGTCATTTTTCGAATATGGATTCACAACTGGTAGAACCTTTAAGTTTTGTGTAATACGAGAGACCAATGTCCAGCTGTCCATTCCACATTTTTAATTTCAGCCCGGGGTCATCTTGGCATTATTTTAGGGGGGTCAATTTTCATGGAACATTCTAGAACAATAGTCATGTGATAGTGTTGAATTATTCCTATGTACTTTATATGCTATGTAATGATAGATTATTACAGGTAGCACCATAGCTGTAATTCGACTTTGGAATTTTTAAAATTGCCGCCGTTACCATGGAAACTGCAAAAATGTGAATTTTTTTTTTAAAATGCTTTTGACTTTTGGAATTTCAAAAACGGCCGTCGTTGCCATGGAAACAACAAAAATGCAAAAAATCTAGATTTGGTCCAATCTTCATGACACTTGACAATGATGTGACCTGTCATATGTGTAGATGTGCCATCCGACTTTGGAATTTTCAAAATGGCTGCCGTTACCATGGAAACAGCAGAACAATGGTTGGGGGCCGTTTTGGCGACTTTTGTGTTAGATTCCTAACACAGGATTACTTATTGTTTGAAATGAAAGGGTGTAATCATCATTTTTTTTTCTTTCTAGTCGCTTGGCGTCCGTCTGTCATCCATCGTCCGTTAACTTTTCACATTCTGATCTTCTCTGGAACAAAATGAAATTAAATTTGGCAGGAAGCATATATGGGAGGTTGTTTACAAAGTTTCCTCATTTCCTCCCGATCGGGCAGCAAACATGGCCGTCAATATGCAATTTTTCTTTCTCATTTTTTTATTGAATTTTTTTTCTGAAACTCATTGGCCAAATGGAATGAAATCTGACTGAAAAAGCATCTATTGGGAGGTTCTGTACAAAGTCTCCTCATTTTGTCGAAATCAGACTACAAATATGGCCACCAAATATGGTTGTTTGAAATTCAGGAGAGAAAAAAATTAAAATATAAATTATACCCCCATCATGTGGGGTCTTGTTTTACTTGTCTCATCACACTGAATCAGAAAATTTATATTAATTTTAAATTCATGACAAAAAGTATAAATTTTAATCAGACAGATAAAATGGAAGTGATTATTGTTTGTTTGTAGTTTGACAATATTTTTGTAGATTTGATGACAGAGAAATTGTTGTGTTTAAATATTGTTATATATTTATTGTTTTAGGGATACACACCACTACACTATGCTGCCAGGAAAGGCCACCTGGATATCGTTTCACTATTGATCAGAACTGGGGCTCACCTAGATACTACTAGTAAAGGAGTACATATCTGGACAGTGTGGGGTCTTGTTTGACTTCTCTCTTTCTACTGAATCACAAAATATCAAGTTTTATGGAGTTTGTTACAAATAATTATTCAACTTCATTAATCAACTTGTCACAAATGTCAGGAGAAAATTTGATTAAAATGAAATATTTCACCCATCATGTTGGGTATCATTTTGTTTGTCTCTTTCTACTGAATCAGAAAATGTTGTTTGTTTTCACTTTTTCTACCAAAAGTTATTTTTTATGTGACAGATATCTGCAGTAACAGTTTCATTTATCAACCGTATGTTTCAAATTCAGACAGAAAAAATTAAAAATATAAATTATACCCCCATCATGTGGGGTCTTGTTTTACTTGTCTCATCACACTGAATCAGAAAATTTATATTAATTTTAATTTCATGACAAAAAGTATAAATTTTAATCAGACAGATAAAATGGAAGTGATTATTGTTTGTTTGTAGTTTGACAATATTTTTGTAGATTTGATGACAGAGAAATTGTTGTGTTTAAATATTGTTATATATTTATTGTTTTAGGGACGGACACCACTACACCATGCTGCCTTGTACGGCCACCTGGAGATCGTTTCCCTATTGATAAAAAATGGGGCTGACCTAGAAACTAAAGATGAATACTATGTATGTATCTGGACAGTGTGGGGTCTTGTTTGACTTCTCTCTTTCTACTGAATCACAAAATATCAAGTTTTATGGAGTTTGTTACAAAAAATTATTTAACTTCATTAATCAACTTGTCACAAATGTCAGGAGAAAATTTGATTAAAATGAAATATTTCACCCATCATGTGGGGTATCATTTTGTTTGTCTCTTTCTACTGAATCAGAAAATGTTGTTTGTTTTCACATTTTTTACGAAAAGTTATTTTTTATGTGACAGATATCTGCAGTAACAGTTTCATTTATCAACCGTATGTTTCAAATTCAGACAGAAAAAATTGAAAATATAAGTTATACCCCCATCATGTGGGGTCTTGTTTTACTTCTCTCATCACACTGAATCAGAAAATTTATATTAATTTTAATTTCATGACAAAAAGTATAAATTTTTATCAGACAGATAAAATGGAAGTGATTATTGTTTGTTTGTAGTTTGGCAATATTTTTGTAGATTTGATGACAGAGAAATTGTTGTGTTTAAATATTGTTATATATTTATTGTTTTAGGGATGGACACCACTACACCATGCTGCCTGGAGAGGCCACCTGGATATTGCTTCACTATTGATCAGAACTGGGGCTGACGTAGAGACTGCTAGTAAAGGAGTATGTATCTGGACAGTGTGGGGTCTTGTTTGACTTCTCTCTTTCTACTGAATCACAAAATATCAAGTTTTATGGAGTTTGTTACAAAAAATTATTCAACTTCATTAATCAACTTGTCACAAATGTCAGGAGAAAATTTGATTAAAATGAAATATTTCACCCATCATGTTGGGTATCATTTTGTTTGTCTCTTTCTACTGAATCAGAAAATGTTGTTTGTTTTCACGTTTTTTACGAAAAGTTATTTTTTATGTGACAGATATCTGCAGTAACAGTTTCATTTATCAAATGGATGTTTGAAATTCAGAGATAAAAGAATTAAAATATAAATTATACCCCCATCATGTGGGGTCTTGTTTTACTTGTCTCATCACACTGAATCAGAAAATTTATATTAATTTTAATTTCATGACAAAAAGTATAAATTTTAATCAGACAGATAAAATGGAAGTGATTATTGTTTGTTTGTAGTTTGACAATATTTTTGTAGATTTGATGACAGAGAAATTGTTGTGTTTAAATATTGTTATATATTTATTGTTTTTAGGGATGGACACCACTACACTACGCTGCCAAGGATGGCCACCTGGATATCGTTTCACTATTGATCAGAACTGGGGCTAACGTAGAGACTGCTAATGACGATGTATGTACCTGGACAGTGTGGGGTCTTGTTTGACTTCTCTCTTTCTACTGAATCACAAAATATCAAGTTTTATGGAGTTTGTTACAAAAAATTATTCAACTTCATTAATCAACTTGTCACAAATGTCAGGAGAAAATTTGATTAAAATGAAATATTTCACCCATCATGTGGAGTATCATTTTGTTTGTCTCTTTCTACTGAATCAGAAAATGTTGTTTGTTTTCACATTTTTTATGAAAAGTTATTTTTTTATATCACATCTGACTGGAAAAACTGTTTCATTTATCAACTGGTTGTTTGAAATTCAGGAGAGAAAAATTTAAAATATAAATAATACCCCCATCATGTGGTGTCTTGTTTTACTTCTCTCATCACACTGAATCAAAAAATTTATATTAATTTTAATTTCATGACAAAAAGTATAAATTTTAATCAGACAGATAAAATGGAAGTGATTATTGTTTGTTTGTAGTTTGACAGTATTTTTGTAGATTTGATGACAGAGAAATTGTTGTGTTTAAATATTGTTATATATTTATTGTTTTAGGGAAACACACCACTACACTATGCTGCCGGGGAAGGCCACCTGGATATCGCTTCACTATTGATCAGAACTGGGGCTCACCTAGATACTACTAGTAAAGGAGTACGTATCTGGACAGTGTGGGGTCTTGTTTGACTTCTCTCTTTCTACTGAATCACAAAATATCAAGTTTTATGGAGTTTGTTACAAAAAATTATTCAACTTCATTAATCAACTTGTCACAAATTTCAGGAGAAAATTTGATTAAAATGAAATATTTCACCCATCATGTGGGGTATCATTTTGTTTGTCTCTTTCTACTGAATCAGAAAATGTTGTTTGTTTTCACGTTTTCTGCAAAAAGTTATTTTTTAATATCACATCTGACTGGAAAAACTGTTTCATTTATCAACTGGTTGTTTGAAATTGAGAGGTAAAAAACTTAAAATATAAATTATTTCCCCATCATGTGGGGTCTTGTTTTACTTCTCTCATCACACTGAATCAGAAAATTTATATTAATTTTAATTTCATGACAAAAAGTATAAATTTTAATCAGACAGATAAAATGGAAGTGATTATTGTTTGTTTGTAGTTTGACAATATTTTTGTAGATTTGATGACAGAGAAATTGTTGTGTTTAAATATTGTTATATATTTATTGTTTTAGGGAGAGACACCACTACACTACGCTGCCTGGGGAGGCCACCTGGAGATAGCTTCACTATTGATCAGAACTGGGGCTGACGTAGAGACTGCTAATAAATATGTATGTATCTGGACAATGTGGGGTCTTGTTTGACTTCTCTTTTTCTACTGAATCACAAAATATCAAGTTTTATGGAGTTTGTTACAAAAAATTATTCAACTTCATTAATCAACTTGTCACAAATGTCAGGAGAAAATTTGATTAAAATGAAATATTTCACCCATCATGTGGGGTATCATTTTGTTTGTCTCTTTCTACTGAATCAGAAAATGTTGATTGTTTTCACATTTTTTACGAAAAGTTATTTTTTTATGTGACAGACATCTGCAGTAACAGTTTCATTATCAACTGACTGTTTGAAATTCAGGAGAGAAAAAATTAAAATATAAATTATACCCCCATCATGTGGGGTCTTGTTTTACTTGTCTCATCACACTGAATCGGAAAATTTATATTAATTTTAATTTCATGACAAAAAGTAAAAATTTTTATCAGACAGATAAAATGGAAGTGATTATTGTTTGTTTGTAGTTTGACAATATTTTTGTAGATTTGATGACAGAGAAATTGTTGTGTTTAAATATTGTTATATATTTATTGTTTTAGGGAAACACACCACTACACAACGCTGCCAGGGGAGGCCACCTGGATATCGCTTCACTATTAATCAGAACTGGGGCTGACCTAGATACTAGTAATAACTTAGTATGTATCTGGACAGTGTGGGGTCTTGTTTGACTTCTCTCTTTCTACTGAATCACAAAATATCAAGTTTTATGGAGTTTGTTACAAAAAATTATTCAACTTCATTAATCAATTTGTCACAAATGTCAGGAGAAAATTTGATTAAAATGAAATATTTCACCCACCATGTGGGGTATCATTTTGTTTGTCTCTTTCTACTGAATCAGAAAATGGTGTTTGTTTTCACATTTTTTACGAAAAGTTATGTTTTATGTGACAGACATCTGCAGTAACAGTTTCATTATCAACTGACTTTGAAATTCAGGAGATGAAAAAAAAATTAAAATATAAATTATACCCCCATCATGTGGGGTCTTGTTTTACTTCTCTCATCACACTGAATCGGAAAATTTATATTAATTTTAATTTCATGACAAAAAGTATAAATTTTTATCAGACAGATAAAATGGAAGTGATTATTGTTTGTTTGTAGTTTGACAATATTACTGTAGATTTGGTGTCAGAGAAATTGTCTCATCACACTGAATCATAATATATCTATAAATTTTAATTTAGTGACAAAAAGTATAAAACTTAATCATACAAAATTAATGACAAAATCAAATTTTGTAACAAGGGAGATAAATCCATTTTTACATTTCTATATGGTCATCTGTTTTGATATTATGCAGTTACTGTCTTTAATTGAGGTAAAAGTTTGAATTGAATTTTGAAAAAAAAACAAACAAAAGAAAACTGATCAATTTGCCCTAGTGATGAGGAAAATAAAAGTTTTTCAAAAAAGAGATATTGTTTTATACAAAAATAAATTAAACATCTGAGTTGTTGTATCACTTCTAATTTACATTTGAAGATTTCCAAGTTTTAGCTCAACTGGCCTATATAAAATTTTAATCAGTGAAGTGAAACGGTTATATTTCAGATAAAGTACAAAATGTACAATATAAATTTTTCACCAGTTATTTGGCATCAGATTTTTGAATTTCTTTCCTTCAAATAAAACCTTTATATTCATTACATTTCAGTCTAAGGGCTTAGTATGAGTCCTATGTTTCCTTGTCCAGAGGGGCATTAGAGCTTTCTGGTCACTTGGTATCTGTCACCTTTTCCTAAAAGGCCATGTGAGCTATTGCCATCACTTGGCGTCAGTTCCCTGTCGTCCTGTGTACACTTTTCCTATAAAGATCTTCTCCTCTGAAACCACTGGGCCAATTGGGATAAAACTTTGGTGGAATGGTCCTTGGGTGGCACCCCTTCCAATGTTATGTCCGGCATTCCCTACTTCCAACTGACATGGCTTCTGTTACTAAAAGTAGAAACCAGAAATCTGCAAAAATTACAAAGTTCGCCTCATTCCTCTACTAAATTTGGTGTGTGGCTGTGTAGCTCCCTGAGATGAACCCTTACAGTAAGTTATATGATTGTAGGCCACTTGGTATCGGAGAACTGAACTCGGACGTAAAACTTAACCTAAGTCAATGAAGTGCAATAAGTAGGTCAGAGTGACCTAATTTTGGTAGGAGGCTGTGTTATTTCCAGAGATGCACCCTGACTCCATGTAATATGATTGTAGGTCGCTTGGTCGCTTGAACTTAACTCAGACTTAACTTAACCTATGTAAATGAAGTGTGATAAGTTGGTCAGTGTGACCTAATTTTAGTGGGAGGCTGTGTTACTCCCCCGATGCATCCTCACACCAAGTAATACGATTCTAGGTTGCTTGATATCAGAGAACTGAACTCGGATATAAAACTTAACCTAAGTCAATGAAGTGAAATAAAGTAGGTCAGAGTGACTTAATTTTGATGGGAGGCTGTGCTACTCCTCGAGATGCACCCAGACACCAAGTAATATAACTGTATGCCGCTTGGAATTAGCGAACTGAACTTGGACATAAAACTTAACCTAAGTCAATGAAGCTGGATAAGTAGGTCAGAATAACCTTTTTTTGGTAGGAGGCTGTGTTACTCCCCCAGATGCACCCTAACATCAGGTAATATGATTGTAAGTCCCATGGTATCGGAATCTGAACTTGAACATAAAACTTAACCTAAGTCAATGAGTAGGTCAGAGTGACCTAATTTTGGTGGGAGACTGTGTTACTCCCCGAGATGCACCCTGACATCAAGTAATATGATTGTAGGTTGCTTGGTATCAGAGAACTGAACTTGCACGTAAAATTTAACCCAAATCAATGAAGTGCAATAAGTAGGTCAGAGTGATCTAATTTTGGTGGGATGCTGTGTTGCTTCCTGAGATGCACCCTGATAGCATCTAATATGATTGTAGGTCCGTTAGTATGAGAGAACTGAACTCGGACGTAAAACTTAACCTAAGTCAATGAAACAGGATAAGTAGGTCAGAGTGACCTAATTTTGGTTGGAGGCTATGTTGCTCCCTGCGATGTACCCTGACACCTAGTAATATGATTGTAGGTCCCTTGGTATCAGAGGACTGAACTCAGACGTAAAACTTAACCTAAGTCAATGAAGCAGGATAAGTAGGTCAGAATGACCTAATTTTGGTGGGAGGCTGTGTTGCTCTCGGAGATGGATCCTGATACCAAGTAATATGATTGTAGGTCCCTTGGTATGAGACAACTGAACTCGGATGTAAAACTTAACCTAAGTCAATGAACCGAAATAAGTAGGTCAGAGTTTGTTGGGAGGTTGTGTTACTCTCCGAGATTCATCCTCACACCAAGTAATGTGATTAAAGGTCACTTTGAATGTTAAAACTGATTTTTGACATAAAACTTAAAAGCCAGTCAATTGTGTAATATGGGTCATGTGACCTTCAACTTATATCACATGGTCAGTCTCTTCAATATGCACCTGCACACAAAAATATATGACCCTAAGTCAACTAGTAACTGAGAACTGGCTGTGGACATGCATGTGGACATGCACGCGGCTGCAGACGTGGACACCTGGTACTCCATTAGTTCCCCTCAACTTCGTTGAGGCGAACTAAAGAGGGGGGGGGGGGTGAATTTAAAAAATCTTCTACGAAACTACATGACCAATTGGAACAATTGGAACCAGTTTTGGCAGTAATGGTCCTTAGGAAGTTATCTTTTCAGATGGAAAATAAAGATTTTATTTAAAAAATTGGTGCCCTATAACACTAATAAATGTTGATATGAAAATAACATCAGCAGCACTTGCAAATAGAATAAAACCACTACTGAAAACATTAATTAGTGAATCTCAACAAGGTTTCATTAAAGGAAGATATATAGGAGACTGCACTAGGTTACTATATGATATTCTAGCAAAAACAGAGGAAGAAAATATCCCTGGTCAGTTATTATACCCCCACTTTGGAAAAAAAAGCGGGGTATATAATATTCGTTGTGTCTGTCCGTCCGTCCGTTTGTCCGTCTGACCTTTGTATCCGCAACTTCTTCTAAACTACTGAATGGAATTTGATGAAACTTTCAGAGAATCTTCATCCCATGATGGCATTGTGCACCTTCTATTTTTCAATTTGATCGGACCAATTTTTGGGGTTTCCCATAGAAAAAGCATGGACTTTCAATGTGATAGGGGGTACCATGATGCCATCCGCAACTCCTCCTAAACCACTGTATGGAATTTGATGAAAAATTCAGAGGATCTTTATTACATGATGCCATAGTGCACCTCCTATTTTAGATTTTGATCAGATGAATATTTGGGGTTACCCATACCAAAACATGGACTTTGCCATTCATTGTGATAGGGGTACCATGATGCCATCCACAACTCCTCCTAAACCACTGAATGGAATTTGATGAAACTTTAAGAGAATCTCTTTTACATGATGCTATAGTGCACCTCCTATTTTAGATTTTGATCTGACCAACATTTGGGGTTTTCAATACCAAAACATGGACTTAGCCATTCTTTGTGATAGGGGGTGCAGGGGTATCAATTAGTGAGCTTTGCTCACATTATTTCTAGTTTGTCATTGACTTTGAAAAGGCATTAGACACTCTTGAATGGTCCTTTATTGAAAAGGCTCTTGAATTTTATGGCTTTGGACAAACTTTCTGTAAGTGGACTAGCACCCTTTTCAAAAATTCCCAAAGTTGTATTATAAATAATGGACACTGCTCCAGCTTCTTTAACATTTATAGGGTGTACGTCAAGGAGATCTGCTATCTCCCTATTTATTTATTTTAGCTTTAGAGCTATTGAGCTCCACAATTAAGTATGACCCCAGTATTAATGGTAATAAAGATAGATAACTCTGAATACTTGCTCAGTCAGTATGCAGATGACTCTTCGCTATTTCTTGATGATAAAGAGGAGTCTGAGTGAAGCTCTATATATCATTCATAAGTTTTCAGAGTGTGTAGGATTAAGAGCAAACCTAGATAAGACAGAAGCAATATGGATTGGTTCAAGAGTACATATGAGAGACAAGTTACCACCGGAAATAAAACTCAAATGGAATTGGACTGGAAAATTTAAACTTTTAGGAATATATTTTGACCTTTTAGCGGAAGATAAAACTTTGGAAAATTTTAATATTAAACTACAAAAAGTAAAGTCTTTATTAAACTCTTGGATATATCATGATTTGACATATATGGGAAAAATAACAGTTATCAAATCATTAGCCCTCCCAATTTTTATTATTATGTTCTGCCAAACCCACCATCTCATATATTGAAAGAAATTGAAAAGATTTTTTAAAATTTTTTGTGGAGTAAAAAACCAGATAAAACCAAAAGAAATGTTATCGTCAATTCTCAAGAGAAAGGGGGGGGGGGGCTAAAAATGCCACACATAGAATCTTTCTGTATGGGGGTTAAAATGACTTGGATTGATAAGATCTTAGACCCATTAAATATGTCACCATGGAAAACTTTAATTGCTGATCAATACCTAAAATTTGGTGGAGATAAATTATGGATGATAGACACAGATAGTCTTAGACAAGTATCTAAACACTTTAACAAATTTTGGAAAGATATTTTCATAAATTGGGGTAAATTAAGACAAAGTTATATTAATAGTAGAGAAGATATTTTGAAACAGTCCATATGGCTTAACGAGAAACTGAAAATCAATAACCATGTGGTATTCTATGAAAAATGGTGTAGGGAAGGATTTTTTTTATATAAATGATTTACTCAATAAGAACAATGAATTTTTATCCCTTGATGAATTTATAAACACATATAATATAGAAACTAATTGTGTATGCTACTACGGGATTATACATATGATTCCAAAGTTCTGGAAAAGTAAAACAGCAGGTGGAGAAAAACTACAAAACATTACGTGTGAAATATTTAAGTTTGTGAAAAAAAAAATCAATCCTGTCAGTATTTTTACCAAAAATTTCTTCCAATGTATGCAGAAGAACCCACAAAGCAGCATCAAAAATGGGATAATGAACTAAATATTGAATTACAAGAAGAGGATTGGGAATGTATTCATTCTTTGCCTTTTAAATGTATAAAAAATAACAAACTGATAAACTTTCAATACAAACTCCTTTTTTGAATTATTGGCACAAACAACCTATTACACAAATTCAAGTTATATGAAACACATCTTTGTAGTTTCTGCAATGAAACAAAGGAAACCATTTTGCATCTGTTCTGGGAATGCAACCTTGCAAAAAACCTCTGGTTAGAGATGAAGGACATTCTATTGAGAAGATATAATTTGAAAATTCCATTATCATCTACTGATATTATTCTTGGATCCACCACTTGTGACGACTTTATTAATTTTCTCATTGTTCCCATTAAGTACTAATTTTTACTTGCAAAAAATTGCATACCAATCCTTCTTCCATTGGTATAATAAGATATATTCAGCAAATATATAAAACAGAACAAATGCCTGCTAAATTCTATAAATCCCCTGCAATAGCTGAGAAAATTGAGAAAAAATGGATTTGTGTAAGAAATATCTTACAAGGGGAATAACTCTATTTCTATGTTGTCATCTAATTATACATATGAATTCTTTTTTTTTTTTGAAAATTTGTTTTTTGGTTGCATTAATTCAGTGGATGAACTTTGGACTTTGCACCCAAATAACTATGTAAATCTATAGGTATCATATTTATTTTACCTCTTGTGAGCTATTTATTATAACATATATAACATTTAATACATATTTTTGCCTATTGTATGTTACCCAGTTTGTGACTAAACATAGTGTTCTCTCTTTTTCTCTTGCTTTTATTAATCTAAGTCAATTATGAAATATTCAAAAGAATGAACCTACACTTCTTGGCTCATAAACTGGGATAATTTATCATAATATAAACTACTATGGGCAGCATCCATTGTTTATATGCTTATTTTGGGTTATTGATCCCTTGAAGCTCTCTTTTCTCATTGCCCTTTCTCCCTTCATTGTTTAACCCAAATTTATTCAGAAACTGTAACAACCATATTAATTTTTTCTAATATAGGAATAGTTGTTGTCCAGGTGGGAACTGTTTAACTCTAAATTGACCATAATCAAATCATCATACATATGTTATAAAATGAGTGTGGAGTGGGGATATAATTTAATTTAATGTAAGGCAAATTACACTGACAAAATGTGGTTTATTATTCATTATGTATGGGAAGAGTTGAAAAATAAAAAATTACAAAAAAATCTTTTCAGAAGAATGTTCAATGACCTGGACTGTTAACCAAGATGGCCGCCACAGCCGAATTTAGTTTAACATAGGGCCCTATGGGGAAATTCATGGAAAAATCTTCTTGTCTGAAACCGCTTGACCAATTGGAACCAGACCTGGCAGTAATGGTCCTTAGGAAGTTCTCTTTCAGTATTATTTTTGATGACCGACTGTTAACCAAGATGGCCACCACAGTCAAATTTAGTTTAACATAGGGCTCTAAGGGAAAATCCTTTGAAAAATATTCTCTTCTGAAATCACTGGGCCATTTGGGAGCAAACTTAGGTGGAATGGTCATTAGATGATCACCTTCCAAAGTTATTTCCGGCATCCCTGACTTCCAACCGACATGGCTGCTGTTACTAAAAAGGAGAAAAAAAGGGGGGATGAATTCTATGAAACCACTTGGCCAATTGGAACCAGACTTGGCAGTTATGGTCCTTAGATGGTCACCCGTCCCTAGGATTTTCATGGCATTCCATGGAATTTCCATGGCAAAATTGTTGCCATGAAAACGATGGAGTATTGAAACAAGCTTTTTCATGGTTTTCATGAATTCCATGGCATCGAAAAAAAGAGTGACAGGGATTGTATACTCAGTATTTCCATCGTTGCCATGAAATCATGACAACCATGGCATCGATGGCAAATTGCCATGATTTCCATGGAAAGTATGGCATCGATGGCAGGTTGACATGGCCTCTATGAAAAGTATGGCATCGATGGCAGGTTGCCATGAAAACGATGGCAACAATTACAGATTGCCATGGAAAGTATGGCATCCATTGCATTTCCCCATATTCACTCACAAATGGACATGCAGGTAATATAACCTTGTATAGTTCTGTATAGTTGAATAACATGTTCTTTTCAAAATAGGACACCGGAAAAGTAATTATCTGCAGGAGTTCTGATCAGATTGAATTAACCTGATTACTTTCAAAATAAAACTACACCTTTAAATTTCATTGCCATATATTGCTATAAAAAAAGATTAAAATAATAAAACCTATTAAAAATAAAATTAACAATGTTTAATGTAAAGTAAAACATTTTGGAAATGTTCAAAGTTCATCTTTGCTATCTGTTGTCTATTTTGCCTTGTGTTGCCTACTTGGCTTCAGCAGATGGTTGATGATCTGGTGGACAGATGTGTCATCAACTTTCCATTTCTTTTGTATGATGCCTAAAAAAAATAGTTACCCTATTAATTTTTATTTTGAAAAATATCATATATAAACTAGTGTATTAAAATTAACCAAAAATGTGTTTGATATATTTTATCCCGCTGGTCTTGGGTACCCTTATCAAGAGATAATGTGTGATAATTAATTTAAAAAAGGGAATTCTTTGTAAGACCCACATGCAGATTCTCCATAGAGCACACGGTGACCTTCCAACAGTTATCATGTCACACCTTGAAGTATAAACTTGTGTATACCGAAGAGTATCAATGTCATCAAGTTCCATGAACACTTAGTTGAATAGATTTATTTTTTTTATTATAAAATTTATCAAATGTGCATATTTTTTTTCCTGTTACATGCCTTCTTTTAGTCAACTGGAACATTGTTCAATTTTTATAATAAGACATTAAAATATATGGAAATATAACACTTCTTCCATTATGCATTGGTGTATTACAGTTACTGTACATGTTTAATAGAGTAAAACTTACTTTTAAGACGCATAGTTTTTCCTGGTCCTCAAGACCCGGCCTTGAAGGCCCTTTGTTGGAAGAATGTAGGACGGAAAGTCACAAGACAAAAAGTCACAGACAAAAAGTCACGGACAAAAAGTCACTGGACAAAAAGTCACAGTTAAAATTTTGTATAGTGACAAAATGTATAGGACAAAAAGTCACAATTTGTTTTCTCCAATATTTTCAAGACCTATAGGACAAAAAGTCACAATGAAGAGATTGTAATATGAAAGACCACATGTTTTAGAGGGGTATAGGACAAAAAGTCACAATATTTGTAAATATTTTATAAAATTTGTCATTTATAGTATAGGGACCCGTATTAACAATGATTACAAACAAATTTTGGACTTTAAGTACAAATGTTAAAATATTCAGAATAATTGCAATATTAAACAAAAATGTTAAACATTTCACAATTAATTTTATTTAATTTAAATGGTAATTATAATTGCAATTTATGATATTTATTTTTATTACTTAAAAAATGCAAGGATGTCATGAACATTAATTATTTTAATTAGTATATCATAAAAGGGGGACATCATCTTGAAAAAGGAAACAATAATGTTTATATTATAATTAACTGATTGTTTAATTGGCTTCTGTTTGGCAGGATATATGCACCCTTTCTGGAAATAATGACAATTATGTTGTTTTAGTTAAAAAGCAGGAAAAACATCCTTACTTTCATGTATACCTACAAAAGGCATGTATGTTTTGACAAAGCTTTCCTTCCCCTTATTGAAATCATGGCTTCCAATTTTGAGTAATAAACACCAGATGATGTTGTTTTTAGCAAAAAAGTATAAAAAGACTTGTATTTGTCATTTGGTTATCACAAATATTGTTATGTATTACATATGTAAATTGTTTTTATTGCAAAATGTAATATATAAAAGTTAAAATATCATTATGTATTGTTTAATTTGTCAAAATTGAAGAAATATGAGAAAATGTACATGAGACAAATTGGTAACATTTTCAACTGAGAACTCTGTTTTTGTCCTATACCTAGAGTCAAAACACACTATTATTATGCAAAAACTTAAACTGTGACTTTTTGTCCTATACCCAATTCAAAACATACTATAATAATGCAAAAACATAAATTGTGTCTTTTTGTCCTATACCCAATTCAAAAACACTATAATAATGCAAAAACTGTGACTTTTTGTCCTATACCCAAGTCAATACCCAAGTCAATACACACAATAATAATGCAAAAACTGTGACTTTTTGTCCTGTGACTTTTTGTCCATCAAGGTAAAAATATTGATTGTGACTTTTTGTCCTGTGACTTTTTGTCCTAGGTGTTTTGTGATTTTTTGTCCTGTGACTTTCTGTCCGTTTACCTGTTGGAAGGCTGTCCTTTGAAAGACCTTCCCACACTTCGCCTTTGTAAACATTGCCCTGAATAAAACTGTTGTCCCCTATTTGAAGCATGTCTGTCGACTTATTTTCCTAAAAAAAGTAAAATGGTCAGTTTTTACTTTTAACACTGGCAAGACAACAGAGCAGATTTAGTTAAAGCTCTAAAAACATATTTATTTTGCAGATTACTAATTAAAATAGGGCATTAATGGAACCTTAAATGATACCCACCACATTTTTGTTGAAAGAGAGGTGGCAAAAAGTGCAAAATGACAAAAACTCAAAGATTATTCATCAGAATTAGATGTTAATTGAACTTAACCTGGCTTTTATATACATGTACAATGTAGTTAAGTACACATGTAAACAACTGTTCAAAGTTTTAAAACAATGCCTAGATCAATTCTCAAGTTATCATCTGGCAAAAAGTTTCAGTAAAAAAAGAAAGGAGAAGACAAAGAGTAAAAAAGGCATAACTTGAAAAATATTATTTTGATCTAGCTCAAAATCAAACATTTCCTTAATTTATTGTGCTAAACAACTGTACTAAGTTCCAAAACTTTACGAAATGTTACATACTTCTCTTGTCTATATATACCTTTGCTGGTCTGAATTTTGCTTGAGTCTAGATGTGGTCTTGTATCCCCTTGTTTGGCTGGTTTAATGCCCTGTCCTCTGGAGTTGGCCATTCCTTCCATTGAAAATAGTAGTGGCATTAGATTTATTACAACATAATACCCTGGGTTTCTTTTTTTTGCCTTTGCTGTTATTCTGCACAGCTCATCAGCCTTCACCTTATGCTCATGCTACTGCAATAAATAATATTGTTTTGTTATTGAGTAAACTACTTTGATGACGTACATTGTACATGAATTGGAATTTTTAAACTGTTTATAAAGTTAACCCCCCTTTTTTTAATACTTCCACAACAGACAAATTTGGTAATTAAAAATACATTCCTATTCGAAATTGTTTTAAAAGGTACTCAAATTCTGAGAGAATCATTTACTAGAACAAAATAATTAATTTTAATCATAATAATATCATGACATTCAACGTAACACTAACAAAAGTAACAGGGTAGATAAACACAGGCACTTGTTTCTATCAATGGGAAGGTCGACTATCAATGGGAAGATCGACTATCCATAATATTATACATGGATAGTCGACCTTCCCATTGATAGAAACAAGTGCCTGTGTAGATAAATCAAGCACGAGCAGTGTTCTGTAATATAATTCAAGGTTGAATTTAAAAAAAAATCGGTAATGGTTATTTTGTGGGATAATAATTACCTTTTCAAGCAGTCTTCATCAAAATAATAGCTTCATATTATTAATAATCCATTGTTTACAGCTTCATCCTGTCGTTGTAATTGCGCTCGAACTCGAACTCGAATTTGAACCGGTTGATATTGCGCATGTGCGGATTTGTTATTTCCTGTTGATTAGCCCGCGAAAATTTAAAAGACAAATTTTGCACTTCACGACGAAATTGACAAATTCGGAATCGCTTAAGGATGATCGCCGGTCTAATAGAAAATAAATAGGAATTGAAATAGCTGTTTTTGTTTGAGAGAACATATGAATAGTAAATAAATAAGAAAAAAATATAGGTTCATGTGCTCATTTTAGAGTTTACAAGGCCTTGAAAATTTGCAGGAAATAGGTTTTCTCTGGATTTTTCATTGTCTTTGCATTGGCAACTTCAGTCTCTAATTAATGTATGAAAAAATAAAAAGTATATCATAAAATTTTGTCAAATACCATTTTAAGGCATATATGATTGAATTATAAAAGAAAAAGTGGGGGTTCATGGGCAAAAAATTTAATGTTTAAGAAATGGATAAAACCCGAGGATGCCGAAAATCTGATAAAAAGACCAAAACATGACCAGCGAGCATCCTTAATAGCAATACACATTTATTGTAATTATTAGTATGAATACAAGTCATATATAATTTTCAAAAGATTGACTCTTGTCCTAATTTAAGGGGCTGTCAGATATGGGCAAAGGAATTCAGGTTTGAAACTTCTGAATATAAGGATTTAAATTTTCTCTTTTTTTATGCAAAATTCTTGAATTCTTTTACGATTAACGATTATTAAAGGCTATATAATCCATTGTAAGAAGATTGGGGTAAAGTGCTGAAATTAAGTGGTGTTTTCTGAATACCCCCCCCCCCCCCCCAATTATTTATATCTGCAACATTGATTCATCTGCATGTTGATTTAATATCTACATTGTATCTGTCTATGAATGTACATATAAGATGAGCTAAAATATGAAATACAAAGACCTAGCTTACACTTTGATTAAAATGAAACACTCCAAAGGATTTCCTATGTTAAAAAAATAAAATGTTTATCAGATCTTTTGAAATTATTCCAAGTCCAAAAGTCCACCTAACTTTATGTTTCAAATCATCAAAATATTCTAAGTCAATTTTCTTCAAAATATTCTGAGTCCAATTTGCCATCGTTTTCATCTTAGAAAAATTCTAAGTGCTAGTTTTCCATCGTTTGCCATCCTCAAAAATTTCAAAGTCCAAATTTGCCATCGTTTCCATCCCCCCAAAAAGTTAAAGTCCAATCTTTGCCATCGATTGCCATAGATTTTCATCCTTTCCATGGAATTTCTTTCATGGCAAATAAGAAAACGATGGCATTTTTTGCCATGGAAAATTTTTGCCATGAATTTCATGGCATTTCATCAAATTTTACATCGTTTCCATTCTTTTTCCATGGCATTCCATGAAAAATTGATGGCATCGATGGAATGCCATGAAAATCCTAGGGACGGGCCTCTTTAAGAATTATATACGATGACCTTGACTGTCAACCAAGATGGCTACCACAGCTGAACTAAATTTAACAGAAGACATAATGGGAATATTTTTAAAAATATCCTCTTGTCTGAAACTAATTAGCGAATTGGAACCAGACTTAGCAGCAATGGTCCTTAGATGGTCCTCTTTAAGAAGTATGTCTGATGACCCGGACTGTCAACCAAGATGGTTGCCACAGCTGAACTAAGTTTAACATAGGGCCCTATGAGAAAATTCATTGAACATTTCTTTGTCGAGCCTGCGACTTAAGTCGCAGAAAGCTCGACATAGGGATAGGGATCCTGTGGCGGCAGCAGCGGTGGCGGCGTTAACTAACTTCTTAAAAGCTTTATATTTTAGAAGGTGGAAGACCTGGATGCTTTATACTTTGTATATAGATGCCTTATGTTACGAAGTTTCCATCTGTCATGTGTACATTTTCCTTGACCTCATTTTCATGGTTCAGTGACTACTTGAAAAAAAAGTTAAGATTTTTTGTAATGTTAATTTATTTCTTATTATGAGTAATAGGATAACTGTATTTGGTATGTGCGTACCTTACAAGGTCCTCATCCCCGTCAGACAGTTTTCAATTGACCTCGACCCCATTTCAAGGACTAGTGAACAAGGTTAAGTTTTGGTGGTCAAGTTCATATCTCAGATACTATAAGCAATAGCTCTAGTATATTTGGTGTATGGAAGGATTGTAAGGTGTATATGTCCAACTTGCAGGTGTCATCTGACCTTGACCTCATTTTGATGGTTCAGTGGTTATAGTTAAGTTTTTGTGTTTTGCTCTGTTTTTCAAATACTGTATGCAATAGGTATGCTATATTTTATCTCATTATGTACACCTTAAAATTTATAATGTATGTCTGATAGCATTTACTTTCATTAGAAATACACATCAGGCGAGACATTTTTGTGTGTCCACTCTTGTTTTGTCTGAAATCACTTTACCAATTGGAGCAGACTTGGCAGCAATGGTCCTTAGATGGTCCTCTATAAGAATTATGTCCGATGACCCGGAGTGTCAACCAAGATGGCTGCCAGAGCCAAACTTAGTTAAACATAGGAGCCTATGGGAAATTTTCTTAAAGATCTTTTTGTCTGAAACCACTTGGCCAATTGGAACAATCCTTGGTAGCAATAGTCCTTAGATGGTCATTCAGAATTATGTTTGATGACTTGGATTGTCTACTGAGATTGCTGCCACAGCCGAACTTGGTTTAACATAGGTCCCTATTGGAAAATTCATTTAAAAATCTTCTGAAACCCCTGAGCTAATTAGAACTAGACTTGGTTGTAATGGTCCTTAGATGGTCTTGTTTCAGAATTGTGTCTGATAGCCCAGACTGTCATCCAAGATCACAGACAAACTTAGTCTAACAAAGGGCCCAATGGGAAAATTCATTTAAAAATCTTTTTGTCTGAAACCTCTTGACCAATTTGAACCTTACTTGGCATCAATGATCCTTGGATGATCTTCTTTAAGAATAATGTCCGATGACCTTGACAGTCTGTCAAGATGGCCACTACAGCCCAACTTAATTAACATAGGACCCTATTGGAAAACCAGGCAAATTGACTTCTGCATTTAAATTTTAGTCCTGCTGAAGGTGGAAAAGTTAAATCCAGGTGAGCGATATAGCTATAGGCTCTTGAGAGCCTCTTGTTTTTTGTGTGTTTTCATTTTAAAAACTTTCTATTATTTCCACTGAAAATTCTTTGGGGAAACTTGCACTCGTTGCATTGTTTGTCTGTCAGTGTGTCTGTAAGTCCAAAATAAGTGATTCCTGTATGATACCTTTAAGAAGAATAATGGAAACCAAAGTTTGGTGATGTATATCACTTGTGGATTGGAAGAATCCTGTTGACTTTTGGGGTGTAAGGGCAAGGTCAAGTTCACTGATACTAAAAGTAGTATTTTCTGTTCACCTGTTAAAAGTGGTTTCCTTTGTTATTATTAATCTGAAAGTTCTATTCATTGATTTGAAGCATAAACTTAATCAAACACTTCTTAAGTTATCATAATTATCAGGAAACTAATTGTTGCAGATGGAACAAAAACTTGGTGACCTTGATCTTTGACCTAATGACCCTAAAAACCAGTAGGGTTATTTAACTCTCCTAGGGGCACACCTCATGCTACTTCACTTTTTATACAAAAAATACTTCTGAAGATAGCATGAGGAAGCTTCTGGATGGTAACTTCAGAAATATTTGTCTACGGAAAGCAAAACTGAGTGAAGTATGTCCCTAGAGGATTGGATCAATTTCTGGTAAGGTCACTGGTACAAAAAAAGTGTTTTTTGTTCATCAAAATAATATGTTTCCATGTGGAACTTAAGCATTAACAAGGCTCTAAGTCGCACCTGGTTCAGTCCCCATAGTAACTTTAAAATGCGTTTGGCGCTTTTAAATTCATAAGTTAATTTTGTTTTTAAATGTATCAGAGGGTGTTTCTTGTTTCATTATGATCAACATGATCAACAACGGACCTTTACTTTTGACTTTGGACCATATGCTTGTATCTACAATAACTTTGTGTCCTTTGAGTTCGACTTTTGGGATTTGGTATGTGCAAACTTGGACGGGGGGGGGGGGGGGGGGGTCTTTATAAAGATTACTAATTTGGTGTTGATCGGATGGCATACATTATTTGCATTCAAGCTTAGGGGAAATCAGTTTTTCGAGAATATTAGCCAAACTTACCAGTAATAGTGTTTTGAAAGTTCTGATTTTGAATAAGACTTGATTGTACAAACAAATACAATGTATTAATATTCAGTATGTAATCTAGGTGAGCAATTCAGGCTCACTTTAACCTCTAGTATCTCTTCCAAAATTGTCTTCTGGTATCATGCTTGCCTCACTTGTGGAAGGTCGCAGATTTGATTGGCTGAGATTCAGAATAATGTATATGTAACCGGTGATATTTTGGCAATAATTAAACCAGTCATCTAGGGTTCTATGATTTATTGGAGTTAGTTTTAACAAGCAGTAAAAATACCTTGAAAATACAATTACAACAATATTCAGTCTAAAGAGAGATAACTCAGACTAGTTTTCAAGACAAATTATGAATCCAATATAAAATATCATACAAAATCGTATAAATATCACTCAAACTCGTGTTGCTTCGTTTTTAAATATGGTTCTCAAAATATGCAACTTATGCAAATTCAGATGAAGAACCGCTAATAATCTTACAAGAATTGGTATATTATTGTATATTAAATATAATACAAACATTGCAAAAATTGCAGCATATTACACTTGCAATCAGCGACATTAGTAAAAGCAGCAAAATAAAGCAAAATATTAATATAAACAGCATTATAACACAAAAACTACCTCACATGAGGTGAAAAGCTTTGCCTGGTACAAAATGTAGTTTTTCCTTCATTTCATCATAAGCATATATAGCCATCAAAAATACGTAACAGGTATCACATGTATCAATCTGAAGAAACAAATATGAAAATCATAACTAACCATATTCTGTACACAAAATTTCAGCTATTTTCAAAATACTGCCATTATTCAAATATTGCTCATATTTATTCAAAATTGCACTCCTAAAACTCTTTGAATCTATTGACATGTTAAAATATTCAATTTATATGGATCATATTAACCCAGTTCTCATTGTTCTGTAACTTAAATGGTTATTTTGTTATTTTATTATAAATATCTCTATTTTATCTTTATTTATGCATCTTATTTATTTTAACTGTTTTAACACTTTAGTTTATGGTTTATTTTAATATTACAACTATCATTCAGGGATCATTCTCATTTCACACATTCGACAATGCATACCGAATTCACACTAAATATTATTAAAATTGGATTATTAGTACATTGTTAATAGGAAACTAAACTTATCTGTGAAATTGAACGATAGAAATAAAGACTGTTGTGAAGATTTAGCAAAATCAACTGGACAAAAACAAAATGTCCATCATGTTGGACAAATTTTCCAGTTCTCACTTAGAACAAAAGAAACAAAGAGAAATTTCCCTCCAAAAATAAACAACCAATAAGGACATAGAAAATTAGAGTGCAAAGGTGACAATTATAACACCTATCTATAATTACTAAATATATGTACATTAAAACCATTAGTCACTGAACCATGACTTCATTGACAAACTACAGTAAAATCAATATCATCTTTATTGAAACGTTCAATATCAAATCTAGTTTGACATTTAATGAATACAAACAGTTCTGAAATAAATACTTATTATAATCAATAATAATTATGGATAATAAACAAATAATAATTATATACACCTGAAAATTGTCTCTACCACATATACAGAGGAGATGACATGTCTTCTTTAAATTTGGAATTACATCCAGAGCTAGAATGTTCAAAATCTAGTTAAGGGCATATGTCTATCACAAAGCAGTGTGCTAATATATACGTCACATCAACATGTCTCGTTCAGATAAACATGCATGTAACTGTCAAATCTTTTTCACAATTATCTAAAAATAAATAGGCAATTGCAACATTTCCAGCAAATTATTGAAAAGCATGGTTTAAAATTAAAAGGATAATAGGACTTACTAATCCTTTCAATTTATATGATGCTAAGTAAACCCCTTATCCATTATAGTAGTAAAATATGGGGAGTTGAATGTCCTTTCAAACCTTTCAGACTATTTTTTAGCATCTGCATATTAAATTTATAAAAGAAATACTTGGAGTACATTGTAATTTAACAAATACTGCCTGTTTAAAGGTAAAAGTAACCTTTCAACAATTAAATTCTGAGAGCACATTTCAAACTCAAATAATATGCTTG
Organism: Mytilisepta virgata; assembly: GCA_028015205.1. Taxonomy (NCBI): domain Eukaryota; kingdom Metazoa; phylum Mollusca; class Bivalvia; order Mytilida; family Mytilidae; genus Mytilisepta; species Mytilisepta virgata. The sequence continues at coordinate 1,888,582 of CM051513.1, forward strand.
TCAAATAATAACTCACCAGTAAATTACTGAATAAATGTTCTACATACCTAAATATTGCTTTGGGAGACAGTTTTCACACAAATTTGCCAAATTAATGTCTTTAAGACATTTTTGTTTTCAATGTGAAGGACATGCAGAACTAAAATTAATTGTTGGATCTGAGATTGTGCTAAATCGTCTATATCCATGAACTTTGCCAGTAAAAAATTTGAACTTATTAATGGTTAAGTATAAAATTTTATTTCCTAACATAAAAATGTAGTGCATACAAGGGTTTAAGACAAAAATAAGGTAAATATTTAAGATTATAACAAATACGGGGGGAAAGCAGAACTACTCCTTTAAAATAAGTGCAGATTACCTAGAGATTGAAAAAAGTTAGTAACACTATATTATTAGCTCACCTGGCCTATAGTTATGTCATCACTTTTTGTCCGTAAACTTTTCGCATGTTCATCTTCTCTTGAAACTACCGGCTGTATTGTAACCAAACTTGCTACGAATGATGTATGGAAGGACCATACATTGTAGAAATAAAACAGAAGGAATTTGGTTGGGCAAGTTAAAACATTGTAAAGACAAATACGAAGGCATTAGTTGGGCAACAAAACCAGTTAAAAGTTTAGGAATTTATTTCGGTTACAACCACACCGAGTGTCAAAAACTTAATATAGAAAAAAATAATAACCAAGATTGAAAAATTAATTTCAGATTGGAGTAAAAGAAATCTGACATTGATAGGCAGAATAACAATAATTAAAGCTCTAGCACTTCCAAATATAACTTATATAGCATCAAATACTGTTATCGCAAAAAAAGATTTACAGCACATCAAAAATATAATATATCAATTTATATGGAAAAGTAAGCGAGACAAAATCTCTCGAGATATATTAGTGAAAAATTATGATAAAGGGGGGCTGAAAATGATAGATATTGAAGCGTATATAAAATCGCTTCATGTTAAGTGGATAATTAAATTTATAAGTGAAAAAGAAGCTAAGTGGACAATTGTTCCACACATATATTTCGACAATTTTGGAAAGGACCTCCTAATATTCAAAGCAAAATCAAGCGGTATGATAAAAACACACCAGAAAAGTATTAATTCATTAACGCCATTCTATCAAGAAATTGTAAAATCTTGGTATAGTGTAATTGATAAATCAGATAATGAACAAAAAAACAGGGAAATAAGAAAACAAATTATTTGGGGTAATAATCAAATAAAATTTAATGGAAAATGTTTGTTCATAAAAAATTGGATTGATAGTAATATTACTTACGTCAATGACATAATTGATGATTATGGCAACATATCAAAAGAAGTTATTTTGTCAAAATTGTCAAACAAAAGAAATTGGATATCAGAAGTAAAACAGGTCAAAGACGCAATCCCAAAATTTTGGAAAAAAGAATTAAAAAATGAAAATTCTTATAAATCAAAAGTTAATATAGATAAGAGTATTATAAATTCCATAAATGGTAACAAAATTTTTGAACATATGAATGATAAATCTATATACTCATACATACTTTCTGAAAACGATAAATCACCAATTGGTCTATTGAAATGGAAAGGTGTTTTTAATGAAAATGAATTTACCATGTATAGTAGTTTCAAAAATACTCTCCTATTTATATTTCAATTTTTATATGACAACAAATAAAAAATGTTCAAATGGAAATTGTTACATTTTATATTACCATGTAAGAGTTTACTGTTTACATGGAAAATTGTAGAAAATAATAAGTGTAATTTCTGCAGCGAGGTGGAAAATTATGAGCATTTTTATCTTACATGTACTTACAATGATGTGTATTGGAATGAAATTAGGAAATTGTTTCGATATTTGAATTTTAATATCAATATGTTTAATTTAAAAACTTTAGTATTTGGATATAAAATTAATGACAAAGACTATTATCAGGTTAATTATTTGGTGACACTTATTTACTTTAGTATTTACAAATCATATTTTGTATCCGATAAAAAAGAGAAACGAGTAGACACATTTCAGATATTTAAAAAGGAAATTTTAAGTATTGTTCAATTCAACAAAATGCTAAATAGACCAACATTTCCTATAGTCGATAAAGTATCGAAATATATTTCAAACGTATAGATACAGATCTATTTATAGTGGACTACCATGTGCGAACATGTGGTTGGCCTAATTTATCATCAGTACCGTTATAACTCACCTGTACATAAATATCTGAAGATTCCGCCTTTTATAAGTATCTTTCGAAAATATCCAGCTATACAGTAAATTAAAAAAAAATCCATACGATAATGCTGAAAATTTAAACTGAAAATCAACAAATTCAATCCAATATACACATGTTTTTTTTCTCGATTTGTTTATCACAGGATGGTAATATAATATTAGAAACTAATACGAAAGGCTATGTAAAGAATTCGTAAAAATTGTATTTACTAACATACTTAAATTTTACAATATATGGCTCCCTGGAGTATATTGTATTAATAAACATGGATATCTAATAGTTCACTGGCTATTAGATAAATTGTTTTACAGTGAATATTGTGAAATAAAGAGAAGTTTAAGAGTTAAAAAAAAAAGAATTATAACGTTTATAAAAAAAAAAAAAAAAAAAAAAAAATATTATTAGCTCACCTGGCCTATAGTTATGTCATCACTTTTTGTCCGTAAACTTTTCACATTTTCATCTTCTTCTCTGAAACTACTGGCTGGATTGTAACCAAACTTGCTACGAATGATGTATGGAAGGACCTCTACAACACTCCACCATTTGTTTCGGTTGGGTGAACAGCATGGCCGCCAGAGGCAATCTCTGATTTTTATTGGCCAATTTTCAAAAATCTTTTTTTTTCCGAAACTGCATTATGAAATGTTTTGAAACTTTGCAGGATTGATAACAGCAATACCGTCTACAAATGGTCCACTTTCGGTTGAGATTCATCGTTTCAACCGATGGCTGTGGCTGTTCAAAGTCTCTGTTGAACACATATGGAAAAAGACTTTTTGTTAACTGCTCAGGAACTAATTGCCAGATTGTAACTAAGTTTGGCATGAATGATGTAAGGAAGGACCTCTACTAATGTTTTAAGTTTGGTTCCGGTTTGATGAACAGCATGGCAGCCAGAGGCCATCTTTGATTTTTATTGGCCAATTGTCAAAGTTTCAATTGAAACCATATGGGACTTTTTTGTCAACTGCTCATGAACTAATGGGCAGATTGTAACTAGAGTTAGCAGGACTAATGTATGGAAGGAACTGTACCAATTTTCTAACTTCAGTCCTGGTCGGATGAACAATATGGTCCCCAGAGGTCATCTTTAAAACTTTGCAGGATTGATGACAACAATACACTCTACAAACCTTCCTATTTTGGTTGAGAGGCATCTCTCCAACTCATGGCCGCGGCTGTTCAAAGTTTCAATTGAAACCATATGGCACTTTTTTGTCAACTGTTCACGAATGGGCAGATTTTTACTAAATGATGTATGGAAGGACCACTACTAAAGTTCCACCTTTGGTTCTGGGTGGATGAATAACATGGCCGCCAAATTTCAAAAATCTTAGATCTGAAAGTTTCAGGCTGAAACTATATTATTTTCACATTTTCATCTTCTTCACTGAAACTACTTGCTGGATTATAACCAAACTTGGTACGAATGATGTATGGAAGGACCTCTACAAACTTTCCACCATTTGTTCTGGTTGGATGAATAACATGGATGCCAGAGGCCATCTCTGATTTTTATTGGCCAATTTTCAAAAATCTTTTTCTCCGAAACTGCATTATGAAATGTTTTGAAACTTTGCAGGATTGATGACAACAATACCCTCTACAAACTATTCACTTTTGGTTGAGATTCATCTCAACCGACAGCTGCGGTTGTACAAGTTTCCTTTGAAACCATATGGGAAAGGACTTTTTCATCATTTTCAAATGAATAATGTTGGCAGGAATCTCACATTGAAGGACAGACCTGTGCAAATTATCTACCTTTATTTTGAGAAAAGTCAAATGTCAAGGTTACTGTGATATTTTGCATTTCTTTAACATCTTTGTGGATACAAGAAGAGCTTCCATTTTCAAATGTCCTAATAAGACCAGGTGAGCGATACACCTTAGCCTCTACTTTACCACTTTATATTTATACTTTGATATTGTTATCCATGTAATATGCAAAAATATGTCCCAAGGTAAGAAGACATAACGCACAACCAGAAGGGGAGTGAAATTATTCATTCTAACCGTGGAACATATTTTGGCATGTAACCATGACAACACAATATTATTGTTATTATTACTCTGAAAGTTCTATTCATTGATTTAAAGCATTTCGTATAAATCAACGCAATTTTTTCCCTTCAGTTTAAGGCAATGACAGACGGTCCACTATTTCTTTCACAAGTCTTTTATCAATTTTCAAAAATTAAAGTTTGTTGTATTTCTTCTACAGACGGTTTGTATCGTGTCCTAAATCAGGACATGTTCCCATTTATTTTGTCAACAGATGACTGATAACGCTGCATGACTTGATTGAATATTAAATGTTTCAAGTACAATGTACAATGTTGAAGTTCACAGATGGTCGAAATAATGGTAATATGATTAAGCCCCGACCTTTGGGCATAATTCTTATTACCACGACACTAATTTCTCTATATAAAATAATGTTCAAATAGTATGATTATAATTCTAATGAAAGGTTCTTACGTGAAGATTGATAATGTATGCTATTGTTTATATATCCCGTCAGTGCTATGACCATTTATTGTAAATGTGTTACGGTAGTACCAATAAATATTTGTAAATGTTAAATAGTAATCCAACCGTCCATCATTTTTAAAATTGACCTCTTTGCATTTGAGAATTTATTACTTTCCCTGATTTACTTACTATGGCTATGTCTTATTGTCGAGCCTGCGACTTTAGTCAGAGAAAGCTCGACATAGGGATAGTGATCCGCGGCGGCGGCGGCAGCAGCGGCGGCATTAACTAACTTCTTAAAAGCTTTAAATTTTGGAAGGTGGAAGACCTGGATGCTTTATACTTTGTATATAGATGTCTTATGTTACAAAGTTTCCGTCTGTCATATGTACATTGTCCTTGACCTCATTTTCATGATTCAGTGACTACTTGAAAAAAAGTTAAGATTTTTTGTAATGTTAATTTCTCCCTTATTATGAGTAATAGGGTAACTATATTTGGTATGTGCGTACCTAACAAGGTCCTCATCCCCATCAGACAGTTTTCAATTGACCTCGACCCCATTTCAAGGATCAGTGAAGAAGGTTAAGTTTTGGTGGTCAAGTCCATATCTCAGATACTATAAGCAATAGGTCTAGTATATTTGGTGTATGGAAGGATTGTAAGGTGTACATGTCCAACTGGCAGGTGTCATCTGATCTTGACCTCATTTTCATGGTTCAGTGGTTATAGTTAAGTTTTTGTGTTTTTGCCTGTTTTTCGAATACTGTATGCAATAGGTCTGCTATATTTGGTGTATGGAAGGATTGTAAGGTGTACATGTCCAACCGGCAGGGGTCATCTGACCTTGACCTCATTTTCATGGTTCAGTGGTTATAGTTAAGTTTTTGTGTTTTGGCCTGTTTTTCGAATACTGTATGCATCATGTCTGATAGCATTTACTTTCATTAGAAATACATGATAAGCGAGACATTTTTGTGTGTCCACTCTTGTTGTTTATTTATATTAGATTATAAATACATAATTGTATAATTATGTAAATCTTGTTTGTAAGTGACATAATATGAAACCACCCATAAGCAGTTAATCATATGCAGGTGAGCAGATTTGGCCTGGTATCCACAGTTAAAAAGCAGGGGAGGTAATTTGTAGTAATTGAAAATGGGTTAAGTTTGTGTTTAGAAGTAGTTGACATATAGCAGTACATCACTGAAGTTCATAACAAAATTACCTATTGGAAATAAAAATTAAATTATATAAATAATATAGAAACGTAAACTTCTGTAATTCAGTCTAATATCAGAAGTATCTTCATAAATTCTACTTATTTACCTTTACAGCGTCGAACACCATATGATTTGGCAAGAAAGTGGAACCACAGAGATGTAATGGAATTTCTCAAGGTAAAACTTATTGTATATCACAGTAATTCTGTAGGCTTCAAATAGATTTTTGCAGCGAGTCAAACTTTTACATATGAAGTATTGCTTATATTTTAAGCAAACTTGAAATATTCCTTTAAAAATGTGGACATTGGACGGTCCAAGCAATCAACTGATTTTGCTAAGATAATTATACAGTACTGGTAATTAACAGGTACTTGTATTTCAAAAGTAATTTGAAAACAGCTTTCTATTTTAGTCATTAATGATACCATTTGTTTAAAAAAAAAATTCTTGTTTGAAATCTTTATATTGTCTAAAATTGTTTTTCACCATTTGTCAAAAGTACTGATATTTATATGAAAATGTAAAGTGTTGTCAGTCAGTCGGACAATATCTCATGAGATATATCATAGGAAATGTAGGGGTTGTTGTGTGCCTTGAAATAAGGGGATGCCATCCCTGCAACAAGACAGGTAGTACAGTATTTTCAAGTTGGTAGTTTCAACAATTTCTAAACTAACATGGATCCCAATTTAAAACAGTGTTTTATACATTAAATGTGGGTTCCTGGTTTAGGAAATACCAATATAGAATGCAGTATGACTGAATTTAATTTCAAGCACCTTCTCCTAAGACTGTAGACATATGACTGTACACATATATTTACCCTAGTCTGTCCATCTGGCTTAGTTAAGTTTTTATATGACCGCAAAATTTTTACATTGCTATGACGTTGGCGTCGTCATCGTCGTCCGAAGACATTTGGTTTTCGCACTATAACATTAGTATAAGTTAATAGAAATCTATGAAATTTAAACACAAGGTTTATGACCACAAAAGGAAGGTTGGGATTGATTTTGGGAGTTTTGGTCCCAACAGTTTAAGAAATAGGTTCCAAAAAAGGGCCCAATAAGCATTTTTCTTGGTTTTCGGAAAATAACTCTAGTATAAGTAAATAGAAATCTATGAAATTTTAACACAAGGTTTATGACCACAAAAGGAAGGTTGGGATTGTTTTTGGGAGTTTTGGTCCCAACAGTTAAGGAATTAGGGGCTAAAAAAGGGCCCAAATAAGCATTTTTCTTGGTTTTTGCACAATAACTTTAGTATAAGTAAATAGAAATCTATGAAATTTAAACACAAGGTTATGACCACAAAAGGAAGGTTGGGATTGATTTTGGGAGTTTTGGTCCCAACAGTTTAGGAATTAGGGGCCAAAAGGGTCCAAAATTAAACTTTGTTTGATTTCATCGAAAATTGAACTATTGGGGTTCTTGGATATGCCAAATCTAACAGTGTATTTAGATTCTTAATTTTTGGTCCCGTTTTCAAATTTGTCTACATTAAGGTCCAAAGGGTCCAAAATTAAATTTAGTTTGATTTTAACAAAAATTGAATTCTTGGGGTTCTTTGATATGCTGAATCTAAACATGAACTTAGTTTTTTTATTATGGACAAAGTTTTCAAGTTGGTCCAAATCGGGGTCCAAAATTAAACTTTGTTTGATTTCAACAAAAATTGAATATATGGGGTTCTTCGATATGCAGAATCTAACCATGTATTTAGATTTTTGATATTTGGGCCCGGTTATCAAATTGGTCCACATTGAGGTTTAGAGGGTCCAAAATTAAACTTTATTTGATTTCATCAAAAATTGATTTCTTGGGGTTCTTTAATATGCTGAATCTAACCATGTATTTAGATTTTGGATATTGGAATACCACAAAGGGATGGTAAGAATTGTCTTTGGGAGTTATGGCTCAAACCGTTAAGGAATAAGGTGCAAAAAAGGGGGGAAAAGGGTTTCCAGGTTAATGGACAATAACTTAAGTACAAAACATAATTTAAAAGGCAGTGTAAGGTTGGTAATTGAAACTCATTTGAATATCTCACCTAAACTGCTTTTAATTATTTATATTGGAAATTTGCCAAAAACTTTATTTTTAATAAATTCCATTGGAAATTTGCCAATAACTTTAGTTTAATGAACTTCATTTGAAATTTGCCAATATAAAATGTTGCTGATGAAGCTTTTTTGTTTATTTCACCTAAACTGCTTTTAAATTATGTATATTGGAAATTTGCCAAAAACTTTATTATTAAATTTCTGATTTATATATAAAAGCAAATAATAATGATAAGGCAAGAGATACACCAAACAGGATGTGTAAATTATTATAAGTATTGTGCAATAGCAAGAAATTTTCAATTGCACAATATTCGCACTAGCAAGAAATCTTCAATTGCACAGTATTGCGCAATAGCAAGAAATCTTCAATTCAATTAAGAAATTGATATTTGGGCCCGGTTATCAAATTGGTCCACACTGAGGTTTAAAGGGTCCAAAATTGAACTTTATTTGATTTCATAAAAAATTGAACTATTGGGGTTCTTTGATATGCCGAATCTAACCGTGTATTTAGATTCTTAATTTTTGTTCCCGTTTTCAAATTGGTCTACATTAAGGTCCAAAGGGTCCAAAATTAAACTTAGTTTGATTTTAACAAAAATTGAATTCTTGGGGTTCTTTGATATGCTGAATCTAAACATGTACTTAGTTTTTTTATTATGGACCCTGTTTTCAAGTTGGTCCAAATCGGGGTCCAAACTTGGGGTTCTTTGATATGCTGAATCTAAACATGTATTTAGATTTTTGATTATGGGCCCAGTATTAAGGTGGTACAAATCAGGGTCCAGAATCACTCTTTGTTTGATTTTAACAAAAATTGAATATATGCGGTTCTTTGATATCCTGAATCTAACTGTGTATTTAGATTTTTGGATTTTGGGCCTTGTTTTTAAATTTATCCACATTGAGGTCCTTAATGTCCAAAATACCTATGCTGTGTCAAATATTTATTCACAATCCAAATTCAGTGCTGTATCAAGCTTAAATGTTATGTTCATACTTGCCCCAACTGTTCAGGGTTCGACCTCTGCGGTCGTATCAAGCTGTGCGTTTGGGTGCATTTCGCAGTAACCAATGAAAATCTATCAAGATTATTCCACTACAATTCTCTTACAATACATTTGGGTCACTTTGACCTACATTTAATGTCATATCCTATTAATCCATTGGATTATATCAATGGTAATTTACCACTAAAGTCTTCCTACATTATATAATGCATTTCACCAACAGTTGGGTGAATATGACCCTCATTTCATTCATGAGTGACTCGGTTAAGTTTATGCATTTAGGTCCATTTCTCAGAAACCCTATGAGATATATCAGTGATATCATATCATTGATTCTTTTCATTCATTTGTTATAGGACAACAAAAGTCAGCAACAGTTGATTCACCATGGAGTTATATTTTATGCTTGAGTGACTTTGGCAAAATGTTTGCATTTAGGTTTATTTTTAAAGAACCTATGGTAATACATTGATGATATTTCACCACTTAAATTGTGTATTTAGAAAGTAATTTGAAAACAGCTTTCTATTATGATACTGTTGGTTTAAAAAAACATTTTCGTTCAAGTGTTTATTATACCCCATGCAACGAAGTTGAGGAGGGAATAATGTTTTTGACCCATCTGTTTGTCTGTCCGTCTGTCAGTCCTATTCTAGTGAGCGCAACTCTTCTGAAACCACGAAACAGAATTTCATGAAACTTTATAGTCAATAAGGAGATATTATGTAGATGTGCATATCGACAGGAGATTTTGATTCATGTTTTTTTTCCAGGCGTTATGTGCCTTTGAACTTACAAATTTGACCATAATAAACTACTGCAACAGTTTGTGAGTATAACTCCTCTGAAACCACACAACAGAATTTCATGAAACTTTGTAGTTAATAAGAACATACTATGTAGATATGCATATCGACAGGAGATTTTGATTCAAGTTTTTTTGTAGGAGATATGTGCCTTTGCACTTAGAATTTTGACCATAATATACTACTGCAACAGTTTGTGAGCACATTTGCTCTGAAACCACACAACAGAATTTCATGAAACTTTGTAGTAAATTTGGACATACTTTTGTTGGAAATATGAGTCTTTGAACTTCGGAATCTGGTGAGATTTTGCTTGCCTCGTGACATTTTGGGGGCATGGGGTATGTGAGTGTGCTCACAAAGGTTCCTTCGTATTGTCTAAAATTGTTCTTCGCCATTGGTCAAAAGTACTGAAGGGTATATGAAAATGTAGAGATATGGGATTGTCAGTCAATCGGTTGTTGTGTGTCTTAAAATTAGGGACTGCCATCCCCACAACAAGACAAATGCTACATTTCGTGTCAGCAATTTCTGAAGTAGCCACAATCCAAATTAAAAAACAATGTTTTATACATTTAACATATAACAGTATAAAAAGATAAAAACACTACCACTGAAATCGTGGGTTCCTGGTGTGGGAAATACCAATATAGAATTTAGTACGGCTGAACATAATTTCGAGCACCTTCTCTTATGACTAAAAATGTTTATGCCCCATCAATGAAAATTGACAGGGCATAAAGGTTTATCCTTGTCCGTCCACCCAGCTTGGTTAAGTTTAAGGTTACCCTTAAGTCATGTCATCACTTTGTGTCCATCGTCCGTAGTCTGTCGTCCATAAACTTTTCACATTTTGATCGCCTCTGAAACTGCTTGGCGGATTGTATTAACCAACCTTGGTATGAAGGATGTATGGAAGGATCTCTACAAACGATCATCCATTGGTTCCTGTCGGATAAACAACATGGCCACTACAGGCCATCTCTATTTATTATTGCCCAATTTTCAAAAAACTTCTTCTCTGAAACTAAATATTAAATGTTTTGAAACAATTCAGAATCCATATGGGAAGGACTTTTTTCGCTCACCTGACCCAAAGGTTTAAAGCTTTTCTCATCACTTGTCTGTCGTCGTCCGTTAACTTCCTCTGAAACTACTGGGACAAATGGAACCAGACTTAGCCAAAAGCATCATAAGTGTAAACTAGAGGCTCTCAAGAGCCTGTATCGCTCACCTGGATTTAACTTTTCACCTTGAGCAGGACTAAAAATTTAGGTGTTGCAGTCAGTTTGGTTTTTCTATAGGGTTCTATGTTAAACTAAGTTCAGCTGTGACAGTCATCTTTGTTGACAGTCCAGGTCAATGGACACATTTCTAAAAGAGAACCATCTAAGGACCATTTTTGCTGAGTCTTTATAGCCGGGTCAATAAGAGCAACTCGGCTTAAGGTTCTATAAATGTTTATTTGTCAATCCAGTTTATATAATATATACTATAACCCCTAAAAGTACACAATAACAAATACATAAATACATTGACAAGACAGTGTACAAAGGGTAATAATTCAAACATACATATATGTAAAATATGATCGGTCAGCTCAGTGAGAATTAACCTAGTTGGAAATTAAGATTAAATATATATATTTCTCACTCAGTAATGCACCAAGTATAAGTATATGTGAATAGTAATTCTTGTTATTACCTTCAAGAATGATAGATCAATCAGACTTGGTGAATATCTATAAATTGCACAAAAGTGCGATACTCAGGTGAACTCGATTTCACAAGACATTTAAAATACGATAACTGAAGAAAATAATAGTAACAACACAGACAATACATTGAAATAAAAATACACTGAATACACAAAGCTTACCATCTATGTGGTATATAAGGGCCGCAATAATCCTTCACAGTTGTATTATATAAACAGATGTCCAGAAGTTTAAACAATTGAATTACATGAATTAGTGATTCCTGGCTGTGGCGGCCATCTTGGTTGAGAGTCTGGGTCATCGGACACACCATGTGAGGACGATTGCTACCAAGTCTTGTTCCATTTGGCTAACTGATTTCAGGCAAGAAGATTTTTGAGTGAATTTCCCATAGGGTCCAATGTTAAATTAAGTTCGGATGTGGCAGCCATCTTGGTTCACAGTCCACAAAATCGGACAAATTTCTGAAAGAGGACCGCCTAAGGACCATTGCTGCAGAGTCTGGTTCCAGTTGGTCTAGTTGGTTCAGACAGGAAGATTTTTCAATGACTTTTCCCATAGGGCCCTATGTTAAACTAAGTTTGGTTGTATCAATCATCTTGGTTGACTGTCCAGGTCATTGGATATAATTCTGAAAGGACCATCTAAGGACCGTTGCTGCCAAGTCTAGTTCCAATTTGTCAAGTGGTTTTAGACAAGAAGATTATTCAATGAATTTTCCCATAGGGCCCTATGTTCAACTAAGTTTGGCTGTGGCGGTCATCTTAGCTAACATTCTGGGTTATCGGACATACTTCTGAAAGAGAACCTCCTAAGGACCATTACTGCCAAGTTTGGTTCTTGTTGGTCTTGCAGTTTCACAGAAGATTTCTGAAATTCATCCCCCCTTTTTTCTATTTTTAGTAACAGCAGCCATGTCGATTGGAAGTCGGCAATGCTGGACATATTTTGAAAGGAGGCCAACCAAGGACCATTTCATCAAAGTTTCATCCCAATTGCCCCAGTGGTTTCATCAGAGAAGATCTTGGAAGGAAATTTTACAGCAAATGCTGTCTTTAAAGGGCAAAAACTCCTATAAGGGGTCAATCAATGATTTTGCTCATGCGGACTTATTTGTAGATCTTACTTTCTTGAACAATTTTGCTGTTTAAAGTTTGTCTTTATCTATAATAATATTCAAGATAATAACCTAAAACTGCCAAATTTTCTTAAAATTAACAATTCAGAGGCAATAACCCAACAAAGGATTGACGGATTCGTCTGAACATTTCATGGCAAGTAGAAATTGACCTGATGAACATTTTCACCTCATGTCAGTATTGCTCTAATTGCTTTAGTTTTTGAGATATAAGACAAAAACTGCAGTTTACCCCTATGTTCTATCTTTAGGCATGTCGGCCATGTTGGTTGGCAGACAGGGTCATCGGATATATTTTTGTAAAAGTTAACGGATGCTGATGGACAACGTACGCCAAGTGATGAGAATAGCTCACTTGACCCTTTGGGTCAGGTGAGCTAAAAAGGAGGGATGAAATTTTAAAATCTTCTTCCATGTAACTCCAATTGGAACCAGACTTGGCAGCAATGGTCTTTAGATGGTCCTTTTTCAGAATTATGTCAGTGTTAACCCGAATGTCAACAAAGATGGCCGCCACAGCAGAACATAGTTTAACATTGGATCCTATGGAAAATTCATTAAAAAATCTTCTTGTCTGAAAGTGCTGAGCCAGTTGGAACCAACCTTAGCAGCAATGATCGTTAAATGGTTCTCTTTCAGAATTCTGTCCGATGAACCGGACGATCAACCAAGATGGCCGCCACAGTCGAACTTAGTTTCACATAGTACACTATGGGAAATTCATTTAAAAATCTTCTTGTCTGAAACTACTGAGCCAGTTGGAACCAAACTTAGCAGCAATGGTCCTTAAATGGTCCTCTTTCAGAATTATGTTCGATGACCCGGACGATCAACCAAGACGGAACAGCCAAACTTAGTATTACATGGGACCCTATGGCAAAATTTATTAAAAATCAGCAATGGTCATTAGATGGTCCCCTTTCAGAACCTGGCTTGTCAATCAACATGGTCAACAAAGCTGAACTTAGTTTAGCTTAGGCCCTATGGGAAAATTTAATTTGCAGATCATCATACCTTAAACTTGGCCATCTGGAACCAGACAAATGAAAGCAATGATCCTCTTTGAGAATTGTGTTTGATAATCTTGAATGTCAACTAAGATGACTTTGTTTAACATTGTACCTATTGGAAAACCAGCCAAGATAACTGCTACACATAAATTTTCAGTCCTGGAGAAGATCGACAAGTTAAATCCAGGTGAGCTTTACAGGTTACAGGGTCTTCAGACCCCAAGTTCTTATTTGCGCATGAACTATTGGGTAGATTGTAACCACCATCGGCAGGAATTATATATTGAAGGTCCTCTATTAAAGTTCCACCTTTTCTTCCAGATGGAGGAACAACATGGCCACCAGAGGCCATTTTTTATTAGCTCACCTGGCCAAAGGCCATGTGCGCTTTTGTGATCACTTGGATTTAGTCCATCCGTCGGTTAACTTTTCTCATTTAAATCTTCTCCTCTGAAATCACTGGGCCAAATGCAATTAAATTTGGCAGGAAGTATCTATATATGGTCCTTTATACAGTTTGCTTATTTCGTTCCGATCAGACAACAAACATGGCCACCATTAATAGCAATTGTTGTTTCTGATTGGCTGAGTTTTCAAAAATCTTCTTGTCTGAAACTGCTTGGCCAATTAAATGGAACAAAACTTGACAAGCACACATGGGAGGCGCTTCATAAAATTTCATCATTTAGTCCCGATCGGACTACAAATATGGCTGGGCAGTTCTTGTTTCTGATTGGCTGCTTTGAAAAAATCTTCTCCTCTGAAATGGCTTGGCCAAATGGAACATAACTTGACAGGAAACATCTAAGGGAGTTTCTTTACAAAGTTACTTTATTTAGTCCCGATTGGGCTACAAATGTGGCTATCATGGGCACTTCTTGTTTCTCATTGGTTGACTAGAACATTCTCTAGAACTGCCCCGGCCAAATGGAACTAGTGACAGGAAGCATCTATGAGAGGTTCGTTACAGAATTTCCTCATTTTATCCTGATAGGACTACAGATATGGTCGCCATGAACAGTTCTATGTTCTGATTGGCTGATATATAAAAAAATCTTCTTCTTTGAAATCGCTTAGCTAAATGAAACAAAACTACACAGGAAGCATGTATGGAAGGTCCTTTATAAAGTGTCCTCATTTCGTCCCGATCGGACAACAAATATAACCGCCATTTGGCAGTTCTTCTTTCTGATTGGCTGATATAAATCAATCTTCTTCTCTGAAGTTGCTTGGCCAAATAGAACAAAACTTGGCAGGAAGCGTCTTTGGAAGGTTCTTTACAAACTTTCCTTATTTTGTCCAGATCAGATGACAAACATGGCCGCCATGGGCAGTTCTTCGTCATGACTTCTAATGATCACAATCCTATCAACACTGAGGTTCCGAGTTCAAATCTCACCTGTGGCGGGGTGTGCTCAACTCCAATCCTAATTGACAAGGATTGCCAGTTTTGCTATCGAAGGTCGTGATTCTCTCCGGGTACTCCTGCTTCTTACACCAATAAAAACTTGTCACCGCAAAATAGCTATAAGTGTGCTGAAACCCCAACTAAACAAATCAATTAGATTCGTACTTTTAAAAAATGTGTTGGAAAAGATAAAAGTACAAATTCAGAAACTTTTTTTAACAAATGAGCTATTACCATCGCTTGGCACATGTCTGTCTGTCATAAATATTAACTTTTTACATGTTGATATTCTTGAGAACTGCTAAACAGAGTATGACCAAACTTTGCAGAGATTATCCTAATATCACGTGTATGGTCCAACTGTTATTACTTTTAAATTGGTGCCAATTGGTCCAGAAAAATTTGAGTCAGAGCCTATTATAATTTTCCAGCTGAAAACATTCTTCAAAATATTTCAACCAAATTTTTCAGATATGTTTCTTTGAAGGTCCTTAAGTATATATAATAAGCTAGTGTTGTCACTTTGGTGCCGATCTGAATACCAAGATGACCACCCCAGCTGAACTTAGTTTACAAAACAGAAGACCCTAAAGGAAAATTTGTTTAAAAATCTTCTTGTCTAAATTTCAAAGCACTCATAATTATCCAGTGAGAACCCATTTTGGAAATAATTTTCTTTCGATTTTCCTCTTTCAGAATTGTGCAAGTTCACCCAGAATGCCAACAATTCCTGCCACAGCAAAACTAAGTTGAACATATGATCCCATTTTATTTTAAAATATTTCTGAATTGTGTCCGAAGACCTGAAGTATTGACCAAAATGGTCACCATAACCAAATCTTCAGAAAAACTCTGCCAATTTAAAACAAACTAGGCATCAATGGTCCTGAGATTGTCCCTTTTCAAAGGTGTGTCCGGTGATCCGGATTGTCAACCAAGTTGACTGACACAGACAAGGTTAGTTAAACATTAGGACCCAGGTGAGAAAATTCTTTTGAAAAGCTTGTTGTCAAAAGTCACTAGGTCAATTAAAACTGGACTTGGTTATAATGGTCGTTAAATGGATCTCTTTAAAATTTCTGTCTACTGACCTTGACTGTTGACCATAATGTCTGACAAAGTCATGCTTAGTTTAACATAGGATCCTATGGGGAATTAATTTTAAAATTTTCTTCCCAAAACTTCTATGCCAATTGGAACTAGGTTTGGCAGCAATGTTATCTTAGATGGTCCTCTTACTGACCTGAAATGTCAACCAAGATGGCCAAAGTCCACAGCCAAAGTTAGTTTATCATAGGATCCTAGGAGAAAATTTATTAAAAAATATTCTTGTCTGAAGCCACTTGTCCAATTGTCCTAAGATGACCCGCTTTCAGAAAATATATGATGAAAAAGACCGTGAAATAAGATGGCTGCCATAGCCAAACTTAGTGTAAGGTAGGAAAAAAAGTTGTTGGCATTCTACTCTGAACCCTTTGGATAAATTGAGACCAAACTGTGGTAGAATGGACCTTTGGTGTTTCCCTTTGTGTCCAATGACCTGGCTCGCCTCCTGAGATGGCTGACATTGGTCGAACTGCAGGTGTACACCACAATGAGAGTTGATTGTAGATAAACAATACAAAATAGCCCACCTGTTTGTTGTGACATCATCTAATTGCATGTCTATATTTGGTAAAATGTTTTAAAGGTTCATTGTCACCAACTTGAAACATTTTATTGAAGTTAAATATAAATAAAGAGTGCATTTGTTTTTATTCAATCTTGATCTTCTACTTTCCTTTTTAAGCTCATCTGACCTGAAAGGTCAAGTGAGCTTTTCTCATAACTTGGCGTCTGTCGCCCGTCGTTGTCGTCGTCGTCTGTTAACTTTTACAAAAATCTTTTCCTCTGAAATTGGGCCAAATGTAACCAAACTTGGCCACAATCATCATTGGGGTATATATGGCTAAAAAGAGAACATAGTAGGTAAATGCAGTTTTAGGCTTGTATCTCTGAAATTAAAGTATTTAGAGTAAATTTGACAGGGTGAAAATGTTGAATATTATTATAGATATAGTTAAACTGTAAACAGTAATAATTTTCAGCAAAGTAAGATCTACAAATAGTCAATTGACCCTTTAAGGAGTTATTGCTCTTTAAAGTTAATTTTTAACAAGGGTTTCCTGGTTAATGGACAATTAAGACAATTTAAAAGCAGTGTAAGGGGAGTAATCCAAACACATTACCTCCCTTACACTGCTTGTAAATTATGTATAAAGAAATGTAGATTGTCTTGGGGTGATTTATAGGTGTCAATTTATTCCTAGAAGTTACTATTAATTAATATTAATTTTAGCCATATGTCTTTTTCTATTTTAAGACTTTTATGATGTATTTAAATGGGTAATTATGTTTGCAAACTCCATGAGAAATTTGAATTGGGATTATGACCATATCTTGAGGAAAAGAATTTTTTTTTGAAAAATGGAAAGTAAAAAATAGGGGGTAAATAAGAAATTGTGTGGGAACAATTTTTTCTCATTTCAGATTTCAGAAATTAAAAAGAAAATGTCAAATATTTTTTTTTGCAAAAAAATGGGCAGGGGGGGGGGTCATTACACAACAACATAGTGTATTGCACAAAAGCAAAAAAGAGAGGTAAAATTGTATTTTTTCTTGGGGGGGTCAATTCGCAACAGCATAGTGTATTGCACAAAAAGCACAAAATTGAATATAAATTCAAATCATATGACCAATTCTAAGTTCTTTGACTACAGTTATTCTGTGTCAGAAACCTATTATGTGTCAAATATTTAATTACAATCCAAATTCAGACCTGTATCAAGCGCAAATATTGTGTCTATTTTTGCCCCAACTGTTCAGGGTTGGACCTCTGCGGTCGTATCCAGCTGCGCTCAGCGAAGCAATTTATTAATGCTTTTCATTATGATTTTAACCTTATTTTACTCGTTTCAAAAACCACAGTAGATACAGGCGAGCAACACAGACACATGAGAGCCTCTAGTTTTATTCTGAATCTACCTAACAATAAAATACATGTAGATAAATAATCCAGTAATAGTTTATGAAGAAGAAAAAACATGAGTTGGAAGATTAAATTATAAAATGTTTTTGATTGGGACATTTGTCATGTTATATCCATATATTTATTAATGAATGTTTTATTTTCCATTTAGAAGGAGATGGATAGACAGAAATCTGAAAGAGAAAGTGGTGCATCTAAAGACAAATCATCTAATGAAGGTACTTATAAATACAAATACTATGTTTTTATTTTCAAAATGTTGGAGCCCATATGGAGCATAGAATAGAGAATGGAAATGGGGAATGTGTCAAAGAGACAACAACCCGACCAAAGAGCAGAAACAACTGATGGCTACCAATGGGTCTTCAATGCAGCGAGAAAATCCTGCACCCGTAGGTGGGCTTTAGCTGGCCCCTAAACAATAATGTATCCTAGTTCAGAAAATGGACGGCACATTAAACTCCGAAACATGAAATTGAACCAAAATTCAAAAAAACACACGACTATCAAAGGCTAGAGGTACCTGACTTGCGAAAAATACCAATGTGGAATGAACAAACACACAGTGATACACACAGTAAAAATCAGTTCAAATGATGTCTAAGTCCGATGTTTAAAAAAGGTGACAGAAGAAACTAAGCAAAATCACAATGATCAATGTCAGTATATTTATCATATAATTACCAAATACAGAACATAATTGAACTTTGTTGAACTTCACGACAGGTGCCATATACGGAGCAGGAACTGCTTACCCTTCGGGAGCACCTGAACGTACAGAACAGAATTATCATAATAAAATGGAATGATTGACAATGATTGCTTTATTGGTTAAGTCACAAGATAATAATTTGGAAATAATCATAAACAAAAAAATGCGATTATTTAAACTATATATATGAAAGTCACCACCAAAAACTGCAACAGAAGTTTCCCACACCCTTCATTCCTCTCTCTGTATCTGTTTCATTCTTATATATATATAATAATACTCGTTGAATATCATCATAACCTCTCTTTAAAAATCTAAAAAGGAACATAAATCCCAAAAGGAAATGATACTTGTAAAGAAATGTTAGTAAACAAAATATTTAGAACCGACTTCAATATCAATTAAAACTAAACCTTAGTGTGTTCCTTATAAGGTCATTTTTCAAAACTATATCTGACGACCTAGACAGTCTACCAAGACGGCTGAAGTTATATTTTGACACACTTTTGAAATATTCACTGACAAATACTCTTTTCTGAAACTATTTGTCCAGTTGGAAGCAGACTTTTGATTTTGGTTGCCTGGATAGCACCTTAATTTTTTGTTTTTATATTTGATAAGGTTTCAATTCACTATTGCCTCAGGACACCTCAGTTCATAAAATGGATTTTTCAGAATTAGAATACCTTAATTAATGTGAATTTTCTAGTCACTTGGGTGAAAGATACAAGTCGTTATTGAAACAATTGAACTTTATACCTACTTTTGTTCATGCTGAATCATGTCTTCCAGGGAAACGAAAAAAATCCGCCTATGGAATTTTCCAAAATTAAGTATTAACCGTGTGATGCATTAAACATGCACAAAGTGCATTAAAAATATTTAAACTAACAGTTTTACAAATTTAATTTAGGTCTGAGTGGATAAATCCAAATTATTATGTTTTTAAATTTTGAAGTGCATTAATTTTTTTATTGGAAATTCCCCATCCAGAATCAATTGTAAGGTATACAAACATAACCTTTATAAACAAATTTACATTTTTTTTTATGTTTTCTTGGAAAACTCACTAAGGTTAATTAAACAACAAAAGGTTGTCTAACAATTGTAACGTTTAGACTTTCAAAATGCAAAAACTTCATTTTATGAACTGAAGTATCCAGACAGTAGTAATTCACACATGTTTAGATATCATAAAAATCAGAGGTAGACTTAATAATTTTTGTCACATGTATAGCACATCCAGTTTTTGTTGGATTCCCTTTAAATATAAATAAAGGATCCATTTACCAAAACCTTAGTCAGGAAAATCTAAAGTTGGGAACCATTCTTCTGGGAAGGGGCTTTGCAAATATCAATTTTTAGCTCACCTGTCCTAAAAAGGACATGTGAGCTTTTGCCATCAGTTTGCGTCCGTCTTGCGTCGTAAGCTTTTTTAAAGATCTTCTCCTCTGAAACCACTGAACCAATTACAGCCATACTTAGTCTGAATGATCCTTAGAGTATCTAGAATAAAGTAAATGTTTTATTTTCTTGTCCGTCAAGAAACATGGCCGCCACGGCTAAAAATAGAACATAGAGGGTATATCTCAAAAACTAAATCATTTAGAATGTTCATAAGGTCAAGATCTACATGTACCTGCTATGAAATTTTCAGATGAATCGATCAACCCTTTGTTGGGTTATTGCCCCTAATAACTTTTAATTTTATGGACATTTTTCCATTTTTGGTTGTTATATTGAATATTATTATAGATGAAGACAAACTGTAAGCAGCAAAACTGTTCAGCAAAATAAGATCTACAAATATGTCAGCATGACCAACATCGTGAATTGAACCCTTATAGGAGTTGGAGAAAGATCAGGAATCAAGGTCATTGAAAAAGGCCATAGTAACCGATGAAAAAGTCCCTAGCAACCATATATATTTAGATTCAGGACCCTATAATATAGCTGTAAAAGTCTATATGGAGACTCAAGGGTCAAGGTCATTGAAAAAATCAATAGCACCCGATTGAAAAATCCCTAGTAACCAGATATATTTGGGTTTAGTACTCTATAATTTACCTGTTCAAGTCAGAATGGAAGGTCAACAGTCAATGCCATTGAAAAAGTCCATAGCAATCAATGGAAAAGTCCCTAGCAACCATATCTATTTGGGTTCATGATTCTATATTTTAGCTGTACAGGTCAATATTATGGAGAAAATTGCAACGTATACATTAAATAGCAAAAATAATCATTGATGCAAGATCTACACAAAATATAACAGCTGAGCGATTCAGGCTCCTGGGAGCCTCTTGTTGATATCCCACACAAAGAAGTTGAGAAAGCTGTATGTCAGGAAGTGAATTTTGACAGGTCCAATTTATGAGAGACATTGGGTATGTGGGCTTGCTCAGAAAGACTCTTTCATTTATAATTGTTTCCTGTTTATTTGTAGATATGCTTGAACAATTTAGAACAATGGGGAATCCAGATGACTTCAACAAACTACTTAAAATGGGAACATTCCGTCTGTATAACAACTGTATATATCTTTGTGGGGCATGCAACGTAGGAAAGAGTACCCTGGCCAGTATTTTACTTGGTATCGACATTCCTATAGTTTGGATATCTACAGACGGATTGAGAATTTTTTATGGGAGAAACGGAATAGACCTCATCAATAAGATGATGGTTCCCTTGAAAGAAGGTATTTTACATTATTATTGTGTAGTAACATAGTATGGGAATAGGAATTGTGAAGTAACATGGCATGATAATAGAAATAAAAGGAGATATTGGTTAAATGTTGATAACATACCAATGGTTAGGTAATCTGAATTAGAACAAGAAAAGGAAGGAGTCTTCTTTGTACAGCATTCAATATTGGAAATTTCCCACATTCCATAATGAGAAGATTTTAGATGTCTCATATAAAAATAATTGTGAAAAAAATCAAACAAAAATTGAACTCCAAAGATTCATAAACAACAAAAAAATGTTCAACCATTTTGACTTGGGACAGGTCCATGAAAATTTAGTATGTTACACTACTTTAATGAGTACTCATTTCTTTCCGTTGCTACTGTAATAGTACATAAAACATACTTGTATAGTCATACAGTAAACACATACAACAGAACCAGTATGGATTTACAACTATAATTTCATTAAAGATAATAAATAACTGTATTATTATCTCTTTTTTTCATTCTTTATCAAGTTAATTGCAGATATAATTTGAAGCCTGAGTAATAGGGGTAAAATGTTATAAGGTTATATTCAATAAAAGATCATAGTTACGGAAATATGTCTAATTTTAAAAAAGTAATCCCTGAAATACGAAACAAAATACATGATGTAGACTTTCATACAAAGAGATAAGATGTTTCGGACAAACAACTCTCAATGTTTCATTCTTTTTTTCATTTTTATATACATTTTGAAAATTATGGTACCAATATCCTCAGCTTCAAAATAACAATTCTGTTGAGTAAACACAATTTGTAAATTTCAGGATATTCATTTTCAAGAATACAGTTAATATATGTTGTATTTTATCATAGCAATAAATGTTATTCTAGAGGAGTTTATTTAAATGTGAACTTTGTCTTCCACTGAAAAACTTTACACTTTAAATAAAGTCAGATCTAAAAAAAAAAAAAACACTTGTCTGATAGCCCTGATGCACCTCAAAATTCAGTTAGACTTGAACTGGGACAAGTAAAAAACTCACAATTTTGAAATGTTAGCATGTTCAAATAGTAATGATTTTAGTAGCGGATTAAGAGTTGAAAATCTTGTCCTTAGAAACTGTACTTTAAAGACTCTCTCCTTTGAAATTACTTGGCAATTAAGGACCAAACTTCTGTTCTTTTGAAAAGGTTGTTGAGCTGTTCAAATATTGGAATAAACTTTAAATACATGGTACGTAAAATGTCCTTTTTCAAACACTTGGCAAAACAGATGCTATAAGAAGAACAAACTTAAAGTTAAAAAGTCCCTAGAAATGTCGTTTTTTACAACCATGCCATGCAGTTTGTATTGAACCAACATTGTCACTCTCACATCAAATTTGAGTTGAATTTGTATTATTTTTAGGTGTTGCTGGTCACGACATCTTTGGAAAGGTACTTCGAGGCAACCCAACCATCCAAAAACCTACAACAACAGAGCCAGAATCTACCATTATTACCAAACATAGTGCCCCAACTTTAACTGCTCAAAATAGTCCAAAGAAGAAAGAAAACACTGAAAGCATGCCTCCACTGCCCATTCCACCAGCCCCAGTCGAGACCAGTCATGATCTGCACAGTCCCCACCAGCAAACCAAAACACCAAAGCAAACACAAAAAAAGCCATCAAAGTGGTCAGATGTAGAAAAATTAGATCTACAAAATCTAAAAATCCACGATAGTATACTAGACACAATAAGGACAGGAGACTATAAAATGGAAATAGCCCCGTCAGACCTTGTTGACTTTGGTGGACAACGATCATATGACATGACACATCAACTGTTCATACGTCAAAAGGGCAGCTTCATAGTGATGGTCGATGGCCGGTATGATATGGATGATATTCTGCCGGAATATCCCAAGGAGAATAAAATGACTTCCAAATGTAAGTAATGTCATAAAATGATGCAGAATAATGGATAAATAGATTTGTTTAAATATAACAATGGGGATAACATCACTATGGAAATATTGACAGTTTACAAATTGTTCTAGAATAGAGAATGGAAATGGGGAATGTGTCAAAGAGATAACAACCCGACCAGAGAGCAGAAAACAGTTCAAAGCTACATAGAGAAATCTCGCACCCGGATGTGGACTTCAGCTGACTTCTAAACAATAATGTATACTAGTTTTGCAAAATGGATGGCACACTAAACTCCGAAACATAAAAATGTACCAAAATTAAAAAAAAAAAACAAAGGCCTGACTTGGAACATGCGCAAAAATGCAGCAGGGTTAAACATATTTTGTGAGATCTCAACCCTCCCCTATACCTCTAGACAATGTGGAATAAACAAACACACAGCGATAAACACAGTAAAACTCAGTTCAAAAGATATCCGAGTCTGATGTTAAAAAAGTAACAGAAGAAACTAAGCACAATTACAATGATCAATATATATTGAACAAAGGACTACTAGCAGTTACTGACATGCCAGCTCTAGACCTCAATTCAACTGATCGAAAGATTAAGTCTATATCATATAGAAAATTAGCCACAATCTCTCTCGTTAGGGGTTTAGTATCATGCCATTATAAATTATACGAGGAGAACATAGCCCGTATCATGCCGACAACTGGTTTTAGAATAAATTTGTTTATTTCCGATGCAAAGACCCTATGAGTGAATCAATATTAATTCTAAAAATGCCATCTTTATAGATTTGACAACACTATCATAACTATATCCCTTGTTAATAAGATAAGGTTTGATTAGCTTTTCAGGTCAATGGCAACATGTTTGTGATATGTATAGAATAGTACTATAAAAGATGGGATATGAAATACCTGAACATATAAGATGTTTGCACATTGATTTATATTTACGAATGAGGTGATATACCGATGATAAAATTTATTTATACCCCCTGCAAACGAACTTTGGGGTGGATAATAGGGTTCATTATGTCTGTATATTTGTCTGTTCGAAATAACGTCCTCAACTCGGATTACTCCTCCAACATTATGAAAACACACTTGCAATATTCTCATGAAATTTTATAGAGTGTTAGATCACATTATAGAGATGTGCATATAATCAAGATTTTCTTTGAAAAATATGATGATGTGAACTTTGTGTAGGCTTTAAAACAGACATGTTGCTGTGGGGGGTATTAGTCCCTTTCAGGACAGTTGTAGTTTATAATATACTTTATTAACTTTAAAAATCTTGCACTGAAAATCTTGTACTATT
This sequence comes from Mytilisepta virgata, assembly GCA_028015205.1. Taxonomy (NCBI): domain Eukaryota; kingdom Metazoa; phylum Mollusca; class Bivalvia; order Mytilida; family Mytilidae; genus Mytilisepta; species Mytilisepta virgata. The sequence goes on from CM051513.1 coordinate 1,913,334, forward strand.
CTTTTTTAAATCAATATTGACTATTTGTTTGTTTATTTCAGTGATAATCAAGCACTGGGTGGAATCCATTCTGACATATAGCATAGGAGATGATGATGACATAATGCCCATGATCCTCTTTGCGGCCACACACAGTGATCATTTCACCCCTGTAAGTCCATAGAATCTGACGAACAGCTTTTGAATGCTTTAAAAGAATTAATAAAATGTATCACAAAATACTGAAATAAATTTGATTCACTGTATGGCCATTTCGTTGACTGACAACTCATCAGCAGTGCTCAAGATCAAAATGTTGAAAATCTGGTTAAAGATATATCAACACTTTGATGAGCACTGCTGATGAGTTGTCAATCAAAGAAATGGCCATCCTGTGCATCAAATCTATTTCGGTATTTTGTGATACGTTTTATAATGATGAATTAATAAGCACATCTATGAAAAACCAGAAACAATTAAAACAAACAGGAATCCAAACTTAATTAAGGGTTACCTATGCATAAAAAAGAAGATGGTAAATTTTGTTTTTGAACGGAAAATTTAAAGGCATTTTAGTTATGAATCATTTCAGGACAAAAATTCTGGCTAGGGATGATAATTAAAGTTCACCAGCAGTGACATAGACCCAGTTGTTGATGCACTGTATGGTCATTTCGTGAAATTGTGACCCCCACAAGAGGGGTGTCATGATCAACCTGCAAGTTCAGCTTAACATTATATATATTTATCAAAGTAGTCATACCCGTCTCTTGACTTATTAATTCCCTGAAGAAATGCTGAGAAAAGTATAAACTTAATAATAGTACAGTGAGGACGTTTAATTTCAGGAAGAACTTGCTAAAAGGCAGAACAAAATAACAAAGGAACTGACTGACATGTTTTTACGCCATCCACACAATCGACACATCATGCACAGCACTCTGTTCTTCATCAATGCAACTGACAAATCTGATTCTGAAATCAAACGCATGACTTCAACAGTGGTAAAGTTTGCTATGAGGCAACGTTCATGGGGCCAGTCTGTCCCCATGGCCTGGGTTCCAAACGAGCTGCAGATCTTCCAGCTGAAAAATAACAATATAAACATCGTCCCCAAGCAGATCTTAGTTGATGTAAATACACAAAATGATGATTTGGCCTTAACAGATAGAGAATTAGAACGCTTCCTCCAAGCACAACACTCCATGGGAAGAATAATGTACTTCCAAGGTAATGGATTAGATGACTTTATCATCATTCAACCCACCGCCCTTGTGAATATTCTTAGGGCATTTATAACGGATGAAATGTTCTGGCCTGAAGACAAAGAATTAAGGCAAATACACCAAACATTGAATACTTATGGGAAGATTTGCGAAGATGACCTATTCAGACTTTGGGAACAAGAAAAATTTGCCCAGTTTATTCCCGATGATGACATAAGAGACTATATTATGAAGATCTTGATCCATCTGGACATCCTTATACAGCCAAAACCGCAAGAGGGAATTAAACCAAATGTCTACCTTGTCCCATGTATGGTGAAAAATGTATCTCATACCAGAGCCTTAGATGATCCCACATTAGAAGAAAGGGCAATATGTTTATCTTATCGTCTGGTAAAATCCACTGTCCCTGTAGCATTAGGTTTTAAAATGGTTGGTGCTGCATTGGGTATATGGCCTTTTCAAGAAGAAGATGGACGCCCATTGATCTTCTTCAACTCGGCAGTCCTTTCTATCGACGAAGATAATGTACTGAGGGTTGATGTAGACGATGAGAGAATATTAGTATACTTGATTAATGCAATATCAAAACATAATATCTCACCTGATATTGCAGCCAGCATCCAGGAGTGCTTAACTTGGGTTCTGAAGAATGCTGTCAGTTTTTACCATAGTTGTATGGGGAAAAGTGTCAAAGCAGTGGAAATAGAAGATATGATTGAAATTGAAGTTGGCGGTATATGTCAGAAAAATGTATGTCTAATCAAACTGAGCGAAGTAGAAAAAGAGACGACCTGGACATGTGAGAAGAATATAAATCATAGTACTAAATATCCTAGATATTGGGTGTTTGATAAGGTTAGTTAAAAATACAAATTTTAAGATTCTTCAGAACACATTTATTTAGCAAATAGTTCATTGCACTTAGGGGAATATGCCAGTATATGGACCGGTTGGTTTCCCCAAAAAAAATATGTGGATCAAAGCGTAGCTGAGGTGCATATAGTTTTTGGGGGCGATTAACTGGTCCATATACTGCCATTTGACCCCAGTGCAATGCACTATTAACTGTACATGTGTTATACTTATTTCAGTGCAAAAACGTTCCAAAAATAATAGTAATAATTAGCTCAGCCAAAGAGTCCATATAATAATTAAGCCCCACCCACCGGTCCATGTAAAGTTATATGGACCGGTTTTTGTCTCACCTGCGACAAAAATCGCAGAGTGAGACATAGATTATGATTACTATCAGTCGACGGCGGCGGAGTAAAGCTTTATATTTCAGAAGGAAGAAGACCTGGATGCTTCATACGTTGTATGCAGATACATTATGTTATTAACTTTTCGTCTGTTATATGTCCATTGTCCCTGACCTCATTTTCATGGTTCATTGACTGCTTGAAAAAAAAGTATGGTTTTTTGTCATGTGAATTTCTCACTTATTATGAGTATTAGGATAACTATATCTGGTATATAGGTTCCCAGCAGACAGGGTTCACCTGACCTTGACCTCATTCCATGTATCAGTGATCAAGGTTAAAGTTTCACGATTAAGATTAAGTTTTCCTGTTTAAGTCTATTCTTGATACTATTAACAATAAGGTCAACTATATTTGATACGTGGAATGATTGTAAGGGTTTATAAATGCCTTGCCACTACAGATGTACGTACGTACGTACGGACGGACTGTATTACATGATCCCCCCGCTTTCGCTAAGCGGGGGGATAATCATGGTTAGTAAAGCAGGCCAGACTTTTCAGCGTGTGCACTCTTGTTTTTATCTGAGACTACTATAACACAGAGATTGGTCACTTCATGTACTGACCAGTCAAATAGTAATTATCCCCCCGCTTAGCGAAAGCGGGGGGATCATGTAATACAGTCCGTCCGTACGTACGTACGTCTGTAGTGGCAAGGCATATCTCTGAAACGGTAAAAGATAGAAACTTGAAATTTGGCATCATGGAAGAGTATATGACCCACTAGGGAATAGACCCCTTAAAATTGGAATTCGACCCCTTGGGGCCAAATTATGAGCGAAAAAAGAATTTCGTGATATCCAATAAATGGAGATATCTCCAAAAGTGTTAAAGCTAGGATATTGGAACTTATGTCACTACTTATATTGCCTTTCCCAAGTTGAAAGAGGGTATCAAAATTTTGGTCCCGCCCCTAGGGGCAATGCCCTAAGGAGTTAAAAAATGTGTAAAAACGATTGTCCAAGAACTCCTCCTACACCGTAGAAGATAGAAACATGAAATTAGGTACACTAGTAACACTTGAAGAGTTGTCTGTGCCAAAGGTTTCGGAATTTTGATTTTTGCCCGGGGGGTGGGGCTACACCCTAATATGTAAAATCTCAAAATATGGTAAGATCAGTTCATATCCCCACCCCTTAACCATATATATTTTTATTCCACATTTAAAGACGAGTTACATGGTCACCCCCGGGGGTCAGCCCCACCCCCCTCATTTGGAAAATTACAAGATATCTCAAAAACAGTTAAGATCCCCACCCCTAAACCATATATATTCTTAGTGGGCATGACAAGACAAGTTTAATAGTCATCCCCGGAGGTCGGCCCCACCCCCCTAATTTAGAAAATTACAAGTTATCTCTAAAACAGTTGAGATCCCCACCCCTAAACCATATATATTCTTAGTGGGCATGACAAGACCAGTTGAATGGTCATCCCCGGGGGGTCGGCCCCACCCTCCTCATTTACAAAATTACAAGTTATCTCAAAAACAGTTGAGATCCCCACCCCTAAACCATATATATTCTTAGTGAGCATGACAAGACCAGTTGAATGGTCATCCCCGGGGGTCGGCCCCACCCCCTCATTTACAAAATTACAAGTTATCTCAAAAACAGTTGACATCCCCACCCCTAAACAATATATATATTTAATGGACATGACAAGTTAAGACTTACATTCATTTGATGTAGGCCATTTCAATTTTATCCATCTTAAAACTTTTGCATTCGACTTTGTCCGAGCAGTAGAAGTCCAATTTCATATTTCTGTGTTGTTTCTTGATATCCAAAGATCAGTGTCAAACTTTTTCTCTATTTATGCAATTTGAAATTATGAGGGGTTCAGACTTTGTGCATTCCGACTTTGCTGGGAGCGGGGGGATGTGCAATCTCCGATTGCTGCGTTTCATTAATTCTAAGTCGTCGATCACGTGACTCGGCACGTGACCCGAAGTGTTTGACAAGAAGGACACGATCCGCCATTTTTGACAGTGGAAGAGAATTTAATAATTAGCAAATGTGGATGTATAAAGAATTTTATGTTTCGATAAGTGTAAATTAAAGATTTGAAATAATCATAAATGTTTGTTTATAAGCATTTTAAATAAAATAAGTGCAGTTATGGACTTGAATTTACTGTCCAAACCGGAACGTAACCTCGAGTTATTACCAGTCCGTGGGATCGGGTCAATGAGCAACTCGCCCATAACTTACATTCAGATGAACAATCTGTTTTCCGGATATTTCATTTGCAAGCCTTAATAATAAACCTGTGTAATGATGTAAAATTTGTAATTATATGAAATATCATTTTTTCTGTATCAGTGTTACAATTCCTGAGAACTGAGAATCACACGTGACAAGGTGCATACAAACAACATGAGGTCTGATACTGAGTGATAGGTCAATTTGTATTGTTAATTTAAGAAATTCAGACTTATATTTTGTTCCGTTGATAATATATATGCAGTCTATACATGTGAGAATAATAATTGTATGCAATGAAAGTTTGTAGCCATGTCTACATAAAGAGTTATAGACATATATATATATTTTTTAAATACTAGACTCAAACATGATATTCTTAGTACATGCACCTTGGTCTGCAGCAGGGACGTAGTCATCCTCAGATTCAACGTCTGATGCAGTATATTCACCAAGTAAAAGATCAAGATTGAGATCACTATCATCCCAAGATAAAAAAATCAATGTTACTGGACATTGTGAATTGATAAATGAAAACGCCGGCGATGTTTTGGGAACATATATACAATTTGTAGGGCTTACGTTTGCTTTATGTACCCATTGAAGTTATAACCTCTTTGCTGATCTGTTACGTAAGGAAATTACTCATTTACCTTTAATGATATTTTTTCTCTCTTCTGTGATCGCCGCTAATTACATTGTTTGCAAAAACTTGATCTAAATTGATTGAATAATTAAACCTTTTAATTATCATGTATACTAAGAAAGGCATCCTGATTAAACTGGCACTCAGCAGTGAAACATACCTTTACAAGCATAGAATAAAACTTTAAAGTTTACTGCAATAAACGGAGCCTCGTGTATCTTGGGCACCCAGCTGTGAAACAAAATGCATCTCCCATGCTTTTGAGACTACCTGTCTTTACAGGTAAAATATTTGTATATTAGATACAATTAACGGACGTGTAGCAAAACAATGTAACTGTAAGATTGATAAGATTAATCATATTCACATTTTCAAGAGTGGCCGCTAATAACAACATGAAACTATTAACAAATTATTAATGATTAAAAACAAAATTTTAATATGAATAGAGATAACTACATTTGAAAGATAAAAACTATTTTCCTTTTTTTGATTAATTCGATTTTGCTTATTTATTTTTAAAAGAAAAATAATAATATCCGATACTGCTATAGCAGTCTCAGTGATTAGGTGGTGATTTATGTCGTCTGCTACGGTCGAATACGAAACTACGGTTAAATACGAAACTACGTTATAATAACGTAGCTAACTTTACCGGAGACACAGATAATCCGATAAATCGATAGTGACCAATCTCTGTGTTATAGTAGTCTCAGTTTTTATATAGATAAATAGAGAGACAAAATCTTAAAAGTATAATATTAATAAATATTAAGTTATAATACTAAGTATTTCATCTGGTTATAATCATCAATTTTTACCTGTCTGTCTGTCTGTCCGTCTGTCTGTCTGTCCGTCTGTCCGTCTGTCCATTAAAAACTTGTCATTGCTCTATCTCATGCATCGTACTTCGGATTTGAATGAAATTGGGTAGGAATTCTTTTTAAGATATGTGCATATATTATTGATTTTTGGAAAGATTACAAATCGTTCCTATGCCATCGGCCCCCAAAACCGAAAGTAAGACCTCTTCGATACCATCGGACATTAGTACATAAAATGTATTTTCATTTTTCTTGTTGATCATGTTGATAATATCTGAACTAATATTTTTAACTTACATAAAACCTAATAGTTTACCGAGAGTACCAAGGAATTAAAATGAAGACAACGCAGACGGCGGATGAATTTATCTATCATAGCGAATCTACGAGAAACACCTTCCCGTATTTACTTTTTCAATTAATTCCTTGTCAAAACTAATTCCGCATTTACAAATTTGAAGATTATAACCCATTATTTGAGAAAAAATACTTTAAGATTATCTATTAATGTAACTTGGACATTCGCTTTCGGAATCTAAATGCTTTATACATGGATCGGAAATTTTCAACATCCTCTGTCGGACATTTTTTGATAGACATGAATCATCAGTTTTAACTCTTTTTCAACACACGATCTTATTTCATACAAATGTTGTTATACACGATTTATTAATGTTTTTGGTAAGACATGAAATAAATGTCATGTGTATCAACTCTTTAACATTCTGTGCAGCATTGTTTGTATATTGAATAGAATAGAATGATAATTTCAATGTTTCGGTTGGTACGTATACATAGATCAACATGATCAATAGGAAAATGGACTACACAACGACGAAGAATGAATAAAATAAATGAATGAAATAAATTCAAGTTTAATTACTTTGGAATCAGTCTATGAAAAAAAAATAACAATCCAAAGATACTAATTTAGATATAGTAAATTTATACTATGCTGTATACGACACATTTCAAGGAGTTACCTCTCATCAGCAGCATTAAAACCGAAACATTTGGAAGACCAAAAACCAAACTTATATTAAATAAGAAGTACTCAACCAAAAATACCGAAATAGGAAGCCAGATTTCAGCTAAGGAGATCTACCATGTGCAATACAAGGAATGAACCCTTAGTGTTTCTACTATTTTTGAATTTTGCTAAATACTGGTAATTTCTGTAACAAATCAATGAATACTCATGTGAAAGTCTTCCCGAAAGATGAACTTTTTATTCCTTTTTCATATTTAACTACAAAAATTCGCGCATGGTCAATAGATTATTTACTAAATTACACGTGCAAAAAAACTATGTGGAAATCTTCAAGTTTTACCAGAGTTAAATCAACCAGGCGTTTCTAATCTTCTCAAGTTTATGATTGTTAACTGTTAGATCGTCCGATATATACCTTGTAATGGATTTTTTTTAATTTGAAAGCAGAAAGGTGTGCAAAATGCATGATTGATCGTCATTGGTGAATGACCTCGATATTGAACTTTTGAAATTTTTGACGGGTCATATAGTGTACAGTAATTATATTTAAGCGTAATAAAAGCACATACACCTTTAATATAAATTACTTTTATGTCATGTGAAGTAAAATTATGATTTAATAACAGAAAGTGTTGGTGAAAAGAAAGTTCGAATGGTTGTCATATCCTTGTGGTGATTTTCTTTAATATCTGTTGCGAATTTAGTGTGGATAATATTTGTTTATTTGTACGTTCATTTGTACTGTCGAATTTGCTAGTTTGACTTTATTTTGTTTGTTGACATTCTGTACAATGTTCAAGACAAACTGTAGCAGGAATCAACAATTACTCTCAATTATTTTTTTTTTTCGAAATAAAAATTTTTTTTCAAGCCTGCGATGAAATGTCGTGAAAGCGAGATATAGGTATTATTTTCGGGCAACGACGGCTGTATAAACTTTTTAAAAACTTTAATAACTTTGCACACATAATGCCTACAATTAAGATTTTTGGTCTACAGATACCTTATCGTATAAAGATTGCCGCAATATACTTGTCTGGTGACCATGATCTTGTATTCATGGTTCACTGACTTCATAAACATAAATGTAAAATCTGCATCTAAGGCCTACAATATGTGGTCTATAGATATTTTGTAATGGGTACATGCATTCCAGTCTGACACCTGGTTTGGGACTTTGATGTCAATTTCATGCTTTAGTGACTTTGTAACACTTTCATGGTCTAAGCAACCATAATACCTAGACCCACCATATTTGGTCAATAGATAGTTTTTGGTGGGTACATGTCAGTCTGACACCTACCTTTTAACCTTGACCTCAATTTTATGGTTGAGTGACCTGTGTCACATTTTCATGGTAAGTCAATTTCTTAGCTACTGTAATACCTAAGCCCACCATACCTGGTCAATAGATAGTTCTGAGTAGGCAAATGCCAGCCTGACACTTTCCTCTGGATCTTGACCTAAATTTCATGTATGAGTGACTTTGTCACATTTTCATGGTTAAATCCATTTCTTAGCAACTATAATACCCAGACCCTCAATATTTGGTTAATAGATAGTTCTTGGTCGGTACACCTGCCTTTAACCTTGACCTCAATTACATAGTTGATTGACTTTTGTCACATTTTCGTGATTAAGTCCATTTCTTAGCAACTATATTACCTAAGGCCACCATGCCTGGTCAATAGATAATTCTCAGTAGGCACATTGCAGTCTGACACCTGTCTCTGGACCTTGACTTCAATTTCATGCTTGACTGACTTAGTCACATTTTCGAGATTAAGTCTATTTCTCAGCAATGTAATACCTAGACCCACCATATTTGGTCAATAGATAGTGCTTCTTTCGTGTTTTGGGATAATGCCCATTTCTCAGTAATTGCAATACATTGACAACTGTATTTTGATAGTCCTTGGTGGGTACATGGCTGTCTGAGACCTTCACCTGAATTTCACACTTCAGTCATATTCGAACACCTCCACTTAGATTTGGAATATTGACACTAAAACTTGACTGTTGCTAAAAGCTAAGTCTTAATACACATTGAACTCTTACTGAAAAAAATGTCCTGGTTTCCATACAACAGAATGTACATCGATTTTGAAAAAAAAAACAACCCTCAATATTTTGGGGGAAAAAAGGAATACATTCACTGTAATTGATCTCGCATAACAAAGAACACATCTGTGATAAAATTCAATATGAAATTATACATAACTACAGTTGCAATCTTTCCATTTTGATTTTATAAATCAATTGTTGACGGTTTACCAGGTAAAATATGAGCTTAGATGGAAGACATTTTGTCATTACTCTATCTAACTGCATCGTACTTGGGATTGGAATAGAACTTGGCAGGATTATTTATTAGGGTTAGTAGATGTGCATATGTTTTTGACTTTGCGATCAATAAGTTTTTAAGGGCTTACTGGGGTACATTATAGACTTACCCATTTTGCCTTAGGACTACATGGAAGAAATTTTGTCATCACTCTATCTTATGCATCATAACGCGGAACTTGGCAGGAATACTTGTTAGGATATATAGATGTGCATATGTTCTTGATTTTATGATAAATCAATTTTTGATTGTTTACCAGGGTAAAATATCGACTTACCCATACTAACCCGTACATCCTTCCTCAGATTTGGATGAAACTTGGCGGGAGTACTTGTTAGAGTATGAAGATATGTTCTTTTCTTTGTGAAAAACAATTTCTGTGGGTTGACCAGCGTAAAATATAGACTTAGCCATTTTGCCTTAGGACAGGATGAAAAAAACTAATATTCATGCTTAGAGAGAAATATTAACACATCTTCTTTCTGACTCATTATGAAAACCAATTAATTGCATATTTGATATCACGTTTGTAATACAACTATTTTATGTTCCATCCTGATAACATGCGGGCGGTTGGAGACATGTGTAGACATGTGTTTTTGTGTTAATTCATCAACCTGTACATATAAAACTTCTCCACTTGAGGTTTATCTTTGATTGAGTGGTGTTTCTATAATTAGTTGATCAGTTTGAAAAATTGTGTCCAGGGGTCTGCAACCCCAAAATTCATGTGATCTATTGCCTCCAATTTGCATCTGTTGTCTGTTTTTTTGTCCGTCATCATCCTCGGTTACTTGGCTGCAAAATTCTTTTCATCTGAAACCACACGTTCGTTTTGTTGGGGTACATATATAGTTCGTAAGTAGCCACCCTTGAAAAGGATGTACATGGGTCTTGACTTACATGTAGGATCAATATGAATTTAAAACTCCATCCTTGTTAAATATAGGATTCATTTCTGCAATGGACGAGCCAATAGAGGAATTGTTAATTTCGATTTTGAAGAAAATCTTGTTGTGACCCCGTCCAAAATCAACGGGTGGTGTAAAAAAAAAGTCACTATGATAACAATAGAGTGAACTGACCTACCGATTCTCCTTCAGTCCCAAGTCTACCATCCTTGATAGACAGTCATAAACAGGGATAAAAATATAAATAACAATGGTAAGTAATTATTCTAATTGTTATATTATAATTTAACATGTCTGGTGTTATATGAGCAGCTGGAAAGATTGACAAACAATAAGCACATGTGTTTGTAACGAGTTTTTGATCACTTGATACTGACAGGATTGATACTGAGTGAGAGTCATGTTGAATGGCTAAAAAACCAGATTGCAAATTCTTCATTTGGCATTAAATTATTCTAACTGTGATTTATTTTTACAGACTGTGGGACAGGAAGAGTGTCCAAGAAGCTGTACAGGTAGGCATGATTAATATAAATAATTTAGATGATTTCCAAATCAGGCCCTAAAATGATGGTGGCCTAAAAAATAAACCCAAATAATTGAAGAGCAATTCAAATGTCTGAAAAATGTATAGCCAAAAGCAATCTAAGGACAGAGTTTTATATCAGCGAGATGCTTATTTTCACTAAAGTTTTTTTTTATAGCAGTAAAGTATAAATTTCATGCTAGTGATATCAGTAGCCGCTGGGAGACGCAATGATACTAATAAAGATTTCATGATTCCAATTTTGATGCAATGTGTGCTTTGAAGACTTCCAGTTTTAATTACTCCAACGTTTATTTCTCGTTGGTTGAAAAACTAACTTCTGCGGCTTATATAAAGTAGACTCGTATACCCTAATTTCATAAGAACTATTAATGATTATCAAATACACTCTAGATTAAAATTTCTGAAAGGGAAATGATATACGCTCAGATTTTATGAGCAAAACAACCAAAGAGACCTAAAACGTTTAGCCGACCAGAAGATAATGAAACACACGTCATTCTTTAAAACTGCAAAGATTCAGGTATGACTATACATTTCTTCCACTTTTGTCTCTCCTGTTATGATAGGCAAGATTTATGTATTACTTTCCGACGTCAGCCGCATAAACATTTTCAAATTTGAATAACTTTGCATACACATAATAACCACACATAAGATCTTTTGTCAACAGATATATCAGATATTATCGTTGTATTTGTATATGTTCCTTGTGACTTTGTTTCATGGTTCATTTACTTCATATTCATTTGTAAATTGCATCACATTTTCGTGGTTTCGTCCATTGCTCTGCAACTGTAATACCTATAAACAAACGAAAAATGGATAACAATTTATGCACCACATTTAGTTTATAAAAAGTGGGTACATGTCTGTCTGACAGCTGTTTCTCAGACCTTAACCCAACTTCATGGTTTAGTGACTTGCTTCAATTTTTATTTCATGAAGTCCATTTCTCACCGACTACAATACCTATACCCACCCTACTTGCTTCATATATAGCTTTTAGGTGATACATTCCAGTCTGACACTTTTCTTTGGACTTCGACCTCAATTTCATGCTTGAATGACTTGGGTCACATTTTTATGATAAAGTAAATCTCTCAGCTACTGTTATACCTAGACCAACTAAATCTGGTTTATATATAGTTCCTATCGGATACATGTCAGTCTAACACTGTCACCTATCCTTGACATAAATTTCATGCATGAATGACTTGCATAATATTTTCACAATAAAGTCTTTTTCTAATCAACTGTACTAACTAGACCACAAAATCTGGTCTGTAGAGGTTCTTTATGGGTATATATACCAATCTGTTTCCTGTCTTCTGACCTTGATCTCAGTTTTATGTTTTAGTAGCTTGTTTCACATTTTTGCAATTTAGAGCATTTCTAAAAGCAATGTAATCCATAGTCCAACTATATTTGGCATATAGAAATTTTGGGTGGGTGCATGCCTGTCTGAGACCTTGACCTGAATTTTCCACTTCGGTGACTTGCTTCACAATTTCATGATTAAGTCTCATTTTCTGTGGCTGTAATACCTATATCCACCATATATGGTCTGTAAACACTTATTAGCTAGGATTTGTAAGTCGGACAAATTTCATATGACTTTGACCTCAATTTCAGCCTTTAGTGACTCTCAGGAATTTTTCACAAATAAGTCAATACGGAGCTTGTGAGGTTTGATCCTTGCTAGAATGTGATTTTTAAATGAAAAAAAAGTTTTAGAGCGATTTTAACTATATTTGAGGAATTTCAACGTAACCACCTGCAAAACTCAATGTTTGCTGGTGAATCAACCAGTTTTCATTCAAAAATGAAAACGATCGTGGAAAGATTAACATATTTAACTAAATTTTAAGTAAAATAAAGAATATATGGTTTGAAATAAATGCTCTTTAATATTAACACTCAAGTCTGCCAGCTTGTCAGGGAAGCCATGGTTCTAGAGTTACTCCATGTGGTGACTCTGTCGGTGAAAGAGTTAATGTATTTTGTTAGAATTACAATGTTGGATATCTGATCATCTGTATTATATGTCCATGTGCTACATACTAACAAGAAAGTAAAACTGACAATATAACCAAAGCCTTAATAGAAAGTGTCTCAAACGAGAAGATTTTGGTAACATACCTCCATGCAATAATATGATAGATGCCAAATGAAGGAAAGACTATTGTGCCTAATTCTAGGTAGGGTGAGCGAAAAGAAAAAAAAATAAACAAAAAAGAAAAACAAATACTGTACAATATATATATTATTTTCTACACAGGTCTTACTGATGACGAACTTTCACAGCATGTAACCGATAAACATCTTGTGAGGCTTGCAGCAAAAGTAGGGATATATTCTTTTAGAGAATTCATGATCCATTTGGGACTGACAAAGGATGAATGGGAAGAAACTGATTATATGTATAAACAGAATGGTATAATGGGCATCAAATTCATGGCACTACATAAATGGAGAGGTAAGAAGTCGAAAATGCTCCTTCCTGGAACGCTGGCTGACCTTGCAAAGGCTCTGGAAGGCATAGATGATAACAGACATCATTTGTGTCAGGTATGTTATATATAAATATTTAATATAGTACACCGGTGATCTTGAATGCAGTTAAAACTGTGTCATACTCTATCTGTCTAACTGTTCTCTCAATTTCCATTAAAAACAAATTTGTAATTAAGATAATGACCTCAGAATGCTAATTAAACTCAGAAAAACAGAGTCTATTCATGAATTTTATCTCCAGAGGAAGGACCACATACTTATAGTACATCCTTATTATTTTATTATTAAACAAAATATATGATCCTAAATTATGAAAGACTATTGCAATTTCACAAACAGACTTTTTGAAAACACTTTTTGAATGACTGTTTAAAATGTATCCAAGTTGATTTTAAAATATATAAAACTAGTCGATGCAGCCCCACTGCATATCCCAGCACTACTCTTGTCTTTTGTAATCCATCCAATCCAAACTAGTGGTGTTGCTATAGTGATTCCAAATATATATGGTTACTAAGTAGAAATCACAAATAAAGTAGTCTATCAGGAAATTAGCTAAAATTGGAATCACATATTTTGAAATTCAACTGATCTAGATTAGTCTTCAAGCTAAAATGATCAACAAAAATGTATAGTTGCTAAAATTTAAAAACAAAATTAGTCTTAGACACTTTCGGGAAATTTACCAAAGCTTCCACCGCATCTTATAACAATTCCCAAACCTGTAGCACAATCTATATTAGTGGTACAATAATTGAGCCAACTGTCAGTTCCATATTCCAAATAACGTGAGAGTAGTTGCGTGAATAATGCATCATAAGGCTACCACTGTAGCCTGGCCCCCAGGGGAACTATTCATATTCCCGAACATGTGGTACAATCTAAATTGCCAGGGCAGTTACTGAGCCAACGTTCAGCTCCATATTCCAAATAACGTAAGAGGAGTTGCACTACAAAGGAATAATGTTCCCTTAGGCCACCTGCGTAGCACGGCTCCAAGGGGTGCAGTTCAAATATTGAAACCTTTGGCACAATCTACACTGGCAACGCAATTACGGAGCCAACTTACAGTTCCGTATTCCAAATAATCTGAGAGGAGTTGAGTGAAGGACAAATAATGTATCATTAGGCTCCATTTGTAGCCCTGACGCCAAGTGCGCTTTTAAAATCGCAAAAACTTTGGCACATTACCCACACACAGTGTAATCAATGACCCAAGTTTCATCTTTCTACATCCAGTGGTTACTTAGATTATCCTGGACATTACTTTCATATGTACGTACGAAATGTACGCCGAACAGCAAAACATAATCCTCGCACTTCGCTGAAGCGCGGGGATATTCATGTTTTACGAATTTGTTGATACATTCACTATTGACATTAGTATGACCCATTTAGAAGCGACAAAATCAAGATGGAAAATTTCAAGTAAATATTAAACATGTATTTGACTTACGAAACAGTCATTAATATTTAATTTCAAACACATACATACATTACAATCGGTAAATTACATTTTTTATAAACCCTGCCAGATATTTGTATGTCCAACAGTTATGATCTTACTAATTACAGGTTTTCAGAGAGAGAAGTGAGTTATTGGGTAAGTGTTAACATGTTGCTTAAATTCTTAAATTCCTTGATTAAGGTACAAAACTATAAAACCAAATTGGGTTGTCTAAAAGCTAGATACAAAACATATAGAACCATAGTTTTTTAAGTGTTACGAAAACGAAACGAAACACGACGCAATGCAGCAAAAAGCAACAAACTAAACTAAGAAACAAAATCAATATGCAACAAAAGTTGTCAACAAGCAACAACAAAAAACAAACCCACAAAGTGAATAAAATAGCATCTATAAAGGGTTTTCCCAAAATCTAAATTACTTTTTAACATGCTAGATAAGTCACAAAAGCTCAGTAGTTTTGCAAAAATCGTAGTAGCCAGAATTCCGTCCTTCACCTTTATGTCAAAGTGCTTTTCTTAACTATATATAAACATACACTTATTCAAAAACAAACTTCCACTGAAAGAAATTTTGAGGCAGTTCATATGCACATTTCAATAACTTATGTCGCATCAAGTCACAACAGATTTCTTGGCTGTAAAAGTGTAAATAATTATTGCACTTTCAAAATGCACCATTATTTTAATCCAAGTAACATAACACCCTTCCCTTTTCACCTCAATTCGGTATACAATCATAGGTATTGACCGAGAATGGTAATTGGTGTGTTTATTTTTAAAAATATGCAAAAGAAAAAAATACAGTAAATGAGTAGATAGATCGAGAGAGAGAGAGAGGGAGTTCTGTAGAATTTGTATACTAACTGAAGCGTATTTATTAACGTTTGTGGATTTGCAGGTCTCAGAATATACATAACACATCATTAATTTTGAGCTCACCTGGCTAAAGCTAACCTGAGCTTTTGCCATCACATTGCGTCTGTCGTCGGTCCGTTAACTTTTCACATTTCAATCTTCTTCTCCAAAACTCCATGGCCAATTGAAACCAAACCTGGTGGAGATGTTCGTTGGATAGTTCCCTACAAAGTATATGATTTTGGTTCTGATCCAAAATAAACATTGCTGCCAGGGCCATTTATGCCCTCTGATTGGCTGAAATTCTTCTCCGAAACTACAAAAGCAATTGAATTGTTATATTGCAGGAATAATCGTTACATGGTCCTATACAAAGTTTATGTTGTTTGTGCCTATCTGAAATCCAAGATGATTTCAAGGGACACATTTAACATGGGATCCTATGGGAAATACATACAAACATCTTGTCAGAAACTGACAGATGGAAGTAATATGATGCCTAAATAATCAGATAATGGTCCGTAACAAAATTGATGTTTTTGGTGCCAATCCGAAATTCAAAAATATGGCTGCCAGGGTCATTATGCACTCTTATTGACTAAAATTTTTAAAAAAAGTCTTCTCTGAAACTACAAAAGCAATTGAATCAGTACATTGCAGGAATGAACCTTACATGTTCCTCTATCTAGTTTATGTTTTTCTTGGCAGTATGAAATCCAATATGCCTGAAAAACTGAGCCCATTTGGACCAACCCTGGCAGCAATGGTCCTTAGATGGTCCTCTTTCAGAATTGTATCCAATGATCAGGAATGTTAACCAAAATGGCTGCCACAGCCGAATTTAGTTCAACATAGGAACCTTGTGAAAATTCATTTAAAAACTTATGAAAAGCTGAATCATTTGTTCCAGACGGAAAATGAGATTTTATGATTTGGTTATTGACTTCTGTGAATCTACCTGTCGTTTTGGATTCAGACTGAATTTTATTGCAAGGTTTTATCCAGTTGTTGTTGTTTTATCCTTATTGGAAATCAAAAATGACTGACAGTCCAGACTTAAGGGGCTTCTCTTTTATAAATCTGTCCACTGTTACCAAGTATTTAAATAAATGGCAAATAAGATCCTGTATGTTAACACAGCTCCCTATATGACTTGATTAATGATTTTAGGTGTTCCTTACTCGAAACCAGAAGATGATATTCTACAAGAACTATCCCACAAAATAGGAGACTGTACTGTGGAACTAGGAATAGAATTAGGACTGGAAGTTACAGAAATTCAACATTCTATGATGGCCCATCCAAAAGACATGTATGAACAGAATTATGACATACTTAGGAAATGGAAAAACAGCAAGACGAACACACTCAATATTTTGATGAAAACACTGCAGCGTGTCAATCCCCAAGGAATGGAATTTTTAATTAAGAAGTATAAAATCAACATCACCAAGCCTAAAGTGCCTCAGAAAATGAAACAGTTAGGAAAAGGTATTATTTTGTATCGCTAACTTAACGCTCAATCCTTTAATTTTAGATTCCGCTATATAGATGGAAATAAAGGACACTACAGAAACTACTAAGTCTGCTTCATACTTGGACTTACCTCTATCAATAAACACTAGAGGACAGTTTAACACTAAATTATACGGTGATGATTTTAGTTTTAAAACAGTCAATTTTCCTTTTCTGCATGAGCAGCAATATTCCTGCATCACCTGCATATGGTGTCTACATTTCTCAGTTGATCCGCTATTATAGAGCTTGTGTCCACTACAGTGACTTTCACGCTGACAAATTAACTGCTCAGTCAAGGATACATTCAACCTCTCCTAATATTAACACTTAAAATGTTTTACCGTCAACATCATGATCTGGTTGGTCCTTATTAGGTGAGTGTGTCACAAACAATCATTGACATTTTCCCTGTGTGATTCCAGTTCTCTTACCGATTTTGACATTTTTTGTTTGTGTGTCTTTCTCTTTGTCGGTTGTGTTCCATTTTGGTTTGTCTCGTTCGGATACTGTCCTCTGGGTTATGATTTAGGATTCCCCTTCTGACATTGTTGAACTGATTGATTTGCAATATTCTGCACTTGGATTGCAACAAAGTAAGTGTGTATTTAGATGTAGCGAAGTGGAAAAGTAGCATCATTTTTGTGACTGTTCGACGATTAATACCATTTGGTATTACAACATTTGTCTCCTTTAATCTACAAATGCTACCATGTCAATGATTGATATAAGTGAAAGAATCGAATCTAATAAATATATAAATATTCAACAGATACTATTTTTATACTGCTCATTTACTTGATAATATATTTCTTCCATATTTCCCCTTAAGAATTACAGGTTGGAATTGCTTTTCAGGAATCTTGCCCCTTTCATTTTTTACTAGGGTTTTTGATAATTTTAATGTTAATTGTTTAGGATATGTGTTCATTTTCTTTAAGGACCCTAAAATGGGGACACACTTTTTAAAATTTTGGGGATATTAGTGGTTAAAATGGGTAATAATGTGGCTTGATATATGAATGTCTAGCCTCATTTACTGTAGTCTATCATTGTCAATGTCAACTTTTTTTTAACTGTCTTCTCTGAACTTACTGGACAAATTAAAACAAGCAGCAATGATTCGTAGGTGGTCCTCCTTGAGAAATGTATTTGATTTATTCGGTATTTTGTGATACATTTTATTGATGATAATATCCACTACTAGTATCCAAGATGATGGCGAGAGCCAAACATATTTTAACATACATGTTGGACGTTAAGGCAAAATTGACTTGCATATCTTCTTGTCTGAAATCAGTAAGCCAATTGGAACAGAACTTAGTAATGGTCCTTAGACGGTTCTTTATTAAATTGTGTATGATGAACCAGACCGCTGTTTAAAATGGCCTCAAGATGCAAACATAGGACCCGATGCGAAAATCACTTTAAAATCTTCTTGTCTGAAATTAGTAAGCCAGTTGGAACAAACATTGGTACATGTAGAAACGGTTCTTAGTTATTAATTTTTTTCAGAATTCTATCTGATGACCCAGACTGCTAACCGAGATGGTCAACACAGGAAACTGAGTTTAACATAGGACCCTATGGATACATTCGATTAAAAGTTCTTCTTGTCTGAAACCAATTGGAACCAAATTTGGTAGCAATTGTCCAAAGTTGGTCCTGATTCCGAATTGTATATGAGTGCTTTCATTAGTATATCAACACAAACAGTCATATAAATCCTGTGAAACCAATTTTGATGCATAAGATGAACACATTTCCTCAGATATAAGGGGTTAACAGGGTCATAAATGCAATATCTAAATTGATGGGTTTTGTTTGGCAGGACATTTTTACTTCTTAATGTGTATTATCATATCCAACAATGCATTGGGTCCACACTGACTTAAATTGTTTAAATGTCAAAATTTAGCGGTTGTATCATGCTTTGCTCAGTGAAATCCTTTATTTACATTTGCTAACCTATATGACAATTTGCAAATGAATGTATTTTCATGACAAAAAAATATGTTTAAATGTATTGTGGCTCATATTGAAAGGAAAACAAGTTATATCTTAAATAAAAAAAAATGTTTATAAAACTTTTGTGATATTATTACATGTATTCATTTTCAAAAATGTATTTTTTTTGTGTTGCCTCTATTATTGAACAAATATTAGCGAGCACCATAGGAGCATATGCATTTTCTACATATGGGTCATTTAGAAAAAGTATTTATTTAATGGGGGCAGTCATATTCTGCTACATACTAAGGCTAGAAAATGTTTTGTTTGCCGGAAACAGAAGTAACGGAAACAACTTGCTTCAAATTATAATTTTTGTGCTCAGAATCGTGATACCGGAAATGAGTTTCTGGAAAGGGCTATTGCTGTGTTCACATAATTGACCACGCCAACAGCATATTAACAGTCAATTTTCCAAGCCAGAGTTTACACATTC
This sequence comes from Mytilisepta virgata, assembly GCA_028015205.1. Taxonomy (NCBI): domain Eukaryota; kingdom Metazoa; phylum Mollusca; class Bivalvia; order Mytilida; family Mytilidae; genus Mytilisepta; species Mytilisepta virgata. Next base: position 1,933,073 of record CM051513.1, read on the forward strand.
CAATGCAAAATTGTAGATTATTTCTTTTTAGAGAGGGGACAAATATACCTTAGGAGCAAATAAAAAAACGAAATCCATTGGACAGACAAACCCGGGAAGACACATGAACAACCACAAGCACAACACATTAACACTGAAAACTAAAAAAACAATGAACAACACAAAATCCTATAAAAACCAGGAGTTAACCCAGGTGCCCCGGAAAGGGTAACCAGCTCCTGCTCCGTATATGCCACCTGTCATGAAGTTCAATTTGGTTTTATCTGTTTAATATAGTTACAAATAAGTAATCAACAAAAATGCAATGTATGTCTCAGCTCAGTTGTATAATTACAATTTTTTCATACAACGTAGTGTACAATACATAAAATATTGTACTCATCCATATTGTATGGAAAACCTGTTTTGTACAAAATGCTAACAATAATTTTTCCTTATATTCGCTATAATGTATAATATCGTATTAATATATGTGTGACAACATGACAATATTTTCACTTTTTTGCTGAGAGGGCAAATTCTGTATCTTGAAAACAGTTGTTAGTCTGTTGATAAGGTAAAACTTTGCACCATATATCAAATGTGTAATTGATCTCGATAGCTTGCTTACCCCTTCCTTTGAACATTTGCTACGCCAGCTAGCTTATTAAACATTTGACTCGATGCGTTAGGTCTTGTATAAAGCAGGGTTTATATTCATATCATTAATCACCATTTATTTATTTATTTATTGCTGAATGAATCAAGTATCAACTTATATGGTATGTCTAGACAATTCGAAAACATAAGAATATGCTCTTTTGTATTGTTTATATATCAGAGTTCATTAATAATACAATTATTAGAAAAGAAAAAGAAAAACATTTTTTTGTGCAACAGGGAATTTGTTTAAAGTGAATACTGCCAATTTCTGTTAAACTCTATGATGAGACAGCATTAAACCCTTTATGGAAATGTTATTTCACATATTTTCGTTTAGTAGAGCGACAGTATCGACCTGCAGCTATGAGAGCTGTAGCTAGTTTTACTGTTAAAACGAGCACATTCTGACCCTGATATCTAATATATTGATTAATTGGTACGTCAGTGTTGACCTTTCCTTTTATCAGTTTTGTTGTTTATATATTTGATTTTGAATCATTTTTTATTATTTCTTACTATTTCAGAAAAGGAAAGAATTGTGAAGTCGCAAGGAGGAGAATCAACACCAGATGCTGACTCAATGTCACTTGAAAGAAGAAGATATGAGGCAGAAGGTGCTATTCCAAAACAAAGAATACAACAGTCACAAACTGCACGGTCTCCAGATACTTCAGGAAAATTCAGGTCCAAAGGTGTGGACAGGAAAAAAGAAAACGAGACGTCAGATATAAGAGCATCAGAACAGTCTACACTTTTAAAGGAAAAGTCAAGTCCTGAAACAGAGCAGTCTACTGAATCAATTGGACGGTCTAGTTCAGAGCCAGAAGAAAAAGAAAAAACAACTAAGAAAACAATAGTTTACAAGATGAAAAGGATTTTCAAGTTTGGAAAGAAATAACTGTGAAATGCATTCTATACAGTATGATACTGCGATGTGTGTTCATGATACTGAAATATATATACATGCATATGACCTTTGACCTTTCTTGTTATCCAATTTGTTGTATATACACATACAATAGATAGATTTTTGTTTAATTTGACTATGGTATTGTCCTTTTTGTAAATAATTTGATAACGACCTTGTCCACTAGCAGACGAATGTGTGCAGTGAATTTCATTATCAGTTTACCCCCATCCCCAATCAAGGCCAAAGTATATTCCAGGGTCCCTGTCAAAGCTCTAATGTACTGTATCATCAATCATAATTATGTATGTCAGGAGTCCAGTATATTTTCTCCCCCTTTCCAAGGGTCAAGGACATTCAACCCCCATCCCCCATCAAGGCCCACGTATATTGCCAACAGTGTGAGGACTTCAGTATATAAGGATCCCTGTCAAAGCTCTAATTTACTGTATCATCAATCATAATTATGTATGTCAGGAGTCCAGTATATTTTCTCCCCTTTCCAAGGGTCAAGGACATTCAAACCCACCTCCCATCAAGGCCCACGTATATTGCCAAAAGTGTGAGGACTTCAGTATATAAGGATCCCTGTCAAAGCTCTAATTTAGTGTCATCAATCATAATTATGTATGTCAGGAGTCCAGTATATTTTTTTCACATAGTTAGAGCTATAATATATTAAATTTACACTCCAATGTGAGTTTGACACTGAGTACATGTTATTTTCTTTTTATAATATAAACCTTAAGTGAATTGATATATAAACAGAGTTGTTACATGTGTATGTTGACTGGTTTATAAATGTACATGATTGATTTAAATTCCATTGTTTTTGGAAAAACTGAAAATTTTTGTGGAACTACATGTGTTATAGTATGTCAGAGCCTGTGGTCGTTAGTATCGTAGACAGTTAACTGTAGGTTTCTGCTCATTTACTTTTTGTTACTGAATGTATCTTTAAAATATTTCAACACATAAAAAACAGACTGGGATTGATTTTGGGAAACCTGGACTCTTCCATTTTTTTCTGTGAGTCGTTAAAAGTTTTTTTGATAATTTTTGTGTAATTGTTTTTAGCTCACCTGACCCAAAGGATGTACAAAAATCTTCTCATCTGAAATTACCTGGCCAAATGAAATTAAACTTGACCACAAGCATTATTAGAGTATGTAGTTTAAAAATATATTTCCGGTGATCCCGCCTGCCAGCCAACATGGCCGACATGGCTAAAAATAGAACATAGGTGTAAACTGTAGCTTTTGTCTTATATCTCAAAAATTAAGGCAATTAGAGCAAAGCTGACATGGGGTAAAAATGTTCATCAGGTCAAGATCTACCTGCCATGAAATTTTCAGAGGAATCGGTCAATCCTTTGTTGGGTTATTGTCCCTGAATTGTTAATTTTAAGGAAATTTTTCAGTTTTAGGTTATTATCTTGAATATTATTATAGATAAAGACAAACTGTAAATAGCAAAAATGTTTAACAAAGTAAGATCTACAAATAAGTCAACATGACTAAAATCGTCAATTGATCCCTCAAAGGAGTTTTTGCCCTTGAAAGACAACGTCCAGCATAAACTTTCCTTTCAAGATCTTTTCCTCTGAAAACACTGGACCAATTGGGACCAAACGTTGGTGGAATGGCCCTTGGGTGGCCCCCTTCCCAAAGTATATCTCGCATTCAAGACTTCCAACCGACATGGCTGCTGTTACTAAAAATAGAAAAAAGGAGGATGAATTTCAAAAATCTTCTTCTATGAAACTACAAGGGCACTTGTAACCAAACTTGGCAATATTGGTCCTTAGAAGGTTCTCTTTTAGGATTATGTCCAAAGACCTGGACTGTTAACCAAGATGGCTGCCATAGCAGAACCTAGTTTAATGTAGGGCCGTATGGGAAGATTCATTGAAAAATCTTCTTGTCTGAAACCACTTGACCAATTGGAACTAGACTTCGCAGCAGTGGTTCTTAGATTGTTCTCTTTCACAAATTTGTCCGATGACCCAGACTGTTAACCAAGATGGCAGCCACAACTGAACTTAGTTTAACATAGGGCCCTATGGAAAAATTCATTGAAAAATCTTTTTGTCTGAAACCATTTGACCAATTGGAACTAGACTTGGCAGCAATGGTCCTTATGGGGTCCTGTTTCAGAAATATGTTTGATTTCATGGACTGTCAACCAAGATGGCCGGCATAGCTGAACTTAGTTTAACATAGGACCCTATATGAAATTCACTCAAAAATCTTCTTGTCTGAAACCACTAAGCCAATTAGAACTGACTTGGTAGCAATGGTCCTTAGGTGGTCCTATTTCAGAAATGTGTCCGATGACGTACCCAGACTCTCAACCAAGATGGCCACCACAACCAAACTTAGTTTCATATATTAATCTATGGGAAAATTCATTTAAAAATCATCTTGTCTGAAACCACTTAGCCAGTTGGAACAAGATTTAGCAGTAATGGTCCTCAGGTGGTTCTCTTTTAGAAATGTGTCCATTGACCTGGACTGTCAACCAAGATGGCTGCCACAGCCAAACTTAGTTTAACATAGGGCCCTATGGTAAACTTCATTGAAAAATCTTCTTGTCTGAAACCATTTGACCAATTGGAACCAGAGATGGCAGCAATGGTCTTTAGCAGGACCTCTTTCAGAAATGTGTCCGATTTCATGGACTGTGAACCAAAATGGCCGCCACAGCCGAACTTAGTTTAACATTGTACCCTATGGGAAATTCACTCAAAAATCTTTTCGTCTAAAACTACTGAGCCAATTGGAACTAAAGTTTTCAGCATTGGTCATTAGATGGTCATCTTTCAAAAATATGTCCGATCACCTGGATTGTCAACTAAGATGGCCGCCACAGCCGAACTTCGTTTCATACAGAACCCTATGGGAAATTTTATTTAAAATCTTCTTGTCTGAAACCACTTAGCCAGTAATGGTCTTCAGATGGTTCTCTTTTAGAAATGTGTCCATTGACCTGGACTGCCAACCAAGATGGCTGCCACAGCCGAACATAGTTTAACATAGAACCCTATAGAAAAACCAGTCAAATTGACTGCAACACTTAAATTTTTAGTCCTGCTCAAGGTGAAAAGTTAAATCCAGGTGAGCGATACAGAGGCTGTTGTTAAGTTTTGCCAGTTTTTAGCTCGCCTGGGCTAAAAGGCCATGTGAGTTATTGGCATCTGTCGTCCATCCGTCCATCTGTAAACTTTTCACATTTCAATCTTCTCCAAAACCCAATGGTCGATATAAACCAATCTTGGTGGGGATGCTCATTGGATGATCCTCTACAAATTTTATTCTTTTGGTTCTGATCCAACAATTCAAAATGGCTCCCAGGGCAATTTATGCACTCTGATTGGCTGAAATTTAAAAATCTTCTCTGAAATTACAAAAGCAATTGAATTGTTATATAGTCCAGCCAATCTAGTGTAAATTTGACCCTAACCTTAACGTAATTGCAAAAGAAGATTTTTTAAGTTTTAATCTTTAGCATTATACCCCGAATATACACAGAAAAAAGTCCAACAAAATCTAACTTGATGAAGACTAAAAAATCACGATTTTAAAATTCCTATGGAGATTTGCATTGAAAATGGGAGATAACTCTGCAAAAAAGGCAGAAATATCAATAAAAATTGATACAAAATTATAACTTTACCAGAAGAATGTATTGATTCTTGATATTTTAGCCGTCTTTAGAGTATAACAAACAACTCTAAAGGTGTTTTCATATCTTTTATCAAGCTACAACCTAGATTTCGTAATTCATTAGTTGACCATTTATTAAATTTTTCAACATGTCAAGGTAATAAAAATGATTAAGCATATATTCTTCTTTTTGTGGTTTAAAGTTTTAAACAAGGTAGATGCTGAACAAATATAATTTACAGATATAAACAATACCAAATTTTTTCACATTATTTTTTCAAAATGGTCACAAACCCACAAATTTGCAATTTCTTTAATGACAAATGTGCAAAAAAAATAAAAATACCCATAACACTTCGGTTTTGTACATTTCATGAGCAGAAGATTATATAATATAGTCAAATACGAACTTATAACCCGATCAAAGTATCATACTTTACATGAATTTTAAGAAAATCAACCAAAAACTGACAAAATAAGACTAATTTTTGCAGAGTTATCTCCCCTTTCCAATGTTAATTTCCATAGGAAATTAAAAATGCTTATTTTGAGTTTTCCTCAAGTTAGATTTTATGGGACTTTTTTCTGTGTATATTTGGGGCTTAATGCTATTGATTAGAACTAAAACATTTTCTGTTGCAATTTGTTTGAGGTTAAAACTTAGTTTGACTGGACTAATATTGTAGGAATGATCTTTACGTGGTCTTGTACAAAGTGTATGTTTTTGTTTTGGCCAAAGAGACAATCAAGCATACATTAAAAATTAAAAATGCATATACATGACATATATGACTTGATTTGATGAACTATAAAGCATTTGAATATTTTCATTAATATTTGCAAATAAATGTTTGTTATACATGTATTTATTTAATTTTTCAACGAAATATATAAAATTTATTTGTTGCTACCTGGAAAAGTATCCCTGGGATAATATTTAAGTGTATTTTTTATCCTACGGGGTAATATGTTTGTTATGAAATTTTATCCTAACCATAAAATATCATCTCTTTTGAGGAAAATATTTCGTGATTGGGAAAAAATATTGTGAAAAATTTTATCCAGTAGGATACAAAATACACATAAATATTATCCCAGGGATACTTTTTCAGGTATGAACAAATATATTGTTACACTGTGTATTTAAACTCAATAAACGGTCTTGAAATTATAAGCAGTTTTTTTTATTGTGCAAGGTAACCCCGCGCCAACATTTTATACATTGACAAACTCAGAAGATTCAATGAGAAAATAAAGGGATTACATCTTTTATACACTACATGTCCAAATTTGCATAGCTATACATAGATTTAAATACATGTATGAATTGTACTATGAACTGTTTAAAACTTTTTCAGTCTACATCTGTGGTAAAATATGGATATTTTGATTCTAACATCACAGACGTCATACAGCCAGTTCTCATAGTAAAGTATCCCACACGCTTTACCAGATCTACTGATATCGGGCAACAGAGCTTTTTTTTAAACTTTGTTAACCAAAGTATTTCATAATTTTCCCAAAGTTTTCACTTTTTAAATTGAAAAAAATAACAGAAAATAAGATAAGAATACAATTATTTTTTTTAGATATTGAAAACGGACTACCTTATGGAGTGTTGATCACGTATAGTCAGCGCATCAGATTCAATTTACAGCCATATTACAAATGTATTACATGATGCAATTAAAAGAAACACCCAAAAAATTAATTCAATAAAAAATGTCTACGAATAATAAAGCAAAAGGTTTGTTTTTTAATGTTTTGAAGATTAAACCAAACAATGCTACCCCTACTGAACTGGTCGATCCTAAGAAAAAACTGACTGGACATTTAGAAATAAATACGGCCTTACGAAACCATTTCAGCTCCATTGGTTGTACGAAATATCATGCTCAATATTTATTTATTCAATAAATGCACAATTATACCGGTAAGGGTTGATGACATACATGTAAATAAATCATAAACTAAACAAACAAGCAAAAAATCAAGAACATTAATTGATGTACTATAAACTATGCAGTACCAGGGTCCACTCTTCTCAGTATTAAAGACTCTCTAATGAATGGAGCTTTAAATTGATATGAAGAAAGAAGTGTTTCTGTTTTTTTTGGTTTTTTTTGGTCAAAGTTTTTAAATTCTGGACATATTTTATCGATTTCTGTTTCTAAATTTTGCCAAAGAGAGTTATATTTAGGACAAGTTAGGAAAAAATGATTCTCATCTTCTAATTCTAAATTACATTGTTTGCATAAACGGTTTTTCCCGTTTTAATCTTGCGTATCTTCCTCTTTCAATTTCTAGGAAGTGGTCACTAATTCTCCTTTTGCACATTAGTCTCCTAGTCTCAAAATTACTATCCAGAATAATTTGTCTACAACATAATCGGTATTAATTTGACCGTATATAATCATTTTACAGTTTTCTGGGAGCGATTTTAAATTTTTAAAGAATAAATGTTCATAATTATTTTTAAGCATTTACTTGGTATTTTTTCCAAATGATACCTTATTTGCAGTATACTCCACTTCCATAACATCATTTACATCTAAATTATTTAATTCGCATATATTTTTAACATATGAAACCAAGAAAATGTACCAATTGAATTCAGGTTTATATATCAAAACAGCGAACTAGCGAAAGAATTTCAAAGTTTAGTTTCACAGATTGATCAAAATTCTATTCACCCTACCTGGCCCCTTTGCCTAAAAATTGATGGACATACTGATATTATACCAGACATAATTAAAAAGTTGAATTCTCGAAAAGCTTGTGGAGTTGATAATATTCCTAAAGCACGGGGTGAAAAATTGTCAAAATCTCTGGTTGAATTTTTTATGAAAATTACTGATTTGGAGGTGATACCCGATGAATGGTATAATTAAACCTCTACATAAAGGAGGATTGTCCATAACTTTAAGTAACTAAAGGGGAATAACTCTAACCTCAAACGTTTATAAAATGTACTGTAAAATTATCGAAAATACCGTTATGAACTTTATTAAAAGTAATTACATATACTAGGGGAAGCTAAGGGTGCTTTTAGAACATAAAAAGAAAGGACCGAAGGGCCGAGGATGATATCTACAGTTTAATGGGATATGTTCAATAAGAAAATCTAAAAAGGAAAAAACTTTTTTAGCATTTTTAGATCTTTCATCAGCATTGGATAAAGTATGGCGAGAGGGTTTGTTTTACCTTCTTTGACAAAAATAGGTCCAAGGGAAATGCTGGAAACTTCTAGGAGCACTGTATAAAGATGTATGTGATAAGGTTGTAACCAGGGTTTCCGCCTTAAACAAGGCTCTATTTTGTCCCATACCCTTTTTTCAATTTTGATCACAGACCTTGTATCTATATTAAAAATCTGGGTATGACACTCGCAGATGAATTAATGAATTGTCTTTTATTTGCCGACCACATTGTTCTTATTGGAAAATCAGAGGAAGAATCACAATCTCTGTTAAACGTTGCCGCAGATTTTGTGATGTCAGTTGGACTTGTGAAATTCTCTTAGGCCTACTTGTCTGGGAAGTGGGTGAGTGATTGGTGGCCTAGGTCTATGAGAACTGGTGAAATGCTCAGTGGACTAGTTATGTAGTGATCTAAAGATAATTTTCTACAGGACGCAATGACTAATGGGCGGGATTATACCTTTCGGGACTCACAGACAATATGCATCATTTCGAGTACTGGTTCTTGACCAAAACGTCGAACAGCCAAAAGTAGACACCAAAACAGAGTGAAAGTTTGTCAATAAACCGTGATAAAACAGTTTAGTTAAAATCCATTGAAGACCAAATTTGCTTTAGGGGATTGTAACCTTATTTCAGCAGAATATCAAAAGTTATCAACTAAAAATCCTTGTCAATCAATATGGAAATCTAAAATGTAGGATGAACAACCTAAGTGTTCACAGAAAAGTGATCAGTCGCAGTTACAGCTGTGTACCTAGAACAATCTAAGTGTTCACAGAAAAGTGATCAACCGGAGTTACAGCTGTGTACCTAGAACAATCTAAGTGTTCACAGCCAAGTGATCATTCACATTTATAACTAAGTACCTGGATCAACCTAAGTGTTGACAGCCAAGCTATCAATCGCAGATACAAATAATTACATAGATCCTGGGCTCCTACATGTACATATCATGAATTTTACAGTTCTTAAGTTAGTAAAACTATTACAGTATGTCACATTTATGAAATTTTAATAATTTAAGCATAATATAAATTAAATAATAGTACAGTCTCTTCTGGTCAGATTTCCGATGATCAATCTGTAATGAAACTCTCCGCCGAGAACGTGGACTAACATCAGTTATATGTTGGATCCTGTATAGACAAAAACATGTTTAGTACAAAACAGGCAGTGAACTGTCGAGGAAACAATGATTTCAAACACTCAACACGGCAACAATGATTTCAAACACGCAACAAAGCAACAATGATTTCAAACACTCAACAAGGCAACAATGATTTCAAACACTCAACAAGGCAACAATGATTTCAAACACTCAACAAGGCAACAATGATTTCAAACACTCAACAAGGCAACCATGATTTCAAACATTCAACAAGGCAACAATGATTTCAAACACTCGACAAGGCAACAATGATTTCAAACACTCAAGAAGGCAACAGTGATTTCAAACACTCAATAAGGCAACAATGATTTCAAACACTCAACAAGGCAACAATGATTTCAAACACTCAACAAGGCAACAATGATTTCAAACACTCAACAAGGCAACCATGATTTCAAACACTCAACAAGACAACAATGATTTCAAACACTCGACAATGCAACAATGATTTCAAACACTCAACAAGGCAACCATGATTTCAAACACTCAACAAGACAACAATGATTTCAAACACTCGACAAGGCAACAATGATTTCAAACACTCGACAAGGCAACAATGATTTCAAACACTCAACAAGGCAACAATGATTTCAAACACTCAAACAAGGCAACCATGATTTCAAACACTCAACAAGACAACAATGATTTCAAACACTCGACAAGGCAACAATGATTTCAAACACTCGACAAGGCAACAATGATTTCAAACACTCAACAAGGCAACAATGATTTCAAACACTCAACAAGGCAACAATGATTTCAAACACTCAACAAGGCAACAACGATTTCAAACACCCAACAAGACAACAATGATTTCAAACATTCAACAAGGCAACAATGATTTCAAACACTCGACAAGGCAACAATGATTTCAAACACTCAACATGGCAACAATGATTTCAAACACTCAACAAGGCAACAATGATTTCAAATATTATTTGATGGCAAACATTCAACAAAGGTATCTTATGTAAAGTTATGTAAAGTATTGCTCTGTCTTAATCACCAGACTGTGTTTGTATACCGGTGGCTATTATACAAGCCTGATCAGTCTTTTTTTGTAGTCTCGGGGAAAAACAACGGTAATATCTATGGCAAGCCGTTTTACTATTTATTCTAACTTCAAGATATCTCATATAATATATAAGATCTCTTATATAATGTAGTTTTTGTAAGATATCTTATAAACTTTATAAGATATCTTGTATACTTTATAAGATATCTCCTAAAGTTTATAAGATATCTCATATACACTATAAGATATCTTCTAAAGTATATAAGATATCTCATAAAGTATATAAGATATCTTATAAATATTTTTTATATAAGATATCTTATATACTTTATAAGATATCCCATATATTTTATAAGATATCTTATATAGTTTAAAAGATATCTCATATAGTTTATAAGATATCTCATATAATTTATAAGATATCTTATAAAGAAAATTATATCAGATATCTTATAAAGTTTATTAGATATCTTGAAGTTAGAATAAATAGTAAAACGGCTTGCCATAAATGTCGGTTGATTCTTAGATTGCTTTTCTTTTTACATGAAATACAAATATGTTCTTTAGTATGAATTTATATTTGGTAAAGGAAATATTGTATAGTTTCCGAGTGAAATTAGAATTGTGGTAAGTCTTAGAGAAGCATTTTAAAATACAATGACAAGCTTAAGGATCTCAGTTTCAAAATAACAAGCTTTTCATAACACTGGTAAATATTGAAAGTGGATTAATAAGGGAACTAAAAGAGCTAACACACATTATAGGTCTGTGTGGTTTTTTTCGAGATATAAGCCATTGAAAATTTTGCTGGGAAAATATGCTCTCTTGATTTTACATATCTTTATCATTGACAAGTTTTATTTCTAAAAAACCATTAAATAATAACAAGGGTTTTGTAAGAATTTTACAAATGGCTTTTTATTCTACATGCAAAAGATTTATGAAAAGAAAAATGGGTGTGAGCGGGAAAAATAATTTATGGCATTCAAATGGATAAAACCAGATGATTCTGAACATCTGACAAAAATTCAAACAAATGACCAGCGAACATCCTTAATAGCTATATTGACGTAACAAATAATTGTTGGTATATTGATATCATTGTTTTTATGAAGTTTTCATTTTAAATAAAGTAATTGTTGGAACATCTCTAATTTTATCTATTGTAATAGGAAACAACTGAGGCCTAAAGATATACAGAAAATTCTATCAAACTTACAGTTTCACATATGAATCGATTAAAATCACTGCAAAATCCGTCATCCAACCTGTAGTTATATGCCGCTCTCGATACTAGACACAAGTTCTCTCCTAGCCTACCGTTTGGTTCGCCTGGGAAGAAGAGATTAGCTGCAGCTTTTGTTGATGTAGTTGTCCATTCATATATTTTGCTCGATGTTACGTCTACTCCTTTACTACCAACGTGTATCAAATATTCACCTATACAACATTTACATCTGTTTAATTTTAAGATAATTTTTTTTTCTTTACACGTTGTTTTCCCCCACTTGTAATGTGACGGGTGATGATAACGCAGTTGGATATGTTGACCCTTTATGAGCTCCTGGTGGTGCGAGATTATATTAAAATACTGCTTTAGTTTTTGTGCTGTACGGAGTATGATGTTTTTACATTTCGGGAGCACCTATTGGTGTGAGTTCATATTCTTAGTACCTTAGTTTTATGTGCTGTGCGGAATATGATGTGTTTACACTTCCTGAGCACCTGGTGGTAAGAGTTCATATTCATAGTGATTTATTGTTTGTGCTGTACGGAGTAGGTTATGTTTACACTTCCTAAGCACCTGGTGGTAAGAGTTCATATTTATAGTCCTTTATTGTTTATGCTGTACGGAGTAGGATGTTTACACTTCCTGAGCACCTGGTGGTAAGAGTTCATATTCATAGTGATTTATTGTTTATGCTGTACCGAGTAGGATGTTTACACTTCCTGAGCACCTGGTGGTAAGAGTTCATATTCATAGTGATTTATTGTTTATGCTGTACGGAGTAGGGTGTTTACCCTTCCTGAGCACCTGGTGGTAAGAGTTCATATTCATAGTGCTTTATTGTTTATGCTGTACGGAGTAGGGTGTTTACACTTCCTGAGCACCTGGTGGTAAGAGTTCATATTCATAGTGATTTATTGTTTATGCTGTACGGAGTAGGGTGTTTACACTTCCTGAGCACCTGGTGGTAAGAGTTCATATTCATAGTGATTTATTGTTTATGCTGTACGGAGTAGGGTGTTTACACTTCCTGAGCACCTGGTGGTAAGAGTTCATATTCATGGTGATTTATTGTTTATGCTGTACGGAGTAGGGTGTTTACACTTCCTGAGCACCTGGTGGTAAGAGTTCATATTCATAGTGATTTATTGTTTATGCTGTACGGAGTAGGATGTTTACACTTCCTGAGCACCTGGTGGTAAGAGTTCATATTCATAGTGATTTATTGTTTATGCTGTACGGAGTAGGGTGTTTACACTTCCTGAGCACCTGGTGGTAAGAGTTCATATTTATAGTGATTTATTGTTTATGCTGTACGGAGTAGGATGTTTACACTTCCTGAGCACCTGGTGGTAAGAGTTCATATTCATAGTGATTTATTGTTTATGCTGTACGGAGTAGGATGTTTACACTTCCTGAGCACCTGGTGGTAAGAGTTCATATTCATAGTGATTTATTGTTTATGCTGTACGGAGTAGGGTGTTTACACTTCCTGAGCACCTGGTGGTAAGAGTTCATATTCACAGTGATTTATTGTTTGTGCTGTACGGAGTAGGGTGTTTACACTTCCTGAGCACCTGGTGGTAAGAGTTCATATTTATAGTCCTTTATTGTTTATGCTGTACGGAGTAGGGTGTTTACACTTCCTGAGCACCTGGTGGTAAGAGTTCATATTCATAGTGATTTATTGTTTGTGCTGTACGGAGTAGGTTATGTTTACACTTCCTGAGCACCTGGTGGTAAGAGTTCATATTTATAGTCCTTTATTGTTTATGCTGTACGGAGTAGGGTGTTTACACTTCCTGAGCACCTGGTGGTAAGAGTTCATATTCATAGTGATTTATTGTTTGTGCTGTACGGAGTAGGTTATGTTTACACTTCCTGAGCACCTGGTGGTAAGAGTTCATATTCATAGTGATTTATTGTTTGTGCTGTACGGAGTAGGGTGTTTACACTTCCTGAGCACCTGGTGGTAAGATTTCATATTCATAGTGCTTTATTGTTTGTGCTGTACGGAGTAGGGTGTTTACACTTCTTGAGTACCTGGTGGTAAGAGTTCATATTCATAGTGATTTATTGTTTGTGCTGTACCGAGTAGGTTATGTTTACACTTCCTGAGCACCTGGTGGTAAGAGTTCATATTTATAGTCCTTTATTGTTTATGCTGTACGGAGTAGGATGTTTACACTTCCTGAGCACCCGGTGGTAAGAGTTCATATTCATGGTGATTTGGTTATACATTAGTTTGTAGCAAAATTGTTGAACAATCAAAATATAGGTATGTTCATACGTAACCACATGTTGACCAATCAAATAAACAGATTTTTTCATATCACAAGTTTATAACACTGTAAATTAAATGTGATACGAATTTTTCCTAATCGTCCGAGAGTTAGAAAATATTGTTTAATTATAAGAGAAAAGAACATATATGTTGTTACTGTAGTGTGAATGGCTCCTGTACAGCATCCAAAAACAGTTGTTGGTATTTCGATAGTAACATATAAGTTTAATACCAAAAACTTAATTTTTCTTCATATATGTCGTACTCAGAATTACGTAAAGAGGACAAATATACATAAGAAGCAAATAAAAGAAAATGTAATCCATCGGACAGACAGCCCCGGGAACACAAATGAACAACCACAAGCACAACAAATAACGACTGAAAACTAAAAAACAATGAACAACACAAACTCGTATAATAACGAGGAGTAAACCCAGGTGCTCCGGAAGGGTAAGCAGTATTTATATTTTAATTCAAAGTTCTTATAACACCTATAATTACCTATACCAGAAAACGGATTTTCATTGACAATGTCAATCAGTATATTCAGTTCGTCAAGGTCCTGAATTTCAACTAAGATTGAGTTGATTCTGACAGCTATCCTAATAAAATATATCAAAACTTAAGAAGTAGATGAATGTAAGATTACTTTTTGTTTTTGTATTTTTATTTTTACTTCTTTTTTTAATTTTTTCTTTCTTTCTTTTTTCTCTTTTTTTTTTTGGGGGGGGGGGGGGTCGTTGTTAAAGGCTTTACTTTCAAAGTATTAAATAGCTAAACTATATTTCAAATCCACATTTTGTTTATTGGCCCAAAACTAAGTCACACGATTTTCCATTTTAATCCTAGATTTTTGCCCAGGACTGAATATTTGAGAGATATGTTTTGTGTTATTGGAGATTTGTGGTTACCTTTGTAGAACTTTTGTTTTCGCCGTCATATTTAGTATGTGGTTCTTCTTCAAGATTCCCGGGGGGGGGGGGGGGGGTAACTTGACCATTTTATGACGGGGGTGCGTCGGTGAACTTGAAATCCCAACCCGAAATTATCCACGTTATATCGAAAGCTAAAATAACATACCCGAAATTATCCAAAAATAATAACATTTCCTATAATATCAGAAACAAAATTGGATAGATCTGAATTCTCCTCAGTGCTTTATAAAAATATGCAGTGAGTTTTAAAATCCTGACCGGAATTCCCCAGAGTGTCAAAAAATCCTGACCCGAAATCTCCGCCGGTTTTGTAAAATCTTGACCCGAATTTGCCGCACGTTCCGTATTTAACTATCATTGAGTTAACATCCCCACTGTCCCCCTCATTGAAGATTACACGTCGATCAAAATCTTAGCAAAACTTGTGGAAAAAAGGCTTAATACTTAATAGCCTTACATTTATATATTATACAAATATTTCATGTGATTTTAGTCAATATACAAAAATATTTTCAAAGGTACCAAGGTACCTTGAATTGCATGGTATGTTATATTGCCCGATGCCAACGGCGGGGGAAAATATAACATATCCATATGCAATTCAAGGTACCGAGGAAAAATGTTGTATCTTGACCACAATCACATGAAATAATTGTTATATTATGTTTAACCAATTAGTCATGCCGCTTTCCTGTCGCTGAGCAAAATTAATCCAGTAATCTTCTTGTGACATTGACTACTCTTTTACTGTTTTTAGATGTATTTTCGTCAAGTAAAACATTTATTTCATCCTCATCGATATTTGCGAATCTTGACGACATTCTTGTCGTCTGTTTGTAAATTACACTTTCGGTTACGTCATCAGGCAATATAACTCACGCGCGGGAAATTCAAACCTTAAAAAAACCGGCGCTAGATTATATTGCCAGGTAGACGTGGCTGTGGACGTCGATTTCGAAAAAATAGCGAAAAATATTATTTTTCTAATATAATAGAAAAATAAATTTATAATGTAATATAAATAAATATTCTCAGGTCACCCTTTAAATATATTATGGCACCCTAAAACTCATTTATCATATAAATACATTTTACACAATGTTAAGGGCCTGTTATATGCGTAAAGATAGGATATTGTTGTTCTGGACTTGTAAGTAGAATGTCTGGTTCAAATATCGCTTCATTGGAACATAGCAGGATAAGACAATCTTTGTGATAATCTGTAATCGTTCATCAAAATTACAAAAAGTCATGTTTAATTCTCATAATGACATGTGACACAGCAAAGCGTTCAACACCTGTGCACCTTTTTCACAATTATACCTTTGAATGCAGGCCCACATTTTGGAAAATGAAAATTCTAAAACCTTATTGCACATCTGCATACAGTGTATGACAATACTGTATAAAAATTAAATGTATCAAATGAAAAATAAAAGAAATATTTCAGTCACCCACTTATAACTCCGATTTGTTTAAATTCGACCCCTAAAGATCTCAATTTTTGAAAATCAAAATTCTAAAATTTATTGAACATCTAAGAGGGGTTTAGGTCACAAGCTTAAATTCCCAGTTTTTAAAATTCAACACCTGTGGGCCCCAAATTTTGAAAATCTAAATTCTAAAATCGTTTTGTGCATCTAGATAGAGTATGTGATAGTACTGTTCAGAAATTAAAATGCATGAAGTCAAAAATGAAAGACGAGTTTAGGTCACAATTAAGGTCTTCAATTCCTAATTTTCGAAATTTGAGACCTGTAGGCCCCAAAATCAAAATTCTAAATCCTTATCGCGCATCTACATACGGTATGTGACAATACTTTATACAAATCAAATTCATGAAATCAAAAATGAAAGAGGAGCTTAGTTCACAAGCATAAATTCACCATTTTTTCGAAAATCGACCCATGTGGGCCCCAAGTTTTGAAAATCAAAACTCTAAAACCTTATTGCGCATCTAAATATATAATGTGACACTCCTTGATAAAAATTAAATACATAAAATGAAAAATGAAAAAGTAGTTTAAGTAACAAGCTTAAATTCCTAATTTTAGAAATTTGACCCCTGTGGGCCTCAGTTTTTGAAAATGAAAATTCTAAAACCTTATTGCGCATCTACATACAGTATGTGACAATACCGTATTTAAATTAAATGAATGAAGTTAAAAATGAATGAAGAGTTTAGGTCACAAGAAAGTGTGACGGACGGACAAACATACTGAAGGACGGGGGCGATATCCCCGAATTATTGGTTGAAGATATCAGATACGTAAGTGTGCACTAGTCCAAGATATGAGATTATCGTAAAGTCGGTAACATTTATTTGTTGTGGTAACGGTAAGTCCAGGATGGAGACCAAGTTGGTGTCAATTCTGCAAAATACCAACCAACCAATATAATTACAGTTATATTTTGATGAACTGGGAACGTGTACTTTGTTAAAAGCTGCAAAAAAAGCATCCGTCATTTTGGATCATGAAAACGTTTCTGTGATCTATAGGAAGTCCAATAGCACAGTAGTTTATTTCTAATCTTGTGGTGATATATATGATGTGTGCTGATATCAATATTGTGTGGTTATATCAATATTGTGTGCTGGTATCCATATTCTGAGGTGCTTAATGCTGTTAGCATATGAATCCGTTAGTCGTTAACATATTGATTAATACAAAAAATAGAATGTAGAAAAAATTACATTGTATTATTATCATTCCTTGTTTTCAACAATGACAATGTGGTACTAAATATTAAGTATATAAGTCTTTGTCAAAGTTTTCTTTTCAAATAGACCGCCTCGGTGGTCTCGCGGTAGCGTGCTTGCCCCGAGTGCGGATGGTCGTGGGTTCGATATTCGGCGGGGTCAAACCAAAGACATTAAAATTGGTAATTGCTGCTTCTCGGCCAAGCTCGCGGCATCTAGGGGTAAGAGCAAAGACTGGTCGGCTCGGAGTCAGTATAATGTGTCCGAGTGAGGTGATATGTCTTCCTGCGGACAGTTAACTCGTGAGTTAGCACATAAAAAAAACCGACTTAGCGTGTCGATCTAGTACAAAGCAGGGGTCATATTCATTATCATATCAACATGTTCTCGTCCTGATATGCACCTGGTTGCAACTGAACGTTAAACAATAATTCATCCATCCATCATCTTTTCAAATAATATCAACCTAAGTACCTACTTGTTAAAGTAAACGAAAATAAGGGAGGTAGTAAAGAAAAGTATAGTAGACTGGGAACCTATCTGAATTGATTTGTGCAAATGAAAAAAAAACACCATCTATCAAAGGGAGACAATCCAATGTTCTTTTTTTACCTAAATAATTAAAGTATATACATGTGCCATTTCGTAACATGTCTAATGAAATTAAGGTAAAATTGTGTATTTTTTTAACGCCTCCCACAACCTATGACACGGCATTAATAGACCTACCTATTTGTTACTAAATTGTCCAATGATTTGTTTTATCTCTAATAAACCTTTTAGACATGTATCGATAATAAAACGAGGTGTTATATCGTAACCCTACATATTAAATCTACCATTGTTTCATCCAATCTTTATCGATTTTAACTTCTTTCAATGCCTTGTACAGAAGAAGCTGATTTATACATTTAACACTAGAACTTATTCTTCTTTTTTTCTTAAACAAGAAATAGAAAACAGTGATCCTTTCGTATATTTAATGAATTTTGAAGTTCTCTGATTGATACATTTATTATTCCAATAAATCCCGATGTACCACTGATGTCAAGTACATGCCCTCTCAATTAAGTAGGTGAAATATCGTTCGATAAGATGTCCGTAAAAAAGTGCAGAATTCAATGGAGAAAACATCAGGAGGGGCGGAAAACAAAACTGCAGTGTTGATAACAGTTTATCAGCTACTCTTGTTTAATATTGGACGAAGTTAGTAATATTCTTGATGACAGAGGATCTAATACATGTTTAATGCGTCAGGAATCTCCACACTCCGTCCGTGTGATTAAGTATACATGTTTAATGCGTCAGGGATCTCCACACTCCGTCCATGTGATTAAGGGATACATGTTTAATGCGTCAGGGATCTCCACACTCCGCTCATGTGATTAAGTAATACATGATTTATGCGTCAGGGATCTCCACACTCCGTCCATGTGATTAAGGTTACATGTTTAATGCGTCAGGGATCTCCACACTCCGTCCATGTTATTAAGGGATATTCGTGTAATGCGTCAGGGATCTCCACACTCCGTCCATGTGATTAAGGGATACATTGTAATGCGTCAGGGATCTCCACACTCCGTCCATGTGATTAAGTAATACATGATTTATGCGTCAGGGATCTCCACACTCCTTCCATGTGATTAAGGATACATGTTTAATGCGTCAGGGATCTCCACGCACCGCCCATGTGATTAAGTAATACATGATTTATGCGTCAGGGATCTCCACACTCCGTCCATGTGATTAAGGTTACATGTTTAATGCGTCAGGGATCTCCACACTCCGTCCATGTTATTAAGGGATATTCGTGTAATGCGTCAGGGATCTCCACACTCCATCCATGTGATTAATGGATACATGTTTAATGCGATCTCCACACTCCGCCCATGTAATTAAGTAATACATGATTTATGCGTCAGGGATCTCCACACTCCATCCATGTGATTAATGGATACATGTTTAATGCCTCAGGGATCTCCACACTACGTCCATGGAATTAAGGGATACATGTATAATGCGTCAGGGATCTCCACACTCCGTCCATGTGATTAAGGAATACATGTTTAATGCGTCAGGGATCTCCACACTCCGCCCATGTAATTAAGTAATACATGATTTATGCGTCAGGGATCTCCACACTACGTCCATGTGATTAAGGATACATGTTTAATGCGTCAGGGATCTCCACACTCTGTCCATGTGATTAAGATATACATGTTTAATGCGTCAGGGATATACACACTCTGTCCATGTGATTAATGGATACAAGTTTAATGCGTCAGGAATCTCCACACTCCGTCCATGTGATTAAGGGATTTTAAAATCAACACCCATTTAGCTGATAAGGTATCTTTAATGTGCTCGTGTTGAAGGAAATCTTCAAACTACATCAAAGTTATAATATATCTTCATCATGTTTGTTGTATGAGTGATACGGTATATCAGATATCACACTGATACGGTATGTCAGATATCACATTTATACGGTTTGTCAGATATCACACTGATACGGTATGTCAGATATCACACTGCCTGTCAGATGATATCTTCTAACTGATTTCTCATTTGATTTGGGCATGAAATCTTAAAATGTGTTTGCACGTGATGGATTACTGAAACCATTTATAGAATAAAGGTATATAGACGAGTATATGTTCAATGTGTAATGACAATGGGATATATTTGAACAATCCTTATCTCGTACTTTTTTAAAATGTTATCATAGCTTTTCACAGCTGTGTAAAAGGATAAATAAAACCGCGTTTAAGTTGTGTTATATAGTGATATATTATATACAGCCCTCTGTCATGTATGTAGAACTTTTCTTTCAAATTGATATTAATAAATTTTACTCCTGTGCAGTGTATGTTCTGAAATTTAGTTTTTTATCTGAAATGTTTTCACCACAAAATGTTTGAAAAATTACGGGAAGAGTAACTGTGTCATGTGACAAAAAATTATTTATGCTTTTACGTCTCACTTATGAATGAATAGCCAACTTACCCCGGGAGTTTGAAGAAACACATGTATCAGAAAAGGGAGACAACTGTGAATTTATTGTGATTTGTATTTAAACTATCTTAACAGTATGGATATACTTATAGTGCCATTGTCTGCTGTAACTATATTGCTTTTGGAAATCCGTCACAATGTATTGGTAAGTTGGATTTTATCATTATTACTATTATTACAAATTTAAATCTAGAATTTTGAGTTAAGTAGAGGTCAATAATATCTAAAATTCAGACAATTATGAAAAAATTGACTATGAAATTGCGAACAAAAATATTTCTTAAACCCATGTTCTAATAGTTTAACTCAGAGTCAAATAGCAACCATTTTAAGACGGTACGACATAACTATTAACAAAAATATCAATTGATTTTTGTTCTGTATTGAGAATAATTTCCAAATGTTTAAAAATCTTTAAAAAAAAAATGTCCAATTGAATTTTTATCATTTTGCAGTACGTTTCAGAATGACTTCAAATTTTCTTGGTTTATGTAAAATAAAAAAGTTTGTAAATTTGAATCCATTCTGAAAACAACCACACAGAATCTAAAGTACAAATGTATGTAAGAATCGTTAATTAGTAAACAAATGCACCCATTTCTTGACTGACAATTGAGTTTTTTGGATCATATATTAAATGTAGGAAAATTGGAATATTCAACTTTACGGCTTTATACTGTTACATTAACATGTGTGGCATGCGTGGTAGCGTGCTCGACTCGAGTGCAGAGGTCACGGGTTTGATCCCCAGTCGGGTCAAACCAAAGAAATTTAAATTGGTATTTGCTCCGGAGTCAGTATAATAAGTCCAAGTGCGGTGATATGTCTTCCTGCAGACATTCACCTCGAGGCTAGCACGTCTCAGTGTTTTGGTCAAGTACCAAGCGGGGATCATATTCATATCATAGCAACATGTTTTCGTCCTGATAATTATGCACCTGATGGTTGCCACTGGGCGTTAAACAATGATTCCTCCATCCATTAAATTAATAAAACAGAAAAGATCCATGATAAAATACCAAACAAATATCGAAAATAGTTAATTTATTAATTTTTAAAACAAAACTAATACGGTCATTGATAATACTTTTGAATTATAAAAAGCTAGTTTTCAAATAATATCAAATGTATCCAAGCTTTTAAATGACACATATAACACGTGTATATGTATATTGTCTGACTTATAATTTCATTTACATAAATTTTGTGAAATCTGGGGAATATCTCCTTTGTGTGCATAGCTCTGTCCTTAGGTGAATTTTTGCTTTATCCTTTGTCAATTTGACAATTATATCTGCTCGTCAACGTTTTTCAGTTTACTTGTTCGTCTTTTAGTATTTAAGCTTTCGGCACAATTGATAAGGCGTACGTTCTTCTTTTATATTAATATCACACATTATAACATATTAATAACATCTACATGTATCTGCCTCTCGTGAGATTCACCGATGTCTCTTCCGCCCAACTGTAAATAATCGTCTGATCGTAGGAACAGCAAGACCTTGTCAAACGACACGAAAATCTAATTCAGCTGCAAAAATTGTTCTTGTTAGTGGCAAAATATGCAGTGATAAATAGATTAATACACGGTCCTTTTTTCAAATTGCTCTTGTTATCAGCCCTCGAATGATATCGGCCCCGAGGGCTTTGGCTGATAACAAGGGCAATATGAAAAGGGTCATGTATTAATCTATAAATATCATTTTCTCTTTTAAATTTAAAGAGCTAATTTCAGTGTGATTGACCTATTCTTAAATAAGATAAATGTAAAATGTCAATATTTCTGATTTTTTTTTAAAAACATTTAATATTTATTGCATCGTTTGTATCGATTTAGTATCCTTTTGCCTAAGATATTTGTATGAAGTATTTGATTTCGGTGTAATAGACATCTAAAGATTTATTCAGTCCATGAGTATTGTAACTCTTAAACTAAAACACATATCTTTCCCTAATATGCTCTTAAAATGTTGTGGATGTGTAGGTATTTTTCAGAACTCCTTATCTAGTGTAAGTTTGTGCGGGGGGTTCTTAGTAACGTCAAGAGTGATGTTTTGATTGTAAAAATGGCAAAAATTCTTTAATCTTGGCAAACAATGAAAAGATCGTATTTTCGGGTTATAGGTAAAATGTTTAAGGATGTTCGCCGCCCAGTTTCAAAATAACAAGCTTTTCATAAGACTGGTAAATATTGATAGTGGATCAATAAAGGAACTAAAGGAACGAAAATAATATAGGCCAGTGTGCTCGTTTTCGAGATATAAGCCATTTGAAATTAGCGGGAAAAATATGCTTTCTTGATTTTACATAGCTTTATCATTGACAAGTTTTATTTCTCAAAAACCATTAAATAATAACAAGGATTTTATAAGATATTTTTACAAATGGCTTATTATTCTGCATACAAAAGATTTATCAAAAGAAAAAATGGGTGTTAGCGGGAAAAATAATTTATGGCATTCAAATGGATAAAACCAGATGATTCTTAATATCTGACAAAAATTCAAAAACACGACCAGCGAAAATACTTAAGAAAACAATACATTAATTGTACAGATTTATTTAGAATATGGCTGTCAGATATCGTTATAAAACTAAACGCTACTAAATATTTTAACAGTGACCCTCTCTAAATTAATTTTCTTTTACATTTTTTATCGTGTTTAACAATTTTAAACTGTAAATTAAATTCTTGATTATAGGTATTAAATTAATTGAACAAACACGTGTGTTTTATGGGCGCAATGTTTACTGAAACCTGGAGCTGCTTATATTCTTCTTTATCTCAAAGCGATCATCTTTATGTCAATACGATTTACGCCCTGTACCACGGCTAACTGTTCACTTATTGAATATAGTAACTTTAAAAAATTATTTTACTTATGGAATTGTTGTGTTAAATTAATCGACCAATTTACAAATCGACCGACACACCTATTCGAATATAGAGGATGGAATGACATAATTAAATACAAGCTGAGATGTTTGTCATTTTCCCATACTTTAACTCAGGCTACTGACAATAATTTTACAGTTTGGTAGTGCATAACTGAATAACTTCTTATCATAATTCGTCAATATTCGCAATTTCGTGTCGGTTAAAGTTGACCATGTTGACGGAGTTCGGCAATATATACAACGCTTAGGGCAGAATATTATTTGTAACTTCGGCGATGTCCGTCTCGGATATTTCAATGTTAAGTCAAATGCTATCCTATTTTGTTTATAATCTCTCTGTATCGCTGATATAATTTTAAAACGGATGACCATCAATGCTTTTATAACGTATATAAAGTTTATTTAATCCACGTATGGACTCTGAACAGCAAGTAGCTCTTTCTTATGTGCTCCAATATTTAAAATATAGGTTTGCATTTTTTTCTATTTCATGTTCGGTTTTTACACTCAACCCCTTCGACGGCTCAATGATTTTACTCATTTCCATATTAATAATAAAGATTTGTTTTACTATTGAAAAGATATTATACAACTCATTTATCATTCTGCAGAGGTGACTATGTGCGATATTGCCACCATTTATTATTCTGCAGAAGTGACTATGTGCGGCATTGCCACCATTTAGTGTCTGTAGTCGTTGTAATTATTCCGTTGAAGATTATATCCTCTTCTGATCTAATTCCCCCAAACGTCGTTGAATTGACATTAAGTGGTATACTTCAAAATTATATTGTCTGGTCAAGGCCTACTTCCAATAAAGCCGCTTTCATTAAAGGAGAAAAAGCCGACAAAAAATCTCCTTTCAAGCTAATGACCCAACTGAGTTCAAAAATTGGTAGATAGTTCTTAGGTGATCCCTAACCAACATTGTATATAATAACATGGAATGCGTACCAAGATGACCGATAAAAGTAAAATCAGTTTATATTATAAACGTATAAGAAAATTCACCGTGAGATCTTCTTCACGTGAAAAGTCCTTAATCTGAGAAAGATTTAGTCGAATAAGTTTTGTAAATTCGACCGCATCAGGCCTAATACAAGTTGAACATTTCTTAAAGGAATTTCTGTTCTGTTCTGGACTTCAGGATGATCGCTGGTCTTATAGGAAATAAATAGGATTTGAAATAAGTGTTTTAGTTTGAGAGAACATATGAATAGTAAACAAAAAAGCAAGAAAAAAATATAGGTTCATGTCCTGAATTTAGAGCTATAAAGGCTTGAAAATTTGAAGGAAATGGGTTTTATCTGGATTTGTCATTGTCTTTGCATTGACAACTTCAGTCTCTCAAAGATGTATGAAAAAATAAAAAGGATTTCATAAAATTTTGTCAAATACCATTTTAAGGTATATATGATTGAATTATAGAAGAAAGAGTGGGAGTTCATGGGCAAAAAATTTCATGTTTAAGAAATGGATAAAACCCGAGGATTCCGAAAATCTGACCAAAAGACCACAACATGACCAGCGAGATCCTTAAAGATTTTTTTAAACACCCAAATTGTCAGATTACCCAAATTAACAATTCATTTCTAACTCACCTAACCCAAAGAGTTAGGTTAACTATTGCCATCACTAGGTGTCCATCGTCCGTCGTCAGTCAAAGGTCATATTGAAACAAATCTTGGCTGCAATATTTCTAACGAGGTCTTCGTTCAGAATTGTATTCGTTGACCATCTTTGCCATCCAAATTTGCTGCGAGGGCCGAGTATAATTTAACCAAAGGACCTTTTGGGAAAATTACTTAAAGATCTTTACTGTGAATCCACATACCCATTGAGGAGAAATAAGTTCGGAGTTATTTGTAATCGGCCCACCTGACCGTCCGTCCGTCTGTCCGTCGTATCGTTCGTCTGTGCGTCCGTTAGATAAGCTAGTCTCAGAACTCCTCGTTCATTTTTCACTTCATGCATTTAACTTCTATACAGTATTGTCACAAACTTTATGTAGATGCGCAGTAAGGTTTTAGAATTTTGATTTTAAAAAATTAGGGCCAACGTCATGAATGTGAGTCGAATTTCGAAAATAGGAAATTTAACATTGTGACCTAAACTCTTGATACATTTTTCATTTTATCCGTTTAATTTCTATACAGTATTGTCACACGCTTTATGTAGATGTGCAGTAAGGGTTGAGGTGATTCTCAAAAATTTGGGCCCGCAGGGGTCGAATTTCGAAAATAGGAAATTTAAGCTTGCAACCTGAACTCCGCATTCGTTTGTAACTTTATGCATTTAATTTCTTTACAATACCATCACATACAATATGTAGATGCGGAATAATGTTTTAGAATTTTGATTTCAAAAAATAAAAATAAAAGCATACTGTGAATCCTGTTATTTGCCCCCGGGCAAGAACATCATAAGGGGGCAGATAAGTATAGATTCTCGGCTTTTCTAGACATTGATATCGTAAAATATCGGCCGCGAACCTCAATATGAAGATGTTTGGCGAGTGAGCGCAGCGAACGAGCGTTAATGATTCATATTGTGTCGAGCGGCTGATATTTTACTATATCTTTACGCAGAAAACCCGATAATCTGTTTATCGTACAAATTCTGTACATTTTAGAAGCCCCTGTAAGAAATGTTTTACGCTTTTTTGTCTTCATGTAGGTAAGCTTGATAACGTCTGCTAGCACATTGGAACGTCCCTAATAATTCCTGCTCTCATATTGTGACGTCACTGATAAGTAATGCTGTCGCGGATAATCTTCTAATACGTCACAAAGCCTTACTACTTTGATTACAGAGCGGCTGAGCAGGGTGATAAAGACGCAGGGAAGTACGATAACATGTTTTCTGCCCTCTCGTAAGCGTTATCGACGTCACTTCCGCTCAGCTGTAAATAATCATCTGATCATTATTTATGGTAAATTAACCGTGCATAAATGTTCTTAGCAGTTTGCAGTATAAATTTTTGTAGATCTCGGGAAAAGCACAGAAACGGAAGTTCCATTTATATATACTAAAAGTGAAAGAAATAACTGTTTACTAGCTGTAGTACTGTGGATGTGCACTTTATATTCTTTTACCACATCAGTGTTGTTCAAAACCTGACATACTTGCTTGAAGACAGGAAAATCGAATTCAGCATTAAAATTATTTCTGGGTAGTGGCAAAATGTTATAAATAGATTAGTACGTGGTTTTTTTTCATATTGGCGTTGTTATTAGCCCTCGACTGATATCGTCCCTTGGGGCTGATATCAATTATCGGGCTGATAACAAGGGCAATATGAAAAAGGTCATGTAGTAATCTATAATTATCTGTAGATGTGCAAAAACTTTTTAATTTTGAAAATCGATTAAGGGTTACAATTTTGGGAATGAAAATGGTAAAATTGCTAATTTTGCCTGGTCTCTGGAAATACTCATTCATTTTTTGTTTCAGTGGTTTTATTTGTTAATAATATTTTTCTGCACTATGTGTAGATGTGCAATAAAGTTTTCAATTTTGAAATTTGATTCAGGGTTTCAATTTTCAGACTGAAATTGGGAATTGCTAATTTTTTACTGTTAATTGTTTTTTTTACTTGTGCAGTGAGGGGATGGACATCGTTTATGATGGCACCAATTTCTAGTTATTTCATATCTTGAGCCCCAAAATTGCTGATGGACTCCAAGTTCCAGAGAATATACCCGGCTCAGTTTCTTGTATTTCGATACAAACCCGAAAATGATAATTTAAATTGCCATTTACAATCATTTAACATTTTTTAAAACTAAGGAGTTTCCCGTGCATAGCTCTGTCCGTAGATGGTTTTGGCTTTACGCGTTTTTTTTTTTTTTTTTTTTTTTTTTGGCCTGTTAAGAATGTGTACTTCGATGTTTTGGATTGTTGGTTTGATTAATCACCAATTTAGGCCTTGGGCACAGATGATGAGTCGTGCTTTGAAGGAATGTGCACATCGTGTGCATCAAAATTGTTAACAAAAAATTCATATCATAGATTATTCGAAAGAAAACATAAAGAAATGAACAATTATTATGGCAATTCTAAAAGTCCTATTATGAGAGAACTTACAAAGATCAGTCCATAAATACATATTGTGTGCTACTTCAATTTGAGGCCCCAAAGTTTTAAAGTTACATGTGAAATAGACAAATACTGCTTTCTAACAGATTTTAATACAATAACATTAATAATGACAAAACATATTTGAACTCAAATAAATAGTAGTTCAGTAACGATGTGCTAACGTCAAAGACAAGCTGAAGAGACATTAGAGATAAAAAAAAAAACAATATGACAGCAATACTAAGAATATATCTTCCCGTGCTAAGATACTTTTCGACAGACTGTCTTAGCCAAAACATCACTGCATTTGACTTTAAAAAGAGCGAAATGCGTAATATAATAAAAAAGAAAAAAAATTATATTGGAAAATCTTGATCGCAATACTTTCAAAGAAAGATGTTTTACCACCCCCGTCTGTCAACCAGTCACACCAAACATAAAATGTATCGACAAAATGAGAACAAAATTGTATGTTGTGATGTTGACCATGTTCCACATTTCGATTCGACGCTACCTGTTATTGTTTTCGTAATATAGCAATTATATCAAGTTTTATGATGTTTGAAAGACAACCCAGTTACGATGAAAAGCTCAGTTCTGTTAGGTAAATGCCTAATCATGTTTATCGTACATAAGAAGAAATATCTTGACATAAAAAATTGTCGAAAAAAACTATTAATTATAAACCGAATAAAATGTGTGACGGAAAATATCATTTAGGTACAATAACATTAAAAATGACAAAACAATATGACAGCAACACTAAAAACTTATCTTGCCGTGCTAAGATACTTTTCGACAGACTGTCTCAGCCAAAACATCACTGCATTTGACTTTAAAAAAGAGAAATACGTAATATAATTAAAAAGATAAAAATGTTATATTGGAAAATCCTGGCATAGGACCTACGCAAAGGTGGTTAGAAAATGAATTTTACATATAATAAATGTCACTGATCCATTGAAAGCATCACCACCCATAGCAGAAACTCCTATTTCTTGATACAACAGCTTGAACAAATAATGCAGTATAAAACAAATCACCGCAAAACATGTATTGAAATTCTTTCAAGGAAAGATGTTTTACCATCCTCGTCTGTCCACCAGGCACACTTTAGTACTAACCAAACTTAAAATTTATCGACAAAATGAGAACAAAATTGTATGTTGTGATGTTGACCATGTTCCACATTTCGATTCGACGCTACCTGTTATTGTTTTCGTAATATAGCAATATCAAGTTTTATGATATTTGAAAGACAAACCAGTTAGAATAAAAAGCTCAGTGCTATAAGGTAAATGCCTAATAAAGTTTATCGTTCAAAAACATAAGAGGAAATATCTTGAAATAAAAAATTGTCGAAAAAAACTTAATAATTATAAACCAATTAAAATGTGTGACGGAAAATATCTTTTAGGTAATTATTCATAATTCAATGTTATTTCAGAAACTTCTGGAAGTGTCGGGGAATGGTGATTTAGAAAAGGCAACCAAATACCTAAAGAAAGGAGCTTCAGTAAATTGTTGTGGTGAATATGTAAGTTGATAATTTCATCGTAAACGTGTTTAATAGACAATGTGAGGTATTATAACCATTATTAAAAAAATAATTTCTTGGATTTTATACATTATGATGATTTAAATTTGATCAGTACATAAAGATATATATGTCTACCTTAGTGAGTTAACGTGGGATAGGTTAAACATGGAATGGAATGAGGAGGGGGGAGTGCCAATTTAAAAAAATATATTATAATTTGCAAGACCTGTGGAAATTATAACTCAACAGTTCTGATGGAAACCTGCTTTTGTTGGCGTATTACATGTACGCACATTCTTTAATTTTTAGATAATCTTAATTATTGATTAGAACTAAGAATACTTATACATTATATGTAAACCATACCTTAAATCTTATATAAAAGATATCTGATGTACAACTATACAGCTGTTTCTCAGCTGTTCAAGATTAAAAAATACTTTCCAGTGCCAAAGAGCAAGGCAGTTTTTTCAGCTTATATTATAAAACATGTAAAAATGGTCCAATAAATAGATGTATCTTAAAAAACTAATGGGTTGCCCACATATCCCGAGAAGCTACAATTTATGGAACCACCAATCTGTAGAAATGCTAATTCTTTCAGAAGCGACACACATGTACGATAACACTTCTGATCAGCCCATTCTATGTCACAGGTTTTTTTCCAACACAACACCTTCATGAAGCGTTGACATCGTTTTCAATAATGTCGGAATATTAATAAAGACAGCTTTGAGGTTGTTTCAGAATCCTCTTGTTATGTATGGATGTTTAAACTTAATTTTTTTAAGCAAACAAAATGCAATCCCATTATAAATGGAACCTCTAACTTTAATTTGACAAAATCTGTATGCTTTTCCTAGATGACAAAGTGATCCTAAAATGCAAAATTGTTTCCTAAATCACTACAATTTCTCGCATTGTCGGACCTCTGCCTAATCCAGAAATCTCAGTATTCAATGTTCTGGACAAACCCTGAAATTATTCAATAGAAATCGACAGTTGGAGACAAATTTGTTAATCCACATGTGGTAAATTGATTGTTGGGTGAAATTTCCCTTCGATTTTAACAACCCCGCCTTGAATGCAGAAGGTCGCGAGGTTGATCCCGGGTTGGTTAAACCAACGACATTAAAATTGGTATCTGCTGCTTCTCCGACAAACACACGATATCTAGGAGAAAGAGCAAAGGAATGACTGGTCGGCTCGGTGTCAGCATAATGTGTCCGAGTGGGGTGATATGTCTTCCTGCGGACACGTATACCTCCTGATCTAGGACATTAAAAATCCGGCTCGGCGAGTCGGTCTAGTACAAAGCAGGGACCATATACATATCATATCATGTCCTCGTCCTGATATGCACCTAATGACTGACACTGGATGTTAAACAATAATCCATTCATCATCTATCCTTTCGAATTTCTCCATGCTTTTCCAAAATGTGTAGCAGCGTAAATAAACTATCACTAACATCTGCAGTTTCTATGTAAAATAACTTGTTTTATGGTGAGAAATTACATAATGGACAAAATTTCGAGCATTTTGATACATCAAGGAAGTTAAAGAAGTGTCCATCAACAATTTGGTTTTAAAATGGGACGTATTCACATGTTACGTCATAAAAATGCAAACAGCCTTAGCCAAGCTATTGTCAGGAGACAATAATTCCAATTTCAATGTGAAGCTACACAAATGCTGCAGGTTTAAAAAAGTTATATATTGTTAGTTAGAATTAACCATATCAGATGTTTATATTTCAAATATAATGTCTGTTTTCTTTGCTCTTAATTTTGAAATAAAACTTTGTATCCTGTTTATTACAGTAGGCTGATTTATTGTTTACGTCGTATGTAAATTCCAGTTTATGCTTATGTTGTTTCGGTAATTTGAACCAAAGAAATCAATATCACTTCCACAGAGAAAGAAATATTTAATCCCCTAAAAATTAAATCTAAGTCTTTCAAGGGAGAGAAATATTGAAGCCAAGATATGATTTTATATTAAAACTAGAAAGCTTGACTGTCGGAATCGGCAGTTATCCCCGCACCCAGCAATCAGTTTTCACACTTATTAAAATGCAAAAATCTAAAACCTTATGCCTATCTAAAGATGTTATGCAATCATCCTATGAAGGAATTAAATCAATAGCTCAAATTACAAATGAAAACAGTTAAGGTCACAAACTTAAATTCATCATTTTTTTTTGTATTCCCCCTAATCGGCCTCAAGTTTTGGAAATCAAAATTTTAAAAAAACTTTATGAAAATCTACATGATGTGTATGATCATACTGTTTAGAAATAAAACATACATTGGAAAATGAAGGACAGATTTTTGTCAGAAACTTAAATTGACAATTTTTGAAATCCGACCCTTGTGTTCCAAATTTTAGAACATTCAAATTCTAAAACCTTATTGCCTATCTACATATTGAGCACGACACTACTGTATACATATACTAGACATCTGTACTGTCGGAATCGACAGTGATCCCCGCACCCCCTGTAATTATTTGGGACACTTACTTATAGTCAACAATATAAAACATCATTCCCATCCAAAATAATATGCAATCATTCTATAAAGAAATTAAATCAATAAACCTAATGACAAATGAAAAAAAACCTTAGTTCACAAGGTTAAACTTACAATTTTTGAAATTTGACCTGAGTGGCCCCCCATTTTTAAAATGGATATCCTAAATCCTCATTTTACAATACTATATATAAGCAAAAAACATCAATTGCAAAATGAAGAGAAGTCTTGGTGATATAAGCTTAAATTGAAAATTTCAAATTTCGACCCCTGTGGGCACCAACCTTATTGCACATCTGCATATGGTGTTTCACAATACTGTATAAAAATAAAATGCTGAAATAGGAAAACAAAAGATGAATTTGCGTCACAAGCTTAACTTGATAGTTTTTTTCAAAATTCGACACAGACCTGTAGGACCCAATTTTAGAAGATCGAAATTCTAAAACCTTCTTGCGCATCTGAATATGGTCTATGACAATACCGTTTATAAATTAAATGCATAAATTGAAAAATGAAAGAGGAGTTTAGGTCACAAGATTAAATTTATGGTTTTTCGAAATTAGACCGATGTGGGGCCAAGTAATTTTAGAAAATCAAAATTCTAAAACCTTTAACACAAATTTAAAAATTCGAAATTTACACAGTACATTATTTCATACAGCTCTAATGCATCCCAGTTATAGCCATATAAAAAAAATAGCTCAGAAATATATAACCACACAAACATACTTTGAAATTCGCAGCCCCCCCCCCCCCCAAAAAAAAAAAATTTTTTTTTTTAAATGTAAGCAAAAATAGTACTAGCCTACGTACAGAAACTTTTCAGAGTGCTCATCTTGGGGTGGTATCGTTTAACAGGAAGTAGATGTGATACAGGTACAAAGTCAGTCTTTACAACGCATCATGATCATGCATCACACAACATTGAATTAGTTGTGACCTGTAGTTGCTGAGAATTTTGCGACAAAAGATTTCGATAGGCCATATGGCTGTATCGTCAAACAGGAAGTCGATGTGCCACAGGCACAAAATTCGTAGGCACTTTACAACTCATCATGGACATGCTTCACACAAACTTTGAATTAGTTATGGCATATAGTTACTGAGAATTTTGCGACCAAATATTTCCGTAGTTCATATGGTGACAAATGTATGGCCGTATCGTTAAACAGGAAGACGACGTGCCACAAGTACTAAATATGTCAACCCTTTACACAGCACAATAGTCATGCTTCACACAAACTTTGAATTAGTTCTGAACATTAGTTGATGAGAATTTTGCTACCAAAAATTTTGTGACAGAAGGACGGAGAGACAGACGGATATAAACAAGTATACATCCCACTTCTTCGGAACAGAGGATATTTTGGATCAGTGAATTACATCCATTTTTTTAAATACTTGACAACACTCGTTTAATTGAAAGGACACGTAACGTGTTTTTAAAAATATTCTTGAAGATGATTCCGTTCAAAGTTCAAAAATTGATGATTGATTGTCGTCAGGACGCTGATGACTCATTCCATCTCCATAATGTTATGCTGTATGAGGTTCTAGATGTGCACAGATACCAGAAATTACGAAAGAACTGTAAATACAAAACCCTCTAAGGACAGAGCTATGCACCAGGGATATGCTTTTTAGTTTTCACAAATTTTACAATTGTGTAATAGTAAATTATAAGCATCGATTTCGAGCTGAAACGAGAATTGGATCGTCGTGGACGTACCAAGATTAACGTTTAAAGAATTGTTTGGAATTATATGTTAATGGTAATCTTCTAAGATTAAAACTTCAAAAAGGGAAGAAATATCAACATCTACCACTATCTGGAAAAATAGAATAAGGTCGGCAAACATGCTTAATTGTGCCTGTATCGGTCTTTTCCACTATATCACATGTATATATGATGATTTTGCTTGACAACATTTTTTAACAAAACAGTGTTCAGATAGTGTGTTCAAAGACAATAATAAGAATCTTCCCCACTATTTATGCACAAGAATAATTGTTTTGATTTTTAGCATACATTTGGAAACCTGGAATTATTTAATCATGTTAATGGTATACAGAGAATCAGTAAAAGATACAGGACATTTCATAATACTTTTTTCATAGATAAATCTTTCCGCACTCTTTTCATCTTCTTTTATAAATGCTGCAATGGAAAGTTTAGGTAGTTTTATCTATAATACATGTAGTATCAGCATAGAATTTACGAACACAACTTAGCTATTGAAACGCGATATACAGAGACCAATGGCGATGAAATACAGAAGCATCAACAGCATACTTTCAGAACTGAAAGATCGACTACTGCAAGCATCTGACCGCACATAGCAATGCCGACCAAGCCACACTCCTCCACTTGGAAAATTGACGTGTACGACTCGAACTGTGAATACTTACCTGTTCATATTTGTGTAATTTTAATTAATTCTAGGTATTATTTTGTCAAGCGTAATTCAAGTTAACTTTAACAATTATCCCGATTAAAAAATTTTCAATGCCAAACAAACTTGTTTATTTAAAATATTTTACTTGCAAGTGAGGGCATCGGTGGCCGAGTGGTCTAGGTAGTTCGCCATAACTACTAATGATCACTAGCCATTCAACGCTGGGGTTGTGAGTTTGAATCTCACCTGTGGCGGGGTGTGTTCGACTCCGATCTTAATTGACAAGGATTGCCAATTTTCCTTCCGAAGGTCGGTGGTTCTCTCCGGGTACTCCCGCTTCCTCCCTCCAATAAAAAGTGGCCGCCACGAAATGGACAAATGTGCTGAAAACGGAGTTAAACCCCGACTAAAACAAACAATCAAACTTGCAAATGCTGGACCTACTGTAATTCTGATTACAGGTAATTGTTATTAAGTTTTGTTACATGTATTCACGTTTCTACAATATGAACATTTTTACCAAAAAATCAAATGTTGTGGAACCTTGAACACTTCACTATTACTCAGTTACAATCTAACTCATTGATGACTTTAAAAAATATCGCTAACTGACTGGAAACTTACTGTGAACTTTAGAAAATGGAAACTTTTATCTTTACAAACAGCGTCCGTCATGTCTGTAATTTGACAGACAAGGGGAGAACGCGGCATTTTACCCCGAAATCAAACTACTATAGTAAATCTTGTGAATTATATATTCAAGTCGAAGATATATATAGTAACTATTACATCTTATTGATCTGAAGGTTGGATTCTTGAATTAAATCCAGTCTTTAAGATACTTGACAAAACTCGTTTTGAAATGACAGGTAATGTGTTTCTCGAAATGTTGTAGTATATAGCAGCTAGAATAGAGAATGGAAACGGGGAATGTGTCAAATAGACAGCAACCCGACGAAAGAGCAACGCTACCAATGAGTCTTCAACGCAGCAAGAAAATCCTCACTGGAGGCGGACTTCAACTGGCCCCTAAGCAAAATTGCATATTACTTCAGCGAAATGGACAGCTCACTAAAAATACAAATGAACCAAAATTCAAAAAGCACACAAGACTTAAAAAGACTAGAGGTTCCTGACTTGGGACAGGCACAAAATTGCGATGGGGTTAAACTTGTTTTGTGTATTTCATACATTTTAGTAGTTTTATGCCCATTTTGACAGCTCACCATTTCCATTTACTTTTCTTGTTATCTATGAGAAGAAAAGTAAATTTATTGTCTCCGAGGTTTTAACTAATGCACCGAGGCGTAGCCGAGGGCGATAGTCGATATCGAGTGGATAATAAACTTATTATTCCCAGAATATGCAGTCAGTAAGAGTTTTATTATACCGAAAAACATTTTACCAGTCAATAATTTCCAGAACTATTGACCGGTCAATAGTAATGCAAATTATTGATCATTCAATAGTTTCAAGTTTAGAAACAGACAAAATAGTAAACTTATAGTCGTAATTTTTATTTAGAAAAACCATACTGAGGTATAATAATATTCAGTGGAACAATACGGGAAAACAGACGTATGCCGTTGATGATCAAAAAAAATACACAAATTAGGGCTGGTAAATTCGTCTTTGTGAAACAAGGTTCCATTTTAATGTGCAGCTTTTGCGAACGAGCTCATAGAAAGCCTGTGTGTATTTTATCTCTTGCAAAGCCAGTCAAGATGGAATAAACAGAAAATTCTTATCAGATACGATGTTGTCATTCTATCAAAGTGACTGAAAAACAATGACATTGTGGAAAAAAATTGTATTTAACATTCTCCATAGAATGGTGATAGATACCTATATATTATATCAAAAATATTAATCCGACCGGCCACTTCATCCTAAGATTCATACAGCGTGTTATTGAAGATTTATCAAAGGACCATTTGAACAACAAAGACGATGAAAATGAAGCGTGAGGAAGAGAATTTGTAAGAATTAAGCTCCATTCAATTCCAAACGGTAGACGTCGGGAATGCTCAGCTTTTTCGGACCGGAACGGGATTCGAAGGACCATAAAATGGGTTGTGCTAAATTAAGAAACGAAAACAAAACGAAATGAACGAAACGATAAGAAACGAACCGAAAAACGAAACAAAATGAACCTAACGAAACGAAACCAAACGAAACGAAATAAACAAAACGAAACGTAACGAAACCAAACGAAAAAAGAGTATCTATGGGATCAACTTTTTGATTTTTTTTTATTAAAGGGATGGAGGCTACGATCAAATTTGAAATAAAAAGACACAATACACACAAATTAAGACAATTAGTTTTATTTTAGGTGTCACCGATCAATAGTGTCATATTAAAAAAAATAATCAAAATATCTATTTAATTTTCATGAAATAAAACATGGAGCTGATTCACGGTCCTTTAAACGGACATAAGTCATTGTTTTGATCTGTTCTTCAAGGAGATGGGGACCACATGCAATACACTCATTATTTAATCCATTAAGGGATTCTGTGTACGGGGCTTTTTTTCTGACTTGGCCGCCTACTTAATCCCTTATCAACCACTAAGAACTTCTTCTTCTTCTTTCTGTAACCTCCTCCTGTAGTTAGGAGCACATCGATTGCTTGATTATTCACAATAGGCTTATATTACACGGTCGAAAATAGCTAAAATCACTTTGTTATTTTACATTATAAAACGCAATTGGATGTTTAAAAGACGATGGGCTTAAATTAAACGGAAGATATTAAAAGTAATTAAATTTGTTAACTCTACTCGGGAAAATCAGTGGGCGACTAAGTCAGAAAAATAGCTCGGGACACAGAATCCCTAAAGGGATTAACTAATTACTGTGTAACCTAAACTATTTCTTAAATGTTTTCAATTCCAAAAGCAAAATATCACCATTTAGTTTGTCTCTCTGGTAAATATCTTCAATTTCTGTTCTATTCTATAGAATACTTTATTGATGGCAAAATATAACAATTATGATCAGTTAAATAAGTTGATCTATGTGGTGGAGGTGCCCCACACCGAGTATTCTACAAGAAGAAAAATAACTGTTTCTTTCCCCTACCTATTTTATTCCCTTCCACTCAAGTCTTAGTGTTGTAGTAGATTTTGGGTAATTAGTGAGACCCAAACGGAAAACGTTAACCGTCCCACAATGCATCTCTCTCTCGCTTGCATCCATTGAACAGAACAGACATAGAAATCCACAGACACAGATCTTGACTCATCGTCTCACTTACAGAGAAGATTCAAGCCAGAAACTAAGGTAAATTAATTAGTTGACCTTACAACATCTGGCGCTGCGAGCACATCGTTCTTGCACGGTCGGATTAAAGATATTTTTCACTTTGAACCGAGTGTGAATTGGCGGCTGTTTCCCGCCATACCCAAATTGTAACTTTTGATAGTTTAACGGTTTTTCGTGGCATCTAACATATCGGTGCTGCACAAAATCATTAAAAATTAATTGGGGTTTTACGATTATACCGGGAAACCCCAGTTAAATCCAAATTTTTCACGTTTTGTGAATTTTGTCTGTGTCGTCACAAGTTTGCAAGGAGAGCCTGTCGAGGGAGTCTTTAATTACCAGATTCCCACGATAGTTATATTTGGAATTTTGGGATTTACTTAACTTATCAGTAAATCCCAATAGCCATCTTTTAAATTTCATCTTCCGAAATATTTAATTTATCGGTATTTTGGATTATTTTATTTTTTGTGTACAACTGGTATTTTTGAGATTGTACCTGGGTTTAACAGATACATCTAGTGACCAACTTTTATTTGTAATTTCCCAGAGTTATCTAACTTATCGGTATCTCTGTGGTATACAGTACATAGTTTCAGGATTTTTACGAGTTATCTTACTTACCGGTACTCGTCATAAGCCCTGATTTTTTGTCACATATCCCGACATATAATAAATATTTGCAAGAACACCGCGGCATTTTTGAAGAGCACAGAAGAAGAATACAGAAGAAGTGTTGTTTTTTATTTAAATAAATAGTGTTTGTCAGTTACTAATTACAATTACTATTTGGGGCTGGTATTCTTCACTATGTCTAATATTTTTAGTAACACCTGCTCCTATGAGGACTTATTACAGCTCCCGGGTATTGGCCCAAAAAATGCGGAGCAAATCATGGCCATAAGGGAGGTGGAGGGATCATTAAGGGAAGAGGATTTAGCCAGGGTCCCCCATCTTAGAATAACACCGGATCTTTTGAGCAGGCTGGACTTCTCTCAGGGGGAAGGGAACCCAAGGGTTATGGGTGGACAGGGACAGCCGGTAGACCATCCATATTGGGACCAGGGGCTGGGATTTCCTACCATGGGAGCCCAGGGAGGCCTGACCAGGCAGGGGGCAGGAGATTATCAACGGGACAAGGCTCCATACCCAGTTAAACAGGAATCTCAAGGACCACAAACCCCATACCACCAATACATGGGGGGAGGAGATATGGATTCAGCTTTCATTGAATATGAGCTTAACAGTGATTCGGGGGGACCATACACTGATAACCACACCCCGTATGTCGATCAGTCAGGGTGGGGTCAGAGTAGTATGTACACAGGTGACCGGAAATATCAGTTTGGGGACCCTCCACAGCAAAGGGCTAGTAGATATCAAAACAACCCATATGATAATTCCAGCAATACGGAACACGGGGAGATGGATTGTAAAAATCAATATGATCAAAGGTGGGAGGCCAAGGTCTACAGGGGGGCCGGAAAGTTGCCCTACAGCACACAGGCCCAGTGGGACAGGGACAAACATATGCCACTGGGGTTAGGACAAGATAGTTTGGCCAGGGATCGGGCGGATAAATTGAAGGGATATAGTACACCACACCCAAGTAATGGGGGGCCAGTGGGGGCACCCCAGGGAACACCCATGGAATACACGCAGGGCAATAGGAGTGCAGCTCAGGGGCAGGGCCTTAGAATTGAATCTTCGGTAGGGCCAATAAGAGGGATAACAGAAACACCCAGGAGTAGGTTCAGTAAGTGGCAGCAGAGCTATCCTCTGACACAGGGTCCGGGGAGGGGGATGAGGCCCATGGAATGCCCACCCCAGACGTTCAGGGGGCAAGTGGAGGACTCGGTTTATCGCCCTTTCAATACCACACAATGGGAAAACAGGGGCCCAAGAGACCAAAGAGACAAGTGGGGTAGGGGGTATGGACCTGGATATCAACAAGGGCCAAATAAGTATGGGCCGAGGGGAGATAATCGACAGGTAGCAACACCCACAATTGAGCCAGAGCCAAGCAAAAGACCCAACGCTACCCCGAAAAATCTGAAGTATGATGGGAAAACTAACTGGCAGGCATTCTTCACGAAATTTTCCCGATATTCAGAGGTCTGTGGTTGGGGGCCCCAGGAATGCAAGGACCAATTATGCTGGTGTCTAGAGGGGAAGGCTAGTGAGTATTATGCCCTCATAGCTGAACGTAATAGGGAAGTAGGATACTCAGAACTAGTCCAGAAATTGGGAAAACGCTTTGGGTTTAAAGAACTCCCGGAAACTGCACAAGTCCAATTTCAAAATGCCCGCCAAAATCAAGAGGAGTCCCTGGAAGACTGGGCGGATAGGGTGTTATCACTGGCTACCAGGGCTTTTCGCGAGCTCCCGGAAGAACACATGTACCAACAGGCTGTGTTAAGGTTGTGCCAGGGGGCGGCTGATAAGGAAGCGGGCAGTGCTGCCTCTAATGTTCGCCCCAAAAGTATTGAGGATGCCGTGGATAAGATTAGGTGGCATCAGCATAACCACCAGGCTATCTATGGGAAGCCCTCAAAAAGGGAAATTCGACACGTCGAATATGTTGGTGAATATAGGGATGGCATGCTCACACCACAAGTGTGTGCTACTGTTCTGCCCCAGAGGGGTGGGGGAGTCTCCGGGAAGATAGAAATGGCCACAATGGAAAAACGTCTGGATAAGGTGGAGGGCGTTGTGTCAGAATTGCTGACTGAACTGAAGAAACTGAATGCCCAGGGGCATCCCCCGGTAAGAAGCCCTTCACCCGGGAGGACTGAATGCTATCATTGTGGGCAAACAGGCCATTTTAAACGTGAATGCCCGAGTCTCCAGGGAAGGGATAAGGTTGTTAGTTTTGCAGACCAGGTAGTTGGGTTACATTTAAACAAGAAAGGGACCGCTTAAGAGGCCGGAGTGGGTCCCCGGATAGTGGAGAGGGTCTCAGTAGGGAGAATTTGGTGGATGAAGGTACCCCACATGTGAGGGGGGTGGACGAGGACGTAGTTGAGGACAGCATTGAGGGGTGTGAAACAGTAGAAAATAGGCTAGGGAAGGACAATTTGTTATCTAGGACCCTGGCATACATTCTTCGACATGGGGCAGTTAAGTGCGGATTGCAGATAGCCCCAGGGGGTTATGTTGAAGTACGGGAATTGTTAGAAAAACATCCTGGGATGCAAGGTTTTAACACAGAGGATGTACTAAGGGTGGTAAAAAAAGAAAATCAGGCTTTTCAGTATAAACAGGAGGGGGATTCTGGGAGTATCAGGGTTAGGGCAACACAGGGACATTCTTTTCCTTTTGAGAATCCTGAATTACAATTGATTGAGGCAGGGGATGCTCCATATTGTCTATACTTTACAACATCCTCTGCATGGGAGGCAATAAAGGAAGCAGGGATCAACCGGATGAAAAGAGTATATGTGCCCTTGTATAGGAATTTCCCAAAGACATTAAAACCACACTGGGAATTGGCCCTAGGGATAGATGTTGTGAGGGCCCAGGCAGAAGGGTATCCATTCTATCAATCACAGGATGGATTAGTTCTGTGCCCAGGTAACTCTGAGGGTTGGCTGCCATTAAAGTTTGTAGTCAGTGTGCAAAAACTAAGCACATGTGAATTTCTTAGCCCGATTGAATGGGAGGCAGGGAAAGAGACAAGATCAGGGGAAGGTACAGATGATCAGTGTGACCCCAGTGTAGCTAGATCCTGGGCAGAGGAGGTTATAGGGGAAGGTTTTTTCAGTGAGCCGCCCTGGGAACCGGATGGACAGGGAGTCTCTGCAGATGAAGAGGGTGAGCGGAAGGTGGACCCAGGTGAAATGGGGGAGGTAAACCGACAGGAGGAAGTAGATACAGAATTGGGGGAGGTAAACCCCCAGAAGGAGAGGGTAGATACAGGAGACCAAGTGGAGGGATCTGATAATTCAGAAATCGATGTCACACTCACAGAACAGTCCCAGGAGTGTGAGGAAGTTGAAGGTGTTGTCACTATTTGTCGAGTGCGGAATGGGATGGCTCTTCGGGTTCCCCTTCAGTTAAATGGTAAAAGCATGTATGCAGTAGTGGACACGGCGGCAGAGGTTACCTTGATTTCTGAGGAAGTATATAAATCCTTGGACATAGTTACCCCAAAAATTAGGGAGGTTATCATGAACACAGCAGGAGGGGGTTACAGATGAATGGGTTTATTGTAGGTCCGGTCGAAATTACATTGGGTACTAGGGAAATCACAACAGATATCTATGTGGCCCCTATTGAAGATGAAATGCTCTTGGGTTTTGATCTACTGAGAAAACAAGGGGTGGAATTGTATTTAGCAGAGGGTCAGTTAAAAATTGGTCAAGAAGAAGTCCCCATG
This sequence comes from Mytilisepta virgata, assembly GCA_028015205.1. NCBI lineage: Eukaryota > Metazoa > Mollusca > Bivalvia > Mytilida > Mytilidae > Mytilisepta > Mytilisepta virgata. The sequence goes on from CM051513.1 coordinate 1,974,936, forward strand.
ACTACAGCCGCGGTGAGGGGTCTAACAGAATCAGCTGATGTAGTAGTGCCAAGGAAAATTAGAGTCCCCCCTAATTCTGTTATGAGGATGTTGGCCCCGATGAGGGAGTTGTGGGGTGGAGGCCCAATCTTGGAGGGGAGATACCAGGGCATCCCAGGGATCGCCATACCTCTGCATGAGGCGATGGAGATCTGGTTGGGATTGTCTAGGACTCTGGGTCGAATGCGTACACAGCATCCTGTGGAGATAAGGGAGGCCAACCCAACCCAGAGTGATCCTCCGGGTTTTGAAGGTGGGTATGGGTTCAAGGGGGAATTTAAGGGCTCCAGAGAAGAAGGGGGCCAATGTCCCGATGACCAGGGATACCTGGAGAGGGTCTCGCTCATAGACCCTCCCATTGCATCTTGTGGAAGCAGCACGAGATATAAAGAATCCTCCAAAAGCCGAAACATCCGGAGGAAAAGAAGGAGGAGGAGGGAACTGGAACTTTTCCAGTCCCGAGTCGTCGCCACACGGGAAAGTGTCAATCTAGCTGTGGGGACGTGGGGTCAACCCGTAGAGACCCCACAGCCGGTCGGATGGAGGGAGGCACCCAGGGGTCTCACCCAAGAGACCCCGGGGCAAAACAGGCCCAGGGATCCTGTTCAAGGAATCCCGGGGCTTGGTTCCATTCTAAGGCTCCAGGAATATCTAATTCCCTGGTACCCTATTAAGGCCCTAGACATCGACCCACATGTGGTGTTGGTACATGTGGCCGATGTCTTTAGGGATATAGAGGGTGAGAAGTGGAATCCGTCGTCCGTGAGGTTGACGGCCCTACAAACCCAGGGCTTCAACCTGCTGGGCCACCTGGATGTCATGGCCCTCACCCACAGGGTGAACACCTGGGGTTTAAGTAGGCAGGTCATCGATAACCTGTCTGCTCAGGGGGCCATGACCATTCTGTGCCGAGAGGGGGAGTGGAAGATTCCTTGGGTTTTTGAGGTGGAGACAGCCAACTCACCCGCCTCATTGCTGCACTGGCGGGTGCAGGCGCAGGTCATCGGAGCAATGAGGGAAAGGAGGGGTAGGTAGGGGGGTGTGAACGGGGGGTCGGGGGCACAGATTGTTCAAGATAATGGGAGGGGGGTAGGAAGGGGTAATAACAATGGTGGGTTGGGGGAAAACAAAAGTGTAGATAATGTAAATATGTTTAGATTGATCTTTTATTATATTGTGGGAGAGGGGATGTATGGTCGGGTTTGCACCCATGTGGGAGATGGCTGGGGGGAGGATATGGGTCTCACATAAATCAATTTTATAAATTTAATCTATTTTGGCAGCTTTTTAACAAAACGGGGGGGAGTGTAGTAGATTTTGGGTAATTAGTGAGACCCAAACGGAAAACGTTAACCGTCCCACAATGCATCTCTCTCTCGCTTGCATCCATTGAACAGAACAGACATAGAAATCCACAGACACAGATCTTGACTCATCGTCTCACTTACAGAGAAGATTCAAGCCAGAAACTAAGGTAAATTAATTAGTTGACCTTACAACAGTGTAAGTTACAGACAACCACATATATAGATAGGTATAATTACAGAAGGATGTATTACAGAAAGTGTGCAGGTTTCGTCTTTTATGCATCAGTTCAGTTTAAAGCCGTTATAAAACCCAAAATATTAATGATCAGATTAAAACCAGTCTCTCTGAGAATGGATTTCATGTCATCTCGCCCCAAACAAAGTCGCCCCAAATTTGCAAATTGCCCTTGTGCTGACAATTAACCCAAAGTCATTTCATCCTGTTAAACAACTATAACGAGTTTTTTTTTTACCCAGGGCTAGGGATAGGGAAATTGATGACAACAAAGTTCATGGGCCTGTAGAACTAATTATTGATGAGCATCAAACTTTTTAGCTCACCTTGTCGTCTGTAAACTTTCACATATTGATCATTTCCTCTAAAACCAATGGAGCAAATTTAACGAAACTTTACAGGAATGATGTATGGAAGGTCCGTTACTAAGATTGCTGAAATTTTTCCGATCCGCCAAAAAACATGGGTGCCAGAGCAGGACATAGTTTAACATTGGACCCTATGGGAAAACAGGTTAAAGTTTATCTCCTCTGAAACTACTTGAGCAAATTTAACCAAAGTTTACAGGAATGATGTATGAAAGGTCCTTTACTAAGATTGCCGAAATTTTTCCGATCCGCTGTAAACATGGCTGCCAGTGCAGGACATAGTTCAACATTGGACCCTATGGGAAAACATGTTAAAGTTCATCTTTTCTGAAACTACTTGAGCAAATTTAACCAAACTTTACAGGAATGATGTGTGGAAGGTCCTTTACTAAGACTGCCAAAATTTTTCCGATCTGCCAATAAAGATGGCTGCCAGAGAAGGACATAGTTTAACATTGGACCCTATGGGAAAACATGTTGAAGTTCAGTTCCTCTGACACTACTTGAGCAAATTTAACCAAACTTTACAGGAATGATGTATGAAGGTCCTTTACTAAGATTGCCAAAATTTTTCCGATCCGCCATAAAACATGGCTACCAGTGCAGGACATAGTTTTAACATTGGACCCTATGGGAAAACATGTTAAAGTTCATCTCCTCTGAAACTACTTTTAATTAGCAAATTTAACCAAACTTTACAGGAATGATATATGGAAGGTCCTATACTGAGATTGTTGAAATTTTTCCGATCCGCTGTAAAACAAAAAGGGGGGATGAATTTCAAAAATCTTCTTTTATGAAACTACAAGGCCACTTGGAACCAAACTAGACAATAACGGTCCTTAGGAGGTTTTCTTTCAGTAATATGTCCTGGACTTTTAACCAAGATGCCGCCACAGCCAAACTTAGTTTAACATAAGGCCCTATAGGAAAATTCTTTGAAAAATGTTCTTGTCTGAAACCACTTGACCAATTGGAACCAGACTTGGCAGCAATAGTCCTTAGATGGTCCTCTTTCAGAAATATGTCCGATGACCCGGACTGTCGACCAAGATGGCCGCCATAGCAGAGCTTAGTTCAACATAGGACCCTATGGGAAATTCACTCAAAAATCTTCTTGTCTGAAACCACCAAGCCAATTAGAACTAGACTTGGTAGCAATGGTCCTTAGATTGTCCTCTTTCATAAATGTGTCCGATGGCCCGGACTGTCAACCGAGATGGCTGACACAGCCGAACTTAGTTTAACATAGGGTCCTATGGGAAAATTCATTGAAAAATCTTCTCGTCTGAAACCACTGGACCAGTTGGAACCAGACTTTGCAGCAATGGTCCTAAGGAGGTCTTCTTTCAGAAATATGTCAAATTTCATGGACTGTGAACCAAGATGGCTGCCACAGCTGAACTTAGTTTAACATAGGATCCTGTGGGAAATTAACTAAAAAATCTTCTCATTTGAAACTACTGAGTAAATTGGAACTAAACTTGGCAGCTTTGGTTCTTAGATGGTCCTCTTTCATAAATGTGTCCGATCACACAGATTGTCAACCAAGATGGCCACCACAGCCAAACTAAGTTTAATACAGGATTCTATAGAAAAACCAGCCAAACTGACTACAACACTTAACTCTTTAGTCCTACTCAAGGTGAAATGTTAAATCCAGGTGAGCAATACAGGCTCTAGAGAGCTAGTTTTGAAAAGGCGGAATGTTTCAGCCAATTTTTTTATGAAGTGTGCACTTTGTTGCCAAGGACATTTTTTACCAAGACATTTTGGTCAACTAGTCCAGGACATGTAGTTTATTAGAAGAAAGACATTTCATTCTTAACATTCTGTAAGGCAGGCATTCTTCGGTCTCTGCGTCTGTCCGTCGGTACAAGGTTAAGGTTTCTGGTTTAAGGTAGTTTTTCCATGAAGGAGTTAAGGCATCATCTTGAAACTTTGCACATGGATAGCTTGTGATATGAACAGCAGTAATTTGATGCAAAGCGGATGATATGACCTTGAGGTCATGGGTGATCGACTTTGGAATTCTTTATAAAATTTCAATATTAGAATCCAGGTTAAGATTCAGGTTTAAGGTAGTTTTTCTTGAAGGAGTTATGGTATCATAATGAAACTTTGTACATGCATAGCTTGTGATATGAACAGCAGCATTTTGATGCAATACGGATGCGTTGACCTTGAGGTCATGGGTCATCAAGTTTGAATTTATTTATAGAATTTCAATATTAGCTAGAATCCAGGTTAAGGTTCAGGTTTAAGGTAGTTGATGAAGGAGTAATGGTATCATCATGAAACTTTGTTCATGGATAGCTTGTGATATGAACAGCAGCATTTTGGAAGATGTGTTTTAATGGTATCTAGATCAAAATTCAAATTCTAGTTTAACTTTCTAAAATAAATGAAGTGCCAATGATTATTTTGTATTTTACTTTACTTTGGAACATGTTTCAATTTTAGTTACACATTTTTAATTTGAAGAAGAAGATATGTATGTGTAACAAAATTAGATAAATAAAAAATATAATTGAAAGACTTTAAAGGTACTAATTTTATTTAAAGATTACTTGAAAATATAACTTTTGGCTGAAACGTCTGTTGTCAGAAATGTCCTAGTCCGAATCGTCTGTTGACTAAAATGTCTGCACACCTGTCAATTTACGTGCCTACCTGTTCCAGTCTATACATTTATAGTCTGGACTTTAATTATACTCGGCTGGAAGGTTTATACACTAGTAACGCAACTCTTACTGTAATTCCGAAATGATTACGCTTTTCAATTAAATAAGAAAGAAATTAACCCTTTATATTGACACTGTTTTGCTGACTCACATATTCATATGCTGAATGTCATTTATCAGAAAATAAAAGACAAAATGTCAAGTTGTCGACCAATCAAAATCAGCAATTTATAAAATATTTGAATTATCTTTTGTTAATTGTGTCGTCCCATCACTCCGACACTCACTAATTTTACACACAATACTCTGAAACTTATTTTATTAGGATACATTTATATATTTCGTGGAAAATCCGACAGATTTACAAAAAACATAACAAAAGGATGCTTAAAAATAAATTGACAGATTTTTCTAACCACCTTCCATTAGCTTTAACTCTCCCCCCCCCCCAGAAGGTACAGCAAGATACAACTGTTTTATTGACAATCATGTCGCCCTTTCGAGCTGTCAAATTAGAACTGAATTTAATATGATTGATAATTGAAATTATTAGGCATAAAATATTATATATACAAAAATAATAATAATAATGATACAAAATTTAAAAAAAAAAGAAAAAAAAAAAAGCCTCAAATGTCTAGGACAATTTCTATAGTAAGCACAGTGACCCCATTCATCACTATGCAGGTATAAGGACAAGGCTCCCAGTGATATCTATTTAAGCACTATTGGATAATAAGTGTTGTTTTTCATCATTTAAATTTACGAGCAGCTTGTATAATTGATCAAATATAAGTTTGTCTTCAGAAGACATTAACCATACAAACTTGTTATTAACATCAAGATTTTGAAAATTTTTGTATTTGGAACAAATAATTTCTAAAATTTCGTTCCATTTGTTTTCTAGATTTTTACGTATTAAGAGAAAATAACATTCATCTTCAATGTCGATTTTTCACAGTTTACATATCCTATCATGTGATTTTAATTCATTGTATCTCCCTTTTTAGCTCACCTGTCCTAAAAGAACATGACTGTGAGCTTTTGCCATCACTTGGCGTCCGTCGTCCGTCCGTCCATCGTCTGTCGTAAACTTTTTCAAAGATCTTCTCCTCTGAAACCACCAATTCAATTACAGCCATACTTAATCTGAATGATTCTTAGGGTATCTAAAATAAAGAGGGTAAACTTTAGTTTATGGCTTTTATCTCAAAAAGTAAAGCATTTAGAGCAAAACTGGCATGGGGTAAAAATGGTCATCAGGTCAAATTTACCTGCTGTGAAATTTTCAGATGAATCGATCAACCCTTTGTTGGGTAATTGCTGCTGAATTGTTAATTTTAAGGAAATTTTGCAGTTTTAGGTTGTTATCTTGAATATTATTATAGATAAAAGACAAAACTGTGAACAGCAAAAATGTTCAGCAAAGTAGGATAGATCTACAAATAAGTCAATATGATCAAAATTGTCAATTGACCCCTTATAGGAGTTTTTGCCCTTTAAAGACAATTTTCACATTTTTTGTGTATCTTTGTGAACTTTTAAAAATCTTCTTCTCTGAAACTACAGAATCAATTTCAGCCAAACTTAGGCTGAACGATCCTTAGGGTATCTAGTATAAATGTTGTGTTTTATTTTTTTGTCCATCGAGAAACATGGCTGCTATGGCTAAAAATAGAACATAGGTGAAAATGCACTTTTTATAGACTGCAAAATTTTTGCGGTCGTATATTGGTATGACGTTGGCGTCGTCGTCGTCGTGTCCAAAGACATTTGGTTTTCGCACTATAACTTTAGTATAAGTTAATAGAAATCTTTGAAAGTTAAACACAAGGATTATGACCACAAAAGGAAGGCTGGGATTTATTTTGGGAGTTTTGGTCCCAAAAGTTTAAGAATTAGGTTCCAAAAAATGGCCCAATAAGCATTTTTCTTGGTTTTCGCGCAATAACTCTAGTGTAAGTAAATAGAAATCTATGAAATTTTAACACAAGGTTTATGACCACAAAAGGAAGGTTGGGATTGTTTTTGGGAGTTTTGGTCCCAACAGTTTAGGAATTAGGGGCTAAAAAAGGGCCCAAATAAGCATTGTTCTTGGTTTTTGCACAATAACTTTAGTATAAGTGAATAGAAATCTATGAAATTTAACCACAAGGTTTATGACCACAAAAGGAAGGTTGGGATTGATTTTGGGAGTTTTGGTCCCAACAGTTTAGGAATTAGGGGCCAAAAGGGTCCAAAATTAAACTTTGTTTGAATCCATCGAAAATTGAACTATTGGGGTTCTTTGATATGCTGAATATAACCGTGTATTTAGATTCTTAATTTTTGGTCCCATTTTCAAATGGGTCTACATTAAGGTCCAAAGGGTCCAAAAATAAACTTAGTTTGATTTTAACAAAAAATGAATTCTTGGGGTTCTTTGATATGCTGAATCTAAACATGTACTTAGTTTTTTTTTATTATGGGCCCAGTTTTCAAGTTGGTCCAAATCAGGGTCCAAAATTAAACTTTGTTTGATCCATGACTATGATGTCATTTTGTATTTTAACACGTTTATGCTGTATTTAAATGGGCTGTTATGGTTGCAAAGTATAAAGAAATGGGGGGGGATTTGAAAACAAAATTTAGGGGGTAAATGAGAAATTGGGGAGGGGGCAATTTTTTTTCATTTCATATTTCATAAATTAAAAAAAAAATTTCAAATTTTTTTTAGGAAAAAAAAGGGGGGCGGGGGGGGTTACAATAATTTATTTTTTTTTTTTTGGGAGGGGGTAGGGGGTCACTGTGCAACTTCATAGTGTATTGCACAAAAGCTAAAAAGGGGTAAATTATTTTTTTTTTGGGGGGGGGGGGGGGGCAATTCTCCACAGCATATTGTATTGCACAAGAAGCAAAAAATTGAATATAAATTCAAATCATATGACCAATTCTAAGTTCTTTGATTTCAGTTATTCTGTGTCAGAAACCTATTATGTGTCAAATATTTCAAGAAATTTTGAATTGCACAGTATTCCGCAATAGCAAGAAATCTTCAATTGCACAATATTGCGCAATAGCAAGAAATTGTTATGTGTGCCCTGTTATCAAAACTTTATTATTAACAAATTCCATTGGAAATTTGCCAATAACTTTAGTTTAATGAACTTCATTGGAAATTTGCCGGTATAAAATGTGCTGATGAAGCTTTTTTGTTTATCTCATCTAAACTGCTTTTAAATTATGTATATTTAAAATTTGTCATCCATGACTATGATGTCATTTTCTATTTTAATACGTTTATGGTGTATTTAAATGGGCTGTTATGGTTGCAAAGTATAAAGAAATGGGGGGGGGGGGGGGAATTTGAAAACAAAATTTAGGGGGGGTAAATGAGAAATTGGGAAGGGGGGCAATTTTTTTCTCATTTCATATTTCATAAATTAAAAAGAAAATTTCAATTTTTTTTTTAGCAAAAAAAGGGGGGGTTACAATAAATTTTATTGTGTTTGGGTTTTTTGGGGGAGGGGGGTCAATATGCAACTTCATAGTGTATTGCACAAAAGCTAAAAAAGGGGTAAATTATTTTTTTTTTTTTGTGGGGGGCAATTCTCCACAGCATATTGTATTGCACAAGAAGCAAAAAATTGAATATAAATTCAAATCATATGACTAATTCTTTGATTTCAGTTATTCTGTGTCAGAAAGCTATTATGTGTCAAATATTTAATTACAATCCAAATTCAGACCTGTATCAAGTGCGAATATTGTGTCCATTTTTTTCCCCAATTGTTCAGGGTTGGAGCTCTGCGGTCGTATCCAGCTGCGCTCAGCGAAGCAATTTATTGGCTCATATCTCCAAAACTAAACCAGCTAGAGCAAAACTGACAAGTAGTATAAATGTTTATGAGGTTAAGATCCACCTGCTATGAAATTTTCAGACGAATCAGCCAACCCCTAAATTGTTGATTTTAAGGAAATTCGGAGTTTTAGGTTATTAACATGAATATTATTATACATAAAGACCAAGGCTTTGGAAATTTTTCCACGTCATTTCTGTCATTTTAATTGACTTTAGACTTGTGTTTGAATTTTGCAGGTCTGAGAAGAAGGGTGGACTCGCATTATTTGTCTTTATGTCTCCTGAAGATACTTTTAGTACATATGTTGAACTTAAATACTTTCTACAAGCATTAAATAAACTTGTGTATTGAATAAAGAAATCGTTTTTTTCCAAAATATTTTTTTTATGGCCGAAATCCAGTTTTTCCTTTCAGTCAAATCAGTCAATATTTTGGTCATGACTGGCAAATGGGACCAAATCATAAGGCCTGATAAAGACATACTGTAAACATCAAAAATGTTCAGCAAAGTAAGATCTACAAATAAGTCAACATGACCCAAATCGTCGATTGAATCCTTGTAGGAGTTTTTGCCCTTGAATGATTATTTACATGTAAACAGAAAATAATGGTCTGACATATTGTCACAGATGTTTAGAGCATACCTTGAAATAAATTAAATGGTAGCTGTACAAGTAAAATGGAGGGACAAAGGTCAAGGTCATTGAAAAGGTCCATAGCAACTGATGAAAAATTCTCAAACAACGGATAAAAAAGTACTTAGCATCCATATATATTTGGGTTAAGGATCTTATAATTTACCTGTACAAGTCAAAAAGAAAGGTCAAGAATCAAGGTCATTGAAAAAGTCCATAGCAACCGATGAAAAAGTCCCAAGCAACCAGATCTTTTTGGGGGTCAGGATTCTATATTTTAGCTGTACATGTCAATATTAAGGAGAAAATTGCAACGGTATACATTAAATAGCAAAGATAATCATCGATGCAAGATCTACACAAAATATAACAGGTGAGCGATTCAGGCTCTTGGGAGCATCTTGTTCTATTTCCAATTCATGTGCACTAATATGAAACTTTGTCAAAATTTTTCTTTAAATTATAATTTCCCCATAAATTGGAACTTAGAATGATAGTAATGTAAAAAAGAATTGGATCATATTAAAGGGATATATCAGAAAAGATATACATGGAAAGTAAGAAACATAAAAAATACTGCTACATTTGGGAATTATATGGATATGGGAATGATGCCATCTAGTTGGATATGGGAATTGGGCCATCTAGTTGGATATGGGAATGAGGTCATCTAGTTGGATATGGGAATGAGGCCATTTAGTTGGATATGGGAATGAGGCCTTTTAAGAGCTTCTCCTCTGAAAGCACGAGGCCAATTGGGACTAAACTTTGGTGGAATGGTCCATGGCTTCCCCCTTCAAAAATATTTGTCCAGCATCATGGACTTCCAACCGACATGGCTGCTGTACAAAAATAGAAAAAAAGGGGGATGAATTCAAAAATCTTCTATGAAATTACATGGCCAATTGGAATCAGACTTGGCAGTAATGGTCCTTAGGCCGCCACAGCCAAACTTAGTTTAACATAGGACCTTATGGGAAAATTCTGTTAAAAACCTTCAGGTCTGAAACTGCTTAACCAATTGGAACCAGAAATATGTCTGAAAACCCGGACTGACAACCAAGATGTCTGCCACACCATCCTTAGTTTAACATAGGACCATATTGGAAAATATAGAAAAAAAAATCTACTTATCTGAAACTACTGGGGCAATTTGAACCACACTTAACAGCAGTGGACCTTAGATGGCCCTCTTTCAGACTTGTGTTCGATGACCAGGACTGTGAACCTAGATTGCTGCCACAACCAAACTTAGTTTAACATATAGGGCCCTGGAAAAATTTATTGAAAAATCTTCTTGTCTAAAACCGTCTAACCGATTTGAACCTGACTTGGCAGCAATGGTCCTTAGATTGTTTTCATTCAGACTAGTGTCCAATGACCCCGACTGTCAGTCAAGATGACCACCACAGCCAAACCTAGTTTAGCGTAGGACCCTATGGAAAAATTAGCCAAATTGACTGCCACACTTAAATTTTAGCTCAAGGTGGACAAGTTAAATCCTGAAGAGCAATAAAGGCTCTTGAGAGACTCTGGTTTGATATTCTCTAGGTAATTTTTTAAAAATAAAAAGTATTTCTGGACAAAGGATGAAACCTTAGTAGTCATTATACCAGGTCAATCTTTAAAATCCTACCTTGATTGTGGACCATTATGGCCATTGTTACTGGAAAAAAAGATCAGCAGATATAAAATTGTTTGTAGGAGTTTAATTTGTAGTCCAAAATCAGTATGTTAAAACACTTGTTAGTCCAACAGTTGATTTGATCCTGAATATTGGTACTATTGGGAGGCCTACCCAAAAATGATTAGTACAGAATTGAATAAGATGAGCTACAAAAAAAATCCTTAAATAGCACCAACAAGCTTTTGCTCCTGGGAGCCTGTAGTTCAACATTTACGCAGGTGATACATAAATCATCAGTGTCATCCCAAGCAGGTGGACGTATGACCTTTGAAAAGACAAATAAAAATACTTATGTGGGGCTTGATATTTTCCAACATACTGATAATTTTCAGAAAATTTCAAAAAAAATACTGCTTTTATACCAATGCCTCAATTTGGTTTTTTAGCTCACCTGGCCAAAGGCAATGTGAGCTTTTGCCATCACTTGGCGTCCGTCGTCAGTAAACTTTCACATATTGATCATCTCCTCTAAAACCAATGGAGCAAATTTAACCAAATTTACAGGAATGATGTATGGAAGGTCCTTTACTAAGATTGCCGATTTTTTTCCAAAAAACATGGCTGCCAGAGCAGGACATAGTTTAACATTGGACCCTATGGGAAAACAGGTTAAAGTTTATCTCCTCTGAAACTACTTGAGCAAATTTAACCAAACTTTACAGGAATGATGTATGAAAGGTCCTTTACTAAGATGGTTGAAATTTTTCTGATCCGCCAAAAAACATGGCTGCCAGAGCAGGACATAGTTTAACATTGGACCCTATGGGAAAACATGTTAAAGTTCATCTCCTCTGAAACTGCTTGAGCAAATTTAACTAAACTTTACAGGAATGATGTATGGAAGGTCCTTTATTAAGAATGCCGAAATGTTTCCGATCCACCAAAAAACATGGCTGCCAGAGCAGGACATAGTTTAACATTGGACCCTATGGGAAAACATGTTAAAGTTTATCTCCTCTGAAACTACTTGAGCAAATTTAACCAAATTTTACAGGAATGATGTATGGAAGGTCCTATACTGAGATTGTTGAAATTTTTCCGATCCGCTTTAAAACATTTCTGCCAGAGCAGAACATAGTTTAACATTGGACCCTATGGCAAAACAGGTTAAAGTTTATCACCTCTGAAACTACTTCAGCAAATTTAACCAAACTTTACAGGAATGATGTATGAACGGTCCTTTACTAAGATGGCCGAAATTTTTCTGATCCGCCAACAAACATGCTGCCAGAGCATGACATAGTTTAACATTGGACCCTATGGGAAAAGAGGTTAAAGTTCATGTCCTCTGAAACTACTTGAGCAAGTTTAACCAAACTTTACAGGAATGATTTATGGAAGGTCCTTTACTAAGATTGCCGAAATTTTTCCGATCCGCTGTAAAACATGGCTGCCAGAGCAGGACATAGTTTAACATTGTAGCCTATGGGAAAACATGTTAAAGTTCATCTCCTCTGAAACTACTTGAGCAAATTTAACCAAACTTTACAGGAATGATGTATGGAAGGTCCTATACTGAGATTGGTGAAATTTTTCCGATCCGCTGTAAAATATGGCTGCCAGAGCAGGACATAGTTTAACATTGTAGCCTATGGGAAAACATGTTAAAGTTCATCTCCTCTGAAACTACTTGAGCAAATTTAACCAAACTTTACAGGAATGATATATGAATGGTCCTTTACTAAGATGGCCGAAATTTTTCTGATCTGCCAAAAAACATGGCTGCCAGAGCAGGACATAGTTTAACATTTGACCCTATGGGAAAATATGTTAAAGTTCATCTCCTCTGAAATTACTTGAACAAATTTAACCAAACTTGACAGGAATGATGTATGGAAGGTCCTTTACTAAGATTGCCAAAATTTTTCCGATCCGCCAAAAAACATGGCTGCCAGAGCAGGACATAGTTTAACATTGTACGTACCTATGGGAAAACATGTTAAAGTTCATCTCCTCTGTAACTACTTGAGCAAATTTAACCAAACTTTACAGGAATGATGTATGAACGGTCCTTTACTAAGATGGCCGAAATTTTTCTGATCCGCCAAAAAACATGGCTGCCAGCGCAGGACATAGTTTAACATTGGACCCTATGGGAAAACATGTTAAAGTTCATCTCCTCTGAAACTACTTGATCAAATTTAACCAAACTTGACAGGAATGATGTATGTATGGTCTTTTAGAGGGATTGCTCATTTCGTTCGAATGCGACAAACATAATGGCTGACAGCAGGAACATAGTTTAACATACATGATATGCCTATGGAAAAAAACATATTTTTATCATCTCCTCTAAAACTGTAATAGCAAATTGAATAAAACTGTACTGGAATGATGTATGGAAGTTCCTTTACAAAGGTGGCTCATTATGTTCAAATCTGAGAAAAATATGGCCGCCAGAGGGGAAATACTTTAAACTTTGGACCCTATGAGAAAAATATATTTTGATCATCTGCTCTGAAACTTTTGAAGCAAATTCAACCAAATAATTAATGGAAGTTTGTAGAAGCATTTTGTCAGGTGAGCGATACAGGCTCAGCCCACTAAGCCTCTAGTTTTTTTAAACAAAATGCTTCACCATATTTCTGAATTTTAAATTTAACATCATTGACCATAAATTACAGGTTAAGTTTGATTTAAGCAGATTTTTCATAATTTAAATATCTGTATTATGGAAAAGTTTGATTGTTTAAGTTTCCAGATTATATGATTACTGAATGGCTTGTTCAAATTTTAACAGAAAGCTTTCTATCACAAAATGTGTTTCACGTTAGATTGTGGCAGATTTGGCACACCACCCTAAATTTTTTAATCTATAATATATATAGAGTGTAATAAATTACTTGCACAAATCTCTTTAAACACATGCGGATCTAATGTACTGGACAGATTTGATATTTACCATTAAAGAGTTATGGCCCTTTATTTTATATATATTTTTTTAATTGCTAGTTCTCAGGTATTGGTGTGATCATTCATAATGAATTGCTTGAAATGTTTTGATATATTAAATAATTTCATTGTTATAGGCCATTGAATTTTAAATCAACTTTAAATTTGGTCCTTTTGACATTTACTGTTCAGGAGATACAACCCTTTGTTTTTCTGAAAAAGGAAAATTTAAAAAAAAACTTTAAATTTAAAAAAAAATTTTTTTGTTGCCTCATCTTATATCTAACAATACCTTGGTTAACAAGATATATACGTGATAATCGGTTATCATTAAGTACCCTAAACAAAGGTTGGAGACTAATTATCCCCACACTTCGAAGAACTTCGGAGATATTGTTATCACCCCCGTCCGTCACACGTCCAACCGAGATGGCTGCTGTTACTAAAAAAAGAAAAAAAAAGGGGGGTGACTTTCAAAAATCTTAATTCTTATATGAAACTACAAGTCCAGTTGGAACCAAAGTTGGCAGTAAGAGTTCTTAGAAGGGTCTCTTTCAGAAATATGTCCAATGACCCAGACTGTTAACCAAGATGGCCGCCACAGCCGAACTTAGTTTAACATAGGGCCTTATGGGAAAATTCATTGAAAAATCTTCTTGTGTTAAACCACTTAACCACTTGGAACCAGACTTGGCAGCAATGGTGTTAAGATGGTCCTCTTACAGAGGTGTATCTGATGACCTGGACTGTCAACCAAGATGGCCGCCACAACCGAAGTTAGTTTAACATAGGGCCCTATAGGAAAATTCATTGAAAAATCTTCTTGTCTGAAACCACTTGACATATTGGAGCCAGACTTGGCAGCATTGGTCCTTAGGAGGTCCTCTTTCAGAAATGTGTCTGATTTCGTGGACTGTGAACCAAGATGGCCACCACAGCAGAACTTAGTTTAACATATGACCCTATAGGAAATTCACTCAAAAATATTGTCGTCTGAAACCACTAAGCCAATTAGAATTAAAGTTGGTACCAATGGTTCTAAGATGGTCCTCTTTCAGAATTTTGTGTGATGACCTGGACTGTCAACCAAGATGGCCGCCACAACCGAACTTAGTTTAACATAGGGCCCTATGGAAAAATTCATTGAAAAATCTTCTTGTATGAAACCACTGGACATATTGGAGCCAGACTTGGCAGCATTGGTCCTTAGGAGGTCCTCTTTCAGAAATATTGTCTGATCAGCCGTATTGTCAACCAAGATGCCTGCCACACTGAACTTTGTTAAATATTGGACCCTATAGGAAAATTCATTTAAAAATCTTCTTGTCTGAAACCGTTTAGCCAGTTGGAACAAGACTTAGCAGAAATGGTCCTTAGATGGTTCTCTTTTAGAAATGTATCCGTTGACCTGGACTAAAAGATGACTGCCACAGTTGAAATTAGTTCAACATAGAATCCTATAGAAAAACCAGCCAAATTGACTGCAACACTTAAATTTAAGGTCTGCTCAAGGTGAAAAGTTAAATCCAGGTGAGCGATACAGGCTCTTGAGAGCCTCTAGTTTGGTTTGGAATAAACATCTTATTTTGGATGGGCTTTTTTTCAAATTAAATTTAATTAAGCGAAATTGTAGATAGTACCCATGTATCTTGGGTTATAACTTTCCATTTATCAATAAAAAACCTTAAATATCCTGATTTAACTTTGCTCACCTTCAAAACTTTCTTTTGTTTTGATAGAAGTTCATTGGTATGCCCCTCTGGTGGCTTTTGTCTGACTTATTTTGCCTGTAATTGAACTGGCCTACTCTTCTGCCATAAGTCCGGTTGAAGGATCTCTTTGAACGGGCTGAAACCTCTATAGTTTTTTTTTACTATAGTTGCTCAGACTCTTGTTTAACTTTTGTTCTTCATTAATATCCTTCAAACGCTTGCTAACGTGATCACCAAAAAAATTTACACCAATGGCCTCGTTCCTGTTACAAACTTGGTGATATTTTCTGTTAATTTGAGGTTTCAAGGACATACGTCTCTTTATAGTTCAAAATGTGTATTACAAAGTCTAACAATGGCTTTGGTTATCAGCTCTCTTAGCTGTTTTACATCTGGATTCATTATCCTTAATCTTTCCGCCATCTTGATCAATGGAACCATGCCTCCTCCCAATAACCTCTAAATTGTTTGTGTTGTCAAATCTTGAGTTTTAGCTCTTCTCTCTAAAAATTGCCAAATCTCTGTGTTCACTGGAGGTGGTACAAGGCTCCTACAGTTATTAGGTATCTTTCCATCTTTTGTCATTAGCGAGACATCTGCTCTTTTCTTACAGGTGTCTGTCATCTTTCTGTCTGTTAACTTTTACATGTTCATCTTCTCGTCTGAAACCCCTGGACCCGTTGAACTGAAGCTTGGCCTGAAGCTTCTATGGAAGGTCCTTCACAAAGTTTGCATAAATCAGTCGGTCAAAAAAAATTGCCGCCATTAGCATTTACATGTTCTGATTGGTCGAAATTTAAATCTTCTATTCTTCTGAAACCGTAAAGCCAAATGAACTGATTTTTGGTATGGAGCATCTATGTAAGGTCCTTTACAAAGTTTGCATAAATCATCCCGGTCGGTGAAACAAAATGGCCACCATTAGCATTTTCATGTTCTGATTGGCCCATATCTAAAACTTCTTCTCTGAAACCGTAAAGGCAAATTAACTGATTTTTGGTATGGAGCATCTATGGAAGGTCCTTTACAAAATTTGCATAAATCTTCTTGGTCCATGAAACAAAATGGCCGCCATGAGCATTTACATGTTCTGATTGGTCAAAATTTAAAACTTCTTCTTCTCTGAAACCGTAAAACCAAATTAACTGACTTTTGGTATGGAGCATCTATGGAAGGTCCTTTACAAAGCTGCATAAATCATTTCAGTCCGTGAAACAAAATGGCCGCCATGAGCATTTACATGTTCTGATTGGTCGAAATTTAAAACTTCTTCTCTGAAACCATAAAGCCAAATGAAATGATTTTTGGTGTAGCATCTATGTAAGGTCCTTCACAAAATTTGCATAAATCATCCTAGTCCCTGAAACAAAATGACCGCCATGACCATTTAAATGTTCTGATTGGTCGAAATTTAAAACTTCTCTTCTGAAAGTGTAAAGCCAAATGAACTGATTTTTGGTATGGAGCATCTATGGAATGTTCTTTGCAAAGTTTGCATAAATCATCTCAGTTTGTGAAATAAAATGGCTGCCATTAGCATTTACATGTTCTGATTGGTCAAAATTTAAAACTTCTCCTCTGAAACTGTAAAGCCAAATGAACTGATTTTTGGTATGGGGCTACTATGGAAGGTCATTTACAAAATTTGCATAAATCATTGTGGTCAGTGAAACAAAATGCCCACCATGGGCATTTTCATGTTCTGATTGGTCGAAATTTAAAACTTATTCTCTGAAACCATAAAGCCAAATGAACTGATTTTTGATATGGAGCATCTATGTAAGGTCCTTTACAAAATTTGCATAAATCATCCTTGTCCATGAAACAAAATGGCCACCATGACTATATATATTAAATGTTCTGATTGGTTGAAATTTAAAACTTCTCTGAAACCGTAAAGCCAAATGAACTAAATGTTGGTATGGAGCTTCTATGAAAGGTCCTTAAAAACTTTGCATAAATTATCATAATCTGTAAAACAAAATAGCCACCAGAAGCCTTTATATCTTCACATTGGTCAAATTTTTAAATTCTTCTCTGAAACTGTTTGGCCAAAAGAACTAAGACTTGGTATGAAGCATCTATGGAAGGTCATTTACAATGTTTCCAGAAATCAATCTAAAGCTTGTGACTCCCAGGTGAGCGATACAGGCTCAGCCCTGTGAGCCTCTTGTTTAATAGAATTCTCAGTGCGTTTACCTTTTCTGACTTTTTTGTCACTGTTTTGCTTACCGGTGCATTCACCTTTTGAGTAATCGCCCTTTGGGCCAGCGCAATCTCCGTTTCCATTTCTTCGGGGACGTTGAAAATACGTCACTACCGCGTGGCGAAAAACCAGAAAATGAGGCATCAACTTCATCCTCAGACGCAAAAAGTGTCAGTATTTAATCATCGTCCATACTTTCATCACTATCCTCGTGTTTAGATTTACAACAAGCCATACTAATTATTATAATAATAATCCTTAGACCTTACGATCTTGATAGAGTCTGATCAAAATTCCCTCGAAGATTCTTCGAATGAAATTTAAAGTTTTTTTTTAACAGAGTCTGTTAAATAATCAATTCAATTTTGCTCTAGCAAATGAGTCGTGCAGCCTTTAAAGGTAAAGAGGCTGGTCACTTACTAGCCAGGTGTTTATATACTGAGAGTGGTCATTCAGAACTACTCGACTGTGAAAAAAGGCCTGAAATGAAGTAAAAGTTCACTTATTAACCTGAGACAAGCCCAGGATTATGAAATATAATGGCCACTGTTACCATGGTTTTAACTGCAAAAATGTGAAAATTTTTAAAATGCTTCAAACTTAATGAAACTTTACACCAATGTTAACTGGCATATGTAGATGTGGCATTTGACTTTTGAATTTCAAAAATGGATGCCGTTACCACATGTACCATGGAAACTGCAAAAATGTGACAATTTTTAAAATCCTTCAAACTTAATGAAACTTTACACCAATGTTAACTGGCTTGTGCAGATGTGTCATTTGACTTTGGAATTTCAAAAATGGACGCCGTTACCATGGAAACTGCAAAATGAAAAAAATAGAAATTTGGTCCAATATTTATCAAACTGTTCAGTAATGTGACCTGTCAGGTGTATAGCTGTGCCATTTCACTTTGGAATTTCCAAAATTGCTGTCGTTACCATGGAAACTGCAGAAATGTGATTTCAACAAAAATTGAATTTTTGGGTTTCTTTGATATGCTGAATCTAACAGTGTATTTAGATTTTTTCAAATTGGTCCACATTAAGGTCCAAAGGGTCCAAAATAAAACTTAGTTTGATTTAAAAAAGAAATTGAATATATGGGGTTCTTTGATATGGTGAATCTAACCTTGTATATAGATATTGGATTTTGGACCCCGTTATCAAATTGTTCCACATTGAGGTCCAAAGAGTCCAAAATTAAACCTTTGTTTGATTTCATCAAAAATTGAATTCTTGGGGTTCTTTGGTATGCTGAATCTAACTATGTATTAAGATTTTGGATATTGGACCATAATAGTTACCATGAAAATAGCAGAAATGCAAAAAATAGAAATTTGGTCCAATCTTTATAAAACTGTACAGTAATGTGAACTGTCATGTGTAGATGTGCTATCCGACTGGATTGTTCAAAATGGCTGCTGATACCATGGAAACAGTAGAACAATGGTTGGGGGGCCGTTTTGGCGACTTTTGTGTTAGCATCCTAACACAGGATTACTTGTTATTAAGTCACCAAAACAGAGTTTAGAGGACTTTATGTTTTTGTTCTGTTCCTTATTATTATTTTTTTTTTATTATTAATCTTAACCTAAAGCTCTCTGACCATTTCCTTCCAAGCCTTAAATGATGGAAACTTTATATTTGGTATGATGTTGGGGTAGTATCTCCAGGGGTGCATTCACTATTTTTTGTTTAAAATGGGGGTCAACTTGGCACTATTTGGAGTGGGCCGGAACATGGGTGGGGTCATTTTTTTATTATAGATTCGCTACTGTTAGAACCTTTAAGTTTTGTGTAATACAAAAGACCGATGTCCAGGTGTCCATTCCAAATTTTTTATTTCAGCCCGGGGTCATCTTGGCATTATTTTAGGAGGGGGGGGGGGGGGGAATTTTCATGTAATAGTGTTGAATTATTCCTATGTACTTTATATGTTATATGATGATAAATTATTACAGGTAGCACCATATGTAGCTGTAATTCGACTTCGGAAGTTTTAAAATGGCCGCCGTTACCATGGAAACTGCAGAAATGTGATATTTTTTTTAAATGCTATAAATTTAATGAGTATATGTAGATTTGGCATTTGACTTTGGAATTTCCAAAATGGCTGCCGTAACCATGGAAACAGCAGAACAATGGGGGCCATTTTGGCGATGTTTGTGTTAGCATCCTGACACAGGATTACTTATTATTTGAAATGAAAGGGTGTAATCGGAATTTTTTTTCTTTCTAGTCGCTTGGCGTCCGTCTGTCGTCCATCGTCCGTTAACTTTTCACATTTCTCTAAAACCACTGGGCCAAATGAAATTAAATTTGGCAGGAAGCATATATGGGAGGTTGTTTACAAAGTTTCCTCATTTCGTCCCGATAGGGCAACAAACATGGCCATCATGGGCAATTCTTGTTTCTCATTGGTTTATTAAAATTCTTTTTCTGGAACTGCTTGGCCAAATGGAAGGAAACCTGACTGAGGAAGCATCTATGGGAGGTTCTGTAAAAAGTCTCCTCATTTTGTCAACACCAGACTACAAATATGGCCACAATGGGCAGTTCTTGTTTCTGATAGGCTGATAAAAAGAAAATAATGTTCTTCTCTGAAACCGCTCGGCCAAAGAAACGATACTCGACATAAAGCATCAGTGGGAGGCTTTTTACAAAGTTTTCTCATTTTTTCCAGATCATATGACAAACAAGGCCCCCATGGGCATTTCTTGTTTCTGCAAGGTGAGCGATACAGGCTCAGACCTCTGAGACTCTAGTTTCATGTTTGATTTAATAAGTTGAAATGGTGGTTATGGTAATTTTTGTGAAAACAATTTTCTTTTGACACGAACTTTGTCAGGTTTCAGCATTTTCATCATGTTAAACAAAACCAGGATATTAAGTGCCACATAATAGAATTGTGTATTTTGTTAGATGTGGCATAATTTTGATTGACAAATCTAATGCTCGACTCCAGTCTTAATTGACAACTTAAGGCCTAAATTAAAATATTGTTTGTTTGCCATTTTCCTACCCAGAATTTTTTATGTGGGTAGGTAGGTAGGTAAATTATTTTATTTTTTTTCTGAAAAAATATTTTGGATGTTTATATAACAGTATGAATGTAGGGAGCCTCGTACATCTTTTATCGACCTCCGTGTCATGTTGTTCTATTTGTAAATTAATATTAAACTTGTATACCTTCGAAACATTTCAATGTACTACCGGAAATCAAAACCGCATGTAACCCGGAAATCAGCACTCGATTCTAAACCGCAACTGGCAAAATTCCGGAATAAAAAAAAATGTTTTCAAAAACGGCAATAAAATTATTTGGATCACGGCGATTTTTTTGGGTCGGTCGGCTGACAGCAAACAAACAATATTTTAATTTAGGCCTAAGGATTGTCAATTTTTCCGCCGAAGGTCGGTGGTTCTCTCCGGGTACTTCGGCATAAAACCTCAACTGAACAAACAAACAAACATAGTTAATCCTAATGCTAACCAACTTGCAGTACAGACTTCACACTGTAAGGGGCCTACATAAAAATGTAAAAAAGGAATTGAATGTATATGTAAAAGAAGGAAAAGCTATTGAACACTTGAATTTTTTAAGTCATATTTTTATGGATTGGTGTTTATGCAAATATTTACTGAACTGTAC
Source organism: Mytilisepta virgata (assembly GCA_028015205.1). NCBI lineage: Eukaryota > Metazoa > Mollusca > Bivalvia > Mytilida > Mytilidae > Mytilisepta > Mytilisepta virgata. The sequence continues at coordinate 1,996,200 of CM051513.1, forward strand.
AGGGAAAGTTTAAATCTTGACATGCCAATTATACAATTATATGATATATTCCTGGTCAAATTCCCACGGAGTCAACATTTATTTGTATGTTTGTGTTGCAACTTATTAAACGAAAATTTGAGAAGAAAATTTGATTAAAATGAAATAATTCACCCACCATGTGGGGTATTATTTTGTTTGTCTCTTTCTACTGAATCAGAAAATGTTGTTTTTTTTCACATTTTTTACGAAAAGTTATTTTTTATGTGACAGATATCTGCAGTAACAGTTTCATTTATCAACTAGTTGTTTGAAATTCAGACAGAAAAAAATTAAAATATAAATTATACCCCCATCATGTGCGGTCTTGTTTTACTCGTCTCATCACACTGAATCAGAAAATTTATATTAATTTTAATTTCATGACAAAAAGTATAAATTTTAGTCAGACAGATAAAATGGAAGTGATTATTGTTTGTTTGTAGTTTGACAATATTTTTGTAGATTTGATGACAGAGAAATTGTTGTGTTTAAATATTGTTATATATTTATTGTTTTAGGGACGGACACCACTACACTACGCTGCCGAGGAAGGCCACCTGGATATCGCTTCTTTATTGATCAGCAAAGGGGCTGACCTAGAAACTGCTGATAAGAGAGTATGTATCTTGACAGTGTGGGGTCTTGTTTGACTTCTCTTTTTCTACTGAATCACAAAATATCAAGTTTTATGGAGTTTGTTACAAAAAATTATTCAACTTCATTAATCAACTTGTCACAAATGTCAGGAGAAAATTTGATTAAAATGAAATATTTCACCCATCATGTGGGGTATCATTTTGTTTGTCTCTTTCTACTGAATCAGAAAATGTTGTTTGTTTTCACGTTTTTTTACGAAAAGTTATTTTTTTATATCACATCTGACTGGAAAATCTGTTTCATTTATCAAATGGATGTTTGAAATTCAGGAGATAAAAAAATTAAAATATAAATTATACCCCCATCATGTGGGGTCTTGTTTTACTTCTCTCATCACACTGAATCAGAAAATTTATGTTAATTTTAATTTCATGACAAAAAGTATAAATTTTAATCAGACAGATAAAATGGAAGTGATTATTGTTTGTTTGTAGTTTGACAATATTTTTGTAGATTTGATGACAGAGAAATTGTTGTGTTTAAATATTGTTATATATTTATTGTTTTAGGGACAGACACCACTACACTACGCTGCCAGGGGAGGCCACCTGGAGATCGCTTCACTATTAATCAGAACTGGGGCTGACCTAGATACTGCTGATAAGAGAGTATGTATCTGGACAGTGTGGGGTCTTGTTTGACTTCTCTCTTTCTACTGAATCACAAAATAGCAAGTTTTATGGAGTTTGTTACAAAAAATTATTCAACTTCATTAATCAACTTGTCACAAATGTCAGGAGAAAATTTGATTAAAATGAAATATTTCACCCATCATGTGGGGTATCATTTTGTTTGTCTCTTTCTACTGAATCAGAAAATGGTGTTTGTTTTCACGTTTTTTACAAAAAGTTATTTTTTTATATCACATCTGACTGGAAAAACTGTTTCATTTATCAACTGGTTGTTTGAAATTGAGAGGTAAAAAACTTAAAATATAAATTATACCCCCATCATGTGCGGTCTTGTTTTACTCGTCTCATCACACTGAATCAGAAAATTTATATTAATTTTAATTTCATGACAAAAAGTAAAAATTTTAATCAGACAGATAAAATGGAAGTGATTATTGTTTGTTTGTAGTTTGACAACATTACTGTAGATTTGATGTCAGAGAAATTGTCTCATCACACTGAATCATAATATTCATATAAATTTTAATTTAGTGACAAAAAGTATAAAACTTAATCATACAAAATTAAAGACAAAATCAAATTTTGTAACAAGGGAGATAAATCCATTTTACATTTCTATATGGTCATCTGTTTTGATATTATACAGTAATTTAATTGAGGTTAAAGTTTGAATTGAATTTTGAAAAAAAACAAAGAAAAGAAAACTGATCAATTTGCTTAAGTGATGATTAAAATAAAAGTTTTTCAAAAAAGAGATATTGTTTTATACAAAAATAAATTAAACATCTGAGTTGTTGTATCACTTCTAATTTACATTTGAAGATTTCCAAGTTTTAGCTCACCTGGCCTATATAAAATTTTAATCAGTGAAGTGAAACGGTTATATTTCAGATAAAGTACAAAATGTACAATATAAATTTTTCACCAGTTATTTGGCATTTGGTTTTTGAATTTCTTTCCTTGAAATAAAACTTTATATTCATTACATTTTAGTCTAAGGGCTTAGTATGAGTCCTATGTTTCCTTGCCCATAGGGGCATTAGAGCTTTCTGGTCACTTGGTGTCTGTCATCTGATAACACCTTTTCATATTTCTACATTACATTGAAACTAAGTATTGTGGATCAATTGTAGTAAAGTCAAGAAATACCAAAGGGATATTCGAAGGAGAGAAAAATCGTAACAACTGACAAACTCCAGAGAACAAAGAAGACAAGACCAAAGCAATACATGCACTACAATTAAAAACTAAAAACATATGAACAACATGGACCCAACCAAAAAACCGGGCGTAGACTCAGGTGCTCCGGAAGAGTAAGCAGTCTCTGCTTCCTGCAGGACACCTGCATGCTGTTCATGTCAAATCCGATATGAGGAAGGGAAAATATCAATGGAACAGGTCCATTTCATTTGGGAAACGGTTTTTTCATACCTGTCAACCAAGCCATGATGACGCCCATAAAAGGCCATATGAGCTATTGCCATCACTTGGCGTAAGTCGCCTGTCGTCCTTCATACACTTTTCCTGTAAAGATCTACTCTGAAACCACTGGGCCAAATGGGATAAAACTTTGGTGGAATGGTCCTTGGTTGGCCCCCCCCCCCCCCCCTGCAATGTTATGTCCGGCATTCCCTACTTCCAACTGACATGGCTACTGTTACAAAAAATATAAACAAGAAATCTGCAATTACAAAGTTCGCCTGGTTCATCCACTAAATTTCGTGTGTGGCTGTGTAGCTGTGTATCAGAGAACTTACCTCGGACGTAAAACTTAACCTACGTCAATGAACTGCAATAAGTAGGTCAGAGTGACCTAGTTTTGGTGGGAGGCTGTGTTATTTCCTGAGATGCAGCCTGACACCAAGTAATATGATTGTAGGTCGCTTGGTATCAGAGGACTGAACTCGGACTTAACTTAACCTATGTAAATGAAGTGTGATAAGTAGGTCAGTGTGACCTAACTTTGGTGGGAGGCTGTGTTACTCCCCCGATGCATCCTCACAACAAGTAATATGATTGTAGGTCACTTGGTATCAGCGATTAGAACTCGGAGTTAAATTTTTTTTTTATTCAACAACAATATTGCACACGCTGTTAACAATTATTCCACTGAAACAGCTATCTCAGTGAAGGTACCCGTTTCATTGGTACCAGAAGTCCAGGGAATCTTCGGGTTGATAAACTGCATATTGTTAGTCGTTTACAAAAATATTAATTTAATATGACATTAATATATCATATTATAATATATATAATATTATTATATCAATAAATAAATAATATCATTATTTTAATGTATTTATATCATCTGGCTTTAAAAAGCAAGAGATTGTCAGAGATGCTCATCCGAGATTGGGATCGTTGTTTATAAACTATTATCAGTTTCCGTGTTTCTGGTTAATGGTTGTTTTAATCAATGTTGGAATTGATTGTAAACATATTAGCTATATCTAGATTATTTTCCAGGTAGGTCAGTTATGATTTGAAAGATTGATAGTCATACTGTAACCCAAAAGAATTGTGATGTGTTTTTGTACAGTACATACATCATGCCAGATTATATAAATATTGCGATGTACATGTACATGCAAGATAGATAAATATACAGAATTAAATAATACATTGATTAATACACAAAGTTGGCATTACTAACAAATCATATAATTCAAATACACCTAAATATCTTTTCTAATATACCTTTTCCTTCAGTGTTAAAAGATTTGTTTTGTAGAATTAGCCCATTTCTAAACTCTCTTTTAAATACAGAAAATAAATTGATATCCCTTGTTTGAAATTCAGACAGATAATGTATTTTGTGTATTGAAAACATAATTACTGTGAGTAAATAATTAATACCATAATATTGTTTATCATTTATTTTGTAACCCCATATCATATTCTTCAAAGTTAACATGTGTTTTTAAAGTTTAAATTTTTCTAACAGATTAGATATTTCGTCCCAAAACTTATCAAGAAAGTGGCATGTAATAAAAAAATGTTCATAATTACAAACATGTTAGATTTTCTCATAGACAACATATTCGTTGAATTTGGCGGTCTAATTTTTCAACAAACAATCGGCATTCCAATGGGAACCAACTGTGCTCCTCTCCTCGCCGATCTGTTTCTGTACTCATATGAAGCGGACTTCATTCAAGGGTTACTACATGAAAATAAAAAGAAACTAGCCCAATCCTTTAATTTCACTTTTCGTTATATAGATGATGTGTTGTCGTTAAATAACGACAAATTCCAAGACTTTCTACATCTTATCTACCCCAGTGAGCTTGAAATTAAGGATACTACAGATACACCAAAGTCCGCTTCATATTTGGATTTATTTCTTGAAATAGACTATGAGGGACGTTTGAAGACAAAACTTTATGACAAACGTGATGACTTCAACTTTCCTATTGTTAATTTTCCCTTCTTGAGTAGCAATATACCAGCATCGCCTGCATATGGCGTCTACGTTTCTCAGCTTATCCGATTTTCAAGGGCATGCGTGAGTTACCCTGACTTTCGACAAAGAGGATTACTGCTGTCACAAAAGCTTCTTAACCAGGGTTTTATCAGGGATAAGTTGATGTCATCACTTAAGAAATTTTACGGTCGTCATCATGAATTGATTGACCATTACAGTGTTCCAATATCTAAGATGATGTTGGACCTGTTCCCACTGTCGTAACCTTTCATGTGACCCCTACGATTTGTGACTTCCACCGGATTGACCTTGTTGAACTTCACGACGGGTGCCGTATACGGAGCAGGAACTGCTTACCCTTCCGGAGCACCTGGGTTCACTCCTGGTTTTTATAGGAGTTCGTGTTGTTCATTGTTTTTAGTTTTCTGTGTTTATTTGTTGTGCTTGTGGTTGTTCATTTGTCTTCCCGGGTTTGTCTGTCCAATGGATTACGTTTTTTTGATTGCTCCTTAGGTATATTTGTCCTTTTCATAATCTTTTGTAATGTTACAGTGACTACAGTCTGCGTCTGGACAAATTTTCCATTGTTTCAATAAAATTTTGTTTGGAATAATAAAATGTAGGAGATTCCATCTGAATATTTTTAATTTATTTTCTTTCAAATAATGAATAAATGTTCGTATATTTTGAGCTTTATTCTCTGTTTTCAAAATTTAGTAGTCTCTTCCACTTGTAAAAGCCAATTGGTATTTCTTTATCTTGTTCTATTAATATTTTGTAAATTTTATTTGTTTCTGATTTATTTATATTTAGTTACAGTTATCTTTGTCATAAATATACAATGCATTATCTGTTAGCACATTAGTTGTTCCTGAACAGTTTTCAGCTAATATATCAAACCACTCTTTTGGTATAGCTTTTTTAGCTCACCTGACCCAGTGAGCTTTTCTCATCACTTGGCATCCGTCGTCCGTCGTCGGTCGTAAACTTTTACAAAAATCTTCTCCTCTGACAATACTGGGCCAAATTGAACCAAACTTGGCCACAAGCATCATTAGGGTATTTAGTTTAAAAATTATGTCCAATGACCCCGTCTGCCAAACAACATGGCCGATATAGCTAAAAATAGAACATAGGGGTAAACTGCAGTTTTTGTCTTATATCTCAAAAACTAAAGCCATTAGAGCAAAACTGACGGGGTAAAAATGTTCATCAGGTCAAGATCTACCCGTCATGAAATTTTCAGACGAATCGGTCAACCCTTTGTTGGGTTATTGCCCCTGAATTGTTAATTTTGAGGAAATTTTGCAGTTTTAGGTTATTATCTTGAATATTATTATAGATAAAGACAAACTGTAAACAGCAAAAATGTTCAACAAAGTAAGATCTACAAATAAGTCAACATGACCAAAATCGTTGATTGACCCCTTATAGGAGTTTGTGCCCTTTAAATACGGCATCCAGCGTAAACTATCCTTTAAAGATCTTTTCCTCTCAAACTATTGGGCCAAATGAGACCAAACTTTGGTGATATGGTCATTGTGGTGGCTCCCTTCCAAAATTATTTCTGGCATCCCGGACTTCCAACCGAGATGGCTGCTGTTACTAAAAATAGAAAAAAAGGGGTGTGACTTTAAAAAATCTTCTTATATGAAACTACAAGTCCAGTTGCAACCTAAGTTGGCAGTAATAGTTCTGAGGAGGTTCTCTTTCAGAAATATTTCCAATGACCCGGACTGTTAACCAAGATGGCTGCCACAGCCGAACTTAAATTAACATTGGGCCCTATGGGAAAATTCATTGAAAAATCTTCTTGTCTTAAACAACTTGACCAATTGGAACCAGACTTGGCAGCAATGGTCCTTAGATGGTCCTCTTACAGAGGTGTGTCCGATGACCCGGACTGTCAACCAAGATGGCCGCCACAACCGAACTTAGTTTAACATAGAGCCCTATAGGAAAATTCATTGAAAAATCTTTTTGTCTGAAACCACTTGACATATTGGAGACAGACTTGGCGGCATTGGTCCTTAGGAGGTCTTTTTTCAGAAATTTGTCTGATTTCGTGGACTATGAACCAAGATGGCCGCCACAGCAGAACTTAGTTTAACATAGGACCCTATGGGAAAATCACTCAAAAATCTTCTCGTTTGAAACAACTAAGCCAATTAGAATTAGACTTGGTAGCAATGGTCCTTAGATGGTCATCTTTCAGAATTTTGTGCGATGACCCAGACTGTCAACCAAGATGATCGCCACACCCGAACTTAGTTTAACATAGGGCCCTATGGAAAAATTCATTGAGAAATCTTTTTGTCTGAAACCACTTGACATATTAGAGCCAGACTTGGCAGCATTGGTCCTCAGGAGGTCCTCTTTCAGAATGTGTCCGATTTCGTTGACTGTGAACCAAGATGGCCGCCACAGCAGATCTTAGTTTAACATAGGACCCTATGGGAAATTCACTCAAAAATCTCATCTGAAACCACTAAGCCAATTAGAATTAGACTTGGTAGCAATGGTCCTTAGATCCTCCTCTTTCAGAATTTTGTGCGATGACCTGAACTGTCAACCAAGATGGCCGCCACAACCGAACTTAGTTTAACATATGGCCGTATGGAAAATTCATTGAAAAATCTTCTTGTCTGAAACCACTTGACATATTGGAGCAGGACTTGGTGGCATTGGTCCTAAGGAGGTCACTTTTTCAGAAATGTGTCTGATTTCATGGACTGTGAACCAAGATGGCCGCCACAGCAGAACTTAGTTTAACATAGGACCTTATGGGAAATTCATTGAAAAATCTTCTTGTCTAAAACCACTTGACATATTGGAGCAGGACTTGGTGGCATTGGTCCTAAGGAGGTCACTTTTTCAGAAATGTGTCTGATTTCATGGACTGTCAGCCAAGATGGCCGCCACACCGACCTTTGTTAAATATTGGACCCTATAGGAAAATTCATTTAAAAATCCTCTAATCTGAAACTGCTTAGCCAGTTGGAACAAGACTTAGCAGAAATGATCCTTAGATGGTTCTCTTTTAGAAACTGGACTGTCAACCAGGATGACTGCCACAGCTGAAATTAGTTTAACATAGAATCCTATAGAAAAATCAGCCAAATTGACTGCAACACTTAAATTTTTAGGTCTGCTCAAGGTGAAAAGTTAAATCCAGGTGAGCGATACAGGCTCTTGAGAGCCTCTAGTTTAATTTTAAGAATTCAGCAATCCAATTTGTCTTTTTATTTAGCTTTTGTCTAATAAACCTTCCTGTAATATTTCCATTTTTATCAATAATATCGTTTATGTAAATTATATTGCTATCTATCCAGTTATCTAATAATATTGGTTTTTTTCTGAAATTGTATCAGCTGATTTCCCCAAATAACTTGTTGGTGGATTAATCTGTAGTTATTTGGGTGTTTATTTTTTTTTATTATTATTCTTAATCCAAACCTTGATTATATCAAGATAAAACTCTGGTAATTCTTTTATTTCTGATATAGAATTTACACTATCCAGACTCATTTGCAATATAAGTAGATTGTTTCCTAATTTTTTAAATTAAATTTTGGTATAACAGTCCAGTTTAAAAATTTCTCTGCAGATAATCTTTTAATCCAACCTATTTTTTATAGATTCTATATATTTTCCTAAATTAACCAATTTCAATCCCCCATTTAATTTGTCATAACTTAAAACAGAGCGTTTTACCTTTTCTGTTTTGTTATTCCATAAAAATTCATATATCATTTGTTTAAACCGGTCTAAATATTCTTTATCTACGGTTGAGACGGACGCTAAATATGTAATGTTAGGAATAATTAAGGACTTAATAACTGTGATCCTCCCTATGATGGTTAAGCTTCTTTTTTTCCAATTAAGAATAATTTTTGCTGACTTTTCTAAAAGTTTTTCAGCATTTAATTTTTGACACTCTTTTTTATCTTGACCAAAATATATACCTAGGCTCTTTACAGGTTTATTTGTCCAGTTAATATTTTCATATTTATCTTTTCAGTGTTTTTGTTTCCCAAGCCAAACACCCCCAGTTTTAGATCTGTTTAATTTTAACCCTGACAGTGTTCCAAATGTTTCAATCATATTAAGAGCTTTTGAAATATCTTGTTTTGATTTAAGGAAAAGAGTGGTATCATCTGCTAGTTGACTAATTTTTAATCTGTGGGTTTTGCCATCATGTCTTTCAGATCATGGTCTTGTCTGATCCTACACGCTAAAATTTCAATGGCAATTATGAAAATTATCGCACTGCATGGACACCCTTGCCTAATCCCACGAAAAATGTTTATAGGTTTTGAAATTCACCCATTGTTTATAACTGAGCTTTTAATATCAGTGTATAGAACTTTTGTCCATTTCAACATTGAATTTTTGAACCCAAATTTCTGTAAAGCTAAAAACATAAAGTCCCACTCCAAAGAATCAAAAACTTTTGAAAAATCTAAGAATAGTAAAGCTCCCCCTATGTTAAATTTTTCTGCAAAATCAATATCTTGAATCCGTCTAATGTTATATCCTATATTTCTATTTATAACATACCCGTTTTGATCCCCATGAATAATTTGTGGTAGTATTTTACTAATTCTTTATGCTAGTGACTGAGCTAGTATCTTTGTATCTACATTTAATAATGTAATTGGCCTTTTATTATCTAGGGAGAGAGGGTCATTTTTTGTCGAGCCTGCGACTTTCGTCGCAGAAAGCTCGACATAGGGATGGTGATCCAGCGGCGGCGGCGGCGTTAACTCACTTCTTAAAAGCTTTATATTTTAGAAGGTGGAAGACCTGGATGCTTTATACTTTGTATATAGATGCCTTATATTACGAAGTTTCCGTCTGTCATATGTACATTATCCTTGACCTCATTTTCATGGTTCAGTGACTACTTAAAAAAGAAGTTAAGATTTTTTGTAATGTTAATTTCTCTCTTATTATGAGTAATAGGATAACTATATATGGTATGTGCGTACCTTACAAGGTCCTCATCCCCATCAGACAGTTTTCAATTGACATTGACCCAATTTCAAGGATCAGTGAACAAGGTTAAGTTTTGGTGGTCAAGTCCATATCTCAGATACTATAAGCAATAGGTCTAGTATATTTGGTGTATGGAAGGATTGTAATGTGTACATCAACTGGCAGGTGTCATCTGACCTTGACCTCATTTTCATGGTTCAGTGGTTATAGTTAAGTTTTTGTGTTTTGGCCTGTTTTTCGAATACTGTATGTAATAGGTCTACTATATTTGGTGTATGGAAGGATTGTAAGGTGTACATGTCCAACTGACAGGTGTCATCTGACCTTGATCTAATTTTCATGGTTCAGTGGTTATAGTTAAGTTTTTGTGTTTTGGCCTGTTTTTCGAATACTGTATGCAATATGTCTGACAGCATTTACTTTCATTAGAAATGCACGACAGGCGAGACATTTTTGTGTGTCAACTCTTTGTTTTATGTATAAGGGAAATAGCCCCTATTTTTGTGAATTAGTTAACTCCCCTTTTTCAAATGAGAACAGCAAACTCTTTCAGATCTTCCCAGAACATCTTATAAAACTCTACACTTAACCCATCAATGCCCGGGGCTTTATTAAGTTTCATTTTAAATACCGGTAGAGCTTCTGTGCATTCCTCGATACTTAATAAACCTTCCATGCTATCACTTTCTTTGCGAGTTCATATGTGATCAGCTTCTGTATTCATAATGTAGTCTTTAATATAAGATTTGTTAGGGTTTGAACTTTTGTATATATCTTGATAAAATTCTCTTTCAAGTTGTAATATTTTTATAGGATCACTATGTATCTCCCCGTTTTTGTCTTTAACGTGAATTATGTGAAACTACATGGCCAATTGGAACCAGACATAGCAGCAATGTTTCTTAGATGGTCCTCTTTGAGAAGTATGTCTGATGACCCGGAGTTGTCCACCACAGCTGAACTAAGTTTAACATAGGGCCCTATGAGAAAATTCATTGAATTTTTTTTTATATCTGGAATCACTTTACGACCAGACAATGGTCGTTGGATGGTCCTCTTTAAGAATTATGTCCGATGACCCGGAGTGTCAACCAAGTTGTCCGCCACAGCTGAACTTAGTTTAACATAGAGCCCTATGGGAAAATTAATTGAAAAATCTTCGTGTCTGAAACCACTGGAGCAATTGGAACAAGACTTGGAAGCAATGGCCCTTATATGGGCCTGTTTCAGGAATGTGTCCGAATACCCAGACTCAACCAAGATGGCTGCCACAGCTGAACTTAGTTTAACATAGGAGCCTGTGGTAAATTTACTTAAAGATCTTTTTGTCTGAAAACACTTGGCCAATTGGAACAATCGATGGCAGCAATGGTCCTTAGATGGTCATTCAGAATTATGTTGGATGACTTGGTTTAATATAGGTCCCTGTGGGAAAATTCATTCAAAAATCTTCTGAAACCCCGGAGTCAATTAGAACTAGACTTGGTTGTAATGGTCCTCAGTTGGTCTTCTTTCACAATTGTGTCTGATAACACAGATTGTCATCCAAGATGGCCACCACAGACAAACTTAGTCTAACAAAGGGCCCAATGGGAAAATTCATTTAAACATCTTTTTATCTGAACAATCTTGACCAATTTGAACCTGACTTGGCATCAATGATCCTTGGGTGGTCCTTTTTAGCTCACCTGACCCAAAGGGTCAAGTGAGCTTTTCTCATCACTTGGCGTCCGTCGTCCATCGTCCGGCGTCGTCCTGCGTCGTCGTTAACATTTTACATTTTGAACTTCTTCTAGAGAACCACTGAATGGAATGAAACCAAACATGGCATGAATGTTCCTTATGAGGTGCTGACCAAGTGTTGTTACTTTGTAGTCGATCCATCATCCAAGATGGCCGCCAGTGGGGAACTTAGTTTAACATAGAACCCTATGGGAAATGCATACAAATGACTTCTTTTAGTGACCCACTTAATGGAATGAAACCAAACATGGCATGAATATTCCTTATGAAGTGCTGACCAAGTGTTGTTACTTTGTAGCTGATCCATCATCCAAGATGGCCGCCAGCGGGGAACTTAGTTTAACATAGGACCCTATGGGAAATGCATACAAATGACTTCTTTTAGAGAACCACTGAATGGAATGAAACTAAATCTGGCATGAATGTTCCTTATGAGGTGCTGACCAAGTGTTGTTACTTTGTAGCAGATCCATCATCCAAGATGGCCGCCAGAGGGGGAATTGGTTTAACATAGGACCCTATGGGAAATGCATACAAATGATTTCTTTTAGAGAACCGTTGAATGGAAAGAAACCAAACATGGCATGAATGTTCCTTATGAGGTGCTGACCAAGTGTTGTTACTTTGTAGCCGATCCATAATCCAAGTTGGCCGCCAGCGGGGGACTTAGTTTAACATAGAACCCTATGGGAAATGCATACAAATGACTTCTTTTAGTGACTCAATTAATGGAATGAAACCAAACATGGCATGAATATTCCTTATGAAGTGCTGACCAAGTGTTGTTACTTTGTAACTGATCCATCATCCAAGATGGCCGCCAGCGGGGAACTTAGTTTAACATAGGACCCTATGGGAAATGCATACAAATGACTTCTTTTAGAGAACCACTGAATGGAATGAAACTAAATCTGGCATGAATGTTCCTTATGAAGTGCTGACCAAGTGTTGTTACTTTGTAGCCGATCCATCATCCAAGATGGCCGCCAGAGGGGGACTTAGTTTGACATAGGACCCTATGGGAAATGCATACAAATGACTTCTTTTAGAGATCGAACCGTTGAATGGAATGAAACCAAACATGGCATGAATGTTCCTTATGAGGTGCTGACCAAGTGTTGTTACTTTGTAGCCGATCCATAATCCAAGATGGCCGCCAGTGGGGGACTTAGTTTAACATAGAACCCAATGGGAAATGCATACAAATGACTTCTTTTAGTGACCCACTTAATGGAATGAAACCAAATATGGCATGAATATTCCTTATGAAGTGCTGACCAAGAGTTGTTACTTTGTAGCTGATCCATCATCCAAGATGGCCGCCAGCGGGGAACTTAGTTTAACATAGGACCCTATGGGAAATGCATACAAATGAATTCTTTTAGAGAACCACTGAATGGAATGAAACTAAATCTGGCATGAATGTTCCTTATGAGGTGCTGACCAAGCGTTGTTACTTTGTAGCCGATCCATCATCCAAGATGGCCGCCAGCGGGGAACTTAGTTTAACATAGGACCCTATGGGAAATGCATACAAATGACTTCTTTTAGAGAACCACTGAATGGAATGTAACAAAACATAGCATGAATGTTCCTTATGAGGTGCTGACCAAGTGTTGTGACTTTGTTGCTGATCCATCATCCAAGATGTTTAGAAGTCTATCAGAAAATTGTAAAAAAAATTCTGAATGGTCACAACTTGACCACATATTCAAAAATAATAATGATAAGATGTCTTCAGTAGCTTTTGTAAGACTACACTAAGATGACCTGTTTTTAATTTTAAATACTGTGTCAAATTAAACCAATCTTGGTCTCAATCATTATATAATTTTACATAATTTCCAAAATCACATTAGATACAGGTGAGCGACACAGGCTCTTGAGAGCCTCTAGTTTAGAAATATGTCCGATGACCTTGACAGTCTGTCAAGACGGCCACCACAGCCCAACTTAATTTAACATAGGACTCTATGGGAAAACCAGGCACATTGACGTCTACACTTAAATTTTAGTCCCGCTCAAGGTGGAAAAGTTAAATCCAGGTGAGAGATATAGCTATAGCCTCTTGAGAACCTCTTGTTTTTTGTGTGTTTTCATTTTAAAAACTTTCTATTATTTCCACTGAAAATTCTTTGGGGAAACATGTACTCTTTGCATTGTTTGTCTGTCAGTGTCTCTCTAAGTCCAAAATAAGTGATTCCTGTATGATACTTTAAGAAGTATAATGGAAACCAAAGTTTGGTGATGTATATCACTTGTGGATGGGAAGAATCCTATTGACTTTTGGGGTGTAAGGGCAAGGTCAAGGTCACTAAAAGTAGTATTTTCTGTTCACCTGTAAAATGTGGTTTCCTTTGTTATTATTACTCTGAAAGTTCTATTCGTTGATTTGAAGCATAAACTTAATCAAACTCTTTTTAAGTTATCATAATTATCAGGAAACTAATTGTTGCAGAAGGAACAAAAACTTGGTGACCTTGATCTTTGACCTAATGACCCCAAAAACCAGTAGGGTTATTTAACTCTCCTAGGGGCACACCTCATGCTACTTCACTTTTTATACAAAAAATACTTCTGAAGATAGCATGAGGAAGCTTCTGGATGGTAAATTCAGAAATATTTGTCTACGGAAAGCAACACTGAGTGAAGTATGTCCCTAGAGGATTGGATCAATTTCTGGTAAGGTCACTGCATGTTACAAAAAATAAAGTTTTTTGTTCATCAGAAATAATATGTTTCCACATGAAATTTAAGCATTATCAGGGCTCTAAGTGGCACCTAGTTCAGTCCCCATAGTAACTTAAAAATACGTTTGGCGCCTTTAAATTCCTAATTTAATTTTGTTTTTTAGATGTATTTGAGGGTGTTTCATCATGATCAACAACTGACCTTTACTTTTGATTTTGGACCATATGCTTGTATCCAGGGTTAGGGTAATGGTAATGGGTAATCGTAATCGATTGTAATCAATTACAAAATATTGAGTAATCGAAAGTAATCTGTAATCGATCTAAATTTCAATTACATGTAATCGTAATTTAATCGATTACCGTTGCTGAAACCCGTGTAATTATCGATTACTTTTCAATTACATTTCAATTACATTTTTATCTGAAACATAGAGATGTGTATTTCTATGCAGGTTATCACTTTAATCTATGAAAACAGCAATGTAAAAAAGGAATGGACATTTGCACTTTAATTGTATTATTAAATATCATTTGTATATCATGTGATTTAATGCATTATGAATATTATTTTGCTTCAGTTCATTGCAGACAAATCTGAAAAGGCATTGATTGCAAAATGTGTTAACTAAAAACTTAGATCCATTAAATCCCCAATTGTATATCTGAATATTTCTCAAGACTATTTTCCAACAAAAATGTTACCTGCCTCTTAATTTAGGCAAATTAGGCCTGAGAGTATATGTACATGTTGACAGTCTGTTTAAACAAGAATAAAACTGTTAATTACAATATAACCCTAGGCATTAATCCACACCTGTCATATTTTTTGATAATTAAATCTTTATAAACACGTGTATTGTTAACCAATTACAATGATTGACCTAATGATTAATATTTGGCCATATTTGACCTTTAAATATCAAATAATTCTCTTTGTAAATAAGATTTTAATTTCCTTTTTTCAGAGGAAACATCGCAATGAACAATTCACATATGATCAAGAAACAGAAAAAAATAAACAACAAAATCTTGCCCAGTTCATGTCAAGGAAAATGATAAAATATGGAAAGAATGAACAAAAACAAAAGGATATTAACAATGCATTAATTCACATGATAGCAGGAACGTTGTCACCACTTTCAATAGTAGAAAATCTGTACTTCAAAAAAACCTAACATTCTGGACCCTAGATATGAAATCCCATCAAGGAAACAGATATCTAATAAACACTTAAACAGATTTTATGAGGAGGTTGAAATGAAATTAAGAGACAAGATTCAATATTTGAAAGTGTACAAATGTTTCCCTCTATATAAATATGTTTTGCCGTGAATCATTCTAATTTTTATGCCTTCTAAGAAATGTAATTAAAAGTAATTGTCGATTACTTCTCCTAAAGTAATCGATTGTAATGGATTACATCTGAAATACATGTGTAATCGATTATTAATCAATTACACAAAAATATGCCATGTAATCGATTAATAATGGATTACATTTTAAAGTAATTGTGCCCGTCCCTGCTTGTATCTACAATAACTTTTTGTAATTTGAGTTCGACTTTTTGGTTTTGGTATGTGTAAACTAAATTTGAGGGGGGTCTTTATAAAGATTACCAATTTGGTGTTTATCGAATGGCATACATTATTTGCCCTGAAGCTTAGGGGAAATCAGTTTTTCGAGAATATTAGCCAAACTTACCAGTAATAGTGTTTTGAAAGTTCTGATTGGATAAGACTTGATTGTACAAACAAATACAATGTATTAATATTCAGTATGTAATCTAGGTGAGCAATTCAGGCTCACTTGAACCTCTAGTATCTCTTCCAAAATTGTCTTCTGGTATCATGCTTGCCTGACTTGTGGAAGGTTGCAGATTTGATTGGCTGAGATTCAGAATAATGTATATGTAACCGGTGATATTTTGGCAATAATTAAACCAGTCATCTAGGGTTCTATGATTTATTGGAGTTAGTTATAACAAGCAGTAAAAATACCCTGAAAATACAATTACAACAATATTCAGTCTAAAGAGAGTTAACTCAGACTAGTTTTCAGGACAAATTATGAATCCAATTTAAAATATCATACAAAATCATATAAATATCACTCAAACTCGTGATGCTTCGTTTAAATATGGTTCTCAAAATATGCAACTTATGCAAATGCAGATGAAGAACAGCTAATAATCTTACAAGAATTCGTATATTATAGTATATTAAATATAATACAAACATAGCAAAAATTGCAGCATATTACACTTGCAATAAGCGACATTAGTAAAAGCAAATATTATTCAAATATTGCTCATATTTATTCAAAAATTGCACTCCTAAAACTGAATCTATTTACATGTTAAAATATTCAATATATATGGATCATATTAACCCAGTTCTCACTGTTCTGTTACTTAAATGGTTATTTTGTTATTTTATTATAAATATCTGTATTTTATCTTTATTTATGCATCTTAAATTATTTTAACTGTTTTAAGTCTTTAGTTTATGATTTAATTTAATATTACAACTATCATTCAGGGATCGTTCTGATTTCCCCCATTCGCCGATTCATACCAAATTCACACTAAATATTATTTAAATTGGATTATTAGTACATTGTTAATAGGAAACTAAACTTATCTGTGAAATTGGACAGTTCAAGGATAGGAATAAAGATTGTTGTGAAGATTTAGCAAAATCAACTGGACAAAAACAAAATGTCCATCATGTCAAATTTTCCAGTTCTAACTTAGAAGAAAAGAAACAAAGAGAAATTTGCCTCCAAAAATAAACAACCAACAAGGACTTAAGTTACAGGAAATTAACAAAAAATGAAATTATTGACACGGATACCGGTAACGGAGATGAACAAAATCCGGAAATTGTAAATTTTAGAAAATAAAAAAAATCGGGGCGGCACGATTTTTGAGGGGCGGGCGGGGATGAAAATCTATCAATTAATTTTAATTGGCCTAATCTGTTTCTCCAGAAAAAGGGGGCAAAAAAAAAAAAAAAACAAAACAAAACAAAAAACAAAAAAACTATAATTTTGGTGGGAAAAAAATATATAAAAAGTTGGTAGGGGGTATTTAAGGGAAAAAAAGGGTTATTTTGGTTGGCATCTGGTTGATCGGACTCTTGAATACTCAACTATTATTAGTATTTTCGATAATATCTGTGAGAGCTGTTAGTTCCATTTAATTAAAAAAAAACAGGTCTAAATATTTCTTAACTGAAAATTAAAAAGTTTTTATCGTTTTTAGCTCACCTGGCCAAAGGCCATGTGAGCTTTTGCCATCACTTGGCATCCGTCGTCCGTCCGTCATCCTTAAACTTTCACATATTGATCATCTCCTCTAAAACCAATGGAGCAAATTTAACCAAACTTTACAGGAATGATGTATGGAAGGTCCTTTACTAAGATTGCCGAAATTTTTCCGATCCGCCTAAAAACGTGGCTGCCAGAGCAGGACATAGTTTAACATTGGACCCTATGGGAAAACTTGTTAAACGTTTATCTCCTCTGAAACTACTTGAGCAAATTGAACCAAACTTTACAGGAATGATGTATGGAAGGTCCTTTACTAAGAGTGCCGAAATTTTTCCGATCTGCCAAAAAACATGGCTGCCAGAGCAGGGCATAGTTTAACATTGGACCCTATGGGAAAACATGTTAAAGTTTATCTCCTGTGAAACTACGTGAGAAAATTTAACCAAACTTTACAGGAATGATGTATGGAAGGTCCTTTACTAAGATTGCCGATATCTTTCCGATCCGCCAAAAAAACATGGCTGCCAGAGCAGGACATAGTTTAACATTGGACCCTATGGGAAAACATGTTAAAGTTCATCTCCTCTAAAATTACTTGAGCAAATTTAACCAAACTTTACAGGAATGATGTATGGAAGGTCCTTTACTAAGATTACCGAAATTTTTCCGATCCGCCAAAAAACATGGCTGTCAGAGCAGGACATAGTTTAACATTGGACCCTATGGGAAAACAGGTTAAAGTTCATCTCCTCTGAAACTGCTTGAGCAAATTTAACCAAACTTTACATGAATGATGTATGGAAGGTCCTTTACAAAGATTGCTGAAATTTTTCCGATCCGCCAAAAAACATAGCTGCCAGAGCAGGACATAGTTTAACATTGGACCCTATGGGAAAACATGTTAAAGTTCATCTCCTCTGAAACTACTTTAGCAAATTTAACCAAACTTTACAGGAATGATGTATGGAAGGTCCTTTACTAAGATTGCCGAAATTTTTCCGATCCGCCTAAAAACGTGGCTGCCAGAGCAGGACATAGTTTAACATTGGACCCTATGGGAAAACTTGTTAAAAGTTTATCTCCTCTGAAACTACTTGAGCAAATTTAACCAAACTTTACAGGAATGATGTATGGAAGGTCCTTTACTAAGATTGCCGAAATTTTTCCGATCTGCTAAAAAACATGGCTGCCAGAGCAGGGCATAGTTTAACATTGGATCCTATGGGAAAACATGTTAAAGTTTATCTCCTGTGAAACTACATGAGAAAATTTAACCAAACTTTACAGGAATGATGTATGGAAGGTCCTTTACTAAGATTGCCAAAATCTTTCCGATCCGCCAAAAAACATGGCTGCCAGAGCAGGACATAGTTTAACATTGGACCCTATGGGAAAACATGTTAAAGTTTATCTCCTCTAAAATTACTTGAGCAAATTTAACCAAACTTTACAGGAATGATGTATGGAAGGTCCTTTACTAAGATTACCGAAATTTTTCCGATCCGCCAAAAAACATGCTGCCAGAGCAGGACATAGTTTAACATTGGACCCTATGGGAAAACAGGTTAAAGTTCATCTCCTCTGAAACTACTTGAGCAAATTTAACCAAACTTTACATGAATGATGTATGGAAGGTCCTTTACAAAGATTGCTGAAATTTTTCCGATCCGCCAAAAAACATAGCTGCCAGAGCAGGACATAGTTTAACATTGGACCTTATGGGAAAACATGTTAAAGTTCATCTCCTCTGAAACTACTTTAGCAAATTTAACCAAACTTTACAGGAATGATGTATGGAAGGTCCTTTACAAAGATTGCTGAAATTTTTCCGATCCGCCAAAAAACATAGCTGCCAGAGCAGGACATAGTTTAACATTGGACCCTATGGGAAAACATGTTAAAGTTCATCTCCTCTGAAACTACTTGAGCAAATTTAACCAAACTTTACAGGAATGATGTATGGAAGGTCTTATACTGAGATTGTTGAAATTTTTTTTGATCTGCTGTAAAACATTTCTGCCAGCGCAGGACATAGTTTAACATTGGACCCTATGGGAAAACATGTTAAAGTTCATCTCCTCTGAAACTACTTGAGCAAATTTAACCAAACTGTTCTGGAATGATGTATGGAAGGTCCTTTAGAGGGATTGCTCATTTCGTTCGAATGCGACAAACATCATGGCTGACAGCAGGAACATAGTTTAACATACATGCCTATGGAAAAAAACATATTTTGATCATCTTCTCTAAAACTATAATAGCAAATTGAATAAAACTGAACTGGAATGATGTATTGAAGGTCCTTTACGAAGTTGGCTCATTATGTTCAAATCTGAGAAAAACATGGCCGCCAGAGGGGAAATACTTTTAACTTTGGACCCTATAAGAAAAATATATTTTGATCATCTGCTCTGAAACTTTTGAAGCAAATTCAACCAAAGAATTAATGGAAGTTTGTAGAAGCATTTTGTCAGATGAGCGATACAGGCTCAGCCCACTGAGCCTCTAGTTTTTAATCTCAGCCAAGCTACTATGAAAAAAGGGTGTGCCAACAGTTCCATTGATTTTTGAATTCTTCTAATTTTTAGCTCACCTGGCTATTGCCAGGGTGAGCTTTTGCCATCACTTGGCGTCCGTCGTCTGTCCGTCGTCCGTCGTCCGTCCGTCGCCCGTCCGTCCATTGTTAGCTTTTCATTCAAACATCTTCTCCTCAGAAACCATTTGGCCAATTCCAACCAAACTTTGCATGAGTGGTGTATGGAAGGTCCTCAACAAAGTTTCCTCATTTAGTTGTGATTGGTCAAGAAACATGGCCACCAGAGGCAATTCTTGCTTCTGATTGGCTGATTTTCAAAAATCTTCTCCTCTGAAACCACTGGGCCGATTGGTTTGAAACTTAATATGAATGATCTATGACATGTCCTCTACAAACGATCCTCAATTTATTTTGATCTGACGTAAAACATGGCTGTCGTAGCTAAAAATAGAATATAGGGGTGCATGTGTTGTTTTTGGCTTATAACTTAAAAACCGTTACAGATATCAAAAATCTGACTTGGGTAAAATTGATCAGCATGACAAGATCTACCTACCCTGACATTTTGAAGGAAATCCCAAAACCCATTTAGGAGTTATTGCCCTTTTTTTTTGTCAAATTTTCAAAATTTAACATTTTTCGTCATTTATGTCCAAAACTATTTGAGATAGAAGTGAAATGTAAATTTGAAAAATGTTTGTTATGTTGAGATCTACCTACCCTGAAATTTTAAAGAAAATTCCTAAACCTTGAAATTTGTCATCTTAATGTTAATGGTGAGCCTCTAGTTTATTCTTTGTTGCCATTTCTTTTTCTACCATGTACAAATGTTTTAGGGTATGGTATACTCCTGTGAAAGATAGTGTTTTTTTAAGACAACGTGTTGTATAGATATAATATGTCAAAGCTAGAATAACTAAATTTTTTATATTGGCATATTTAGAATCTATTATTCCAAAAAATTTTATTAAAATTTAAAGTAAAACTACCAGTGTTTATTATCCAATTCTCAACATCTTCAAGAAAGCTTCAGACTTTTTCACACTCCCACAGAAGATGTACAATAGTTTCTGGTTCTTTGTTACACAATGTACATAAAGAATTTTCTATCAAGTTTATTTTGGCCAAAAATGAATTTGTAGTTAGCACTAGATGATTGATCTTATATTGAAACCACTGTAGCTTTGAATTTTTGGTAATCTCAAATATTACTTTTCGATATATATATATATTTCCAGTTGAAATTTTCAAATTTCGTGTAAAAAGATAAAATTTCATAATTTAATACTTTTCAAAAAATTCACATAACTTTCAAACGGCAAGAGATATTTTCATACAGTTTTTAGCAATTTGTTCTTAAGTATATAAGTCTGCCATTGCGAAAACAACATGCACATTTTGGATGCATTATTATCTCCCCTGCAACTGTATCGTATGCCCTTAAGAGGTTAAAGGCAGTTTGGAGACGATATCATGTTGTCTTATAATGAAACAAAGTACTTGCCCCATTATACATTATTCAACACATAATCATGTTGTACCGAACTTGAAACAAACTACTCCCAGTCCCGATATTTATAAACTGTACATGTACTCCCTGTCATGTAAAAACTTTCAACTTTAAATTGCAACAAAGAACTATTTGACATGTATTGGCATGCAGGGGTTAAAGCTATTATACAAAATTTTTGCGGTCATATATTGGTATGACGTTGGCGTCTTCGTCATCCGGCGTCGTCCGAAGACAGTTGGTTTTTGCACTATAAATTTAGTATAAGTTGATAGAAATCTATGAAATTTAAACACAAGGTTTATGACCACACAAGGAAGGTAGGGATTGATTTTGGGAGTTTTGGTCCTAACAGTTTAAGAATTAGGGGCCAAAAAAGGGCCAATAAGCATTTTTCTTGGTTTTCGCACAATAAGTCTAGTATAAGTAAATAGAAATCTATGAAATTTTAACACAAAGTTTATGACCACAAAAGGAAGGTTGGGATTGTTTTTGGGAGTTTTGGTCCCAACAGTTTAGGAATTAGGGGCTAAAAAAGGACCCAAATAAGCATTTTTCTTGGTTTTTGCACAATAACTTTAGTATAAGTAAATAGAAATCTATGAAATTTAAACACAAGGTTTATGACCACAAAAAGAATGTTGGGATTGATTTTGGGAGTTTTGGTCCCAACAGTTTAGGAATTAGGGGCCAAAAGGGTCCAAAATTAAACCTTGTTTCATTTCATCGAAAATTGAACTATTGGGGTTCTTTGATATGCCGAATCTAACCGTGTATTTAGATTCTTAATTTTTGGTCCTGTTTTCAAATTGGTCTACATTAGGGTCCAAAGGGTCCAAAATTAAACTTTGTTTGATTTAAACAAAAATTGAATTCTTGGGGTTCTTTGATATGCTGAATCTAAACATGAACTTAGTTTTTTTTTATTATGGGCCCAGTTTTCAAGTTGGTCCAAATTGGGGTCCAAAATTAAACTTTGTTTGATTTAAACAAAAATTGAATTCTTGGGGTTCTTTGATATGCTGAATCTAAACATGAACTTAGTTTTTTTTATTATGGGCCCAGTTTTCAAGTTGGTCCAAATTGGTGTCCAAAATTAAACTTTGTTTGATTTCAACAAAAATTTAATATA
This sequence comes from Mytilisepta virgata, assembly GCA_028015205.1. Taxonomy (NCBI): domain Eukaryota; kingdom Metazoa; phylum Mollusca; class Bivalvia; order Mytilida; family Mytilidae; genus Mytilisepta; species Mytilisepta virgata. Next base: position 2,018,816 of record CM051513.1, read on the forward strand.
TGGGGTTCTTCGATATGCTGAATCTAACTATGTATTTAGATTTTTTATATTTGGCCCGGTTATCAAATTGGTCCACATTGAGGTTTAGAGGGTCCAAAATTGAACTTTATTTGATTTGTATATTGGAAATTTGCCAAAAAATTTATTATTAAATTTCTGATTTATATATCAAAGCAAATAATAATGATAAGCCCAGAGAAACACACCAAACAGGATGTGTAAATTATTATAATAAGTATTGTGCAATAGCAAGAAATTTTCAATTGCACAGTATTGCGCAATAGCAAGAAATCTTCAATTGCACAGTATTGCGCAATAGCAAGAAATCTTCAATTGCACAGTATTGTGCAATAGCAAGAAATCTTCAATTGCACAATATTGCACAGTAGCAAGAAATCTTCAATTGCACAGTATTGCACAATAGCAAAAAATTGATATTTGGGCCCGGTTATCAAATTGGTCCACATTGAGGTTTAAAGGGTCCAAAATTGAACTTTATTTGATTTCATGAAAAATTGAGTTATCAAAAATTGAACTAATGGGGTTCTTTGATATGCCAAATCTAACCATGTATTATATTCTTAATTTTTGGTCCTGTTTTCAAATTGGTCTACATTAAGGTCCAAAGGGTCCAAAATTAAACTTCTTTAAAATTTTCCATTTTAAATTGGTTATTTCTGATTTATATATAAAAGCAAATAATACTGATATGGTTTGAATAGGTAAATTAAAAATTTTTAAGTTCTTAGACCACATTAATTCTGTGTCAGAAACCTATGCTGTGTCAAATATTTATTCACAATCCAAATTCAGTACTGTATCAAGCTTGAATGTTGTGACCATACTTGCCCCAACTGTTCAGGGTTAGACCTCTGCGGTCATATCAAGCTGCGCCCAGCGGAGCATTTTATTTAACACAGTTTTGTTGTTCTTTTTGTAAATAATCCAATTTTAATTCTAAATGTAAGGAGCAAGAACCAAATTTATCACCTGAAAATTGTTTATAACATGCAGCCTGCATTTCCACTCCCTCCATGCCAACTGAGAGCCAAATTTTGAAATATTTTTCCCATGATTCTTTGATTAATAGAGCATTCTGGGTAAAAGTCTTGATATTTACGCCTCCCAAACAATTTACGCCAGGTTTGTAACTGGTTTTATGCCCATCACAACTCCGGATTTACGTGTCCTGTTCCTTTACGCCTGGTTTTTGATTCAAAAGCACAGTTACGCCTGGTATGTTTGAGTTTACGCCAGGTTTGTTACTGGGTTTACGCCAGTCACTACTTAAGATTTACGTGTTTTGCTCCCTTATGCCTGGTTTTTGATTAAAAATCACAGTTACGCCTGGTTTACGCCAGATTTCCAGGCATAATACGCCTTATTATTTCGTACGGGATGCGGCTGAGATGTCCTTATGTTTTTTAAGTTTCTGAATAAGATCTTGATTCTTATATGTAATATCATCAAACAGTTTTATATTATTTTTAATTAGTTTCCTCCTTTTCATTATTTGGGTTTTGGCTTCTGTGTTTTTCATTTTGACGATTACTGGAGGTTTTCTGGCACTGAGTGGGTGGATTGCAATAATGTCATTATCACTGATATTCCAATTTCAGATCATCTTTTATCATTTTTTAGCTCACCTGGCCTAAAAGGCCATGTGAGCTTTTGCCATCACTTGGCGTTTGTCGTTGTCCGTCGTCAGTCGTTAACTTTTTCAAAAATCTTCTCCTCTGAAACGGCCGGACAGATTGGATCGAGGCTTCATAGGAATGATATATGACATGTCCTCCACGAACGATCATCATTTTATATTGATCCGATGAAAAACAGGGCCACTGTTGCTAAAAATAGAACATAGGGGTAAATTGGTGTTTTTTGCTAATAACTCAAAAACTGTTACAGATATCGAAAATCTGACTGGGGTAAAATTGATCAGCATGACAAGATCTACCTACCCTGAAATTTTGAAGGAAATTCCAAAACCCATTTAGGAGTTATTGCCCTTTTTTTGTAAAATTTTCAAAATTTTAACATTTTTCGTCATTTATCTCCAAAACTATTTGAGATAGAAGTGAAATGTAAATTTGAAAAATGTTTGTTCTGTTGAGATCTACCTACCCTGAAATTTTAAAGAAAATTCCTAAACCCATTTAGGAGTTGTTGCCCTTTTTTTGTCAAATTTTCAAAATTTTTTCATTAAAAAATCTTCTCCTCTGAAACCGCTGGGCCGATTGGTTTGAAACTTAATAGGAATGATCTATGACATGTCCGCTACAAACGATCCTCAATTTATTATGATCTGACTTAAAACATGGCTGTCGTAGCTAAAAATAGAATATACGGGTCGGATGTGTTGTTTTTGGCTTATAACTTAAAAACCGTTACAGATATCAAAAATCTGATGGGATAAAATTGATCAGCATGACAAGATCTACCTATCCTGAAATTTTGAAGGAAATTCCAAAACCCATTTAGGAGTTATTGCCCTTTTTTCATCAAATTTTCAAAATTTTAACATTTTTCATCATTTATCTCCAAAACTATTTGAGATAGAAGTGAAATGTAAATTTGAAAAATGTTTGCCATGTCGAGATCTACCTACTCTGAAATTTTGAAGGGAATCCCAAATTCTATTTAGGAGTTATTGGTTTGTGTAATTTGAGGTTGGGTTCTGTTACATTTATTTAAGGTTCACCCTTATTCCTGGTCAATTATATCAACTTCCTGCCAGGACTACCACCATCAGGGAATATATTTTAACATTAAACCTTATGGAAAATAAATCTTCAACAAATTTTCCCTGAACAATTGAACCAATTGCAACAAACTTGGTCAAATGGTTGATTAATTGTCCAATGAAAACTAGACTCCAGGTGAGCGATACAGGCTCTGGTGGGCCTCTTGTTTGAATTTAGCTTTGAAATTGGTATCTTTGCCTTGAAATTGGTCATTTTAATGTTAAATTTCCTGGAATATTGTTCGTTATAGTTCGCCATAGAGATGGCTTCTTCAGTTCTGTTATACACATAATCCAAATCTCTACCAACCTTACTAATCTCCAGATGCTGGTCTATACATTTCTTGTTCAGTTTCACAATATTTTCTTCGAGAGTTTTCTTTAGTCTTTCTATCTCCTCAGATAGTTCTGCAATTGTACCTTTAATTCTATCTTCTATTTTCTTTTCAATTTCAGTCAAATACTTAAAGTCTGTATTATTAGCTATATCCTCATATAAAAATCTCCTCAGAACTCAAAGTAGAAACAAAACAAATTAAGCCAAAACTGTAGAGCTCAACTAATGTGTGACACCCTTGTCGGCCATGTTGAAAAAAAAAGAAAAAAAAGCCAAACTTTGTTGAAATGATCCTTTGGCAGTCCCCTTCTAAAAGTGTGTAGAACATAGGGGTAAACTGCAGTTTTTGGCTTATATCTCAAAAACTTAAGCATTCATCACGTCAAGATCTAACTGTCAAGAAATTTTCGGACGAATCAGTGAAAACCTTTGTTGGGTTATCGCCCCTGGATTGTTAATTTTAAGGAAATTGAATTGCTGTTTTAGGTTATTATCTTGAATATTATTATAGATAAACACAAACTGTACAGAGCAAAAATATTCAACAAAATAAGGTCTACAAATAAGTCAACATGACCAAAATCGTTAATTGACCCCTTATAGAAGATTTTGCCCTTGAAAGACAATTTTTCACATTTTTTTCGTCACCTTTGTAAACTTTCAAAAATCTTCTCCTCTCAAACTACAGAATGAATCCAAACTTAGGATGAAAGATCCTTAGGGCATGTAGGGTATCTAGTATAAAGTTTGTGTTTTATTAATCTTGTCCATCAAGAAACATGGCTAAAACATGGCTAAAAATAGAAGATAGGTGAAAAATGCACTTTTTGGCTCATATCTTCATGCTGACTTAGTTACAGTCTTTTCCAATATGGATTCAATGGAAACTTTGAATAGCTGCAGCCATTCGTTGATCAGATGAACATCAACCAAAAGTGTCTGGTTTGTAGTGGGTACTGTCCTCATCAATCCTGCAAAGTTTCAAAACATTTCATAGGTAAAAGTTCAAATTTCAAGGTGACTTTGACAATTTGCATATCTTTAAAAGCCTTGTGGATACAAAAGAGCTTACATTTTATAATGGCATAATAAAAGGCAGGTGAGTGATACAGGCGCAGATGAGCTTCTAGTCATATCATTTGAATGTATTTGATCTCACTAGCCTAGATGTTGTTCTGCCAGCTTATTTATTTATTGCAATTCTCTTTTACCAATCCCAAGAGTAAGAAATTAATCAGAACTTAATTCCTCTAATAAAAGGTAACTGTTAAAATTTAAGACATTTAGCCAATACATTTTCATCTAAACTGGAATGATAAGGCAAAATATTCTTTGTCAAGTTGTGCTCATTTTTCCTTGTTGTATGTTAATATTTAGCTCACCTGACCCAAAGGGTCATGTGAGGTATAGTGATCACCTTGCGTCCGTCTGCAGCGTTGTCGTCTTAAAACATCATCTCCTCCTAGACAGCTGGGCCAAATGAAACCAGACTTGGCAGAAATCATCATTGGCATGAAGACATGAAAGTTTGCTTCATTTGGTCCTGATTGGAAAATCAATATGGCCGTCATGGCCAAAAATGCATTTTTATTGGTTGATAACATTTTAATCAACCCCTCTGAAACAATTAACGAAAATTGAATCAAACTTGGCAGGAGTGATGTATGAAAGGTCCTGTACAAAGAGTACACATTTCGTTCCGGTCGGTCAAAAAACATGGCCGCCAGTGCAGAACATAGTGTAACATTGGACCCTATGGGAAAACATGTTAATCATGAACTCCTCTGAAAGTACTGAAGGAAGTTGAACCAAATTTGACAGGAATGTGTATCATTGTATGAAAGGTCCTTTACAAATCTTGCTCAATTTCTTCCGATCGGTAAAAAAACATGGCTGCCAGCGCAGAACATGTTATAACATTGGACCCTATGGGAAAACATGTTAATCATCAACTCCTCTGAAAGTACTGAAGCTAATTGCACCAAATGTGGCAGGAATATGATGTATCTAAGGTCCTTTACAAAGATTGCTCATTTTGTTTTGATTTGTCTGAACCAAAGGGTCATGTGAGGTATAGTCATCACCTTGCGTCCGTCTGCAGCGTTGTCGTCTTAAAACATCATCTCCTCCTAGACAGCTGGATTGCTCATTTTGTTTTGATTTGTCTGAACTTAGATATTATGACCCTATGGGAAAACATGTTAATCATCAATTCCTCTGAAAGTACTGAAGGAAATTGAACCAAGATAAATCCTTTGAAATGTGCCAAGAACAATATAAATTTTATGCTGGGTAGTCTAAACTAAGATATTATGGGTCAAGTAGAATAAATTTGTAAGCCGTCATTTTATTACATTTTATGCTGTTATGTCATTGTATTTTTATTGATTATGCATATTATTATGTCTCCCCTTCTGGAAGGGAGACATATTAATGTTTTAGTCATTATTATTCTTCCTCTTCTAATCAAATGTTTTGTCCGGAACATAACTTTTTTGTTTCTTGAGCTAGCCTCATGATATTTGGAAGGTATATGCATCAGGTCATGGCGGAGTGCAGAGTACCACATTTGGGTCCCTGGGGGTCAGTCCCCACCCCCTAGCCTGTAAAATGTAGGCTAAAATAACAAAATACTTAATATTTTGAAAACCATTGTGATCCCCACCCTATAACCATATATATTATTACTCCTTATGATAAGACAAATCATTTGGTACCATAGGGGGGTCTGAGGGGGGTCATGCCCCACCCCTTCAAATGATAAAATACTAAATATTCTGAAGTTACCATTGAGATCCCCAACCAATAACCATATGTATTATTACTCTTTATGATAAGACAAATCATTTGGTACCATAGGGGGTCGGTGGGGGGGGGGTCATGCCCCACCCCCTCAAATGACAAAATACTTATTATTCTGAAAACCATTATGATCCCCACCCTATAACCATATATATTATTACTCCTTATGATAAGACGAATCATTTGGTACCATAGGGGGTCTGAGGGGGGGGTCATGCCCCACCCCCTTAAATGACAAAATACTTATTATTCTGAAAACCATTGAGATCCCAACCCAATAGTGTTCTTCTTCCTCTTCTAATCAAATTTTTTGTCCGGAACATAACTTTTTTGTTTCTTGAGCTAGCCTCATGATATTTGGAAGGTATATGCATCAGGTCAAGGTGGAGTGCAGAGTACCACATTTGGGTCCCTGGGGGTCAGTCCCCACCCCCTAGCCTACATTATCTTGGAAAGGGTTGAAATCCCCACCCTTAAACCATATATTTTATTATTCATGATAACAAGACAAGTTGAATGCAGTATACATCTGAGCCCCGGGGGTCATCCCCTACCCCTCAAGACCAGAAACCTTAATTTATCTTAAAAATGGTTGAAATCCCCACCCCTAAACCATATATTGTACTACTCATGGTTACAAGACGAGTTGAATGTATGCATCTTAGCCCTGGGGGTCATCCCATCCCCTCAAGACCAGAAACCTTAATTTATCTTAAAAATGGTTTAGATCCCTTCCCCAAAACTATATATTACCTTATTCATTCCTTGTTGAAGCACATATCTGTAGGTAACTACATGTATTATGTACCATAGCTCTTAATTTGCCACCTTGATGATCCCTAAAAAATGTTAAAAAAACTATGGGTATGGAAGGGGAGACATCAGTTTTAGCGTGCTAAAACAGTCCAGCATGCTGGACTCCTGTGACAACAGTACCCCTAGTTTTCTCTGTGCTTTATCCATTCACAATTCACAAAACTACAAATTAGTACAATATTTTAGATGTGTTGATATTGCGATTGATTGACATGTTTTAGCATTATCGTTTGTATTTATTACCTCCCTTTAATATTACTAACGCCATGTAGAATGCAAACAACAGTTTCGTATAAAATTCCAGTGATTTTCCCCTAAATATATGATGTCATAGGTATGGAATTCCCTCTATTTATAAGTTCTAGATATTGATTTCTGATTGTTTTTTGGTTTCATTATTTAAATTAGAGTCTTGGCTTTATTTTAAGTTTAAAAAAATGCATGAAATGTAAAAAAGTAATAATTTTCAGAAAAGTTTTATTAATGGGAGACTACTCTGAAAACATCCAAAAATAGTGTAGGTGAAAACACAACATTTTTATACCACTTCATGTAGCAATTTTAAAAGGCGGCGAATGTACCCTGAAACTACATGTGCTGAAACCAGTTGAATGTGTACTTTGGAAAACACATATACTCAGTTCTCTAAATTGCGCAGGAATCTTTGCTAGGATGCTCTGAGGTTGGTCTGTTTTTGAAATATTTTAAGGGGGGAGGCCTAATTTTTGTCAGTTATCTTTCTGTAATGGTAAGAATTTGGAAAGGAATTCCTTAAAAATACTTATATACAGTGAAAGCTTGAAGAAATATGTTTTATTTGATATATGGTTGTCTATGGGTATATGATACAGCCAATTGTCCAGCTATCAATCTTTTGGGTATGTCCCTTCAATTTATGACGTCATGAAAAGTTCTAAGAAAAACTGTTGTGTGCACTCTGTATGCATAAACACATGGTTCAGGGTTCCTAATTATACTAAAATTAGATTTGTGGGGCACAAAGATGGTTCTATAAATAAAATGCACCCAAAGTTTGGGTGTGCATTGTTATCTTTTTACATAGAATAATGGGTTTTTTTATTCTGATAATAGCCACATTTCCATTGTAGAAATACAAATTTTAAATTGCAAATTTAGTAATGATACATTGTTTGGATTGGTCATCAAGGGGAAATCTTTACAGGAAATCCCTATGTAAATTCATGGGTTCCAGTTGGGTGGATTTTGTGAAAAATTTAATCTGACATAGTACTCCGAAAATTCAGTCGGGGACTCCGTGATGTTCACTTTAAAAGAAATATATTGCCATTAGATTCAACGAAACATAGGGTTCGAGCTATATGACGTCAAGTTTGAGCCGTTTTGATTGAAATATTATAAAAGAAAAACTAGGAGCCCGGAACCACATGTATATGACTGTCATGAGAAGACCGCTAGATTAATAGTGTATTTATATTGGTAAGACCATTGAAAATGGAGCTAACTGAAGCAGAATGTGTCTGACTTGAATTTAAAGATTTTCTCTCCTGTGGCCAAATGCACAGGGGCCGGTAACATACAGAGACGTTCAAAAAGTATTCTGTCACTGTCAATTTTTACTGTACGTTTTATATAAAACCGCATTTTTTCAAAAAAATATTGTGAAGTCATTTCGTTACATATAATCCGATTTCAATAAAATTTTCACAGTTAAACACAGATTTTCATACAGTTTCAGTGTATATTTTGATTAAATTTTCTGAGTTGTAAGTTGAAAGAATAAATTATTTAAGGTTCATTTTAACAAATGCTAAAAGATGGCCACATTGTTGTTGTGATTCAATAGATGAGCACAGCAAAACTAGTTTTTATAAATAAACATTATATTATAAATTCTAAGTAATTCTCAATCCTGCCCTGTTTTCAACATTTTAGTCTCATTTTTCCCCAAAATTTTTTAGGCTGCCTTTTTATTAGCTCACCTGGCCCAAAGGGCCATGTCAGCTATTGTCATCACTTGGCGTCTGCCGTCGTCGTCATAACTTTTCCTTTAAAGATCTTCTCCTCTGAAACCACTGGGCCAATTGGAACAAAACTTGGCAGCAATGGTCCTTAGGTGGTCCTTTTTCAGAATTGTATCAAATGCCCCTGCCGTCATCCAAGTTGGCCACAAGAACCGAACTTAGTTCAACATAGGACCTTATGAGAAATTTACTTAAAGATCTTCTTGTCTGAAACCATTTGGCCTATTGGAAGGAAACTTGGCATCAATGGTCCCTAGGTGATCCTCTTTCAGAACTGTATCCGATGACTGCAACAATCATCCAAGACTTAGTTTAACATAGGCCCCTATAGAAAATTTACTTAAATATCTTCTTGTCTGAAAGCACTTGACTAATTGGAACAAAACTACAAAACTAGGCAGCAATGGTCCTTAGGTGGTCCTCTTTCAGACATAGTCCAGGTGAGCGATACAGGCTCCAGGGAGCCTCTAGCACTAATACTGCTAATGGTTCGTGGCCTGGAAGATTAGTCGATTAGGAGTAATGGTGATTTTATTGATGGATTTAATTTGTATGCAAAAAATGCATTTATTTAATATCATTTAGTTTCACAATTTTTTTTTCATCAGTTAAACAATGGAACTCAAGAAATTCTTGAGTGAATGTTTTTAACATTATATAATTATTAATTTCTTTAAATAATTAAATTATAATATCGGTTTTGTAACTAAGAATAATCAGTAGTATCAATTCTCAAAGCAACTTAAAATGAAAAGGAGAGTCAGGAAAGATTTGCATGTATAACATTTTAAAATGAACCGTAATTAGTTTTCCCAAAGTATTAAAGCGTCAGTAAAATTATCTATGTGCGTGTTTGATGGCATGCTAGATTATAATTCTATAGGTTGTAGGAAACATGTAAGGAAAACTACATGATGATATAATGGTAATTGCTGTTCATTAATGTAAAATTAACATTAAAAAGCTGACAAAATTTATAAAATTTGAATTGGATTAACATAAAGAGTTACAGGTGCTATCTGACAAACACGAACATATTTCTTCTGCCAAATGGATACTGTATAGTTGTAAAATAGGTAGTTACAGATTCCCTGGAAGTTGTGTTCCAGTTGACCTACTTTTTCTTCAAGGGTGCACACAACAGTTGTCTTCGGTTTTTAATATGACATCATGAATTGATGGTCCATGATTAGCAACCTGGTACTAGTGGTAGCTGAACAGTTTGTTGTATCATATACCCTATAAAGTTATATATCAAATAAAAAAGTTTTTCTAGTTTTTCTGGTGTATAACATTTAGTAGTGATGACTTTATAAATTTACAGCTGCAACATGAAGAAATGTGACAAAATATTGACCTCGATCCTCCAAACAAAAATCCCAAATATTGGCCAATTTTACTCAACCTAGTAATAATATGTGCAGAATTTTGAGGTGTATTAATACAAGCATTTGAAAAAGTATATATGTCTGTTTTTAAAACATATAGCCTCAGGATACATTCACCGGACTCAAAAGATGCTACATTATCTGACATAAAAATGTTGGATTTTCCCTATGCTACAATAACGACGTTTACTGAGTTGCCTCCCTATTAGTTAATATTCTCTTACATCCATTACTTTTTCAGATTCTGATATTCTTATACAACTAAAATAAAGTTCAAGGTTTCATTAAAATATTAAAACACAAACATAATGAAAACTCTGACTGCAATGCTTACAAAAATAGAGAATTCCCTACCTATGATTTATAACTTTTTGAAAAAATCACTAGAATTTTAAATGAAACTGCTGTTTCCATGCTAATGACATTACTTGGACTTTCATCAATTATTTACCTCGCCTGGCCATCACAGCCCAACTTTAACTTAAGCCCCTGTGGAAAAAGTCATTTAAAAATGTTGAAATCACTATCCTAATTGGAATCAGACTTGGCAGAAATGACCCCTTTCGTGTCTAATGACTGCCACAGCATACTTTAGTTTAACATAAGAAACATATTTGAAGGTCGTCTTCTTCTCTGAAACTGCTGGCATGGGCCATTTGAGACAAACTGGTAGATTAGGGTCTTAGATGCCTCTTTCTCAAAATAACGTCCGATACCAAAATTGCCACCATAGCCAATCATCAGTAGGACCCTACTGGAAATTCATTTACATGTGTTCTTATCTTGAACTGCAGAACCAGTTTGAACCAGACTTGGCAGTAGTTGTTGTTAGGTGTGTACAACTGTTAAAAAATTTTGTCTTTTGACCCAGACAGCCATATTAGATGCCATCAGTTCCTGGTAACTCTCACCAACTTCCATACATTGTATACATACATTTACAATGTTGGTCTTGCATGTCGTATTTATTTTGTAAATGTTCTTTTAATTATAAGCCTTTTATACACATATCTTTGTTCTGTTTTTATACAAACACAAATACTTGCACATTATGGTTTGAGTCTGTCATGATCTTTGCAGGTGTATGTGTCTGTAGATTGTAAGGTTTGGTCTATTGGGCATATCTTTATAATATTTGACCACAATGCAACAATACACAGGTTGGGATTGATTTAAGGAAATCTGGCCTTTTGCTTTTTATGCCCCGCCACAAATGTGGCTGGGGCATATAGATTTACTCTTGTCCATCCGTCTGTATATATGTCCCGATTCCGTTAAGTGTTGTGTTTAAAGAGTACTATTTGCCTCTTTTATTTAGATAATTGTCCATTTGTTTATTCTGTAGTTCTTGTCGAATTTAAAACGTCCTCATTGATCAAAATATGACTTATATTGTGATATTATTACATGGTTGTTTTCTGTATTGGCCTTGTTATTGGTCCGAGGCTTGCTGTATTGGCCTGAGGCGGAGTCGAAGGCCAATACAGCTGGCCGTGGACCAATAACAAGGCCAATGCAGAAAAACCATGTAATGATATCTTTATTATTTAACTAGTTTTCACAATGCATATTCTGTATGAATTTTTTTTTTTAAATTCTTAAGTTTATTCATTGAAGGATTGGAATGATGGTTATGAAAGATATTTTTAGTCAGAGCTATTACTTAATAATTATTTATAATTATCAATTTTGAAGCACCTTTGATCACATAGCATGAACAAATTTAGATATAATGTAAAAATTTTGGAGTTTTCGTATGTATTCAAACTAAAATCTAGCGAAAATCGACTTACCCTATATTGGCCGGGTACAAGTCGGCCAATACAGCAAAAAATCTGTACAGAATCGGGTCACAGAAGATACCCCTCGTATTTTTATTTTCAGCAGTCAAATAAAATCATTTAATAAGATAACAATTTAAAAGATTTCATGGCTGTTTGTATTACTTACTAATAGTCTAAAGGTAGTACCATAAAATTGTCATTTTGAGTTGAATTTTAGCTACAAAATATGAAATCATACACAATCTTCACTTTATTTTGAATTTTTGACCCAGGTATGTATATAAGAAAAGAATCGCAAAGTTGGGTCGGTCCTGCAAACTTTGCAATTTCTTCCAAAATATCTTTTTTCCTTGGATACCCAAAGCAACGGAAATGATATTTTTTTTCAAAATATTGTGCAAAATGCATTGTAGTGACCCAATTCTAGGACAAGTTATCACCTTAATGTAGAATTTCAATGGATATATGACACATGCCATAAATTAAACATAGCATTTGGCCATTTGAAAAAAAATACAATAGGGCAGGTTTTTCGGCTCATTTCTTCGTAACATTTCAAAACTTCGTGCAAAACTTGCACGCTTAAAAAAACCACACAAGATGCTGATCTATAAGGTCAGATGGAGATGCCACTTAAGTCCATGCATACACATTGAACCATCAAAATGAGATTAAATCAATTGTCAAACATCCTTGCAGCATAAATCATCTTCAACGTCGGAAATCATAATTATCAGGCAATTTTACCCATCATTTTTAAACATTTGAAAAATTGACCGTCATATTTTCCGAAACTAAAAGAGAAATAAAATGCTAATTATATAGTGGAACCTTAGCCCCATTTCTCAGAAACTTATAGTAATATCAATGATGTTTTACCACTACAATCCTCTTGTATAGTACAACGCAGTTCAGCAACACTTTGGTTGCTATGACCTACATTTCAGGCTTCAGTGACTTTTGTTAAGTTTTGCGTTTAGGTTCATTTCTCAGAAACCTATAGTAATATGTCAATGATATTTCACCTCTACAGTTCTCTTGTATATTACAACACAGTTCAGCAACACTTGGGTCGCTGTGACCTAGATTTCATGCTTTAGTGCCTTTGGTTAAGTTTAAATGATACTTAAAACAATTTTGGTCTTTTAAAAGTACAACACAGTTCTCTACCATATATTTATAAACTTCATTTTTCACTTTCATAACTTGATATTTCTTTCCTATTTGGGCCAATATTACAAAACCTTTATTGTTTTTAGGGTGGAGCATCCGTGTCTTATAGACACATTTTTCTAGTTATCTGTTGCTATTCTGTCCAACTGAATTATCATCATTGGAGGAAAATATACCTTTGATCCGAGTAAATCTTCAAAATAAAGCATTCCGATGTCGAAATGTGTCTTGATATGTCTTCGAGATAGATCTAACCATGTGCTAACATTGACCATGTATGGACCATTATCTTGCCACTGGTTACTTGATTTAGCTTGTTAATTATATGGACATTTTAAAGTGTCAACAGGCACATTTTTGTTATCATAATAAACTTTAAAACTTCACAAAGTTCATGTTGTTGAATCAAAAACTTTCTTCTGCAAGTACAATCAGTCTAAATTTTGGCCTCCCATCAATATAATATTCCTCTGCAGGGGCTCTTTAGGGCATTGTCAGTTTTATAGTTTGAATAAAGATTTAATTTCTAAAATTAATTACTGATATTCTACAAGTAGACTGTGTTTATCTTGAAGAAATTAGTGTACTTTCAACAATATCTTTATATCTCACTTAACTTTACAGGGTGAAACACCATATGATGTGGCAAGACGGTACAACAAAAAAGATATGATGGAATTTCTCCAGGTAAAATTAAATGGATTTTTTATACTGTGAAACACTTAATATTTGTGGTATATCAATTCTTAGCTCAACTGGCTTAAAAGGCCATGTGAACTTTTGCCATCATTTTGATCCATCGTCCATCATGCGTTTGGTCGTCCGTCGTCATGTCACATTTCACATTTTCATCTTCTCTGAAACCACCAGTCCAAATTGAACCAAACTTGGCAAGAATATTAATTCGATGGTTCTGTACAAAAGGTATCTTTTATGTGCCAATTGGATATTCAACATGGCTACAAGGGGCAGATAATTCATTCTGATTTGACTTCTTGTCAGAAACTACTGAGCCAATTGAATTGATTTTTTGCATGAATGATCCTTGGATGGACCTCTACAAAAGATATTTTTTTTCGTGCCGATTACAAATTAAAGATGGCCGCCACAGCCGGACTAAGTTTAACATTGGACCCTATGGAGAAATATGTATAAAGGTCTTGTCAGAAACTACCAAGCCAATTCCAATGTTTTTGATGTGTGAATGATCATTTGATAGATCACTACAAAATATATGTTTTTTTTTGCTGATCGGAAATTCAAGATGGCCGTCACAGCCGGACTTTGTTTAACATTAGAGCCCTTCGGGAAATTTGTGCACTAACAAGCCAATTACAATGTTTTTGATGTGTGAATGATCATTTCATAGACCACTACAAAATTTATGTTTTTTTTGTGCCTATTGGATATTCAACGTGGCTACCAGGGGCAGATAATTCATTCTAATTGGTCTTATCCTTAAAGCTCTTCTTGTCATAAACTACTGAGCCAATTGAATTGATTTGTTGCACGAACAAGCATTGGATGAACCTCTACAATGTTTTTTATGCCGATCGGAAATTAAAGATGTCTGCCACAACCGGACAGTTAAACATAACAGCCTTTGGAAAAATTTTCACAAACTACCATGCCAATTGAAATGTTTATGATGAATGAACGATCATTTGATAGACCACTACAAAATTATGTTTTATGAGCGATAGGAAATTCAATATGGCCACCACAGCCAGACTTGGTTTAACATTGAATTCTATGGGAAATTTGTACAAAGGTCCCCTTGTCAGAAACTACCAAGCCAATTGTTTATGTATGATCAAGCATTGGATGAACCTCTACAAACGTTTTTTATGCCAATCTGAAATTCAAGATGGTCTCCACAGTCGGATTAGTTTTAAATTGGACCCTATTGGGAAATTTGTACAAAAGTCTTCTTGTCAGGAAATACTAAAACAATTGAAAGTTTTTGTTGCATGAAGATCCTTGGTTAAATGTCTGCTACAAACGTTTTCGTGCCAATCGGAATCCAATTTAGCTGCCACAGCTGGACTTAGTTTAACATTTTCAACATTGGACGAATTCTTTTTTAACATTGGAAGAATTCTTTACATATCTTATGTAGAAGTGCTGGACACTGTAGAACAATTCCTTACAGATCTTATCTCGAAGAACATTGTCAGCTGAGCTCACCAAAAATCCAGATGAGCGATTAAGGCTCCATGGAGCCTCTGGTTATTGTTTCGTGGACAATTCAATCTGAGACTTAAAAAACACCAAAAAAATATCAGAATGGGATAAAGTGAAAATAACCGTGATACTGGTAATACCAGAATTGATACCAGAACCTTCCAGAATGGGATAAAGAGAAAACAACCCTGATACTGGTACTACCAGAATTGATACCACAATCTTCCAGAATGGGATAAAGGGAAAACAACCGTGATACTGGTACTACCAGAATTGATACCACAATCTTCCAGAATGGGATAAAGGGAAAACAACCGTGATACTGGTACTACCAGAATTGATACCAGAACCTTCCAGAATGGGATAAAGAGAAAACAACCGTGATACTGGTACTATCAGAATTGATACCAGAATCTGCGGGAATGGGATAAAGAGAAAACAACCGTGATACTGGTATTACCAGAATTGATACCAAAATCTGCGGGAATGGGATAAACGGAAAACAACTGTGATATACTGGTACTACCAGAATTGATACCAAAAATGTTAAAGACTGTTTTGCAAAAATATGTCATTTTGACCAAAAGGGTTTCATAAAAAGATTGGATTGTGAAATTTTTTAGATGAGTTCCAAAGAATTTGGAATTTTCTTACATGACCTTCAAAAGGATGTGTGGTGAGTTTGGCCAAAAAGACAAGTTCTGTTCACACTTATCACAGTTTTGTGACGAGAGGAAATTTTAACAGTCAATGTTTGTGTACAAAATTTCTTTCAACCATTAAAATAAATCATTGTTACATAATATGTCTTTATAATCTGCACATGAAAAGAAAAATCTTTATGATCTGTATTTTCTATATAGAAACAGATGGACAAACAGACAGAAGAACACAGTGAGACATCTAAGGAAAAAAATGGTACACATAAAGAAGATAATCAGGTGTCTGAAGAAGACGACAAAGAAGATTCTGCAAAGAAACAAGAAAAAGACAAATCTACCAGTGAAGGTAATGTTGAAATTCTTCAAATATCTAAAATTCATTTTGCCAACTTTAAAATCCCCCAAAATCCTCAAATTTTGGTCTTTTTTCACGCAGTTTTTTTGTAAAAGATCTGCCAATGTTTTATCTGTATCCGGGTTACAAATACTCTTGATGTTCGCTCCAAGAGCGGGAAATATAAAACCTACTTATGTGACAATCTAAGTAAATCAGGACTTGTAGTCAGCAAGTTGACTTGGGAATCCCGGTAAACCTGGACTCATCAGCAAAAGGGTTAATAAATGAGTTGTGAGGAATTATGAGTAGTTTGGTTCTGTTGTCAGATTTTAAATGGTTTGTTGTTCGTCGTCGTCGTTAACATTTTACATTTTGAACTTCTTCTAGAGAACCACTGAATGGAATGAAACCAATCATGGCATGAATGTTCCTTATGAGGTACTGACCAAGTGTTGTTACTTTGTAGCCGATCCATCATCCAAGATGGCCGCCAGCGGGGAACTTAGTTTAACATAGGACCCTATGGGAAATGGATACAAATGACTTCTTTTAGAGAACCATTGAATGGAATGAAACCATGCAAACATGGCATGAATGTTCCTTATGAGGTGCTGACCAAGTGTTGTTACTTTGTAGCCGATCCATCATCCAAGATGGCCGCCAGCGGGGAACTTAGTTTAACATAGGACCCTATGGGAAATGGATACAAATGACTTCTTTTAGAGAACCATTGAATGGAATGAAACCAAACATGGCATGAATGTTCCTTATGAGGGGCTGACCAAGTGTTGTTACTTTGTAGCCGATCCATCATCCAAGATGGCCGCCAGAGGGGAACTTAGTTTAACATAGGACCCTATGGGAAATGCATACAAATGACTTCTTTTAGAGAACCATTGAATGGAATGAAACCAAACATGGCATGAATGTTCCTTATGAGGTGCTGACCAAGTGTTGTTACTTTGTAGCCGATCCATAATCCAAGATGGCCGCCAGCGGGGGACTTAGTTTAACATAGAACCTAATGGGAAATGCATACAAATGACTTCTTTTAGTGACCCACTTAATGGAATGAAACCAAACATGGCATGAATATTCCTTATGAGGGGCTTACCAAGTGTTGTTACTTTGTAGCTGATCCATCATCCAAGATGGCCGCCAGTGGGGAACTTATTTTAACATAGGACCCTATGGGAAATGCATACAAATGACTTCTTTTAGAGAACCACTGAATGGAATGAAACTAAATCTGGCATGAATGTTCCTTAGGAGGTGCTGACCAAGTGTTGTTACTATGTAGCCGATCCATCATCCAAGATGGCCGCCAGCGTGGAACTTAGTTTAACATTGGACCCTAGGGGAAATGCATACAAATGACTTCTTTTAGAGAACCACTGAATGGAATGAAACTAAATCTGGCATGAATGAATCCTTATAAGGTGCTGACCAAGTGTTGTTACTTTGTAGCCGATCCATCATCCAAGATGGCCGCCAGAGGGGGACTTAGTTTAACATACAACCCTATGGGAAATGGATACAAATGACTTCTTTTAGAGAATCGTTAAATGGAATGAAACCAAATATGGCATGAATGTTCCTTATGAGGTGCTGACCAAGTGTTGTTACTTTGTAGCCGATCCATAATACAAGATGGCCGCCAGCGGGAGACTTAGTTTAACATAGAACCTTATGGGAAATGCATACAAATGACTTCTTTTAGTGACCCACTTAATGGAATGAAACCAAACATGGCATGAATATTCCTTATGAGGTGCTGACCAAGTGTTGTTACTTTGTAGCTGATCCATCATCCAAGATGGCCGCCAGCTGGGAACTTAGTTTAACATAGGACCCTATGGGAAATGCATACAAATGACTGCTTTTAGAGAACCACTGAATGGAATGAAACTAAATCTGGCATGAATGTTCCTTATGAGGTGCTGACCAAGTGTTGTTACTTTGTAGCCGATCCATCATCCAAGATGGCCGCCAGCGGGGGACTTAGTTTAACATTGGACCCTATGGGAAATGCATACAAATGACTTCTTTTAGAGAACCACTGAATGGAATGTAACAAAACATATCATGAATGTTCCTTATGAGGTGCTGACCAAGTGTTGTTACTTTGTTGCCGATCCATCATTCATAATGGCCGCCGGCGGGGGACTAAGTTTAACATAAGACACTATGGGAAATACATTCAAATGTCTTGTTTTAGAGAACCACTAAATAGAATGAAATAAAACAGGGTATAAATGTTCCTTTTGATTTGTTATTAAACCAGGTGTTGTAACTTTTGTAGCTGATCCATTATTCAATTATTGTGATCTATTGTAGACCTACCTATAAATAAATTGAACGGTACCAATTTTTTTGCAACAAAGGAGTACTTATTTTCATATCAATTGTACCATTCAGGTTTTATCCACACTTTTTTAGCTCACATGACCCAAAGGGTCAAGTGAGCTTTTCTCATCACTTGGCGTCCGTCATCCGTCGTTGTCCGTTAACTTTTACAAAAATCTTCTCCTCTGAAACTACAGGGCCAAATTGAACCAAACTTGGCCACAAGCATCATTAGGGTATTTATTTAAAAAAATATGTCCGATAACCCCGCCTGCCAACCAACATTGCCGACATGGCTAAAAATAGAACATAGGGGTAAACTGCATTTTTTGTCTCATATCTCAAAAACTAAAGCAATTAGAGCAAAACTGACAGGGGTAAAAATGTCCATCAGGTCAAGATCTACCTGCCATGAAATTTTCAGATGAATCGGTCAACCCTTTGTTTGGTTATTGCCCCTGAATTGTTAATTTTAAGGAAATTTTGCAGTTATAGGTTATTGTCTTGAATATTATTATAGATAAAGACAAATTTTAAACAGCAAAAATGTTCATCAAAGTAAGATCTACAAAAAAGTCAACATGACCAAAATCATTGATTGACCCCTTATAGGAGTTTTTGCCCTTTAAAGACGGCATCCAGTGTAAACTTTCCTTTAAAGATCTTTTCCTCTCAAACCAGTGGGCCAATTGAGACCAAACTTTGGTAGAATGGTCATTAGGTGGCCCCCTTCCAAAATTATGTCTGGCATCCCCGACTTCCAGCCGAAATGGCTGCTGTTACTAAAAATAGAAAAAAAAGGGGGGTGACTTTCAAATATCTTCTTATATGAAACTCCAGTTGGAACCAAAGTTGGCAGTAATAGTTCTTAGGAGGTTCTCTTTCAGAAATATGTCCAATGACCCGGACTGTTAACCAAGATAGCCGCCACAGCCGAACTTAGTTTAACATAGGGCCCTATGGGAAAATTCATTGAAAAATCTTCTTGTCTTAAACCACTTGACCAATTGGAACCAGACTTTGCAGCAATGGTCCTTAGATGGTCCTCTTACAGAGGTATGTCCGATGACCCGGGCTGTCAACCAAGATGGCCACCACAACGAACTTAGTTTAACATAGGGCCCTATATTAGGAAAATTCATTGAAAAATCTTCTTGTCTGAAACCACTTGACATATTGGAGCAGGACTTGGTGGCATTGGTCCTTAGGAGGTCCTTTTTCAGAAATGTGTCTGATTTTGTGGACTGTGAACCAAGATGGCTGCCACAGCAGAACTTAGTTTAACATAGAACCCTATGGGAAATTCACTCAAAAATCTTCTTGTCTGAAACCACTCTGCCAATTAGAATTAGACTTGGAAGCAATGATCTTTAGATGGTCCTCTTTCAGAATTTTGTGCGATGACCCAGACTGTCAACAAAGATGGCCGCCACACCCGAACTTAGTTTAACATCGGGCCCTATGGAAAAATTCATTGAAAAATCTTCTTGTCTGAAACCACTTGACATATTGGGGCCAAACTCGGCAGCATTGGTCCTTAGGAGGTCCTCTTTCAGAAATATGTCCGATCACCCGGATTGTCAACCAAGATGGCTGCAAATATTGGACCCTATAGGAAAATTCATTTAAAAATCTTCTTGTGTGAAACCACTTAGCAAGTTGGAACAAGACTTAGCAGAAATGGTCCTAATAGATGGTTCTCTTTTAGAAATGTATCCATTGACCTGGACTAAATTAAGATGACTCTCACAGCTGAAATTAGTTCAACATAGAATCCTATAGATAAATCAGCCAAACTGACTGCAACACTTAAATTTTTAGGTCTGCTCAAGGTGAAAAGTTAAATCCAGGTGAGCGATACAGGCTCTTGAGAGCCTCTAGTTCAGTAACTATAATACCTGGACCCACTATATTTGGTAAATAGATAGTTCTTTGTGGGTACATATCAGTCTGACACCTGCCTTTTGACCTTGACCTCAATTTCATGCTTGAGTAACCTGCATCACATTTTCGTGGTTAAGTCCATTTCTCTGCAACTGTAATACCTACACCCACCGTATTTGGTCTATTGATAGTTCTCCGCGGGTAGTAGCCATTCTGACACTTGTCTCTGGACCTTGACTTCAATTCCATGGTTGAGTGACTTTCATCCAAGTTTCTTGATTAAGTCCATTTTTCAGTTACTGTAATACCTAGACCCACCGTATTTGGTATATTGCTAGTTTTTGGTGGGTACATGCAAGTCTGACAATTGTCCCTGGACCTTGACCTCAATTTCATGGATGAGTGACTTTCATCAAAGTTTCTTGATTAAGTCCATTTTTCATACCTGTACCCACTGTGTTTGGTCTATAGATAGTACTTAGTGGGAACATGCAAGTTGGTTGTCTCTGGACTTTAATTTCAATGTCATGCTTGAGATACTTTGTCACATGTTTGAGATTAGGTCTATTTCTCAACAACTTTAATACCTAGACCCACCATATTTGGTCTATAGATAGTTCTTAGTAGGTACATGTAGTATGATACCTCCCTTATGACCTTAAACTCAGTTTCATGGGTGAGTGACCTGTGTCACATTTTCTTGATTAAGTCCATTTGTTAGCAACTGTAATACTTAAGCCAACCATATCTGGTTAATAGATATTTCTTGGTGGGCACACTCCCATCTGACCCCTGTCTCTGGACCTTGACCTTAAATTTAATGCCTTAGTGACTTGTGTTTAGGCTTGAATGACATGCATGAGATTTTTCAGACAAATTATCACCTGACAATTACTTTTTCTTTTAACGCATTTTCCTTTGACGTGCAATGTGGGGTATAAGACAATCATTATTCTGTGTCCATACTGTGTGCGTACTCAGGCGAGACATTTAGTCTTTCCATTCTTATTTGTCTTATATCTCAAAAAAAAACTAAAGCATTTAGAGCAAAACTGACGAGTACAAGTGTTCATTAGGTCAAGATCTACCTGCCTTGAAATTTTCAGACGAATCGGTCATTCCTTTGTTGGGTTATTGCCACTGAATTGTTAATTTTAAGGAAATTTGCCAGTTTTAGGTTATTATCTTGCATATTATTATAGATAAAGAGAAACTGTAAACAGCAAAAATGTTAAACAAAGTAAGATCTACAATTATAAGTCTGCATGGCCGAAATCATTGATTGACCCCTTATAGGAGTTTTTGCCTTTTAAAGACAGCATCCAGCTTAGCCAATTGGGACCAAACTGTGATGGAATGGTCCTTGGGTGGCCCCCTTCTCAAAGTATGTCTGGCGTCCCCGACTTCCAACCGACATGGCTACTGTTACTAAAAATAGAAAAAAAAAGAGATGAATTTCAAAAATCTCTTATGAAACTACAAGGCCAATTGTAACCAAACTTGGCATTATTGGTCCTTAGGAGGTTCTCTTTTAGGATTATACATGTATTTGATGACCCGGACTGTTAACCAAGATGGCCGCCACAGCCAAACTTAGTTTGGGCCCTATGGGAAAATTCATTTAAAAATCTTCTTTGTCAGAAACCACTTGACCAATTGGAACCAGACTTTGCAGCAATGATCCTTAGATGGTCCTCTTTCAGAATCGTGTCGGATGACCGGACTGTCAACCAAGATGGCCACCAAAACCAAACTTAGTTTAACATATAACGCTATGGGAAATTCACTCAAAAATATTCTTGTCTGAAACCACAAAGCCAATTAGAACTAGACTTTGTAGCAATGGTCTTTAGATGTTTCTCTTTCAGAAATGTGTCTGGGCAGCGATGTGGAGGTTGGTGTTAAATTAATTTCTTGGTAAATTTGGTCGATTCCCTTTAAATAAGAATTATTTAACATGTTTATTGTTCAATAATAAACGGTAATCATGATGTTAAAGACAATATCAAAATCTCCCTAACTGGTAATTATTTCGGTCATGTGATCATGCATTTGCATGTTACAGCATATTACCAAAAACGGTCCACATGAACATATATTTCGCAAAAGCACAAGGGCATAGCCTTTACAAAAACCAACAAAGCTTTTTATATTACATTCTATAATATTGTTACTTTTAGAAAA
Source organism: Mytilisepta virgata (assembly GCA_028015205.1). Taxonomy (NCBI): domain Eukaryota; kingdom Metazoa; phylum Mollusca; class Bivalvia; order Mytilida; family Mytilidae; genus Mytilisepta; species Mytilisepta virgata. Next base: position 2,041,459 of record CM051513.1, read on the forward strand.
GTGCTGCGCACTTATTTGTATTTCACTCATTTGTACACAGTTTGCAGCATACAAATGTAAAAAACATCAGTGTCGTATTTTGGTGACAAAATCCGTCTTAGAATGAAGTTTTCTCCAAAACCATTGCAAACGATGGAAGTGCACAGATTTCACACATTATATATTACTCATGTCTGTTCAGTCTATGCCCTTGGGCGTTTTGATTTAAAGCCAAAAAAAAGTTTTATATTTTGTCTGGATTTTAAAGCGCAAACGAGACGTTACAGAATGTTAAAACTTAGCCAAGAATGGAACAGATACATGTATCCGGGACAACAATGTTTGCATCAAGCTAAAACGTTCTCTCACAATTATAAATTAATAATCTGCAAGTTTGCTTTGAATCAACCTTTCTACTTATTAAAAATTCTTTTGAAAAATGAAAGGAAAAAAAGAATAGCAATTCAACCAAATTGCTGGAAATTTATACAGGATATATTTCTTGAAAACTGTTCAGTTCCCCAATCCAATCTCTGCTATCATTTAAAAATAAACTGCTATCAGGATATACCCACAAACTGTACAATAACATATAAAATTTATACTTACAATTTCTTATTTTTTTAAGTAAAAGAAAAATAAAAGGGGAGGGGGTGTAAAGGATTTGTGAAAAAAGTGTTCTGTCCCACTTGTAATTTAAAATATATGTTACAGCATTCCATTTTGTCAACGTTTTTAATTATAATTAAAAGAAAATTAAGAAATTTTATAATTGAAAAAAAAATAATGCTCCATTCCATCTGAATATATTAAAATATTAAACACACTATATTTTTAATTTGTATTTCACCATGTGGTACACTTGAGTATTGTATGCATTAGCAGTATGATTACCTGTTGTTGATATTATCTCATGGTAATTGAGGGGGGGGGGGTAATTCTTGCTGTCTATTGTGGTGTGAGCTGTTGATCATCGTTGAAAATGAAAATACAGCATGTAATTATTCATCAATATTCAACTTTATGGAATGATATCTCTTTAGTAAGTGGGTAAATCAAAAATACAAGGAGAATCATTTGCATAGCTGGTTTTGACCAGGAATATTTAAATTTTAGACTGTGGAGTAGTACGTTGGTGACCCCAAAAGTCCTAAAAGTAGATATACATTAAATTATAACTTGCTTGACCAATCGAATTGCTCACTTTCTTTCAAATTAAATTATTGTTCTTTATTTCAAAATTTAAGGACTATCACTCAATGATATATTATATTCTTATTTCCTTTGTTCTATTCAAAATCTGTTCTAATATGCAAACTTTATAAAGGTCCTTCCATAGATGCTTCATACCAAGTTTCAGTTCATTTAGCTGTGGGGTTTTAGAGCAGAAGATTTTTAAAATTTGTCCAATCAGAAATAAGAATTCATCATGGTGGCCATATTAGTTGTCTGACTGAAACTAAAGATGCAAACTTTATAAAGGGTCCGCAGATGCTTCGTACCAAGTTAGAGCTCAGTTGGTTTTGCGGTTAAAAGAGGGGAACATTTTTGAAATTTTTACCAATAAAAAAGAAGAATTCATCATGGTGGCCATATTAGTTGTCCGACCCGAACGAAATGTGCAAACTTTATAAAGGTCCTTCCATAGATGCTTTATACCAACTTTCAGTTCATTTGGGCTAGGGGTTTCAGAGGAGAAGATCAAAATGTAAAAGTTTACAGACAGACGAACGGACGCCAAGTGATGACAAAAGCTCACATGGTCCTTTGGGCCAGGTGAGCTTAAAATGGATGTGAATTACTTGACCACAAAAATGAGGAAAAGATCAGATGTCAGACATCTATTGTACACCTTGAAGTAAACATAAAGAACAAATAGAGTTATGAGTTACTGAGAAACAGCAAAAAGCAAAAATTTCAAGCATAAGTATGCACCGCTACCACCATTATTGTGGAAATTTGCCTAGTCCGAGCGGTTTGATTGTTTCAATGGCTTAATTCCACAAGTAAGAAAATATAAAATATACGATTTAATCATTAACAGACAACTTCATAAAATCAACAATGCACAATTTAACAATTACAGCTGTAATAAAATAGTTTAAAAACCAGAAAACCAGTTTTTGTCAGCGAATTGCCCAACCCGTAACAAATTATAAGTTAAACAATTTAGATACAAATACAAATAAATTCAAATATTTTATTAGCACAAACTCATCAACAATAAATGGTTAAGGCTCATGGCGTATTAATTATATAATAGATCATACATAATAAGTGTTGTAAACAATGACTATATTATTATGTAATATTGACAATGAATAAAAGACAAATTGACAGTTCTATAGAGTTTGCTCAGCTTTACGCAGGTTCAAACTGCCTGAAATGAAAGAGGAAGTCAATCTTAGAATTGTATATGAATTGTTATTTAATAAAAAGTTTATATTATTTTCATTTTTTTCAAATTTTGTAGGATCATCGATTATATTTGAAACTTTTTGGTAAAATATGGCCCTTTTAGTTGAGTATTTTTCACAATGTAAAAGAAAATGTTTTTCATTTTCAATTTGACAAGAATTACATACAGAGCAGTATCTCTCATTTCTGGGAATATTTAGATCTCTCCCTCTTTCAATCATCAACATTCCAAGTCCATTTAAAAGACTGTTTATCTTTATGACCCAAGGGTTTGAATCTACAGATTTAGTGAATATATCATATACCAAAGAATTTTCCGTAGAAACTATATGGTTCAGGAAATTGAATATTGAATATAGTATTTTATTTTTCAAGGGAATTCTATTAAGTTCGGCTCAACATCCATCATTAGATGCCTTGCAATGAACCCCTAATATATCTTTGATAAATTTAACATGAAGTTTTTCAAAGGGGTCAGAATCTTTAAAATTTGAGTCCACCCACCAAATTTCACTACCATATGTAAGAATGGGAGTAACTAAACAAACAATTTTTCAAGAAGTCTACATGAGTTGTTGAGACCTATAGTTTTCTTTATCTTATAGTATGCCTTCCTGGCTTTTTCCATTAGAGTATTAACAGCAAGACAAAAATTGACATTATACTTTAAAACAATACCTAAATAGCAATAATTTGTAACCGTTTCAAGATTTGCATTATCATAGGTAAAATGGTTTAAAAATGTCTTGCCATTAGAATTAAATATCATAGATATCAGATAGGAAAACAATATCATCTGCATATAAAAGAATGTTCAAAGAGGTATCCCCAATGGCAACTGGATCCGTATGTTTGTTGTCAAGATTACCTATTAGTTCATTTTTAAAATAGTTAAAAAGAAGGGGACTCAATACGTCGCCTTGCTTAACACCTCTTTCTGATAAGAATGGAGGGCTAAGCCCATTAGAGAATTTTATTCTACATACTGTATCAGTATACATTGAATGAATAACATTAAAAATTTTATGGGGGATATTGTGTTTTATGAGTTTAGAAAATAAATCAAGTCGCCATACGGTATCAAATGCCTTTTTTAAGTCTATGAAGGCAGCAACAACTTTTTTTTTTTTTTGTCTATATTGATCGATCAGTTATGGTCTTAAGAGTGAATATGTGGTCAGCTGTACGACTTTTCTCTTTAAAACCAATTTGATTTTTACTTATTAAATTTTTGTTATCCATAAATTTTACTAAACGTTTATATAAAACCTTATTGAAAAGTTTACCCAGATTGGAACTAATAGATATACCTCTATAGTTCCCTGGATCAAATTTGTCCCCTTTCTTATGCAAGAGAACAAGTAAGCTTTCGTTCCATATTCTCGGAAATTGACCAGATTCAAATATCTTATTAAAGAGTTTATGAAGTGGTTTTATTAAAATGGGAATTGCATTTTTCAACATTTCATTTGAAATCATGTCGGCTGATGTACTTTTGCCATTTTTAATTAAGCGAATAGCTGTTACTATCTCTTCAATTGTTATCTCTGAACTCAAGTCATCTGTAACATGTGATAGATTAATTATACTTCTTTACCAGAGAGTCAAAATCTTTAATAATTTTAGAGTGAAAGCTATTGTGGTTTTTGTCACAGCTATTCAATTTTTTATAAAACTTGATGAAATCTTCTTGTGGTAAAGATTCATTTTGTTGGTTATTACTTTTTGTCTACTTAGTTTATTCAAAATGTTCCAAAACGTCTTTGGGTCTTTTTCACATGAATAAAGTTCTGAAAATATATCTTTTTTGTATTTATTTTCTTCATACTTACATGGACGTCTAAGTTTAGATCTAAAAGAATAAAATTTAGGTCTGTATTCAGAATTGTGGGGATGTTTACCAACTAACTTTTCATAATTTTTTAATGTAACACGAAGTTCGCGGCAAGATTCAGAAAATCAAGGTCTTCTTTTTGACCTATTTTGGTTTTTATTTCTGACTGGGACTTTCTTAACTAGTTTTGCAGACTTTAAAGCATTTTCATATAGTATTGCATTAAATGATTTTACTGCTGAATCAGAGTCTGTGAAAGTGGATTTCAAAAACTGATCAAATTTGTTTTTACTCTCTATACTGTTACTATTTCATGTGTTGAGATTAATCACTTCAGGAGTCCATATAAATTTATTTAGGATAGGATCCAACTGTCATTGGGGTGTATTTTGAGGCATAATACAACCTATTAATAAAGAACAACTTATTGTACGATGGTTTGACAAAGAAGTGAAGTCATGTACTTCAAAATAACCAACTATATGTAATAATTCTTTAGATACAAGCATATATAATCCACAACACTACAACCATTGTATGTAATACAAGTGTGTTTACCATGTAAATCGCCTATGGTTCTACCATTTAGTATTCTAAGGCCTGACTCCTTACATAAATTCAGTAGATACTTTCCACTTTTGTTGACAAGTTTGGTGTCAAGGTTATTCCTTGGTATATTTTGATCAGATATATATTGTAAATCATCTTGATTTGAAGTACAAGAATTATCAAAGGCAACAAAATCAGGTTTATTATTAGTATAGGCATTGAAATCGCCTTGGACTATAATGTGCCCTAAACTAGAGTATTTAACAACATCAGCTAGTAGCTGGTCATAAATGGGTTCTAACCCAGTAACGTTAGCGCTAGAATTTTCTGGAGACATGTATACTGTATCAATATATATGTCCTTATCTAATTTTAAAAATTTATGGTCCATTTTGATCCAAAGGATATCAGTGTGATATTTTGGTAATTTCTTGATGCCTTTTGAAAGGGAATTTTTATCAAAAATATTAATTCCACCAGAGTTGCATCTGGCTTTATGATGTTTTTTTCTATTATAACTATCAACAAAGCAGAAACCTGGGATATTTATTTCATTTACATCAACATCATTTGTCCAAGTTTCAATAAAGCTTATAATCTGAAACTGTGAAATAATTTTGTTGAAATGGGGGTCATTGGTCTTGTCAGTGGTGAGACCCTCAATATTCCAAACAGCAGTTTTTAGTAAATTTGTAAACATTTTACAATATTGATTTTACAAAACCCATTGATATAAGACGATGGAACAACGTAAACAAAACTATTACACTAAATAGCATATATGAAAATATGCTTTAAACATTTTATAGTGTTCTGATACATAAACTTTCTTAATTGTACATGTATATATAACTTATATTTGTTTATGTATTGGTTGTATCTGATATTACGACATACTTTATGATTCATGTATGATGATACAAGATATAAAAGAGATTATGTACAATGAAACAAGGAAATCATATATGAATCTTTTGGTACATATACCGGTTCGTTGGGTACTTTCAAATTAAAATGTACACAAATGTTTAACATCAGGTGTTTTAGTTAAACAACTAAAGTATTGGCTCAAGTTCAATTACTTAACAGAATATGAGCTGTGTTAAATAACTGTCATGAAAAAAAAAAAATAATAATAATAATAATATTTATCTCTTATTTTTGGTCTTTAAAAGAGTTTTAAATCTAATTTGAAGAATAAAGGATGTTTTTAAATGAAAAGAAAATTATATGAATGTTAGCATTTTCCAAAAAGGGTAAATAAATCGGTAGGAAGAAAAGTTTTAAGTTTTGAAAAAAAATAAATATATATATATATATAATCTATATTTTAAATTTATAATAGGAAAAATCATCTATTGTTTACATGTACATATGAATATAACATGTATAAGACTGCTAATGTTGTACTTGGTTGATCTGACGATAAGGTTGCCACATCCAAGGGACTTGCCACGGCAATATGTTGAGCGGCGGTTGACCCCATGGGGGACACGAAGATTCATCATGTGGCATCGGACCCCACGGTGGACTTGAACAAATTTAGATGCAGGACAAATTCCCCGGGCTCTAAAAATAGTCTGACCTGGATTTAAGTAAACAAGTCGCTCTGTGACTTCGCACTAAAATACAGGTTTAATCAATTAATTCCCAGTTAAGTATAAATAGTTTCAACCAAAATATAGCCCAAGTTTTACAAAAAGGTCAGGAGATCAAGTCTCTGGGAAAAATCCAAACAGCCTTACCAAAAGATGTTTTCAAAAGTGTCAAAGACAACATGACGTCATGTTCACCCAAATATTTCCGCGGAATAAATACTAAGAACGATAACTCAAACATTAAAGATAGCAATCCAGATTGCCGCACTTTTCTTAAACTACGGGAAATAAAACATTTAATCCCTTGCATAGTAAGTTTGGACAATACAAGCAAATAATATTTCAACAGATTTAAAAGAAAGCTTGTCAAATATATTAAATTCCCAAAAATACTACGAAGCAAGGAAATTTATACAACAGAGCCCATATGGAGCATAGAATAGAGAATGGAAATGGGGAATGTGTCAAAGAGACAACAACCCGACCAAAGAGAAGAAAACAGCGGAAGGCTACCAATGGGTCTTCAATGCAGCGAGAAAATTCTGCACCAAGAGGTGGGCTTTAACTAGCCCCTGAACAATAATGAATCCTAGTTCAGCAAAATGGACAGCACATTAAACTCCGAAACTTGAAACTGAACCTAAATTAAAAAAACACAAGACTATCAAAGGCTAGAGGTTCCTGACTTGCGAAAAATGCCAATGTGGAATAAACAAACACAGTGATACACACAGTAAAAATCACTTCAACAGATGTCCGAGTCCGATGTTAAAAAAGGTGACAGAAGAAACTAAGCAAAATCAAAATGATCAATGTCAGTTTATTAATCATATAATTACCAAATACAGAACATAATTGAACTTTGTTGAACTTCACGACAGGTGCCGTATATGGAGCAGGAACTGCTTACCCTTCCGGAGCACCTGAACATACAGAACATAATTAACATAATAAAATGGAATGATTGACAATGATTGATTTATTGGTTAAGTCACAAGATAATAATTTGGAAATAATCATAAACAAAAAAAATTCAATTATTTAAACTATGAAAGACACCACCAACAACAACAGAAGTTTCCCACACCCTTCATTGCTCTCTCTATGTATCTGCTTTATTCTTTTATATTTATAAAATACATGTAATATACTCTTTGAATATCATCATAACCTCTCTTTAAAAATCTAAAAAGGAACCTAAAGCCCAACGGAAATGATACTTGTAAAGACATTTTAGTAAACAAAATATTTAGAAAGGAATTCTCTGTAAATATCATGTCAATTAAAACTAATCCTTAGTGTGTTCCTTATAAGGTCATCTTTCAAAACTATATCTCACGAGCCGGACAATCTACCAAGATGGCTGAAGTTATATTTTGACACAGTATCCTGTTGAAATATTCACTGACTAAGACTCTTTTCTGAAACTATTTGTCCGTTTGGAAGCAGACTTTTGATTCTGGTTGCCTGTATAGCACCTTAATTTTTTGTTGGATCCCCTTTATATTTGATAAGGTTTCAATTTACTATTGCCTGGACACCTCAGTTCGTAAAATGGATTTTTCAGAATTAGAATACCTGAATTACTGTGAATTTTCTAGTCACTTGGGTGAAAGATACAAGTCGTAATTGAAACAATTGAACTTTATGCCTATTTTTGTTCAGTCTTGTCTTCCAGGGAAACAAAAAATGGCCTATGGAATTTTCCAAAATTAAGTATTACAACCCTGTGATGCATTAAACATGCACAAAGTGCATTAAAAATATGTAGACTAACAGTTTTACACATTTTAGTTTAGGTCTGAGTGGATAAATTCAAATTATTATGTTTTTAAATTTTCAAGTGCATTAATTTTTTTATTATAAATTCCCCATCCTGAATCAATTGTAAGGTATACAAACATAACCTTTATAAACAAATTTACATTTATTATGTTTTCTTGGACAATTCTCACCAAGGTTAATTAACCAACAAAAGGTTGTCTAACAATTGTAACGTTTAGACTTTCAAAATGTGAAAAATTCATTTTATGAACTGAAGTATCCAGACAGTAGTAATTCAGACATGTTTATATATCATAAAAATCAGAGGTAGACTTAATAATTTTTGTCACATGTATAGCACATCCAGTTTTTGTTGGATTTTCTTTAAATATAAATAAAGGATCCATTTACCAAAACCTTAGTCAGGAAAATCTAAAGTATCCCACACAAAGAAGTTGAGAAAGCTGTATGCCAGGAAATGAATTTTGACAGGTCCAATTTATGAGAGACATTGGGTATGTGGGCTTGCTCAGAAAGACTCTTTCATTTATAATTGTTTCTGTTTATTTGTAGATATGCTTGAACAATATAGAAAAATGGGGAATGCAGATGACTTCAACAAGCTACTTAAAATCGGAACATTCCGTCTGTATAACAACTGTATATATCTTTGTGGGGCATGCAACGTAGGAAAGAGTACCCTGGCCAGTATTTTACTTGGTATCGACATTCCTATAGTTTGGATATCGACGGACGGATTGAGAATTTTTTATGGGAGAAATGGAATAGATCTCATAAATAAGATGATGGTTCCCTTGAAAGAAGGTATTGTACTTTATTATTGTGTAGTAACAAAGTATGGGAATAGAAATGTTAAACAGGGTAAATGTCGATGATTGCAAAGTAACATGGCATGATAATAAAAATAAAAGGAGATATTGGGTAAATGTTGATGACATAATTACCAATGGTTAGATAGTCTGAATTAGAACAAGAAAAGAAAGGAGTCTTTGTACAGCATTCAAAATTGGAAATTTCTCACTTTTCATAATGTCTCATATAAAAAAAATTGTGAACAAAATCAAACAAAAATTCCACTCTAAAGATTCATAAACAACAAAAAAATGTTCAACCATTTTGACTTGGGACAGGTCCATGAAAATGTAGTAAGTTACACTACTTTAATGAGTACTCATCTCTTTCCGTTGCAACTGTAATAGTACATAAAACATACTTGTATAGTCATACAGTAAACACATACAACAGAACCAGTATGGATTTACAACTATAATTTCATTAAAGATAATGAAAAACTTTTTTTCATTCTTTATCAAGTTAATTGCAGATATAATTTGAAGCCTGAGTAATAGGGGTAAAATGTTATAAGGTTATACTCAATAAAAGATCATAGTTAGGGAAACATGTCTCATTTTAAAAAAAGTAATCCATGAAATACAAATCAAAATACACGATGTAGACTTTCATACAAAGAGATCAGATGTTTCGGACAAAAAACTCTCAATGTTTCATTTTTTTTTTATTTTTATATACATTTTAAAGATTATTATCAGCTTCAAAATAACAATTCTATTGAGTAAACACAATTTGTAAATTTCAGGATATTCTTTTCAAGAATACATTTAATCTATGCTGTATTCTATGATACCAGTAAATGTTATTCTAGGGGAGTTTATTTAAATGTAAACTTTGTCTTCCACTGAAAAACTTTACATAAAGTCAGATCTAATAAAACACTTGTTCGATAACCCTGTTTCACCTCAAAATTCAGTTTCAAAAATAAACTTTAACTGGGAAAAGTAAAAAACTCACAATTTTGAAATGGTAGCATTATCATATAGTAATGATTTTAGTACTGGATTAAGAGTTTAAAATCTTGTCGTTATCAACTGTACTTTAAAGATAGTCTCCTATGAAATCACTTGTCAATTAAAGACCAAGCTTCTGTTCTTTTGAAAACGTTGTTCAGCTGTTTAAAAAATTGGAACAAACTTTATATACATAGTACGTAAAATTTCCTTTTTCAAACACTTGCCAAAAAAGATGCTATAAGAAGAACAAACTTTAGTTTGAAAGCCCTTAGAAATGTCGTTATATACAACCATGCCATGCAGTTTGTATGGAACCAACATTGTCACTCTCACATCAAATTTGAGTTGAATTTGTATTATTTTTAGGCGTTGCTGGTCATGACATCTTTGGGAAGGTGCTTCGTGGCAACCCAACCATCCAAACACCTACAACAACAGAGCCAGAATCTACCATTATGACCAAACATAGTGTCCCAACTTTAACTGCTCGAAATAGTCCAAAGAAGAAAGAAAACACTGAAAGCATTCCTCCATTGCCCATTCCACCAGCTTCAGTCGAGACCAGTCATGATCTGCACAGACCCTACCAGCAAACCAAAACACCAAAGCAAACACAAAAAAAGCCATCGAAGTGGTCCGAGGTAGAAAAATTAGATCTACAAAAACTAAAAATCCACGATAGTATACTAGACACAATAAGGACAGGACACTATAAAATGGAAATAGCCCCGTCAGACCTTGTTGACTTTGGTGGACAACGATCATATGACATGACACATCAACTGTTCATACGTCAAAAGGGCAGCTTCATAGTGATGGTCGATGGCCGGTATGATATGGATGATATTCTGCCGGAATATCCCAAGGAGAATAAAATGACCTCCAAATGTAAGTAATGTCATAAAATAATGCAGAATAATTGGTAAATAGATTTGTTTAAATATAACAATGGGGATAACATCACTATGGAAATATTGACAGTTTACAAATTGTTCTAGAATAGAGAATGGAAATGGGGAATGTGTCAAAGAGATAACAACCCGACCAAAGAGCAGAAAACAGTTCAAAGCTACCAATGGGTATTCAACACATCGAGAAAATCTCGCACCCAGATCTGGACTTCAGCTGGCCTCTAAACAATAACGTATACTAGTTTTGCAAAATGGATGGCACACTAAACTCCGAAACATAAAAATGTACCAAAATTAAAAAAAAACAAAAACAAAGGCTAGAGGCCTGACTTGGAACATGCGCAAAAATGCGGCGGGGTTAAACATATTTTGTGAGATCTCAACCCTCCCCTATACCTCTAGACAATGTGGAATAAACAAACACACAGCGATACACACAGTAAAACTCAGTTCAAAAGATATCCGAGTCCGATGTTACAGAAGAAACTAAGCAAAATTACAGTGATCAATATACATTGAACAAAGGACTACTAGCAGTTACTGACATGCCAGCTCTAGACCTCAATTAAACTGATCGAAAGATTAAGTCTATATCATATAGAAAATTAGCCACAATCTCTCCCGTTAGGGGTTTAGTATCATGTCATTATAAATTATACAAGAAGAACATAGCCCGTATCATGCCGACAACTGGTTTTAGAATAAATTTGTTTATTTCCGATGCAAAGACCCTATGAGTGAATCAATATTAATTTCCAAAATGCCATCTTTATAGATTTTACAACACTATTGTAACTATATCCCTTGTTAATAAGTCGTTAAAAAGATAAGGTTTGATTAGCTTTTCAGGTCAATGGCAACATGTTTGTGCTATGTATAGAATAGTACTATAAAAGATGGGATGTGAAATACTTGAACATATAAGATGTTTGCACATTGATTTATATTTATGAATGAGGTCCTTATATCAATGATAAAATTTATTTATACCCCCTGCAAACGAACTTTGGGGTGGTTAATAGGGTTCATTCTGTCTGTATGTTTGTCTGTTTGAAATAACGTTGTCCACAACAAGGATTACTCCTCCGACATTACTTGAAAGATTCTCATGAAACTTTATAGAGTGTTAGATCACATTATAGAGATGTTCATATAAAATCTTGCACTTTTCTTTAATCAATATTGACTATTAAAAATATTGTACTGTTCTTTAATCAATATTGACTATTAAAAATCTTGCACTGTTCTTTTTTAAATCAATATTGACTATTTGTTTGTTTATTTCAGTGATAATCAAGCACTGGGTGGAATCCATTCTGACGTATAGCATAGGAGATGATGATGACATAATGCCCATGATCCTCTTTGCGGCCACACACAGTGATCATTTCACCCCTGTAAGTCCATAGAGTCTAACGGACAGCTTTTGAATGCTTTAAAAGAATAAATAAAATGTATCACAAAATACTGAAATAAATTTGATGCACTGTATGGCCATTTCGTTGACTGACAACTCATCAGCAGTGCTCAAGATGAAAATGTTGAAAATCCGGTTAAAGATATACCTACACTTTGATCTCGAGCACTGCTGATGAGTTGTCAATCAACGAAATGGCCATACAGTGCATCAAATCTATTTCGGTATTTTGTGATACATTTTATAATGATAAATTAATAAGCACATCTATGAAAAACCAGAAACAATTAAAACAAACAGGAATCCAAACTCAATTAAGGGTTACCTATGCATCAAAAAGAAGATGGTAAATTTTGTTTTTAGTTATGAATCATTTCAGGACAAAAATTCTGGCTAGGGATGATAATTACAGTCCAAAAGCAGTGACATAGACCCAGTTGTTGATGCACTGTATGGCCATTTCGTCAAATTGTTGACCCCCACAAGGGGGTTGTCATGATCTACCTGCAAGTTCAGCTTAACATTATATATATTTATCAAATTAGTCATACCCGTCTCTTGACTTATTAATTCCCGGAAGAAATGCTGAGAAAAGTATAAACTTAATAATAGTAGAGTGAGGATGTTTAATTTCAGGAAGAACTTGCTAAAAGGCAGAACAAAATAACAAAGGAACTGACTGACATGTTTTTACGCCATCCACACAATCGACACATTATGCACAGCACTCTGTTCTTCATCAATGCAACTGACAAATCTGATTCTGAAATCAAACGCATGACTTCAACAGTGGTAAAGTTTGCTATGAGGCAACGTTCATGGGGCCAGTCTGTCCCCATGGCCTGGGTTCCAAACGAGCTGCAGATCTCCCAGCTGAAAAATAACAATATAAACATCGTCCCCAAGCAGATCTTAGTTGATGTAAATACACAAAATGATGATTTGGCCTTAACAGATAGAGAATTAGAACGCTTCCTCCAAGCACAACACTCCACGGGAAGAATAATGTACTTCCAAGGTAATGGATTAGATGACTTTATCATCATTCAACCCACTGCCCTTGTGAATATTCTTAGGGCATTTATAACGGATGAAATGTTCTGGCCTGAAGACAAAGAATTAAGGCAAATACACCAAACATTGAATACTTATGGGAAGATTTGCGAAGATGACCTATTCAGACTTTGGGAACAAGAAAAATTTGCCCAGTTTATTCCCGATGATGACATAAGAGACTATATTATGAAGATCTTGATCCATCTGGACATCCTTATACAGCCAAAACCCCAAGAGGGAATTAAACCAAATGTCTACCTTGTCCCATGTATGGTGAAAAGTGTATCTCATACCAGAGCCTTAGATGATCCAACATTAGAAGAAAGGGCAATATGTTTATCTTATCGTCTGGTAAAATCCACTGTCCCTGTAGCATTAGGTTTTAAAATGGTTGGTGCTGCATTGGGTATATGGCCTTTTCAAGAAGAAGATGGACGCCCATTGATCTTCTTCAACTCGGCAGTCCTTTGTATCGACGAAGATAATGTACTGAGGGTTGATGTAGACGATGAGAGAATATTAGTATACTTGATTAATGCAATATCAAAACATAATATCTCACCAGATATTGCAGCCAGCATCCAGGAGTGCTTAACTTGGGTTCTGAAGAATGCTGTCAGTTTTTACCATAGTTGTATGGGGAAAAGTGTCAAAGCAGTGGAAATAGAAGATATGATTGAAATTGAAGTTGGCGGTATATGTCAGAAAAATGTATGTCTAATCAAACTGAGCGAAGTAGAAAAAGAGACAACATGGACATGTGAGAAGAATATAGATCATAGTACTAAATATCCTAGATATTGGGTGTTTGATAAGGTTAGTTAAAAATACAAATTTTTAGATTCTTCAGAACATATTTATTTAGCAAATAGTTCATTGCACTGAGGGCATATGACAATATATGGACCGGTTGGTTTCCCCAAAAAAAATATGTGGATCAAAGCGTAGCTGAGGTCCATATAGTTTTGGGGGCGATTATCTGGTCCATATACTGCCATTAGACCCCAGTGCAATGCACTATTAGCTGTACATGTGTTATACCTATTTCAGTGCAAAAACGTTCCAAAACTAATAGTAATAATTAGCTCAGACAAACAGTCCATATAATAATTAAGCCCCATCCACCGGTCCTTGTAAAGTTATATGGACCTTTTTTTTTTCTCGCCTGCGACGAAAATCGCAAAGTGAGACATAGGTATTACTATCCGGCGACAGCGGCGGAGTAAACTGTTTGTGTAAAGCTTTATATTTCAGAAGGTAGAAGACCTGGATGCTTCATATGTTGTATGCAGATACATTATGTTATTAACTTTTTGTCTGTCATATGTCCATTGTCCCTGACCTCATTTCATGGTTCAGCGACTGCTTGAAAAAAAAGTACGGTTTTTTGTCATGTGAATTTCTCACTTATTATGAGTATTAGGATAACTATATCTGGTATATAGGTTCCCAGCAACGTTTAAATGTCCGTTAGACAGGGTTCACCTGACCTCGACCTCATTCCATGGATCAGTGATCAAGGTTAAAGTTACACGATTAAGATTAAGTTTTCCTGTTTAAGTCTGTTCTTGATACTATTAACAATAAGGTCAACTATATTTGATACGTGGAATCATTGTAAGGGATTATAAATGTCCGTCTGGCAGGGTTCATCTGACCTTGACCTCATTTTCATGATTCATTGGTCAATGTTAAGTTTTCATGGTTTGGTCTGTTTCTTGTAATACTATCAGCAATAGGTCAACTATAGTTGGCTTATGGAATGATTGCAAGGTGTACATGTCTGTCTGGCTTGGTTTATCTGACCAGGAGTTCATTCAAATGGATCATTGATAATTTTAAATTTATGTGATACTTGTAGTCAATCTTAATCTTTAGGACAACATAAAAGGAATCATGGTAAGTAAAGCAGGCCAGACTTTTCAGCGTGTGCACTCTTGTTTTAATATAGACAAATAGAGAGACAAAATCTGAAAGGTATAATATTAATAAATATTAAGTTATAAACCTAAGTATTTCATCTGGTTATAATCATCAATTTTTACCTGTCTGTCTGTCTGTCTGTCCGTCTGTCCATTAAAAACTTGTCATTGCTCTATCTCATGCATCGTACTTCGGATTTGAATGAAATTGGGTAGGAATTCTTTTTAAGATATGTGCATATGTTATTGATTTTTGGAAAGATTACAAATCGTTCCTATGCCATCGGCCTCCAAAATCGAAAGTAAGACCTCTTCGATACTATCGGACATTAGTACATAAATTGTAGTTTTATTATTCTTGTTGATCATGTTGATAATATCTGAACTAATATTTTTAACTTACATAAAACTTTATCGTTTACCGGAAGTACCAAGGAATTAAAATGAAGGCAACGCAGACGGCGGATGAATTTATCCATCATTACGAATCTACGAGAAATACCTTCCCGTATTTACTTCTTAAATTAATTCATTGTCAAAACTAATTGTGCATTTACAAATTTGACGATTATTACCCATTATTTGAGCAAAAATACTTTAAGATTATCTATCAATATAATTTGGACATTCGCTTTCGGAATCTAAATGTTTTATGCAGGTATCGGAAATTTTCAACAGCCTCTGTCAGACATTTTTTGATAGACATGAATCGTCAGTTTTAACTCTTAACTCTTTTTTCAACACACGATCTTATTTCATACAAATGTTGTTATGCACGATTTATTTATGTTTTGGGGAAGACCTGAAATAGTTGTCATGTGTATCAACTCTTTAACACTCTGTGCAGCGTTGTTTGTATATTGAATAGAATAATTGTGATGTTTCGGTTGGTACGTATACATAGATCAACATTATCGATAGGAAAATGGACCACACAACGACGAAGAATGAATTAAATAAATGAATGAAATAAATTCAAGTTTAAATACTTTGAAATCAGTCTATGAAAGTCTTCCCGAAAGATGAAAATTTTATTCCTTTTTCATATTTAACTACAAAGATTTGCGCATGCTCGATAGATTACTAAATTACATGTGCAAACAATCACAACAATGTGGAAATCTTCAGGTTTTACCGAGTTAAATCTACCAAGGCGTTTCGAATTTAGTCTGGATGATATTTGTTTATTCGTACGTTCATTTGTACTGTAGGATTTGCTAGTTTGACTTTATTTTGTTTGTTGACATTCTGTACAATGTTCAAGACAAACTGTAGCAGGAATCAACAATTACTCTCTATTTTTTTTTAAGTAAAAAAATGTTTGTTGAATGCAATTTTTGTCAAGCCTGCCACGAAAAGTTGTGAAAGCGAGATATAGGTATTACTTTCGGGCGACGACGGCGGTATAAACTTTTTAAAAACTTTAATAACTTTGCACACATAATGTCTACAATTAATATTTGGGGTCGACAGATACCTTATCGTATAAAGTTTGCTGCAATATACTTGTCTGGTGACGATGACCTTGTTTTCATGGTTCACTGACTTCATAAACTTAAATGTAAAATCTGCATTTAAGTTTCGTGGTTTAATCCATTTCTCAACAACTGTAATATCTAGGCCTACAATATTTGGTCTATAGATATTTTGTAATGGGTACATGCATGCCAGTCTGACACCTGGCTTGGGACTTTGATGTCAATTTCATGCTTTAGTGACTTTGTAACACTTTCATGGTCTCAGCAACTATAATACCTAGACCCACCATATTTGGTCAATAGATAGTTTTTGGTGGGTACATGTCAGTCTGACACCTACCTTTTAACCTTGACCTCAATTTCATGGTTAATTGACCTGTGTCACATTTTTACGGTAAGTCCATTTCTTAGCTACTGTAATACCTAAGCCCACCATATCTGGTCAATAGATAGTTCTTAGTGGGCACATGCTAGCCTGACACTTTCCTCTGGATCTTGACCTAAATTTCATGTATGAGTGACTTTGTCACATTTTCATGGTTAAATCCATTTCTTAGCAATTATAATACCTAGACCCACCATATTTTGTTAATAGATAGTTCTTGTTTGGTACATGTCAGCCTTTGACCTTGACCTCAGTTACATGGTTGATTGACTTTTGTCACATTTTCGTGATTAAGTCCATTTCTTAGCAACTATATTACCTAAGGCCACCATGCCTGGTCAATAGATAATTCTTAGTAGGCGCATTGCAGTCTGACACCTGTCTCTGGACCTTCACTTCAATTTCATGCTTGACTGACTTGGTCACATTTTCGAGATTAAGTCTATTTCTCAGCATCGTAATACCTAGACCCACCATATTTGGTCAATAGATAGTTCTTAGTGGGTACAAGTCGGTATGGCAACTGCCTTTGGACCTTGACTGCAATTTTATGCTTGAGTGACTTGTTTCGTGTTTTGGGATAATGCCCATTTCTCAGTAATTGCAATACATAGACCACTTGTATTTGGTCTATAGATAGTCCTCGGTGGCTGTCTGAGACCTTCACCTGAAGTTCACACTTCAGTCACATTTGAACACCTCCACTTAGATTTCGAATATTGACACTAAAACTTGATTGTTGCTAAAAGCTAAGTCTTAATACACATTGAACTCATACTGAAAATAATGTCCTGGTTTCCATACCACAGAATGTACATTGATTTTGAAAAAAACAACCCTCAATATTTTAGGAAAAAAAGGAATACATTCACTGTAATTGATCTCGCATAACAAATAACACATCTGTGATAAAATTCAATTTGAAATTATACATAACTGCAGTTGCAATCTTTCCATTTTGATTTTATAAATCAATCGTTGACGGTTTACCAGGTAAAATATGAGCTTAGATGGAAGACATTTTGTCATCACTCTATCTAACTGCATCATACTTGGGATTGGAATAGAACTTGGCAGGATTATTTATTAGGGTTAGTAGATGTGCATATGTTTTTGACTTTGCGATCAATAAGTTTTTAAGGGCTTACTGGGGTACATTATGGACTTACCCATTTTGCCTTTGGACTACATGGAAGAAATTTTGTCATCACTCTATCTTATGCATCATAACGCGGAACTTGGCAGGAATACTTGTTAGGATATGTAGATGTGCATATGTTCTTGATTTTATGATAAATCAATTTTTGTGGGTTGACCAGCGTAAAATATGGACTTAGCCATTTTGCCTTAGGACAGCATGAAAGAAACTAATATTCATGCTTAGAGAGGAATATTAACACCTCTTCTTTCTGACACATTATGAAAACCAATTAATTGCATATTTGATATCACGTTTGTAATACATCTATTTTATGTTCCCTCCTGATAACATGCGGGCGGGTGGAGACATGTGTAGACATGTGTCTTTGTGTTAATTCATCAACCTATACCTATAAAACTTCTCCATTTGAGGTTTCTCTTTGATTGAGTGGTGTTTCTATAATTAGTTGATCAGTTTGAAAAATTGTGTCCAGGGGTCTGCAACACCAAAATTCATGTCATCTATTGCCACCAATTTGCATCTGTTGTCTGTTTTTTTGTCCGTCATCGTCCTCAGTTACTTGGCTGCAAAATTATTTTCATCTGAAACCACACGTTCGTTTTGTTGGGGTACATATGTAGTTCGTAGGTAGCCACCCTTGAAAAGGATGTACATAGGCCTTGACTTACATGTAGGATCAATATGAATTTAAAACTCCATCCTTGTTAAATATAGGATTCATTTCTGAAATAGAAGAGACAACAGAGTAATTGTTAATTTCGATTTTGAAGAAAATCCTGTATGTGACCCCCTCCAAAATCAAGGGTGGTGTAAAAAAAAGAAAGTCACTATGATAACAATAGAGTGAACTGACCTACCGATTCTCCTTCAGTCCCAAGTCTACCATCCTTGATAGACAGTCATAAACAGAGATAAAAATATGAAGAACAATTGTAAGTAATTATTCTAATTGTTATATTATAATTTAACATGTCTGGTGTTATATGAGCAGCTGGAAAGATTGACCCACAATAAGCATATGTGTTTGTAACAAGTTTTTGATCACTTGACACTGACAGGATTGATACTTAGTGAGAGTCATGTTGAATGGCTAAAAAACCGTTTTGCAAATTCTTCATTTGGCATTAAACTATTCTAACTGATTTATTTTTACAGACTGTGGGACAGGAAGAGTGCCCAAGAAGCTGTACAGGTAGGCAGGATTCATATAAACAATTTAGATGATTTCCAAATCAGGCCCTAAAATGATGGTGGCCTAAAAAATTAACCCATATAATTGAAGAGCAATTCAAATGTCTGAAAAATGTAAAGCCAAAGGCAATCTAAGGACAGAGTTTTACATTAGTGAGATGCTAGTTTTTACTAAAGTTTTTTTATAGCAGTAAAGTATAATTTCATGCTGGTGATATCAGTAACCGCTTGGAGACGCAATGGTACTAATAACTATTTCATGATTCCAATTTTGATGCAGGGCGTGCTTTGAAGACTTGCAGTTTTAATTACTCCAATGTTTATTTCTCGTCATTTTGGTAACATACCTCCATGCAATAACATGATAGATGCCAAATGAAGGAAAGACTATTGTGCCTAATTCTAGGTAGGGTGAGCAAAAAGAAAAAAAAATAAACAAAAATGAAGAATACATACTGTACAATACATGTATATATATTATTTTCTACAGTTGAAAAGCGAACTTCTGCGGCTTATATAATGTAGACTCGTATACCATAATTTCATAACTATTAATGTTTATCAAATACACTCTAGATTAAAATTTCTGAAAGGGAAATGATATACACTTAGATTTTATGAGCAAAACAACCAAAGAGGCCTAAAACGTTTAGCCTAGCAGAAGTTAATGAAACACAAGTCATTCTTTAAAACTGCAAAGATTCAGGTATGACTATACATTTCTTCCATTTTTGTCTCTCCTGTTACGTACGATAGGCAAGATTTATGTATTACTTTCCGACGTCAGCAGCATAAACATTTTCAAATTTGAATAACTTTGCATACATAATAACTACACTTTAGTCAACAGATATTATCTTTGTATGTGTATATGTCCCTTCTGACTTTGTTTCATGGTTCATTGACTTCATATTCATTTGTAAATTGCGTCACATTTTCGTGATTTCGTCCATTGCTCTGCAACTGTTATACCTATAAACAAACGAAAAATGGATAACAATTTATGTATCACATTTAGTCTATAAAAAGTGAGTACATGTCTGTCTGACAGCTGTTTCTCAGACCTTAACTCAAGTTCATGGTTTAGTGACTTGCTTCATTTTTTTTTCATGAAGTCCATTTCTCACCGACTACAATACCTATACCCACCCTACTTCCTTCGTATAGCTTTTATGTGATATATTCCAGTCTGACACTTTTCTTTGGACTTCGACCTCAATTTCATGCTTGAATGACTTGGGTCACATTTTTATGATAAAGTAAATCTCTCAGCTACTGTTATATCTAGACCAACTAATGCTGGCTTATATATAATTCCTATCGGATACATGTCAGTCTAACACTGTCACCTATCCTTGACATAAATTTCATGCATGAATGACTTGCATAATATTTTCACAATAAAGTCTTTTTCTAATCAACTGTACTAACTAGACCATACAATCTGGTCTGTAGAAGTTCTTTATGGGTATATATACCAATCTGATTCCTGTCTTCTGACCTTGATCTCTGTTTTATGTTTTAGTAGCTTGTGTTACATTTTTGCAATTTAGAGCATTTCTAAAAACAATGTAATCCATAGTCCAACTATATTTGGTATATAGAAATTTTTGGTGGGTGCATGCCTGTCTGAGACCTTGACCTGAATTTTCCACTTCGGTGATTTGCTTCACAATTTCATGATTAAGTCTCATTTTCTGTGGCTGTAATACCTATATCCACCATATATGGTCTGTAAACACTTATTAGCTAGGATTTGTAAGTCGGACAAATTTCATATGACTTTGACCTCAATTTCAGCCTTTAGTGACTCTCAGGAATTTTTCACAAATAAGTCAATACGGAGCTTGTGAGGTTTGATCCTTGCTAGAATGTGATTTTTAAATGAAAAAAAAGTTTTAGAGCGATTTTAACTATATTTGAGGAATTTCAACGTAACCACCTGCAAAACTCAATGTTTGCTGGTGAATCAACCAGTTTTCATTCAAAAATGAAAACGATCGTGGAAAGATTAACATATTTAACTAAATTTTAAGTAAAATAAAGAATATATGGTTTGAAATAAATGCTCTTTAATATTAACACTCAAGTCTGCCAGCTTGTCAGGGAAGCCATGGTTCTAGAGTTACTCCATGTGGTGACTCTGTCGGTGAAAGAGTTAATGTATTTTGTTAGAATTACAATGTTGGATATCTGATCATCTGTATTATATGTCCATGTGCTACATACTAACAAGAAAGTAAAACTGACAATATAACCAAAGCCTTAATAGAAAGTGTCTCAAACGAGAAGATTTTGGTAACATACCTCCATGCAATAATATGATAGATGCCAAATGAAGGAAAGACTATTGTGCCTAATTCTAGGTAGGGTGAGCGAAAAGAAAAAAAAATAAACAAAAAAGAAAAACAAATACTGTACAATATATATATTATTTTCTACACAGGTCTTACTGATGACGAACTTTCACAGCATGTAACCGATAAACATCTTGTGAGGCTTGCAGCAAAAGTAGGGATATATTCTTTTAGAGAATTCATGATCCATTTGGGACTGACAAAGGATGAATGGGAAGAAACTGATTATATGTATAAACAGAATGGTATAATGGGCATCAAATTCATGGCACTACATAAATGGAGAGGTAAGAAGTCGAAAATGCTCCTTCCTGGAACGCTGGCTGACCTTGCAAAGGCTCTGGAAGGCATAGATGATAACAGACATCATTTGTGTCAGGTATGTTATATATAAATATTTAATATAGTACACCGGTGATCTTGAATGCAGTTAAAACTGTGTCATACTCTATCTGTCTAACTGTTCTCTCAATTTCCATTAAAAACAAATTTGTAATTAAGATAATGACCTCAGAATGCTAATTAAACTCAGAAAAACAGAGTCTATTCATGAATTTTATCTCCAGAGGAAGGACCACATACTTATAGTACATCCTTATTATTTTATTATTAAACAAAATATATGATCCTAAATTATGAAAGACTATTGCAATTTCACAAACAGACTTTTTGAAAACACTTTTTGAATGACTGTTTAAAATGTATCCAAGTTGATTTTAAAATATATAAAACTAGTCGATGCAGCCCCACTGCATATCCCAGCACTACTCTTGTCTTTTGTAATCCATCCAATCCAAACTAGTGGTGTTGCTATAGTGATTCCAAATATATATGGTTACTAAGTAGAAATCACAAATAAAGTAGTCTATCAGGAAATTAGCTAAAATTGGAATCACATATTTTGAAATTCAACTGATCTAGATTAGTCTTCAAGCTAAAATGATCAACAAAAATGTATAGTTGCTAAAATTTAAAAACAAAATTAGTCTTAGACACTTTCGGGAAATTTACCAAAGCTTCCACCGCATCTTATAACAATTCCCAAACCTGTAGCACAATCTATATTAGTGGTACAATAATTGAGCCAACTGTCAGTTCCATATTCCAAATAACGTGAGAGTAGTTGCGTGAATAATGCATCATAAGGCTACCACTGTAGCCTGGCCCCCAGGGGAACTATTCATATTCCCGAACATGTGGTACAATCTAAATTGCCAGGGCAGTTACTGAGCCAACGTTCAGCTCCATATTCCAAATAACGTAAGAGGAGTTGCACTACAAAGGAATAATGTTCCCTTAGGCCACCTGCGTAGCACGGCTCCAAGGGGTGCAGTTCAAATATTGAAACCTTTGGCACAATCTACACTGGCAACGCAATTACGGAGCCAACTTACAGTTCCGTATTCCAAATAATCTGAGAGGAGTTGAGTGAAGGACAAATAATGTATCATTAGGCTCCATTTGTAGCCCTGACGCCAAGTGCGCTTTTAAAATCGCAAAAACTTTGGCACATTACCCACACACAGTGTAATCAATGACCCAAGTTTCATCTTTCTACATCCAGTGGTTACTTAGATTATCCTGGACATTACTTTCATATGTACGTACGAAATGTACGCCGAACAGCAAAACATAATCCTCGCACTTCGCTGAAGCGCGGGGATATTCATGTTTTACGAATTTGTTGATACATTCACTATTGACATTAGTATGACCCATTTAGAAGCGACAAAATCAAGATGGAAAATTTCAAGTAAATATTAAACATGTATTTGACTTACGAAACAGTCATTAATATTTAATTTCAAACACATACATACATTACAATCGGTAAATTACATTTTTTATAAACCCTGCCAGATATTTGTATGTCCAACAGTTATGATCTTACTAATTACAGGTTTTCAGAGAGAGAAGTGAGTTATTGGGTTAGTGTTAACATGTTGCTTAAATTCTTAAATTCCTTGATTAAGGTACAAAACTATAAAACCAAATTGGGTTGTCTAAAAGCTAGATACAAAACATATAGAACCATAGTTTTTTAAGTGTTACGAAAACGAAACGAAACACGACGCAATGCAGCAAAAAGCAACAAACTAAACTAAGAAACAAAATCAATATGCAACAAAAGTTGTCAACAAGCAACAACAAAAAACAAACCCACAAAGTGAATAAAATAGCATCTATAAAGGGTTTTCCCAAAATCTAAATTACTTTTTAACATGCTAGATAAGTCACAAAAGCTCAGTAGTTTTGCAAAAATCGTAGTAGCCAGAATTCCGTCCTTCACCTTTATGTCAAAGTGCTTTTCTTAACTATATATAAACATACACTTATTCAAAAACAAACTTCCACTGAAAGAAATTTTGAGGCAGTTCATATGCACATTTCAATAACTTATGTCGCATCAAGTCACAACAGATTTCTTGGCTGTAAAAGTGTAAATAATTATTGCACTTTCAAAATGCACCATTATTTTAATCCAAGTAACATAACACCCTTCCCTTTTCACCTCAATTCGGTATACAATCATAGGTATTGACCGAGAATGGTAATTGGTGTGTTTATTTTTAAAAATATGCAAAAGAAAAAAATACAGTAAATGAGTAGATAGATCGAGAGAGAGAGAGAGGGAGTTCTGTAGAATTTGTATACTAACTGAAGCGTATTTATTAACGTTTGTGGATTTGCAGGTCTCAGAATATACATAACACATCATTAATTTTGAGCTCACCTGGCTAAAGCTAACCTGAGCTTTTGCCATCACATTGCGTCTGTCGTCGGTCCGTTAACTTTTCACATTTCAATCTTCTTCTCCAAAACTCCATGGCCAATTGAAACCAAACCTGGTGGAGATGTTCGTTGGATAGTTCCCTACAAAGTATATGATTTTGGTTCTGATCCAAAATAAACATTGCTGCCAGGGCCATTTATGCCCTCTGATTGGCTGAAATTCTTCTCCGAAACTACAAAAGCAATTGAATTGTTATATTGCAGGAATAATCGTTACATGGTCCTATACAAAGTTTATGTTGTTTGTGCCTATCTGAAATCCAAGATGATTTCAAGGGACACATTTAACATGGGATCCTATGGGAAATACATACAAACATCTTGTCAGAAACTGACAGATGGAAGTAATATGATGCCTAAATAATCAGATAATGGTCCGTAACAAAATTGATGTTTTTGGTGCCAATCCGAAATTCAAAAATATGGCTGCCAGGGTCATTATGCACTCTTATTGACTAAAATTTTAAAAAAAAAGTCTTCTCTGAAACTACAAAAGCAATTGAATCAGTACATTGCAGGAATGAACCTTACATGTTCCTCTATCTAGTTTATGTTTTTCTTGGCAGTATGAAATCCAATATGCCTGAAAAACTGAGCCCATTTGGACCAACCCTGGCAGCAATGGTCCTTAGATGGTCCTCTTTCAGAATTGTATCCAATGATCAGGAATGTTAACCAAAATGGCTGCCACAGCCGAATTTAGTTCAACATAGGAACCTTGTGAAAATTCATTTAAAAACTTATGAAAAGCTGAATCATTTGTTCCAGACGGAAAATGAGATTTTATGATTTGGTTATTGACTTCTGTGAATCTACCTGTCGTTTTGGATTCAGACTGAATTTTATTGCAAGGTTTTATCCAGTTGTTGTTGTTTTATCCTTATTGGAAATCAAAAATGACTGACAGTCCAGACTTAAGGGGCTTCTCTTTTATAAATCTGTCCACTGTTACCAAGTATTTAAATAAATGGCAAATAAGATCCTGTATGTTAACACAGCTCCCTATATGACTTGATTAATGATTTTAGGTGTTCCTTACTCGAAACCAGAAGATGATATTCTACAAGAACTATCCCACAAAATAGGAGACTGTACTGTGGAACTAGGAATAGAATTAGGACTGGAAGTTACAGAAATTCAACATTCTATGATGGCCCATCCAAAAGACATGTATGAACAGAATTATGACATACTTAGGAAATGGAAAAACAGCAAGACGAACACACTCAATATTTTGATGAAAACACTGCAGCGTGTCAATCCCCAAGGAATGGAATTTTTAATTAAGAAGTATAAAATCAACATCACCAAGCCTAAAGTGCCTCAGAAAATGAAACAGTTAGGAAAAGGTATTATTTTGTATCGCTAACTTAACGCTCAATCCTTTAATTTTAGATTCCGCTATATAGATGGAAATAAAGGACACTACAGAAACTACTAAGTCTGCTTCATACTTGGACTTACCTCTATCAATAAACACTAGAGGACAGTTTAACACTAAATTATACGGTGATGATTTTAGTTTTAAAACAGTCAATTTTCCTTTTCTGCATGAGCAGCAATATTCCTGCATCACCTGCATATGGTGTCTACATTTCTCAGTTGATCCGCTATTATAGAGCTTGTGTCCACTACAGTGACTTTCACGCTGACAAATTAACTGCTCAGTCAAGGATACATTCAACCTCTCCTAATATTAACACTTAAAATGTTTTACCGTCAACATCATGATCTGGTTGGTCCTTATTAGGTGAGTGTGTCACAAACAATCATTGACATTTTCCCTGTGTGATTCCAGTTCTCTTACCGATTTTGACATTTTTTGTTTGTGTGTCTTTCTCTTTGTCGGTTGTGTTCCATTTTGGTTTGTCTCGTTCGGATACTGTCCTCTGGGTTATGATTTAGGATTCCCCTTCTGACATTGTTGAACTGATTGATTTGCAATATTCTGCACTTGGATTGCAACAAAGTAAGTGTGTATTTAGATGTAGCGAAGTGGAAAAGTAGCATCATTTTTGTGACTGTTCGACGATTAATACCATTTGGTATTACAACATTTGTCTCCTTTAATCTACAAATGCTACCATGTCAATGATTGATATAAGTGAAAGAATCGAATCTAATAAATATATAAATATTCAACAGATACTATTTTTATACTGCTCATTTACTTGATAATATATTTCTTCCATATTTCCCCTTAAGAATTACAGGTTGGAATTGCTTTTCAGGAATCTTGCCCCTTTCATTTTTTACTAGGGTTTTTGATAATTTTAATGTTAATTGTTTAGGATATGTGTTCATTTTCTTTAAGGACCCTAAAATGGGGACACACTTTTTAAAATTTTGGGGATATTAGTGGTTAAAATGGGTAATAATGTGGCTTGATATATGAATGTCTAGCCTCATTTACTGTAGTCTATCATTGTCAATGTCAACTTTTTTTTAACTGTCTTCTCTGAACTTACTGGACAAATTAAAACAAGCAGCAATGATTCGTAGGTGGTCCTCCTTGAGAAATGTATTTGATTTATTCGGTATTTTGTGATACATTTTATTGATGATAATATCCACTACTAGTATCCAAGATGATGGCGAGAGCCAAACATATTTTAACATACATGTTGGACGTCAAGGCAAAATTGACTTGCATATCTTCTTGTCTGAAATCAGTAAGCCAATTGGAACAGAACTTAGTAATGGTCCTTAGACGGTTCTTTATTAAATTGTGTATGATGAACCAGACCGCTGTTTAAAATGGCCTCAAGATGCAAACATAGGACCCGATGCGAAAATCACTTTAAAATCTTCTTGTCTGAAATTAGTAAGCCAGTTGGAACAAACATTGGTACATGTAGAAACGGTTCTTAGTTATTAATTTTTTTCAGAATTCTATCTGATGACCCAGACTGCTAACCGAGATGGTCAACACAGGAAACTGAGTTTAACATAGGACCCTATGGATACATTCGATTAAAAGTTCTTCTTGTCTGAAACCAATTGGAACCAAATTTGGTAGCAATTGTCCAAAGTTGGTCCTGATTCCGAATTGTATATGAGTGCTTTCATTAGTATATCAACACAAACAGTCATATAAATCCTGTGAAACCAATTTTGATGCATAAGATGAACACATTTCCTCAGATATAAGGGGTTAACAGGGTCATAAATGCAATATCTAAATTGATGGGTTTTGTTTGGCAGGACATTTTTACTTCTTAATGTGTATTATCATATCCAACAATGCATTGGGTCCACACTGACTTAAATTGTTTAAATGTCAAAATTTAGCGGTTGTATCATGCTTTGCTCAGTGAAATCCTTTATTTACATTTGCTAACCTATATGACAATTTGCAAATGAATGTATTTTCATGACAAAAAAATATGTTTAAATGTATTGTGGCTCATATTGAAAGGAAAACAAGTTATATCTTAAATAAAAAAAAATGTTTATAAAACTTTTGTGATATTATTACATGTATTCATTTTCAAAAATGTATTTTTTTTGTGTTGCCTCTATTATTGAACAAATATTAGCGAGCACCATAGGAGCATATGCATTTTCTACATATGGGTCATTTAGAAAAAGTATTTATTTAATGGGGGCAGTCATATTCTGCTACATACTAAGGCTAGAAAATGTTTTGTTTGCCGGAAACAGAAGTAACGGAAACAACTTGCTTCAAATTATAATTTTTGTGCTCAGAATCGTGATACCGGAAATGAGTTTCTGGAAAGGGCTATTGCTGTGTTCACATAATTGACCACGCCAACAGCATATTAACAGTCAATTTTCCAAGCCAGAGTTTACACATTCCAATGCAAAATTGTAGATTATTTCTTTTTAGAGAGGGGACAAATATACCTTAGGAGCAAATAAAAAAACGAAATCCATTGGACAGACAAACCCGGGAAGACACATGAACAACCACAAGCACAACACATTAACACTGAAAACTAAAAAAACAATGAACAACACAAAATCCTATAAAAACCAGGAGTTAACCCAGGTGCCCCGGAAAGGGTAACCAGCTCCTGCTCCGTATATGCCACCTGTCATGAAGTTCAATTTGGTTTTATCTGTTTAATATAGTTACAAATAAGTAATCAACAAAAATGCAATGTATGTCTCAGCTCAGTTGTATAATTACAATTTTTTCATACAACGTAGTGTACAACACATAAAATATTGTACTCATCCATATTGTATGGAAAACCTGTTTTGTACAAAATGCTAACAATAATTTTTCCTTATATTCGCTATAATGTATAATATCGTATTAATATATGTGTGACAACATGACAATATTTTCACTTTTTTGCTGAGAGGGCAAATTCTGTATCTTGAAAACAGTTGTTAGTCTGTTGATAAGGTAAAACTTTGCACCATATATCAAATGTGTAATTGATCTCGATAGCTTGCTTACCCCTTCCTTTGAACATTTGCTACGCCAGCTAGCTTATTAAACAATTGACTCGATGCGTTAGGTCTTGTATAAAGCAGGGTTTATATTCATATCATTAATCACCATTTATTTATTTATTTATTACTGGATGAATCAAGTATCAACTTATATGGTATGTCTAGACAATTCGAAAACATAAGAATATGCTCTTTTGTATTGTTTATATATCAGAGTTCATTAATAATACAATTATTAGAAAAGAAAAAAAAAACATTTTTTTGTGCAACAGGGAATTTGTTTAAAGTGAATACTGCCAATTTCTGTTAAACTCTATGATGAGACAGCATTAAACCCTTTATGGAAATGTTATTTCACATATTTTCGTTTAGTAGAGCGACAGTATCGACCTGCAGCTATGAGAGCTGTAGCTAGTTTTACTGTTAAAACGAGCACATTCTGACCCTGATATCTAATATATTGATTAATTGGTACGTCAGTGTTGACCTTTCCTTTTATCAGTTTTGTTGTTTATATATTTGATTTTGAATCATTTTTTATTATTTCTTACTATTTCAGAAAAGGAAAGAATTGTGAAGTCGCAAGGAGGAGAATCAACACCAGATGCTGACTCAATGTCACTTGAAAGAAGAAGATATGAGGCAGAAGGTGCTATTCCAAAACAAAGAATACAACAGTCACAAACTGCACGGTCTCCAGATACTTCAGGAAAATTCAGGTCCAAAGGTGTGGACAGGAAAAAAGAAAACGAGACGTCAGATATAAGAGCATCAGAACAGTCTACACTTTTAAAGGAAAAGTCAAGTCCTGAACCAGAGCAGTCTACTGAATCAATTGGACGGTCTAGTTCAGAGCCAGAAGAAAAAGAAAAAACAACTAAGAAAACAATAGTTTACAAGATGAAAAGGATTTTCAAGTTTGGAAAGAAATAACTGTGAAATGCATTCTATACAGTATGATACTGCGATGTGTGTTCATGATACTGAAATATATATACATGCATATGACCTTTGACCTTTCTTGTTATCCAATTTGTTGTATATACACATACAATAGATAGATTTTTGTTTAATTTGACTATGGTATTGTCCTTTTTGTAAATAATTTGATAACGACCTTGTCCACTAGCAGACGAATGTGTGCAGTGAATTTCATTATCAGTTTACCCCCATCCCCAATCAAGGCCAAAGTATATTCCAGGGTCCCTGTCAAAGCTCTAATGTACTGTATCATCAATCATAATTATGTATGTCAGGAGTCCAGTATATTTTCTCCCCCTTTCCAAGGGTCAAGGACATTCAACCCCCATCCCCCATCAAGGCCCACGTATATTGCCAACAGTGTGAGGACTTCAGTATATAAGGATCCCTGTCAAAGCTCTAATTTACTGTATCATCAATCATAATTATGTATGTCAGGAGTCCAGTATATTTTCTCCCCTTTCCAAGGGTCAAGGACATTCAAACCCACCTCCCATCAAGGCCCACGTATATTGCCAAAAGTGTGAGGACTTCAGTATATAAGGATCCCTGTCAAAGCTCTAATTTAGTGTCATCAATCATAATTATGTATGTCAGGAGTCCAGTATATTTTTTTCACATAGTTAGAGCTATAATATATTAAATTTACACTCCAATGTGAGTTTGACACTGAGTACATGTTATTTTCTTTTTATAATATAAACCTTAAGTGAATTGATATATAAACAGAGTTGTTACATGTGTATGTTGACTGGTTTATAAATGTACATGATTGATTTAAATTCCATTGTTTTTGGAAAAACTGAAAATTTTTGTGGAACTACATGTGTTATAGTATGTCAGAGCCTGTGGTCGTTAGTATCGTAGACAGTTAACTGTAGGTTTCTGCTCATTTACTTTTTGTTACTGAATGTATCTTTAAAATATTTCAACACATAAAAAACAGACTGGGATTGATTTTGGGAAACCTGGACTCTTCCATTTTTTTCTGTGAGTCGTTAAAAGTTTTTTTGATAATTTTTGTGTAATTGTTTTTAGCTCACCTGACCCAAAGGATGTACAAAAATCTTCTCATCTGAAATTACCTGGCCAAATGAAATTAAACTTGACCACAAGCATTATTAGAGTATGTAGTTTAAAAATATATTTCCGGTGATCCCGCCTGCCAGCCAACATGGCCGACATGGCTAAAAATAGAACATAGGTGTAAACTGTAGCTTTTGTCTTATATCTCAAAAATTAAGGCAATTAGAGCAAAGCTGACATGGGGTAAAAATGTTCATCAGGTCAAGATCTACCTGCCATGAAATTTTCAGAGGAATCGGTCAATCCTTTGTTGGGTTATTGTCCCTGAATTGTTAATTTTAAGGAAATTTTTCAGTTTTAGGTTATTATCTTGAATATTATTATAGATAAAGACAAACTGTAAATAGCAAAAATGTTTAACAAAGTAAGATCTACAAATAAGTCAACATGACTAAAATCGTCAATTGATCCCTCAAAGGAGTTTTTGCCCTTGAAAGACAACGTCCAGCATAAACTTTCCTTTCAAGATCTTTTCCTCTGAAAACACTGGACCAATTGGGACCAAACGTTGGTGGAATGGCCCTTGGGTGGCCCCCTTCCCAAAGTATATCTCGCATTCAAGACTTCCAACCGACATGGCTGCTGTTACTAAAAATAGAAAAAAGGAGGATGAATTTCAAAAATCTTCTTCTATGAAACTACAAGGGCACTTGTAACCAAACTTGGCAATATTGGTCCTTAGAAGGTTCTCTTTTAGGATTATGTCCAAAGACCTGGACTGTTAACCAAGATGGCTGCCATAGCAGAACCTAGTTTAATGTAGGGCCGTATGGGAAGATTCATTGAAAAATCTTCTTGTCTGAAACCACTTGACCAATTGGAACTAGACTTCGCAGCAGTGGTTCTTAGATTGTTCTCTTTCACAAATTTGTCCGATGACCCAGACTGTTAACCAAGATGGCAGCCACAACTGAACTTAGTTTAACATAGGGCCCTATGGAAAAATTCATTGAAAAATCTTTTTGTCTGAAACCATTTGACCAATTGGAACTAGACTTGGCAGCAATGGTCCTTATGGGGTCCTGTTTCAGAAATATGTTTGATTTCATGGACTGTCAACCAAGATGGCCGGCATAGCTGAACTTAGTTTAACATAGGACCCTATATGAAATTCACTCAAAAATCTTCTTGTCTGAAACCACTAAGCCAATTAGAACTGACTTGGTAGCAATGGTCCTTAGGTGGTCCTATTTCAGAAATGTGTCCGATGACGTACCCAGACTCTCAACCAAGATGGCCACCACAACCAAACTTAGTTTCATATATTAATCTATGGGAAAATTCATTTAAAAATCATCTTGTCTGAAACCACTTAGCCAGTTGGAACAAGATTTAGCAGTAATGGTCCTCAGGTGGTTCTCTTTTAGAAATGTGTCCATTGACCTGGACTGTCAACCAAGATGGCTGCCACAGCCAAACTTAGTTTAACATAGGGCCCTATGGTAAACTTCATTGAAAAATCTTCTTGTCTGAAACCATTTGACCAATTGGAACCAGAGATGGCAGCAATGGTCTTTAGCAGGACCTCTTTCAGAAATGTGTCCGATTTCATGGACTGTGAACCAAAATGGCCGCCACAGCCGAACTTAGTTTAACATTGTACCCTATGGGAAATTCACTCAAAAATCTTTTCGTCTAAAACTACTGAGCCAATTGGAACTAAAGTTTTCAGCATTGGTCATTAGATGGTCATCTTTCAAAAATATGTCCGATCACCTGGATTGTCAACTAAGATGGCCGCCACAGCCGAACTTCGTTTCATACAGAACCCTATGGGAAATTTTATTTAAAATCTTCTTGTCTGAAACCACTTAGCCAGTAATGGTCTTCAGATGGTTCTCTTTTAGAAATGTGTCCATTGACCTGGACTGCCAACCAAGATGGCTGCCACAGCCGAACATAGTTTAACATAGAACCCTATAGAAAAACCAGTCAAATTGACTGCAACACTTAAATTTTTAGTCCTGCTCAAGGTGAAAAGTTAAATCCAGGTGAGCGATACAGAGGCTGTTGTTAAGTTTTGCCAGTTTTTAGCTCGCCTGGGCTAAAAGGCCATGTGAGTTATTGGCATCTGTCGTCCATCCGTCCATCTGTAAACTTTTCACATTTCAATCTTCTCCAAAACCCAATGGTCGATATAAACCAATCTTGGTGGGGATGCTCATTGGATGATCCTCTACAAATTTTATTCTTTTGGTTCTGATCCAACAATTCAAAATGGCTCCCAGGGCAATTTATGCACTCTGATTGGCTGAAATTTAAAAATCTTCTCTGAAATTACAAAAGCAATTGAATTGTTATATAGTCCAGCCAATCTAGTGTAAATTTGACCCTAACCTTAACGTAATTGCAAAAGAAGATTTTTTAAGTTTTAATCTTTAGCATTATACCCCGAATATACACAGAAAAAGTCCAACAAAATCTAACTTGATGAAGACTAAAAAATCACGATTTTAAAATTCCTATGGAGATTTGCATTGAAAATGGGAGATAACTCTGCAAAAAAGGCAGAAATATCAATAAAAATTGATACAAAATTATAACTTTACCAGAAGAATGTATTGATTCTTGATATTTTAGCCGTCTTTAGAGTATAACAAACAACTCTAAAGGTGTTTTCATATCTTTTATCAAGCTACAACCTAGATTTCGTAATTCATTAGTTGACCATTTATTAAATTTTTCAACATGTCAAGGTAATAAAAATGATTAAGCATATATTCTTCTTTTTGTGGTTTAAAGTTTCTTTAAACAAGGTAGATGCTGAACAAATATAATTTACAGATATAAACAATACCAAATTTTTTCACATTATTTTTTCAAAATGGTCACAAACCCACAAATTTGCAATTTCTTTAATGAAAAATGTGCAAAAAAAATAAAAATACCCATAACACTTCGGTTTTGTACATTTCATGAGCAGAAGATTATATAATATAGTCAAATACGAACTTATAACCCGATCAAAGTATCATACTTTACATGAATTTTAAGAAAATCAACCAAAAACTGACAAAATAAGACTAATTTTTGCAGAGTTATCTCCCCTTTCCAATGTTAATTTCCATAGGAAATTAAAAATGCTTATTTTGAGTTTTCCTCAAGTTAGATTTTATGGGACTTTTTTCTGTGTATATTTGGGGCTTAATGCTATTGATTAGAACTAAAACATTTTCTGTTGCAATTTGTTTGAGGTTAAAACTTAGTTTGACTGGACTAATATTGTAGGAATGATCTCTACATGGTCTTGTACAAAGTGTTTGTTTTTTGTTTCGGCAAAAGAGACAATCAAGCATACATTAAATTTGTATATGAAAAATTTAAAAATTAAAAATGCATATACATGACATATATGACTTGATTTGATGAACTATAAAGCATTTGAATATTTTCATTAATATTTGCAAATAAATGTTTCTTATACATGTATTTATTTAATTTTTCAACGAAATATATAAAATTTATTTGTTGCTACTTGGAAAAGTATCCCTGCGATAATATTTAAGTGTATTTTTTATCCTACAGTATAATATGTTAGTTATGAAATTTCATCCTAACCATAAGATATCATCTCTTTTGAGGAAAATATTTCGTGATTGGGAACAAATATTGTGAAAAATTTTATCCAGTAGGATACATAATACACATAAATATTATCCCAGGGATACTTTTTCAGGTATGAAAAAATATATTGTTACACTGTGTATTTAAACTCAATAAACGGTCTTGAAATTGTAAGCAGTTTTTTTATTGTGCAAGGTAACCCCGCGCCACACATTTTATACATTGACAAACTCAGAAGATTCAATGAGAAAATAAAGGGATTACATCTTTTATACACTAATGTCCAAATTTGCATAGCTATACATAGATTTAAATACATGTATGGATATTTTGATTCTAACATCATAGACGTCATACAGCCAGTTCTCATAGTAAAGTATCCCACACGCTTTACCAGATCTACTGATATCGGGCAACAGAGCTTTTTTTTTAAACTTTGTTAACCAAAGTATTTCATAATTGTAACAAAGTTTTCACTTTTTAAATTGAAAAAAATAACAGATAATAAGATAAGAATACAATTATTTTTTTAGATATTGAAAACGGACAACCTTATGGAGTGTTGATCAGGTATAGTCAGTGCATCAGATTCAATTTGTTATGGTTGATTACACACAATTTACAGCCATATTACAAATGTATTACATGATGCAATTAAAAGAAACACCAAAAAAATTAATTCAATAAAAAATGTCTAACTTCGAATAATAAAGCAAAAGGTTTGTTTTTTAATTTTTTGAAGATTAAACAAAACAATGCTACCCCTACTGAACTGGTCGATCCTGAGAAAAAACTGACTGGACATTTAGAAATAAATACGGCCTTACGAAACCATTTCAGCTCCATTGGTTGTACGAAATATCATGCTCAATATTCATTTATTCAATAAATGCACAATTATACCGGTAAGGGTTGATGGCATACATGTAAATAAATCATAAACTAAACAAACAAGCAAAAAATCAAGAGCATTAATTGATGTACTATGAACTATTTAGTACCAGGGTCCACTCTTCTCAGTATTAAAGACTCTCTAATGAATGGAGCTTTAAATTGATATGAAGAAAGAAGTGTTTCTGTTTTTTTTTTTTTTTTTTTTTTTTGTCAAAGTTTTTAAATTCTGGACATATTTTATCGATTTCTGTTTCTAAATTTTGCCGAAGAGAGTTATATTTAGGACAAGTTAGGAAAAAATGATTCTCATCTTTTAATTCTAAATTACATTGTTTGCATAAACGGTTTTCCCGTTTTAATCTTGCGTATCTCCCTCTTTCAATTTCTAGGAAGTGGTCACTAATTCTCATTTTGCACATTAGTCTCCTAGTCTCAAAATTACTATCCAGAATAAATTTGTCTACAACATAATCGGTCTTAATTTGACCGTATATAATTATTTTACAGTTTTCAGGGAGCGATTTTAATTTTTTAAAGAATAAATGTTCATAATTATTTTTAAGCATTTACTTGGTATTTTTTCCAAATGATACCTTATTTGCAGTATACTCCACTTCCATAACATAATTTACATCTAAATTATTTAATTCACATATATTTTGAACATATGAAACCAAGAAAATGTACCAATTGAATTCAGGTCTATATATCAAAACAGTGAACTAGCGAAAGAATTTCAAAGTTTAGTTTCACAGATTGATCAAAATTCTATTCACCCTACCTGGCCCCTTTGCCTAAAAATTGATGGACATATTATACCAGACATCCTTAAAAAGTTGAAATCTCGAAAAGCTTGTGGAGTTGATAATATTCCTAAAGCACGGGGTGAAAAATTGTCAAAATCTCTGCTTGAATTTTTTATGAAAATTACTGATTTGGAGGTGATACCCGATGAATGGTATAATTAAACCTCTACATAAAGGAGGATTGTCCAAAACTTTAAGTAACTAAAGGGGAATAACTCTAACCTCAAACGTTTATAAAATGTACTGTAAAATTATCGAAAATACCGTTATGAACTTTATTAAAAGTAATTACATATACAAGGGGAAGCTCAGGGTGCTTTTAGAACATAAAAAGAAAGGACCGAAGGACCGAGGATGATATCTGCAGTTTAATGGGATATGCTCAATAAGAAAATCTAAAAAGGAAAAAACTTTTTTAGCATTTTTAGATCTTTCATCAGCATTGGATAAAGTATGGCGAGAGGGTTTGTTTTACCTTCTTTGACAAAAATAGGTCCAAGGGAAATGCTGGAAACTTCTAGGAGCACTGTCTAAAAATGTATGTGATAAGGTTGTAACCAGGGTTTCGGCCTCAAACAAGGCTGTATTTTGTCGAATACCCTTTTTTCAGTTTTGATGACAGACCTTGTATCTATGTTAAAAATCTGGGTATGACACTCGCAGATGAATTAATGAATTGTCTTTTATTTGCCGACCACATTGTTCTTATTGGAAAATCAGAGGAAGAATCACAATCTCTGTTAAACGTTGCCGCAGATTTTGTGATGTCAGTTGGACTTGTGAAATTCTCTTAGGCCTACTTGTCTGGGAAGTGGGTGAGTGATTGGTGGACTAGGTCTATGAGAACTGGTGAAATGCTCAGTGGACTAGTTATGTAGTGATCTAAAGATAATTTACTACAGGACGCAATGACTAATGGGCGGGATTATACCTTTCGGGACTCACAGACAATGTGCATCATTTCGAGTACTGGCTCTTGACCAAAACGTCGAACAGCCAAAAGTAGACACCAAAACAGAGTGAAAGTTTGTCAATAAACCGTGATAAAACAGTTTAGTTAAAATCCATTGAAGACCAAATTTGCTTTAGGGGATTGTAACCTTATTTCAGCAGAATATCAAAAGTTATCAACTAAAAATCCTTGTCAATCAATATGGAAATCTAAAATGTAGGATGAACAACCTAAGTGTTCACAGAAAAGTGATCAGTCGCAGTTACAGCTGTGTACCTAGAACAATCTAAGTGTTCACAGAAAAGTGATCAATCGCAGTTACAGCTGTGTACCTAGAACAATTTAAGTGTTCACAGAAAAGTGATCAACCGCAGTTACAGCTGTGTACTTAGAACAATCTAAGTGTTCACAGAAAAGTGATCAACCGCAGTTACAGCTGTGTACTTAGAAGAAGCTAAGTGTTCACAGAAAAGTGATCAACCGCAGTTACAGCTGTGTACTTAGAACAATCTAAGTGTTCACAGAAAAGTGATCAATCGCAGTTACAGCTGTGTACCTAGAACAATTTAAGTGTTCACAGAAAAGTGATCAATTGCAGTTACAGCTGTGTACCTAGAACAATTTAAGTGTTCACAGAAAAGTGGTCAATCGCAGTTTCAGCTGTGTACCTAGAACAATTTAAGTGTTCACAGAAAAGTGGTCAATCGCAGTTTCAGCTGTGTACCTAGAACAATCTAAGTGTTCACAGAAAAGTGATCAATCGCAGTTACAGCTGTGTACCTAGAACAATCTAAGTGTTCACAGCCAAGTGATCATTCACATTTATAACTAAGTACCTGGATCAACCTAAGTGTTGACAGCCAAGCTATCAATCGCAGATACAAATAATTACATAGATCCTGGGCTCCTACATGTACATATCATGAATTTTACAGTTCTTAAGTTAGTAAAACTATTACAGTATGTCACATTTATGAAATTTTAATAATTTAAGCATAATATAAATTAAATAATAGTAGTCTCTTCTGGTCAGATTTTCGATGATCAATCTGTCTGTAATGAAACTCTCCGCCGAGAACGAGGACTAACATCAGTTATATGTTGGATCCTGTATAGACAAAAAAATGTTTAGTACAAAACAGGCAGTGAACTGTCGAGGAAACAATGATTTTAAAAACTCAACAAGGCAACAATGATTTCAAACACTCAACAAGGCAACAATGATTTCAAACACTCAACAAGGCAACAATTATTTCAAACACTCAACAAGGCAACAATGATTTCAAACACTCAACAAGGCAACAATGATTTCAAACACTCAAGAAGGCAACAATGATTTCAAACACTCAACAAGGCAAAAATGATTTCAAACACTCAACAAGGCAACAATGATTTCAAACACTCAACAAGACAACAATGATTTCAAACACTCAACAAGCCACAATGATATGATTTCAAACACTCAACAAGCCACAATGATATGATTTCAAACACTCAACAAGACAACAATGATTTCAAACACTCAACAAGGCAACAATGATTTCAAACACTCAACAAGGCAACAATGATTTCAAACACTCAGCAAGGCAACAATGATTTCAAACACTCAACAACGCAACCATGATTTCAAACACTCAACAAGGCAACAATGATTTCAAACACTCAACAAGGCAACAATGATTTCAAACACTCAGCAAGGCAACAATGATTTCAAACACTCAACAAGGCAACAATGATTTCAAACACTTAACAAGGAAACAATGATTTCAAACACTCAACAAGACAACCATGATTTCAAACACTCAACAAGGCAACAATGATTTCAAACACTCAACAAGGCAACAATGATTTCAAACACTCAACAAGACAACAATGATTTCAAACACTTAACAAGGCAAC
Source organism: Mytilisepta virgata (assembly GCA_028015205.1). Classification (NCBI taxonomy): domain Eukaryota; kingdom Metazoa; phylum Mollusca; class Bivalvia; order Mytilida; family Mytilidae; genus Mytilisepta; species Mytilisepta virgata. Next base: position 2,080,709 of record CM051513.1, read on the forward strand.
AATGATTTCAAACACTCAACAAGGCAACCATGATTTCAAACATTATTTGATGGCAAACATTCAACAAAGGTATCTTATGTAAAGTTATGTAAAATATTGCTCTGTCTTAACCACCAGACTGAATCAGTGTGTTTGTATACCGGTGGCTATTATACAAGCCTGATCAGTTTTTTTTCTAGTCTCGGAGAAACCAACGGTAATATCTATGGCAAGCCGTTTTACTATTTATTCTTACTTCAAGATATCTTATATAATCTAGTTTTCATAAGATATCTTATAAACTTTATAAGATATCTTATATACTTTATGAGATATCTTATATACTTTATAAGATATCTTCTAAAGTTTATAAGATATCTTATATACTTTATAAGATATCCCATATATTTTATAAGATATCTTATATAGTTTAAAAGATATCTCATATAGTTTATAAGATATCTCATATAATTTATAAATTATCTTATATAGAAAATTATATGAGATATCTTATAAATTCTATGAGATATATTATAAAGTTTATTAGATATCGTAAAGTTAGAATAAATAGTAAAACGGCTTACCATAAATGTCTGTTGATTCTTAGATTGCTTTCCTTTTTACATGAAATACAAATATGTTCTTTAGTATGAATTTATATTTGGTAAAGGAAATATTGTGTATTTTCCGAGTGAAATTAGAATTATGGTAAGTCTTAGAGAAGCATTTTAAAATACAATGACAAGCTTAAGGATATCCGCTACTCAGTTTCAAAATAACAAGCTTTTCATAACACTGGTAAATATTGATAGTGGATTAATAAGGGAACTAAAAGAGCGAACACACATTATAGGTCTGTGTGGCTGAGATATAAGTCATTGAAAATTTTGCTGGGAAAATATGCTCTCTTGATTTTACATATCTTTATCATTGACAAGTTTTATTTCTAAAAAACCATTAAATAATAACAAGGGTTTTGTAAGAATTTTACAAATGGCTTATTATTCTTCATGCAAAAGATTTATGAAAAGAAAAATGGGTGTGAGCGGGAAAAATAATTTATGGCATTCAAATGGATAAAACCAGATGATTCTGAACATCTGACAAAAATTCAAAAACATGACCAGCGAACATCCTTAATAGCTATATTGACGTAACAAATAATTGTTGGTTTATTGATATCATTGTTTTTGTGAAGTTTTCATTTTAAATAAAGTAATTGTTGGAACATCTCTAATTTTATCTATTGTAATAGGAAACAACTGAGGCCTAAAGAGATACAGAAATTCTATCAAACTTACAGTTTCACATATGAATCGATTAAAATCACTGCAAAATCCGTCATCCAACCTGTAGTTATATGCCGCTCTCGATACTAGACACAAGTTCTCTCCTAGCCTACCGTTTGGTTCGCCTGGGAAGAAGAGATTAGCTGCAGCTTTTGTTGATGTAGTTGTCCATTCATATATTTTGTTTGTGCTGTACGGAGTAGGATGTTTTTACATTTCGGGAGCACCTATTGGTGTGAGTTCATATTCTTAGTACCTTAGTTTTATGTGCTGTGCGGAATATGATGTGTTTACACTTCCTGAGCACCTGGTGGTAAGACTTCATATTCATAGTGATTTATTGTTTGTGCTGTACGGAGTAGGATGTTTACACTTCCTGGGCACCTGGTGGTAAGAGTTCATATTTATAGTCCTTTATTGTTTATGCTGTACGGAGTAGGATGTTTTCACTTCCTGAGCACCTGGTGGTAAGAGTTCATATTTATGGTGATTTATTGTTTATGCTGTACGGAGTAGGTTATGTTTACACTTCCTGAGCACCTGGTGATAAGAGTTCATATTTATAGTGCTTTATTGTTTATGCTGTACGGAGTAGGATGTTTACACTTCCTGAGCACCTGGTGGGAAGAGTTCATATTTATAGTGATTTATTGCTTGTGCTGTACGGAGTAGGGTGTTTACACTTCCTGAGCACCTGGTGGTAAGACTTCATATTCATAGTGATTTATTGTTTGTGCTGTACGGAGTAGGTTATGTTTACACTTCCTGAGCACCTGGTGATAAGAGTTCATATTTATAGTGCTTTATTGTTTATGCTGTACGGAGTAGGATGTTTACACTTCCTGAGCACCTGGTGGTAAGAGTTCATATTTATAGTGATTTATTGTTTGTGCTGTACGGAGTAGGTTATGTTTACACTTCCTGAGCACCTGGTGGTAAGAGTTCATATTCGTAGTGATTTATTGTTTGTGCTGTACGGAGTAGGATGTTTACACTTCCTGAGCACCTGGTGGTAAGAGTTCATATTTATAGTGATTTATTCTTTGTGTTGTACGGAGTAGGATGTTTACACTTCCTGAGCACCTGGTGGTAAGATTTCATATTCATAGTGATTTATTGTTTATGCTGTATGGAGTAAGGTGTTTACACTTCCTGAGCACGTGGTGGTAAGAATTCATATTCATAGTGATTTATTGTTTGTGTTGTACGGAGTAGGTTATGTTTACACTTTCTGAGCACCTGGTGGTAAGATTTCATATTCATAGTGATTTATTGTTTGTGCTGTACGGAGTAGGATGTTTACACTTCCTGAGCACCTGGTGGTAAGATTTCATATTCATAGTGATTTATTGTTTGTGCTGTACGAAGTAGGATGTTTACACTTTCTGAGCACCTGGTGGTAAGATTTCATATTCATAGTGATTTATTGTTTGTGCTGTACGGAGTAGGATGTTTACACTTCCTGAGCACCTGGTGGTAAGAGTTCATATTCATAGTGATTTATTGTTTATGCTGTATGGAGTAAGGTGTTTACACTTCCAGAGCACGTGGTGGTAAGAATTCATATTCATAGTGATTTATTGTTTGTGTTGTACGGAGTAGGTTATGTTTACACTTTCTGAGCACCTGGTGGTAAGATTTCATATTCATAGTGATTTATTGTTTATGCTGTACGAAGTAGGATGTTTACACTTCCTGAGCACCTGGTAGTAAGAGTTCATATTCATGGTGCTTTGGTTATATGTTAGTTTGTAGCAAAATTGTTGAACAATCAAAATATAGGAATGTTCATACGCAACCACTTGTTGACCAATCAAATAAACATATTTTTCATATCACAAGTTTATAACACTGTAAATTAAATGTGATACGAATTTTTCCTAATCGTCCGAGAGTTAGAAAATACTGTTTAATTATAAGAGAAAAGAACATATATGTTGTTACTGTAGTGCGAATTGCTCCTGTACAGCATCCAAAAACAGTTGTTGGTATTTCGATAGTAACATATAAGTTTAATACCAAAAACTTAATTTTTCTTCATATATTTCGTACTCAGAATTACGTAAAGAGGACAAATATACATAAGAATCAAATAAAAGAAAACGTAATCCATTGGACAGACAAACCCGGGAAGAACAACACGAACTCCTATAATAACCAGGACTGAACCCAGGTGCTCCCGAAGGGTAAGCAGTATTTATATTTTATTTCAAAGTTCTTATAACACCTATAATTACCTATACCAGAAAACGGATTTTCATTGACAATGTCAATCAGTATATTCAGTTCGTCAAGGTCCTGAATTTCAACCAAGATTGAGTGTTGATCCTGACAGTTATCCTAATAAAATATATCAGAACTTAAGAAGTAGATGAGTGTACGATTACTTTTTGTTTTTCCATTTTTAATTTTTATCTATTTTATTTTATTTTATTTTTTTTTCTTTTTCTTTTTTCTTTTTTTTTTTTTGGGGGGGGGGGGGGGTGTTCGTTGTTGAAGGCTTTACTTTCAAAGTATTAAATAACTTAAATATATTTCAAATTTAGGTCACAAGCTTAAATTGCTAATTTTCAAAATTCGACCCCTGTGGGCCCAAATTTTTGAAAATCAAAATTCTAAAACCTTGTTGCGCATCTAAATACAGCATGTGACAATCCTTTATTTAATTTAAATACATAAAATGAAAAATGAAAGAGAAGTTAAGGTCACAAGCTTAAATTCACAATTTTCCAAATTCGACCCCTGTGGTCCCCAATTTTTGAAAATCAAAATTCTGAATCGTTTTGTGCATCTAGATAAGTATGTGATAATACTGTATAGAAATTAAATGCATGGAGTCAAAAATGAAAGAGTTTAGGTCACAAGCTTCAATTCCTAACTTTCGAAATTTGACACCTGTGGGTCCCAATTTTTGAAAATCAAAACTCTTAAACCTTATCGCGCATCTACATAAAGTATGTGACAATACTGTATACAAATCAAATGCATGAAATCAAAAATGAAAGAGGAGCTTAGGTCAAAAACCTAAATTCAGCTTTTTTCGAAAATCGGTGCATGTGGGCCCCAATATTTTGAAAATCAAAATTCTAAAACCATCTTGCACATCTAGATACAGCTTTTGATAATACTGTATAGAAATTACATGCATAAAATGAAAAATAAAACAGAAGTTTAGGTCACAAGCTTAAATTCCTAATTTTATAAATTCGACCCCTGTGGGCCTCAGTTTTTAAAAATGAAAATCCTAAAACCTCATTGCGCATCTACATACAGTATGTGACAATACTGTATTGAAATTAAATGCATGAAGATAAAAATGAATGAGGAGTTTAGGTCACAAGAAAGTGTGACAGACGGACGGTACGACACTCAGACGGACTGGCGATATCAGATACTTACGTGTGCACTAGTCCAGGATATGAGATTATCGTAAAGTCGGTAACATTTATTTGTTGTGGTACTGTAAGTCCAGGATGGAGAGCAAGTTGGTGTCAATTCTGCAAAATATAAACAAATATCATTACAGTTTTGATGAACTGGGAACGTGTACTTTGTCACAGTCAGCAAAAAAAGCATCCGTCATTTTGGATCATGAAAACGTTTCTGTGATCTAGAGGAGGTCCAATACCACAGTAGTTTATTTTTAATTTTGTGGTGATATTTATGATGTGTGTTGATATCAATATTGTGTGGTGATAACAATATTGTGTGCTGGTATCCTTATTCTGAGATCTGATATCTATATGTATTCTGTGCTTATAGCTATATTCTTTGGTGATTTCTAAACTGTATTCTGATATCTATATTGTGTTGTGATATCAATATTTTGTCGTGAAATCTATATTGTGTGTTGATCTCCATATTGTGTAATTCTTTCTATGCTGTGGTGATATCTATATTGTTTGGTGATATCCATATTATGCGGTGGTATATCTCTATTCTGTGCTCATATCTATATTGTTAATTGCTGAAATCTATAGACTAATGCGATATCTATATTAACCTTTTCATTGGACAGTCTACTTTTATGGCTTAAAGATATTAGCGTATGAATCCGTTAGTCGTTAAAATAGTCCTGCTCTTTACACGGTAAAATGCAAACTTAGAAAAAATGTCGGGAAGATAAATGGAAATGGTGAGCTGTCAAAAGGGGCATAAAACGACTTATATGTATAAAATACACCAAAGGTTTTCTGAAATATAATTAATACATGTTGTATTATCGGATTCATCGGTGTGTAAACTCAGCCAAACTTTACATGAAGGTAATAACAAGATTCATGTAGTTCGTGAGAGATGCAGAGTTGAGGTTCATGAAAACATTATTCAGGAACTGCTTTTTTGACAGGTATGAAAAAACCGTTGCCCAAATGAAAATAGACCTGTTCCATTGTTGTTGTCCCTTCCTCATACCGGATTTGACACGGGCAGCATGGCGGGTGTCCTGCAGGAAGCAGAGACTGCTTACTCTTCCGGAGTCTACCCGGGTCAATGTTGTTCATATATGTTTTTAGTTTTTAATTGTAGTGCATGTATTGTTTTGGTCTTGTCTTCGTTTTTCTCTAGAGTTTGTCAGTTGTTTCGATTTTCCCATCCTTCGAATATCCCTTTGGTATTTTTTGACTTTGCTTATTGTTATTATCTATATTGGAAGTTCAGTAATAAGCAAAAAGCTCAAACCATGCAACAGATGTCGACTTACATGACTTAAGATCTTTTCTTTATAATTTTTTTATGATTGATAATAGAATATATAGAAAGGTATTTCCGTTTTGCCTACCTGGGAAGTCCTTTTTGAGCAACGTCCATCCAGTCAAAAATTCTGTTGAAACTTGACCACTTACGGTACTAATGCGGCAAAAATGACTATGATAATCAGCGCCGCCACAAACATCCATGCTAGAACATATTGCGGCACATCCCATTACTGACCTTAAATTATCAAATATAACTCCAGAGAATTCAGACAGCCGACTGTTTGATGTTACGCTGAAATTACTGTTTCGTACGTTTATAGAAGCTTCGCCGATTTTTAGAAAAATATCAAAAATTCACAAGGATGTAGGACAGCATTTTGTATCCTGCTAATACTATAGTCCTGCCTTTCCCTATTTGGTTATATATTATGTGTTCTAAACCCCAGAATATAATCGCAATTGTCTATGCTAATTATGAAAGAAATACCAACAGACTCAAGAGACTATAAAATTAAAAAGATCATCATGTTTATATATATGCAAATTTCAAATGGTAAAAATAATCCCAGCAGGTATATTCTTATAATGAGATTTGTACGTTTTGTTATTTTCCCTTGTTATTATAATTGAATAATTTTGCTAAGTTATTAAATATTAATTTTTCAATCATATATATATCATTATGGATGATCGCTGGTCTAATAGGAAATAAATAGGATTTGAAATAGGTATTTTAGTTTGAGAGAAATATGAATAGTAAACAAATAATCAAGAAAAAAATATAGGTTCATGTGCTCATTTTAGAGCTGTAATGCCTTGAAAATTTGCTCTGGATTTTTCATTGTCTCTGCATTGACGACTTCAGTCTCTCAAAAAATGTATGAAAAAATAAAAAGAATTTTGTCAAATACCATTTTAAGGTATGTATGACTGAATTATAAAATAAAAAGTGGGGGTTCATGGGCAAAAAATTTCATGTTTAAGAAATGGTGGCCGAGTGGTCTAGGTAGTTCGTCACAGGGGCGGATCCAGAGGAGCGAAGATTGGGGGGGGCACAATTTTGAATAATTATCCGCCCTTTTTGGGGGGATAATGAAGATTTTACGACCTTTATTGTTGAAGGGGGTACAGCATCACATCTTTTTGGTTAACGTTACAGAAGCTTATGTATCTCTCGAAAAATTGAAAGCAATTATTATATTTTTACTGCTCTTGTCAGGTTGTAGAACTAAATATCATGATCTGGTCCTCCGTGGTCTCTGTGCATGATAAGTGATGGTAAGAAAGAAGATAAATACACGTAAGGAGCAAACCAAAAAACGCAATCCATTATAGCTTGACCGACAAGCCCGGGAAGGAAAATGAACAACCACAAGCACAACAAATAAACACTGAAAACTAGAAAAAAATGAACAACACAAACTCTTATAAAAACCAGAAGTGAACTCAGGTGCTCCGAAAGGGTAAGCAGGTTCCTGCTCCGTATACCACACCCGTCATGAAGTTCAACAAAGTCAATCCGCCATCCGGTGGTAGTCACAAATCGGTGGAGGTGCGTGAAATGTTACCACAGTGGGAACAAGTCCAACATCATCTTCGATATTCGTGATGAAGACCGTAACATTTCCTAAGTGATGACATCAACTTATCCCTGATTGAAAAACGTACCAAAAAGGGAACCCAAATTAAGTAATAAGACTTTCAGTAATTAATAATTTTGTTTCGTCAAAAATGTCATGCAAAATCACTGAAAGATGGCAGTTTTAAAGTTTAAAATATAATGATTAAAGTGGCTGCATTTTCGGTAGCCAGTGCCGTTTGTATTCTCTGACGTTACATGTATCAAATTTCAAAATGGATCTCAAACTTTTATTCTTTTACACGGCCACCGAGTTGCTAAAAAACAATCAACTCAGAGAAGAAATTTTTTGACAATTATTAATATCTTCAAGTTTTAAATAAAATAAATGACAATTTATTAAATTAAAGGTTTTTAATTTATATTTCAGAAGTCTCACTGATATAAATATTATAAAAAAAAATGTTGATGTACCTCTCATATGTTGGAACAGTTTAAACAAATCATGGTAGTAAAGATTTATCAGATATTGTAAATGCCCATTTGTACTAACAACACACTTAAATTAAAAAAGTCCAGATATTTTAACTTACCAATGAATTTCAAATATATTAAAAAACAGATAGACATCTTAAAATATTCGTTTGTTTGTATTTAAAACAATACACGTCAGCAAACAATGAATCAATAAGTAAGCCATTGTATAAGAAGGGTACATGTTCAATTAAACACTTGCAAATCTTCAAGGGGCACTGGTGGGAAATTCATTTTACTTTCTTCACTGTGCCGGATACATTTCCATCTCATTAACTCTTATCTTTATTATCAGATTTGTAAAAAGTTACATACATGTTAATTTTCACAACTAGGTGGCAATCAACCATTACAATAGATAACGTGTTATGGTCACTTTCTTAAAATTTGTCTTTCGTAATTATGACCATCTTCAACGATGTGAAGCTTTGTATCTAGTAATTTTACGTATAAATTATTTTTTGTGACCTCAACTGGGGGGGGGGGGGGGGCACGTGCCCCCTGTGCCCCCCGCTAAATCCGCCACTGCGTCATGACTACTAATGATCACTAGCCTGTCAACGCTGGGGTTGTGAGTTCGAATCTCGCATGTGGCGAGGTGTGTTCGACTCAGATCTTAATTTACAAGGATTGCCAATTTTCCTATCGAAGATCGGTGGTTCTCTACGGGTACTCCGGCTTCCTCCACCAATAAAAACTGGCCGCCGCGAAATAGCCAAATGTGCTGAAAACGGCGTTAAACCCCAACTAAACAAACAAACAAACTTCATAGAACTGTAACACTGGGGAGGGGCTATATCAACCAAAATGCTCTATGACAAGGCATTTTTTTTAAATCTGTAACACAACGAACAAGTACAACGAGATATAACCAAAAAATAAAAAAAACAAACACAGAACAATGTATAAAGAATATTAGAAAGGGATAACAGGAAAACAAAAGTACTTTCAAGACGGGAATGACAAGGGTATAGTGTATTATCGGACCCTCCACATTGTAAGTGGGTAATATCCGTTTACGTCAGCAGTTTGGTGAGGTGTTATTTCAAGGAAAGCATATGAAATGTAATAGACGATATCTAATCTCATGTATATGAGATATTATCTTCATATTAGCTAATCCATTGGAGATTTCTTCCGTAAAAGTTTTGGACCAATGTTTTCAACAAGGGTCGTGAGAATATAACACTGTCTCGGAAGTTTATGTAACAGTAATTTCGCTATACTTAGAAAATCATTTTTCATATCTCGGAACACACTCTGACCTTTCCGTCAACAGCCGGTAAAGTAAATCGACGTTGGTCGGAAATGCCCGAGTGATGTTCCGATTGTGCTCTGTGAAATGTATACACACCACGGACGTTATGTTTAATGATTAAAAAGGGCAAGTTCAAAATTGGAAAGTTAACTTTTGATTTTAATAGCCCTATGTCGTCAATGTATATATAGTTAAATATGTGTATACATAAATGTCTTTCTAAGCAAAAGAGGTCTGAAACAATTTTACCCGGATTCGGGGGGGGGGGGGGGGGTACATGGAGCATAATATAATATGAAACCCCTAAAAATAAAATTGTTTCAGACCTCTTTTGCTTAGAAAGACATTTATGTTTTGCCCCTCTTTTTTAAAGTTAGCACCGCAATTTTATACATAATTGCCGAAGGATCAAAGAATTTCTCAAAACTAAGTATATTTTTATAACAAATTTCTCAAGGAGCATAGGTTTGGAAGAGTTTGGACTTTAGGCATTCTTATGAATTCATTGTAAAAAGATTTAATGAGTATCTGATAGATCAAAGAATAACTTTTAATTAATTCATATATGTTTGTAATTAATTCATTAACTTCTTTTTTTATCTATTATGTTTTAATTATTAAATTTATAATTATATTATAAACAAAAAATTTAAGAAGCATCATAGTTATCAACACATTAATTATTTTAATTTACCTGTATTTATATTGGAGCGAAACGACTCACTTTCCGGGGCGAAACGACCCGGAGCGAACAGGTAATCGGAGCGAAACGACCTGGTACCACCCCCCTTTCACTAATAAATGTAAATGTAATGTTAATTATTTTGAATTGAACATATTTTAAGAAGCCGTGTCTATTGAGTAATAATTCCAGAAAGAAGTATTTGAAGAAAGACCGAAAGAAACTTTATCAAAAGACTTGCAAAAGTCATAGTCAATTAAAAACCTTTATTTCTCCGCACAGAATGTGTATTAAAATCCAGTCAGTTGCATGCTATTTTTGCTACAAAATTATTACTCTGAACATCACAATATGATAATTAAATGATAAGAATAAGACATAGCAGAGACATATAAAACATAGTAAACTACCAAACTTATTTAAAAAAATTAAATTATACAAAAGATAATAAAATAAATTTCGGGATTTTTTTCTAACTGATCCGTCATCGAATTAAAGTTATATTCTATTCCAGAATGGCGGACAGCAGAGCACTGTTTGGAAGCGATGCTGAAAGTGGAAATGGTTGGTTTTCAGTGAATGATCACTATTATAAATTATATTTGACTTACAGATATTTAATTGCACTCTTGTTTAGTTCATATAAAATCCGACTTCACGTCAACTATTTCTCTGAAGTCTTAATTCAATCATATTTCTTTTATTACAGATCATATACAGTATGCCCGCGCCTTGTGCAGGATATCTCAGTAGTTTTAACTTATCTTTTTAAAATAGAAAAATAAATAACTTTTAAAATCATACTATTATCAAAATAAATGTCTGGGATAGAGGGATTCTACCCTTCATGGTCTTGACGTGGCATGAGGGCTCTTCCATTATTTACATTATTAGTGTAATGATAATTGTAAATAATGGTTGTCTAACATGAACGAAATCGGTAATAAACTTAATTTATTCAAGGTATACACATAGTGTATTGTACTTTACCTTAGGGCATTTAATCGATCTGTCCGTCCGTCATATTGAATTACAGGTAATATGAAATGCACTATGTCTGAGAAAATCATTCATAAAAGTCTTAATTTTTACACAATATCAATAAAATTATGTTTTGTAGATGTAAAATTGTCATACTTATCGAATGGATGTGGTTTCGCAACATTTGATGAGGTTTAGGTAATATTATATCATGCTTTCGGTATTTCGGGAGGTTTTCGATCAGCCATTTTGATTTAATATGGAATGCACTATGTCTAAGAAAATCATTCATAAAAGTCACTTTTCTTATACAATATTAATAAAATTATGTTTTCTAGATGTAAAATTGGCATATCGATCGAATGGATGTGGTTTTCGCAACATTTTATTAGGTTTAGGTAATATATCAGGTTTTCGGTGTTTTCCGAGGTTTTCGGTGATTCGAGGTACCCAATTATACTGTATACTGCCGGATACTACATGTATACAACATATTTATTTGTACTACTGTAGCGCATTTACATGTACATTGAGAGCAGGGTGGCCGAGTGTTTAAGGTGCGGACTTTAAACCACGAGTTCGACACCGCTGTGGGTTCGAACCTCACATGTGACAAGGTTTCCAGGGACCTACCCAGCTCAGGGGTTTCACTGATTTTCCGGCCTGCGATATCGGGCTTTCCTCCCCCACAAGGGACCATGCTAGAACCCCATATCTGCCAAACGGTCGTTAATCTTGACGTCGGTAAAAAGCTCTATGCTTATGTTGATTGTTGACTTGTACACATGTGTACACACCGACTTAAATAAAACATACTTTTACAATAGAAATGGTCAGGTCAATATGAACTTGGCAACCACAATACAGAGTTCACAAAAATCGTCGGTCCCACCGCCAAAATTTCATAAGGTCCGGTATTTGAGTGTCTTGTGGCAGGCCAATTGTCCGACTGCTTGTCAGCTTTACAATTTTGTGGAAAAATCTCGAATTTGTCAAGTCAGAATTTTCAAAAGTATTCATCGACTTAATTAGTTTTTGTCATCATCTAGCCTTTCTACTTAAAAAAATGAAACTTTATTGATAAGTACATGAAAACATTTTTCTTATTGTTTCCAGTGTAAATATTCATATTTATTCTAAAAAACTTAAATCATCGTTACTAAAATCGTGCAAAATGGTTACAAAATATTGCCAAGTTCTTTATATCTGTGATCAAAGTTTGAAGTTGCTAAAAAGACTCACTAGACTGAAATTTCCTTAGGCTCCTCTGTACTGTTACCTTATTAAAGTCAGATGTTGTTCTGGAGTTATGTCGCATTGTCCATAAAAAATCAAATATGCCCGAAAAATCACAAAATTAGCAATTTTCGAGTAAATTAAAAAAAACGTGTCGACTTCGATGTACTCAATATATCTTGTTAGAATTTGAAACATACTTTGTTAAGATAAGTATCTTTTAATGGTCAACTGCTAATCATTGCTAAACATATAGCTTCAACTCTTATTTTGTGTTTTAATTGAATGAAGTTTACCCTTGACTTAACGAAAAACGTCAAGTAAAAAGCCTACATCATCGAGTCTTCCATTCCTCAAAACAAATAAGTTTATGCATCAAACATGAAAATAAATGTTATAAATACAAAATTTTTAACAAATTTAATCGTTTTTTTGCACCTGGAAGTTAGGTTAAGAAAGTAACAACAGAATAAAGTTTGGTATAACTACGCTTCTGATTTCGTGTTAGACACCATAATGAAATTTAAATTAATATCACAAAATTAAACATATTCTACTTCATTGAATTCACAATTCCTTTTCTGTAACCTATAAATTGAATTGACATTGATCTTATACGAAGATGAAAGAAACAAATCAAATAAATATTCACATTAGGTTCCGTTCCGAATCCGGATTATGACCACATGTCAAAAAAAAGTTTGTCATTGTTGTTGTTTATGGATTAAAAATTGCAATTTTCATTAATATTGATAATGAATTCATGAAAAACAAATGAAGTAACAACTCTGAAAGTATGGGCTTTAATTTTGTCTTGTTTATCTTACCATTCATTACACAAATCAATCTACTGGAAGTCAACAACGATCCCATAACAACAAAAACCCTAATTTTCCATCAGTTTTTAGCTCACCTGGCCTAAAAGGCCATGTGAACTTTTGCCATCACGTGGCGTCCGTCGTCGTTAACTTTTTAGGTCACCTGACCGAAGGGTCATGTGAGCTATTGCCATCACTTATCCGTCGTCCGCCGTAAACTTTTTAAAATATCTTCTCCTCTGAAACTGCTGGGCCAGTATGAACCAAGCTTGATCTGAATCATCACCAGGGTACCCAGTTTCAAAATTGTATCCGATGAGTCCAAGGACCAAACAACATGGCCACTGTTACTATATATATAGAACATACATTGCTGTTTTTGGTTAATAACTCAAAAACCAGTACAGATATTGAAAATCTGACGGGTCAGAAATGATCAACACGGCAAGATCTACCTACCCTGCAATTTTCAAGTTAATTGGAATACCCATCTTGGAGTTATTGCCCTTTTTTGTGAAATTTTCAAATTTTTTATACATTTTGTCTTATATTTTGAAAAGTATTAGAGATAGAGGTTAAGTTTTATTGCAAAAATGTTCAGCATGTCAAGTACAACATACCCTCTAATTTTGTTATAAATCAGAATACCCATCTTGGAGTTATTGCCCTTTCTTTGTCAAATTTTCAACATTTTAATATATTTTGCCTTATATTTCATTAACTATAAGAAATAGAAGTTAAGTTTAAACTGCAGTTATGTTCAGCATGTCAAGATCTACATATCCTCTAATTTTCAAGTAAATATGATTACCCATCTTGGAGTTATTTTGTCATCACTTGGCGTCCGTCGTCGTTCGTCGTTAACTTTTAAAAAAAATCTTTTCCTCTGAAACGGCCGGGCAGATTGGATCGAGGCTTCATACGAATGATATATGACATGTCCTCCACAAACGATCCTCATTTTATATTGATCCGATGAAAAACATGGCCACTGTTGCTAAAAATAGAACATGGGGGTAAATTGCTGTTTTTTGCTAATAACTCAAAAAACGTTACAGATATGGACAATAATTTGGTATTCGAATCGTTTCCTGTAACGATGAAAAAGTATCAAAATTGCATATTTCTTTGATATGTACTATAATTAAGTTGCAAAATAATTGGTTGTGTGTTCCTTTTATAGCTGCGATTAATATTTTCGAATTTTTTTTTTCAAAAAAAAAAAATTTTATTGCCAATATTTGTGTTTTTATCCTTGGTTTCTTACCGTTACTTTTGGTTTCCTAAATGCATAACGTCATGGTATTTCATCACATCTATATCTTACAAAACTTTGAGGTCTCTTTTAAAGTTTTCAGAAACATTTATAATGTAGAATGGAAAAAAAATGTTGGAAAATGTATGTATTTCTTTCTTAGATGCCGTAAAATACGCGTTACATTTGGTTTCCTATTTGTCAAAGTATTTTAAAGTTTAAAAATTGACTGTGTTGAAAAGGTTTCCAAAACAGTGATTAGGATTATTGAACTATTGCAGGATGTTTTAAACAATGAGACAAAGATATTCATATTTGAGCTTTTTCTTTTTCCTTTTTTTCCATTAGAGTCCAACTAAACTGTTATGCGTTACATGTCACACAAAAAGAAAAAGTTATTTCAAGAAGTATATAAATATGAACAATAAAAAACTCCCACCACATGGAAGTCCCATCAACAGTTAAACATCCTTGTTATGGCACTTTGTGAATTTGAAGTTGCTTTGTAGGTAATAACGTCATTTTTGTTTCCAAAACCAAGAAAAAGATCATTTTCTTAAGGAGTTTTTGTCATGTGAAGAAATGAGATAGACTGTTTAAGCTTAAACAATTTAAGTGATAGTTATTTTTGTCTGTATACTACAACATACAAGCGATTGAAATTCAAATTTTGGTCTCTAACATTTTTTACAGCAGTTTCAAATGCTTTGTTTGTTATATTACACTTGGTTAGTGTTTTCCCCAGGAATTAGGTAAGGCATGGTAAAATGTCAGTCTGGGGGCACTTTTATGCGGAAAGTTCTGTTTCGGAGGCACATTCATAGTTAACTTAGTCATCTATATTGGCACCCATATCGCATGTTATCTGTCATTTTTATACACGTTTGTATGTGTGTCTAATGCATTAGTTTGTTTGTAGGTTTTCCATGTAAAACATACTCTATTACTTGCAACAGGATCAATTTTCCTTCCTGGATTTTTTAAAGAATATATAGTCCTGTATAAAAGAAGGGGTTTAGTCAATCACAATGCTTGCATGACTAATTGTATTAATGGTTTCTAATATATTTCTAATTAGTTCTTTAAGACTTGCAAGCATTAATTTGCAATTCCCAATTATTAGAATTAATTTATAGGACAATGTTCTGTAAAAATATTAGAAAAGTTAAATCTAATCATAAAAATATTCCTTGCATATTGACAAAAAAAATATTTTACATTTTGAGCTTTGTTTTTTATTTATAAATTGGATAAACATAGGGGAATTAATACCATTTTCATTCATCCTGGTCAGGAAAAATAGTGTGTAAGAGGATTTTATTGTATGTGTTTGTTAATTACACAAAAAACATCTTTATGGGAAATGTGAAAAAACTGAGCAGCATGATGATGGATAAACAAGGATGAAAATTTATAAATTGCATGATTACCATGACTGTATATCTATATAATACGGCAGCAATAACTGGGACTACATGACAATCTTAAAAAAAATCCAGTAAAAGTTAAAATTGTTAGTTTATTTAAATTTTGTTCTTAGTCAAAGTTAATTATTTAATGGAATAAGCGGCGGTTTTCCCCGGCTGCTTTTTCAAGTATTCTATGCAGGTCTCAAAATTATCACTATCCATTAAGTTTATTCTTTGAACGTGTGCAATTGTAGTTATTTACGATCTTTATTTCACAAACTATACAACTTGCTGTCGTTGTTTTCTCGAGCACGTGTTACATTTCACAAAATTCAAACTAAACCATTCCGTTAGCAAAACGAGTATTAATAATCAAATGTGTATCCCCCGTTTACAATTTCTTTCGTTTATATAATATTTAGACCTGTCGACTATTAAAATGGTCACAATAAAATTAAACGGTATTCAAAATCAGCAGACTTTATGATCGAAGGACATTGTGCGCATAATTAAGTTGACAACCCTCAAAATGTAATAATGGAATCGCCTTACCTACAAATCGTCACGCTTCAACTACATTTACTGATGATGTGAAATTCGACTAAATAGGACATGAAATACAAGAAATAAAGACTATTATATCTAAAATACATACAAAGAATTCAAATTTTGTTTAGAGTCACCGGATCCAAAATATTCTGCAAAACTTCGATCGTTCACGTTTCGGCATTAATTTTTGCAAGAATGTCGTTCATATCGAAAATAGTAAAAGACCGGAGGAATAATGTGCAATAAAACGTAACAGTTAAACTGAATGGCCACTGCTCTTTGTTTTCCAACAAGAAAATGATGATTCTCCTCCATCATTAAATAGCGACAGATTGTCCTTTGTCGGTCTCTTTCAACTTTCGATCATGGAAATTATCATGTTTTTATTATGTCTTAAATTCATAATTTATGATGGCAGGACCAGCATGGCGCCGATTAAGGGCAGCATGGCGCTAATGAGGGCACGGCATGGCGCCGCGCATCGCCAAAACGTATTAGGGAAACCTCTAGACCAATTCCAAATAACGCTAACCGGATTTTTTTTCTAAATATTGGAGAAATGCATTATTAACAGGAAGTGCAAAAGCACAATACAAGAACCCAAAATGGCCATCTGAATTTGGTGAAATATAATTAAATTTTGAAATTTGAGAAATCGAGTTTGAAGAAGCAACATTCATGGTTTCTTTTGTAACACCATCTTTTTGTCCCTTAATTTGCTATAAATTCAAAGAAAACAAAGTTTTTTTTCTTGTTGCTCAATAGTTGAGAAAATGATCTATGGTCCAACAACTTGCAAGTAATCACACATAATAGGTAAATTATAGATCATACTTGTTTAGTTTCTTTTGGTTTCCTGTCACAAATTTTTTTCAAGTATCGTTTATGTGATGAACCATATGTTAATCTTTGTTGTTTTAAATATGTGAGCGAGAGATATTACTCAAAGAGCCAAAAAATGGAGAAAAGGGCTTGTATATATACCAATTTTTTTTTATATTTTTAATTAGGAAACAACAGACATTGTTTCTTCAGTTAAGATGTCTTTTTAAATATGAATGTTTGCAGTCCATAAATTTAGCAGGGAAAAATCTGTAAACTCTCCCTATCAACTGCATCATGTAGTTTGTAATTTATCTTGCATTTGCCATAAATACATACCCTTTTTACCAAAAAAAAAGATATTTTAAAAGCTCTGTTTCTTTTTGTTTCCTGTCACCCTTATAAATAAAAATAGAATGTTTCGCTTTATTGATCCTTCATCTGATATACAAAAAAATGTCTCATCAATAAGTTCATTTTGACCATCTATTAGAGTATACAAAACATGATAGAATGCAAATAATATTGGTTCTTTTGAGGAGAAATATCTTGACATCTTTCATTGTGGTTTCCTTGGTTTCCTGTCGAAAATTGAAAGTATGAATTCATCATTTACAAATGCATCATGCATGCATAAAAACCTGTGAAAAAGACAAAATGGGTCTTGGATAATGCTATTATAAACACAAAATTACACAATTTTCTAATTTTCATTTCGGTATCTCATTGTATCTTGTCACAAAAAAGATGTTGAGCAAAGAGGGTTTAAAGAAAATCTTTCGTCCATCTGATTCTCTTATAAAATGTTGTTTTATACATATTCCAAAGATCAAACATTCAAATTCAAGTGATTAAAAATTTGGAAACCAAAGAAACCAAAGGTTCGAATACCAGATTATGGTCCATATCGAAAATCTGACGGGGTAAAATTGATCAGTATGACAAGATCTACCTACCCTGAAATTTTGAAGGAAATTTCAAAACCCATTTAGGAGTTATTGCCCTTTTTTCATTAAATTTTCAAAATTTTAACATTTTTCGTCATTTATCTATTTGAGATAGAAGTGCAATGTAAATATGAAAAATGTTTGCCATGTTGAGATCTACCTACCCTGAAATTTTAAAGGAAATCCCAAAACCCATTTAGGAGTTGTTGGCCTTTTTTTGTCAAATTTTGAAAAATTTTTCATTAAAAAATCTTCTCCCCTGAAACCGCTGGGCCGATTGGTTTGAAACTTAATAGGAATGATCTATGACATGTCCTCTACAAACGATCCCCAATTTATTTTGATCTGACATAAAACATGGCTGTCGTAGCTAAAAATAGAATATAGGGGTGCATGTGTTGTTTTTGGCTTATAACTTAAAAACTGTTACGGATATAAAAAATCTGACGGGGTAAAATTGATCAGCATGACAAGATCTACCTACCCTGAAATTTTGGGAAAATTCATTGAAAAATCTTCTTGTCTTAAACCACTTGACCAATCGGAACCAGACTTGGCAGCAATGGTCCTTAGATGGTCCTCTTATAGAAAGTGTCGATGACCCGGACTTTCAACCAAGATGGCCGCCACAACCGAACTTAGTTTAACATAGGGCCCTATGGGAAAATTCATTGAAAAATCTTCTTGTCTTAAACCACTTGACCAATCGGAACCAGACTTGGCAGCAATGGTCCTTAGATGGTCCTCTTATAGAGGTGTGTCCGATGACCCGGACTGTCAACCAAGATGGCCGCCACAACCGAACTTAGTTTAACATAGGGCCCTATAGGAAAATTCATTGAAAAATATTCTTGTCTGAAACCCCTTGACATATTGGAGCCAGACTTGGCAGAATTGGTCTTTAGGAGGTCCTTTTTCAGAAATGTGTCTGATTTTTTGGACTGTGAACCAAGATGGCTGCCACAGCAGACCTTTGTTTAACATAGGAGGACCCTATGGGAAATTCACTCAAAAATCTTCTCATCTGAAACCACTAAGCCAATTAGAATTAGACATGGTAGCAATGGTCCTTAGATGGTCCTCTTTCAGAATTTTGTGCGATGACCCAGACTGTCAACCAAGATGGCTGCCAAAGCCAAACTTAGTTTAACATAGGGCCCTATGGAAAAATTCATTGAAAAATCTTCTCGTCTGAAATCACTTGTCATATTGGAGCCAGAATTGGCAGCATTGGTCTTTAAGAGGTGCTCTTTCAGAAATATCTCTGATCACCCGGATTGTAAACCAAGATGGCTGCCACACCGAACTTAGTTAAATATTGGACCCTATAGGAAAATTCATTTAAAAATCTTCTTCTCTGAAACCACTTAGCCAGTTGGAACAAGACTTAGCAGAAATGGTCCTTAGATGGTTCTCTTTTAGAAATGTATCCTTTGACCTGGACTGTCAACCAAGATGACTGCCACAGCTGAAATTAGTTTAACATAGAATCCTATAGAAAAACCAGCCAAATTGACTGCAACACTTAAATATTTAGGTCTGCTCAAGGTGAAAATTTAAATCCAGGTGAGCGATACAGACTCTTGAGAGCCTCTAGTTAAAAAATCTTCTCCTCTGAAATGGCTGGGCAGGTTGGATCTAGGCTTCATATGAATGATATATGACATGTCCTCCACATACGATCCTCATTTTATATTGATCCGATGAAAAACATGGCCACTGTTGCTAAAAATAGAACATAGGGGTAAATTGCTGTTTTTTACTAATAACTCGAAAACCGTTACAGATATCGAAAATCTGATGGGGTAAAATTGATCAACATGACAAGATCTACCTACCCTGAAATTTTGAAGGAAATTCCAAAACCAATTTAGGAGTTATTGCCCTTTTTTCATCAAATTTTCAAAATTTTAACATTTTTCGTCATTTATCTCCAAAACTATTTGAGATAGAAGTGAAATGTACATTTGAAAAATGTTTGCCATGTTGAGATCTACCTACCCTGAAATTTTTAAAGGAAATCCAAAAACCCATTTAGGAGTTGTTGGCCTTTTTTTGTCAAATTTTGAAAATTTTTTTAATTAAAGTAGGCCACTTTATAATCCTTTTATGCAGAAGTATCTGAGGGGAGAATAAGAGTCATGAGACCTTGATTTCATGCTGTGTATCTTTTTTTATGGGGTCAGTTGAAGGATGATGTAATCATCATTTTACATGAACATGATGAAAGTTACTAGGAAGGGATGGGGAGACAAAGCAATGTTGTGATATAAATGTATTTTTTTTTCTCCAGTTTAAATGAATATTTTTATTCTTCTATATGATCTTGACAAGTTCTTCATGCCAACAGATTTGTTCTGTCCTTTACTCTTCTAAAGATAGAAAATGTCATATAGATAAAAATACAAAAAAAGAGCCCATATTTATTTTGGATTTTTTTTTATAATTCATCTTTGAGTGTGTTAAGGTGGTACCTAACACTACAGGGAGATAACTCTTAAAAATCACCAGAGCGTTTTAATCAAATTTAATAAGTAAAGGGAAATTAAGCTTCTCTATGATCAAAATTGATGTTTGCCAAACTGCTTTATATTCATTGAAATTATTCCTGTGAAGTGTGAAATTCTATTTACTAAAAAAAATCAAAATTTTTGTCAACAGGTCAAAGTAAATAATTCCTAAAAATTTTATGAAAATTAAACAAGCCAAATTTATTTTAGTCAAGGTGTTGGGTACCACCTTAAATAGCTGGGGTCACCAAACTGGGCGATTAGGGCGATTAAGTCGCCTAATGCTCGCCAATGTCGCCCTGTCATCGGCTCCAGAGCGACAAATGAGTCGCCCTGTGTTTTTAAGTAAGGCGCCTCCGAACAACGTACGTAATCAGCTGCGTCTGAAGACCGGTATTTTAATTAAAAATCTCGATCCGCCATTTTTTGTTTTCTTGGAGATCAAAGGGGAAGGGGAAAGAAACGACAAAAAGTACAAATGTAAGCTAGAAAGTGGTGGCAATCAGAATTCTCGTGATTTTTCATTGGTCACGGTGTTTTTTACCGACCGGTAACAATATGTAGACCTTATTTAAAAATATATTTAGCGGATTTTGACATATCTATGCACAAATGGAAATTTTATCAATACATGTATTGATTATTCTGGTGTTCAAGCAAGGTGAATGGGAGGATTTTAAGAGTATGTTTGAGAAAAAATAATAGTAAAGATTATAGGTAAATAAATATTAAAAAATAAAATGGCAATAATAAATAAGTTGTGTCAAAAGGTACAAATATTTTTGCTCATATCTGTAACAGAAATTTTCTTCCAAGTTCGGAGCACAACTGCATAATTTCATTTTTTTTTTTTTTTTTTATTTCAAATTATATTCGTCAGTATTTTAAGGCAGCATATGATTTTAATTAAACTTTAACAATAGTACAATAGGCCTACCATGGTCAAAATCATGCAGCAATGTACGTTAAAAAAGTGGTGACTGGGACTCATCAAAATCAGCTGGGACTCACCATTCTGAAAAATGATGAGTCTCATGACTCATCATGAAAAATTCTTAGTGAGAACCCTGTTTAGTCATATATTTATTATGTCTGTTATGCTGGATTCAAATATCAAATAAATAAAATATGAAAATCAGAAATTGAGTTTTATTCATTTCTAATATAAATTAATCAGTTTATTATAACTATAAGATATCATCATGGCTGTAGAGGAAACCTGCAAAAATAGTAAAAAAAGTATTAAACATCTCTAAGTATACAAATCAAATGTACATAAGACAAACTCACAATCTCTGACAAAGGATATTGATTAAATGCACATGAGACAAAATCTCAGATTATGACTAAAATGGAAGGATATGGAGTAAATGTAGATAAAATCTCAAACAATACAGGATAAAACACAATAAAGGAATGTATAGTATACACTATAAGATACAAAATAACAGGTATTTACTCGACAGGCGACGAATTGGGGGAAAAAACACAGTCTCCCTGGTAGACTTGGAAGTCTCCCTGTTGCTACCTTGAGGGAGACTCTGAGTCTCCCTGTTATTTTCAAGTGTGGTGAGCCCTGAATAGTATATCAAAAGATTTCTTCTATATTTTCTTTCAGTAAAAAAGATTGAACCAAAGGAAGCTGTTATAGGATATTTAAAAAATCTTAATTTTCATCCAATTTTGGGGATTTTCTTATTTAAATATATTTTGATGAGTGCTGTAAGCATTACTCATGCAATAGATTTTTTTCAGGCTTTAACCTTTTTTGGAGATCAAATGGTCAAGGTGAATAGGACTAGCTCTTTTAGGTGAAAAGGTTAAACCTATGATTATTTTCTGTGTGTTGACCTCCAATTTTATTAAGTCAATATAGGAAATTCTTTTCATGAAATAGATGTAATTTAGTCTAGGTTTATTGATTTGTTTTATCTGTTATTGTAATGGTCACTTATTATTCTCACATAATTATAAATTTATAGAATCTATTTTTGAATTCAAATTTTTATTTTATCTCAGGCATCTGAGAATGATTTGTTCCAATATCTATTGATAACTAGTTGTCTTGAACTTTTTTTTCATTGCAAAAGTATTAAATTCATATAGAACATATCTTATTTAGTTTGTCTATGTTGCTTTGGTCATGAATAATACATTAGGTTATTAAAATATATCTTTGATCTTATGGGAAAGTTTTATTTTCAAATCTATAAGATCAATTTGTGATAATCTTAAGGATATTTTTTTTATTTATTTTTCTTGATTTTTAAGTTTTGGTCTGCTTGCACTATTTTAACCATTTGGATAATTCATAAGAAGTAAAATAAATAGATTTTCACTTATTGACATGCTGTAAATAAATTTTATAGAAATTACATTTGTCACAATTTTTCATCCACTGCAATAAAAGCCCCATATTTTGAATTGTTCCAGCACAATGTTGGTCAATCTAATTAAAAACCAATCTCTCATCGCTCCTGTTTTCTGATATGTCGCATGGGAGATCTAACGAAACCCGCTTTGAGGTCACATGTGAGTGACCTCGTAGGTGTGTCCTGTTCGACCAATGAAATTGCCGCTTAGGCGATCTTGTAAGTTGATCATTTTTATTAACGAAGAAATCAACAGTCCCCAGAATTCATAAACTTTTTTGATTGGCTTACTGATAGGAAGTCAACTCATTTGCATGTCATTATAAATTCATAAGTTCCAGTTCACTCACATGTGACCTCAAAGCGGATTTCATTAGATCTCCCACGCGACATATCAGAAAACGGGAGCGATGAGAGGTCGGTTTTTAATTAGATTGAATGTTGGTAGTCATAAAATTTATATAAATTTCATAAGTAGTGGTATCTCAGTAAATGTGGAGTTTCAAAATAAAATTTTTGTAGAAGGTAGTGTGACAGTCTTTGGAAAGGAAAATTATGCCTAAAAAATTGTAAATGGATTTTTTTAAATTTCATATAAAGAATTTACCGTGGTGAAGTTTGAAAAACATTGCTAATATAAACTTTCTGTTGAAGTTTCATATGGCCGTTTGCAATAATAATCATGAGAACAATTGGTTTGTGAGTGTTTTCAACTTAACCATTCTGACGAACATAATGCTATCATGACTTTTTAAATGAATATTTAATGTCCATGCATTTAAATTTAAATAAAAGAAAAAAAAAGACGAGCTGTAAACCTCTGATATTATGTCCATGTACAACCTCATATACATTTATCCATATAGATATACAAGGGGGATTTTAGCGTATTTTGATGATATTTGGTATAATGGTTTGGGCATGACCTGAACATGTGCTTATTATACTATTTTATATTTGATTGATTTTTGGAATTATTGCCTTGCATATATTTTTTGTCTGAATACTTTGTTTACACAAATAGTCATATAGTTTTGCACTCAGTCACACTACAGTTTTCCAGACTTTTTTCAAAAATTTTAACCAAGTGATCTTATTTTTGGTATGTGAACTTATAATAATCTTTTGCAGATCAAGTATGAGTTTTACACTTATTTGATAATTTTTCTTAGAGTTATTACCCTTTGAGATAGTAATTATTGCCAAAATATTAGTTTTCCCGACATTTTTCAGAAACTGATTAACCAACTGATCTTATTTTTGGTATGTGAGCTTATAATGGTGAGCTAGCGATCATGTTTGAGTTTCAAGCTCATCGGATAATTATTGTGAGAAAATGGGAATTTTTGTCAAAATATAGCTTTAGCTAGTAGGGACATTGCATTCCTAAGAATGCTTGTTAGTCCCCAACCGGCTAAGCCGAAGGTTCACTTTAGGTTTGCACTTCGTCTGGCCATCCGTCCATCTGTCAGTCTGACAAATTAGTTTCTGCACTTTTTTCAGTTGTGCTTGAAGATATTGACTTGATATTTGGTATATAGTTTTATCATGACCAGTTACAGATCAAGTTTGAATTTTGTTTCGGTCTGATAATTTTTTGGAGGGTTATGGTCCTGGGAAATTCAAGCAAATAATTAGTATTCCACACATTTTTTCCACATGCTTGAAGATATTGATTTGATATTTGGTATATAGTTTTACCATGACAAGTTACAGATCAAGTTAAAATTTGTTCCGTTTGGATGATTTTTTTGCAGTTTGAACCTCAGTTTTGGCATTGAATCTTGAAGAAGTTAAATAAAAATAACACTGATCAGATTATTATTGTGAGAGTTATTGCCCTTTGAAATAGGAATTATTGTCAAAATAATAGTTTTCCAGATTTTTTTGCAAACCCTTTTACCAAGTGATCTTATTGGTATGTGAGCTTATAATGATGAGCTACAGAGTAAGCTGATTGGGTATTTATTGTGTACCCCTTGCAAACATAGTTTCATTATTTTTAGAAGTCACTCTGTCCATACATCTTCATCTGATTCACATACTTAAGGAGATTTTGCGTGTCTTCTCATAGCTCAAGCCAGTAGGGGACATTGTATTGCCCAGCAATACTTTCAGAATGCTTATTAATATTTGGTATCACACTTGTGCATTACCTGAAAATGTGCATATTATGCCAATTTCATTGTTGATCAATTTTTGTAAGAGTTGTTGCCCTTTTCATATCTTTTGTCTGAATACAAGCTGCTAGTCATTCATCTTTTGGTGGATTTTGTTCATGTTTGGTATCTTGGTTGCACATTTTTTATACGCTTAGAAAATTCATTAATAAATCTTGTCTGAAACAGCTAGGCCAATTGGAACTAAAGTTTGCAATAAATAAAAAAAATTTAGAAAATATACCACTTTTTTATCGTAATGGTATATATGCCTTCAGCGAATTTCGTTCTGCTTTCCCCAGAACTACCAAAGATGATATATTAAAAGAAAATTTGTTTGGCAATAGTACCATTAAGTTTAATAAGAAACCCCTGTTTTTCCAGTCCTTTTCAAAAAGTAATATTAAAACAATAAATGACATTTATGACGTAAATAACAAAAAATTTAAAAATGATATTACAATTTACAATTCATTAGTAGACAAAAGAAATTGGATCTCCGAACTGTTACGAATAAAAAGGCAATCCCTGAAGATTATTTGAAAATTTTGAAGGACGAAGTTGTAATAAATGATAGTCAAAATTTTGATATAAGCATAAACTCCAGTTTAGAAATATTAAATAGAAAAAATAAGATCATTAATCCTTACGAGCTCAAATTAAAGAGCATACAAATTGTCCTAAATCCAAAAGCAGAACCAAAATCACAAACTAAATGCGAAACTGAACTGGAAGAACAAAATATTCTATGGGAAAATGTGTGGTCGAATATTTATAAAATAGTGGTTAAAAATAAGATTAAAGATTTTCAATGGAAATGTATCCATAATGCAATTTACACTGAAATTAAGTTAAATAGAATGGGTTTATCAACAGGTAAATGTTGGTTCTGTAAAAGTTACAATGAAACATTACAGCATCTTTTTTATGATTGATTATATTAAGTTGTTATTTCACCAATTTGAAGAAACAGAAAATGTGCTTATAAATAGAAAAGTAATGATACTAGGATTTTCAGATGAAATATCTAGAAAAGAAGTTCTATCCTTTTGCAACACCATAATTTTTACAGCAAAATTTGCAATATGAAAGTTCAGAAATATAATTAAGTATGAAAAACAAATGGTCTGTCAAAACAAATTAAGTTTATTTCAGGCAGAAATAAGGGAAAATTACATACCAGTTTTAAGCATCAAAAAACAAAACAAAAAGACCGATTTGATTTCTTTCATTTCTAAAACTTTTGATCAATTTTCATAATATAATTTTACCAAGTATAAATCAAATATGCCAAATCCAAAATTCATTTTTTACTATATATAGATGGTTTTTCTGTGAAAATATATAAAACGTAGATTTTTTTCACTGCAATATATGTATTTTTTTTCCATCTGAACTTAGTATTTGTTGTAATGACTTGTGTATTGAGAACATGAATATCTGTTGTAAATCTCAGTAATAGCCTGGCTTACCGAAATATTTGTTAACAGGCTAACTCTGAAAAATATACAATAAAAAATTTTAAAAAAAGTTGGCAATAATGATCCATAGAAGTTCCTCTTTCAGAATTGTGTGTCTTACGACCCAGACTGTCAACCAAGATGACCCCACAGCCAACCTTAGTTTAACATGGGATCTATGGGATAATTCTTTTAACAAGTCTTCATGTTTGAAACCACTGTGCAAATTGGAACCAAATTTGGCAGTGATGGTCAATAGAAGGTCCTCTTTCAGAATTGTGTCCTACGACCCGGACTATCAACCAAGATGGCCCCACAGCCAGAGTCATTTTAACATAGGACCTTATGGAAAAAATTCATTAAAAATCTTCTTGTATGAAACCACTGAGTCAATTGGAACTAAACATGACAGCAATGGTCCTCTTTCAGAATTGTGTCCTATGACCTGGACTGTCACTAAAGATGGCCACCACAGCCGAACTCAGTTTTACATAGGATCCTACTGGAAAATTCATTTAAAAATTTCTTGTATGAAACTACTGATCCAATTGGAACCAAACTTGGCAGCCATGGTCCTTAAGTGGTTCTCTTTTAGAATTGTGTCCGATGACATATACTATGAACCCATATGGCCATTACAGGGGAACTTGGTTTAAAAAGGATCCTATTGGAAAAAACACTTAAAAGCTTTCTTGTCTGAAACTACTGAGCCAATTGGAACCAAATTTAGCAGCAATGGTCCTTAGATGGCTCTCTGTCAGAAGTGTGTCCAATGACCCAGACTGTCACCCAAGCTGGCCTCCACAGCCTAACTTAGATATGTTCCCGAAGGTTGGTTTTATTTAAGGGTGTACAGAACACCTAAGGGAGTTACTCTTTAAAAATCCACAGAATTTTTTAATCACGTACTATTAGTAAAGGGAAAGCCAGCTTCTCAATGATCAAAATTAGTGTTTGTTAAACTGTTATATATCCAATGAAATTA
Organism: Mytilisepta virgata; assembly: GCA_028015205.1. NCBI lineage: Eukaryota > Metazoa > Mollusca > Bivalvia > Mytilida > Mytilidae > Mytilisepta > Mytilisepta virgata. The sequence continues at coordinate 2,108,230 of CM051513.1, forward strand.
TTCCCGTAAATTGTGTGGTTCAAATTTCTTGAAATTTTTATATTTTTGTCAACAGGTCAAAGTAGCTATTTCATCAAAATTTTCTGAAATTAAACGAGCCAAATCTATTTTAGTCAGAGTGTTTGGTTCCCCTTTAACATAGGATCCTATGGGAAAATTCATTTAACGAGTCTTCCTGTTTGAAACCACTAAGCGAATTGGAACCAAGTTTCATCTGATGACCCAGAATGTCCTTAGATGGTCATCTTTCAGAATTGTGTCTGATAACATGAAATTCTTACTCTGAAACTACAGAGAAAAAGGGGTTAAAACTGGGCAGCAATGATACTTATCCTATTACCCATTAAGACAGTCTACTAAGGTGGCCTCCAATGCATAGGATTGGATTGGAAAATTCACTTCATCAAGTCTTCTTTTCATTTACTGGTTTTATGGGTGTTGATTGGCAAATTGAATCCAGGTGAGCGATACAGGCTTCTGGGATCCTCTAGTTTTGTCAAATTTTCAAAAAATTTTCATTAAAAAATCTTCTCCTCTGAAACCGCTGGGCCGATTGGTTTGAAACTTAATAGGAATGATCTATGACATGTCCTCTACAAACAATCCTCAATTTATTTTGATCTGACATAAAACATGGCTGTCGTAGCTAAAAATAGAATATAGGGGTGCATGTGTTGTTTTTGGCTTATAGATATCAAAAATCTGACGGAAAAAATTGATCAGCATGACAAGATCTACCTACCCTGAAATTTTTAAGGAAATCCCAAAACCTATTTAGGAGTTATTGCCCTTTTTTAGCTCACCCGACCCAAAGGGTCAAGTGAGCTATTCTCATTACTTGGCGTCCGTCGTCCGTCGTCGTCCGTTAACTTTTACAAAAATCTTCTCCTCTGAAACTACTGGGTCAAATTGAACCAAACTTGGCCACAAGCATTATAAGGGGATCTAGTTTAAAAATTGTGTCCGATGACCCTGCCTGCCAACCAACATGGCCGACATGGCTAAAACTAGAACATAGGGGTAAACTGCAGTTTTTGTCTTATATCTCAAAAACTAAAGCAATTAGAGCCAAAGTGATATGGGTAAAAATGTTCATCAGGTCAAGATCTACCTGCCATGAAATTTTTAGACGAATAGGTCAACCCTTTGTTGGGTTATTGCCCCTGAATTGTTAATTTTAAGGAAATATTGCAGTTTTAGGTTATTATCTTGAATATTATAATAGATAAAGACAAATTGTAAACAGCAAAAATGTTCAACAAAGTAAGATCTACAAATAAGTCAACATGACCAAAATCATTGATTGATCCCTTATAGAAGTTTTTGCCCTTTAAAGACGGCATCCAGCGTAAACTTTCCTTCAAAGATCTTTTCCTCTCAAACCACTTGGCCAATTGAGACCAAACTTTGGTGGAATGGTCCTTGGGTGGCCCCCTTCCAAAATTTTGTCTGGCATCCCCGACGTCCAACCGACATGACTGCCGTTACTAGAAATAGAAAAAAGGGGGGGGGGTGAATTTCAAAAATCTTCTTATATGAAACTACAAGGCCAGTTGGAACCAAAGTTGGCAGTAATGGTTCTTAGGAGGTTCTCTTTCAGAAAAATGTCCAATGACCCGGACTGTTAACCAAGATGGCTGCCAAATCCAAACTTAGTTTAACATAGGGCATATGGGAAAATTCATTGAAAAATCTTCTTGTCTTAAACCACATGACCAATTGGAACCACATATGGCAGCAGTGGTCCTTAGATGGTCCTCTTACAGAGGTGTGTCCAATGACCTGGACTGTCAACCAAGATGGCCGCCACAACTGAACTTATTTTGACATAGGGCCCTAGAAAAATTCATTGAAAAATCTTCTTGTCTGAAACCAGTAGACATATTGGAGCAGGACTTGGCAGAATTGGTCCTTAGGAGGTCCTTTTTCAGAAATGTGTCTGATTTTGTCGACTTTGAACCAAGATGGCCGCCACAGCAAATTTAGTTTAACATAGGACCCTATGGGAAGTTCTCTCAAAAATCTCCTAATCTGAAACCACTAAGCCAATTAGAATTAGACTTGGTAGCAATGGTCCTTAGATGGTCCTCTTTCAGAATTTTGTGCGATGACCCAGACTGTCAACCAAGATGGCCGCCACACACTTAGTTTAAAATAGGGCCTTATGGAAAAATTCATTGAAAAATCTTCTTGTCTGAAACCACTTGACATATTGGAGACAGACTTGGCAGCATTGGTCCTTAGGAGGTCCTCTTTCAGAAATGTGTCCAGTCACCCAGATTGTCAACCAGATGGCTGCCACACCGAACTTTGTTAAATATTGAACCCTATAGGAAAATTCATTTAAAATTCTTCTTTTCTGAAACTGCTTAGCCAGTTGGAACAAGACTTAGCAGAAATGGTCCTTAGATGGTTCTCTTTTGGAAATGTATCCGTTGACCTGGACTGTCAACCAAGATGACTGCCACAGCTGAAATTAGTTTAACATAGAATCCTATAGAAAAACTAGCCAAATTGACTGCAACACTTAAATTTTTAGGTCTGCTAAAGGTGAAAAGTTAAATGCAGGTGAGCAATACAGGCTCTTGAGAGCCTCTAGTTCATCAAATTTTCAAAATTTAACATTTTTCGTCATTTGTCTCCAAAACTATTTGAGATAGAAGTGAAATGTAAATTTGAAAAATGTTTGCCATGTTGATATCTACATACATGTACCCTGAAATTTTAAAGGAAATCCCAAAACCCATTTAGGAGTTATTGCCCTTTTTTGTAAAATTTTCAAAATTTTATACATTTTTGCACTGTCATCCGTTGCCTGACAAAAGGACCAAAAATAATACCAACATATAAACATCCACATAGAATTCATAAAAAACTCAGAAACCACTGAACCAAAGTTGCAATAGTCTTTAGGTGATCCCTTGAAGAATACTGTCCAGCATGTCAGCACTCCAACCAGGACTACCACCATCAGGGAACATATTTTAACGTTAACATGGTTAAACCTTATAAAAAATAAATCTTCAACAAATTTTCCCTGAACAGTTGAACCAATTGCAACAAACTTGGTCAAATAGTTGATTAATTGTCCAATGAAAACCAGACTTCTGTATCACCAAATTTGCTGCAGAAGAATAAAATTTTATACAAATAAAAGATTTTTTTTTTACTTTTCAGTTAATAATGAATATGGCCTAATCATCTTTTGTTGTTCAAACATGTAAAAGTTTCGCAAATTGTAGGACCACCAATGTTTTTGTGGGTCTGACAGAATTTTGCATTTTGCCAGAAAATTTGAGGTATTGATGGTATTCGCGAACTCTGACAATAAGTTAATAGAGGTTGTTCCTTCCTTTTCAGATATGAATGATTATGACAACTTTAAAATTTATTATAAGTGATAATGATCTCGATATATGTGAAATATGTATATCTGGGGTGTATGATATGTAGAAATTAAACAATAGATTAAAAGAATCATTATAATCTCCACACGAGATTGACATGTACAAGTACATAGAAGTTATCTTCTGTTTGGACACCTCCTTAGAAAGGTAGACCTTTTACATGTATGTATTTTCAATTTTTATGATGCATTTAATCTATGTTTTTGTTGATGTTGTCTTTGAATTTCAAACCAATAAAGAATTTTAGATATCATATGTAGGAAATTGACAAGTCATTCCACAGAAATTGGTAAAGATTGGAACAGTGCAGCCCATAAAATATCATGAAATTAATGTGAAAGTATAAAAAAATTATGATATATTATATAAACAGATTTTTGGCAACATGAAACTCATAAATTTGAAAAACCAGAAGATTTTTAATTATTAATGCTTCCAGGGACATTCTTGTTATCTTCAGTTTTATATAATTGCTGTAAATCTGGAATTTTATGCATACCCCATATATCTCCAAGAATAAAAGATGATGCACTGAATAAACATATTTTTTAACAAATTGTGTGTAATTAGCACATTCATCATTAATAAACCATTATTCTCATTCCACTTAAGGGTCTCATCATTTTGTACTTTGCACTATTTTCTGGTAATATTTTTTTTTTTTTTAACAACAATTATTTCATATCAGAGAAAATTTAGTTGTTTTTATTGGTTAAAACATGGGCATGTGGTATTTATTAATCTGCGTTAAAATGTCTGCTTGCAATTTAGAGTTACGTCCCCTTTTTTAAAACGTAAACATGATGCAGCAGTTAGTTGTTAAATTCTAGACAATTCTAGATGAAATTTTGGTTTCAATGAAGTAAAAACAATACTTGATCAAATAGTATTGTTGTAATATTATATAACAGGGTGCCTTTTTAGCTCACCTGACCCAAAGGGTCAAGTGAGCTCTTCTCATCACTTGGCGTCTGTCGTCCGTCGTCTGTCGTCGTCCGTTAACTTTTACAAAAATCTTCTCCTCTGAAACTACTGGGCCAAATTGAACCAAACTTTGCCACAAGCATCATTAGGGTATCTAGTTTAAAAAATGTGTCCGATGACCCCACCTGCCCACCAACATGGCCGACATGGCTAAAAATAGAACATAGGGATAAACTGCAGTTTTTGTCTTATGTCTCAAAAACTAAAGCAATTAGAGCAAAACTGACATGGGGTAAAAATGTTCATCAGGTCAAGATCTACCTGTCAAGAAATTTTCAGACGAATCGGTCAACCTTTTGTTGGGTTATTGCCCCTGAATTGTTAATTTTAAGGAAATTTTGCAGTTTTAGGTTATTATCTTGAATATTATTATAGATAAAGACAAATTGTAAACAGATAAAATGTTCAACAAAGTAAGATCTACAAATAAGTCAACATGACCAAAATCATTGATTGACCCCTTATAGGAGTTTTTGCCCTTTAAAGAGGGCATCCAGCATAAACTTTCCTTTAAAGATCTTTTCCTCTCAAACCACTGGGCCAATTGAGATCAAACTTTGGTGGAATCGTCCTTGGGTGGCCCCCTTCCAAAATTATGTCTGGCATCCCTGACTTCCAACCGAGATGGCTGCTGTTAGTAAAAATAGAAAAAAAAGAGGGGTGACTTTCAAAAATCTTCTTATATGAAACTACAAGTCCAGTTGGAACCAAAGTTGGCAGTAATAGTTCTTAGAAGGTTCTCTTTCAGAAATATGTCCAATGACCCGAACTGTTAACCAAGATGGCCGCCACAGCCGAACTTAGTTTAACATAGGGCCTTATGGGAAGAGTCATTGAAAAATCTTCTTGTCTTAAACCACTTGACCAATTGGAACCAGACTTGGCAGCAATGGTCCTTAGATGGTCCTCTTACAGAGGTGTGTCCGATGACCTGGACTGTCAACCAAGATGGCCGCCACAACCGAACTTAGTTTAACATAGGGCCCTATAGGAAAATTCATTGAAAAATCTTCTTGTGTGAAACCACTTGACATATTGGAGCAGGACTTGGCGGCATTGGTCCTTAGGAGGTCCTTTTTCAGACATGTGTCTGATTTCATGGACTGTGAACCAAGATGGCCGCCACAGCAGAACTTAGTTTAACATAGGACCCTATGGGAAATTCACTCAAAAATCTTCTCGTCTGAAACCACTAAGCCAATTAAAATGAAACGCAGCAATCAGAGATTGCACATCCCGCCGCTGCCAGCAAAGTCGGAATGCACAAAGTCTGAACCCCTCATAATTTCAAATTGCATAAATAGAGAAAAAGTTTGACACTGATCTTTGGATATCAAGAAACAACACAGAAATATGAAATTGGACTTCTACTGCTCGGACAAAGTCGAATGCAAAAGTTTTAAGATGGATAAAATTGAAATGGCCTACATCAAATGAATGTAAGTCTTAACTTGTCATGTCCATTAAATATATATATTGTTTAGGGGTGGGGATCTAAAATGTTTGTGAGAAAACTTGCTTCCAGCTAAGCCTAAATACATAAATTAAACTGGTCTTGTCATGCCCACTAAGAATATATATGGTTTAGGGGTGGGGATCTCAACTGTTTTAGAGATAACTTGTAATTTTCTAAATTAGGGGGGTGGGGCCGACCCCCGGGGGTGACCATGTAACTCGTCTTTAAATGTGGAATAAAAATATATATGGTTAAGGGGTGGGGATATGAACTGATCTTACCATATTTTGAGATTTTACATATTAGGGTGTAGCCCCACCCCCGGGCAAAAATCAAAATTCCGAAACCTTTGGCACAGACAACTCTTCAAGTGTTACTAGTGTACCTAATTTCATGTTTCTATCTTCTACGGTGTAGGAGGAGTTCTTGGACAATCGTTTTTAGACATTTTTTAACTCCTTAGGGCATTGCCCCTAGGGGCGGGACCAAAATTTTGATACCCTCTTTCAACTTGGGAAAGGCAATATAAGTAGTGACATAAGTTCCAATATCCTAGCTTTAACACTTTTGGAGATATCTCCATTTATTGGATATCGCGAAATTCGTTTTTCGCTCATAATTTGGCCCCAAGGGGTCGAATTCCAATTTTAAGGGGTCTATTCCCTAGTGAGTCATATACTCTTCCATGATGCCAAATTTCAAGTTTCTATCTTTTACCGTTTCAGAGATATGCCTTGCCACTACAGACGTACGTACGTACGTACATACGTACGTACGTACGGACGGACTGTATTACATGATCCCCCCGCTTTCACTAAGCGGGGGGATAATTAGACTTGGTAGCAATGGTCTTTAGATGGTCCTCTTTCAGAATTTTGTGTGATGACCCAGACTGTCAACCATGATGGCGCCACAACCGAACTTAGTTTAACATAGGGCCCCAGATAGGAAAATTCATTGAAAAATCTTCTTGTCTGAAACCACTTGACATATTGGAGGACTTGGCGACATTGATCCTTAGGAGGTCGTTTTTCAGAAATGTGTTTGTTTTCATGGACTGTAAACCAAGATGGCCGCCACAGCAGAACTTAGTTTAACATAGGACCCTATGGGAAATTCACTCAAAAATCTTCTCTTCTGAAACCACTAAGCCAATTAGAATTAGACTTGGTAGCAATGGTCGTTAGATGGTCCTCTTTCAGAATTTTGTGTGATGACCCAGACTGTCAACCAAGATGGCCGCCACACCTGAACTTAGTTTAACATAGGGCCCTATGGAAAAATTCATTGAAAAATCTTCTTGTCTGAAACCACTTGACATATTGGAGCCAGACTTGGCAGCATTGGTCCTTAGGAGGTCTTCTTTCAGAAATATGTCCGATCACCCGGATTGTCAACCAATATGGCTGCCACACCGAACTTTGTTAAATATTGGACCCTATAGGAAAATTCATTTAAAAATCTTCTTGTCTGAAACTGCTTAGCCAGTTGGAACAAGACTTAGCAGAAATGGTCCTTAGATGGTTCTCTTTTAGAAATGTATCTGTTGACCTGGACTAAACCAAGATGACTGCCACAGCTGAAATTAGTTTAACATAGAATCCTATAGAAATTTACTGCAACACTTAAATTTTTAGGTCTGCTCAAGGTGAAAAGTTAAATCCAGGTGAGCGATACAGGCTCTTGAGAGCCTCTAGTTTATGTACCTAGTAGGTATGCATATTTCAAATAATAAATTCTTGTCAGTAATATTAATGCTTGAAGTAGAAAAAAGAATATATGAGGAACTTCCATGAATGTACAATATACCAACATAGCACCAAAAGTAATGACAGAAACATAAACACACATCCAGAGGTCATCATACATGTACATGTAAGGAACCCACACCTAGCAGATATTCTTCAATGAAATAAACACAATAGTTGCTTATATAGAGGGCATTATCATGATAAATTGACTGCCCTCGGGACAGATATTGCCTTCAACATTGATAATGCCCTTGCCTGCAGCTCGGGCATTATCAATGTTTCAAGCAATATCACTGTCCCTTGGAAAAACTATTGTATAAATAATCTCTTTTATTATCAATAAAGCTTGTTACAGTTTACATCAGAAGTCCAAGCTCCTTCTGGTGCTCCCTGTTAAAAGTCACTAATTACCCAGTGTAGTAAATAGTGTCAATGTAAATAATAAATACATAAATATACAAATACATAAATGCACTAAACTATACTTAAAATATCACCTAAACTTATTTGATATATAATTTTTGATGAATACTAATTTTGAATTCCTATTTTCTGAATTAACTCTAATCTTGAATTCCTTAATAAATATATCAAAAATATTAATATGTGTGGTTCTATGTTCAGATATATAATATGCTTTATAAATAGAAAAACTTATTATAGTTAATAAGAGATTAAACCAGAAATATGTTTCATCAAATATTTTATATCACAAAACGATGTTTTAAAGTAATCTTAAAATTCATGTTACATATATGAAGAATTTCTTGTATTTTAGTCCAAAAATTATCTAAACATGAACAAGATATAAAGTAGTGGAAATAATCTTTGTCTTCGTTACAGAAATTGCAATGATTATTTCCAGTTATTTTCCACTTAAATAGTAGCTGTCTGTTTGGACTTATACATGTATATTGTAAAAGTTTCCATCTAAATATCTTCAATTTGTTTTCTTGTATGTATCCAAAAATAAAATTATAAACATTTTTTACAAAAAAAATATCTTTTACATTAATCTGGTAATATTATTGTTTGTTTAGTTGGGGTTTATGCCGTTTTCGGCACATTTGGCCATATCGCGGCGGCCAGTTTTTATTGTTCTGTATTTTTGGTTATGAGTACGTCTTGTTTAAAATAATTTTGGTTTTTAGTCCAGCACTGGTAGTTTTGATAAAAACCAGCCGTGCTGGAGTATTGTTAACACGACGATCTGTTGAGACAAAATACCCCCAATCTGCAAATAGTTCCTATGAACTCAATACAGTTTTAAATCAAGGTACAATACATAGGGTTGCATGCAGTTATTCACTGAAAAATAACATATATAGAAAGATAACTCTATCGAATAACAAATGGGTGTTGGAGAAAACTGTTTTGAGTCAAGCAAACTTTAGTGTATGAATATGAAAAAATAGAGAAGTGCGAAAGCGAGGGAAATTCAATTTAATTTACAACCAAGATTGTCCCGTAATATTGTTACCGGTTGGTGACAGTTGGTAATTTTAATATTTTCAGTAAGTTAATTACTTTCAGTCCTAATCGAGTGTTCAATTCGTCATTCTTAACCATTTCAACCATATAGTTGTATTGAGAACGATTTTAAAATATATATTTTATTGATTTGTTTTCTAACTGGAAGTTATCTTTTGAAAAGAAATACGAAACAAGTACGGAATGGACTTCTGTATTCACGTTTCTCAGAGGAATTAATTTGAAATATTTAAATGAAATGATTTTTTTTTAGAAAACAAATCCTCTTATTAGATATTAAAAGGTTATGGTTATATATATTCTAACAAGACGAATGTCAACAAACGTTGAACATGTGTAGTAAAAATGATTTGTGAGATGCTCCAAAACTTTTGGTCACATGTTACGAATTTGTCAACAGTATGGCGAGCCTCGTATGGCGGGCCGATCCGTGTTTGCTGCCGTTTTCAACTTTGACATTAAAACAGCTATTTGAAGGAAAAGAAAGATATTTTTTGAAAGCAAAATAAAAGAACGATGCCGAAAGTATGACGTATTATTATGTCAAAATATTATATAATACATAAAAGCAAAATTGGTATTGAATATTTGTAAATTCTACAATATAACAAGTATTAAGAGTTAGAAATGCCACAGTATATGCAGTATAGATATCTTATTCACAAGGACATTGCTTTGTGTTTTTTATTTGTTGTAAAAAAGTATGCTGTTAATTGAGAGCTTTAAGTACATTATTGAAATTAAAAGTTAGACTAGTTAAATCATTTAATGAAAACAGGCAATGTATGTTTTCCTATTCTTAACATGCATACGTCAGGTCGATCTTGTGCCAAAATTGTGGAGTCAAAAATGAGGACGGGACGAACAAATTCTATTTTTTGGACGATTTTCCAATTGTACTAAACATTGTTGTGTTTTGATGTAAAAAAAAAATTAAGATGACTATGAGTATGTATTGTAAAAGTCCAAATTGACGGTCAGCTGTCATATTTATCCACCCTCTCTAACATTCAAATAACTATGAAATGGTTGAGATCTCAACTCTAAACGTATTTTGTTTCTCCTTATAACAAGATGCACATTCATTGGTGTATGAGGGGTACCTAGGGTTGGTCTTTATATATTTGAAAACATCGAATTTCCCACTCTATAATTATATCTGAATTTTGAGTATCCTTTAATTTGTGAATTTTAGTTTCAGTACTTTTAGTATCTTAAAGTTATGCATAATGGTAGAGAATTTATTTATAAAAAGGACCCAGCAGAGACATATATTGTTTTATATGTATCTGGACCAGTTAACAATTATACATCTGTTTGTAGTAATTCAAAATCAATTGCTAATATGTCTGAAATAATTCATTTACATCCATTTTTTTAATTCGCAAAAAAAAATTGATTCCTCCTTTTAAAAATCCTTTTTACAAATCAACTGAATATTAATGCCTGTTACATTGGTATGTTAGCATCAGTGCTGGACAAAAGCACTTCATGCTATGTTTTGTCTTCCAAATGTTTCCCGTTTTGATACTGCTGATGAGAGGTATCTCCTTGAAATGTGTTGTATACAGCATAGTATAAATTTACTATATCTAATATTAGTATCTTTGGATTGTTATTTTAATTTTTGATTTAATTCATGCCAAAATATATTGTATTTGTATGTCCTGTAGATTGTAATGTATTAGTCACTATATACATGTATATAGCATCTGTAATTTTCATGAGGAAAACATTGTGGCTTTACTGTAAATACAGCAAATCTCATATAATGGTACCTCTAATAAAAACGACATGTGTATATTATATATACCATATTTGCCAAAAAATAAAGGCCAAAAAAAATATCCTTTGATATCGCCTTCATGAAAGAGTCTTTATCATTTGTTAAATTGTAATGATTCTGTTTTATGTGCAATGTTTAACTCGGTGTACATGTACAGTGTCAATGGTAGACTTTTGATGATCTAAACTGAAGAGAAACTATTAAATACAGCTGCCATTTACATGCCTATCGGAAATGGACCAGACATGATCGGAATCCGACTGCATACGTAGAAACTTCGCATTTGAAATAAAATTGCTGTGTCTAGACTTAAAAATATGCATACAGTATGCGTCTAGATGCATTGCGAGGATCCCTGACACAGCTGGTAAAATGTACACACTAGTGTTGGATAATCTGTTGAAATTAGCAACCAATTATCTATTACTTTTAGTTGACAGCAACCAACTGACTATTGGTTATAATCGCATTATTATCATGTATAACTTGCTCTTTTTTTTAAATGAAATCAATCATTCAGCCACACTGTACATGTCTTATGTATATCTATATCCCATATCATTGCAGAGCTTTATTTATTCATGTTTAATCTTTTTTTTACTTTTCATATTTTAATTGCCATTTTAGAATTTTGTATGACTGCGCATGTAAAATGCCAACTGGAAACAAACCGGAAGTAGATATGCTAAAATTTCAGAAACGTTAACAATCCATTTAACAAAATCCCAATCCATTATCGACATTGCTGAACCAAACCAACTAATTTCTGACTTATTCAGATCATCGGAACACCACTAGTATACGTCGTCCTACAGTTTGAAACATGATGCATCCAGAATACATGCAAGCACCCTAGTAGGAACTCTTTGTTGTCCCCCGAGCAACGCAACAGAGAGACTTAGTAATGGTCTGTTTCTGTCCGTCCGTCACAGTTATTTGTAGACGCAACTCCTCTGAGACCCTCAATCGGATTTTGTTAAAAATTTGTAGGACTGTTAGTCACCATATGTACTTGATCCCATCACACCACAATTTTGATTCGACAAATTTTACGGGAGTTATGGGACTTTTGACTTTTTTCTGTATTTGACACTATAGGGAGACTTTGTGGACGCAACTCCTCTGAGACCGCTGATCAGATTTCATTCAAATTTTGTAGGATTGTTTGTCACCACATGTACTTGATCCTATGGAACCGCCATTTTGATTAGACCAATTTTTCGGGAGTTATGGGACTTTAACGTTTTTGTGCATGTGACACTATACGAACACTTTGTGGACGCAACTCCTCGAAAACCGCTGATCAGATTTCGTTCAAATTTTGTTGGATTGATAGTCACCACATGAACTTGATCCTTTCGCACCATGATTGTGATTCAACAAATTTACAGGAGTTATGGGACTTTAATGTTTTTGTGCATGTCATGCATGTGACACTATACGTACACTTTGTGGACGCAACTCCTCTGAGACTGCTGATCCGATTTCGTTCAAATTTTTAGGATTCTTAGTCACCATATGTACTTGATCCTATGAAGCCATTTCTATAATACATATTTTGTATATCTTGTGGGGCTTCAACTTTTCTCTGTGGCGGGGGACATATGGTTATGTGTAGCAATCTTGTTTCATAAGCATTTCAAATTAAGTTTTGTTTTTGTTATTTCAGAAAGTGACGGAAGTGGTCACAGATCTGGTTCAGCCCCTGGAACTCCTAGAAATGCAGGGAGTAGTCACAGTAGCCCTACTCATTCAGGAAGCCCACCTGGTAGTCCAGCTCAACACAGTGGTTCAGAACATTCCAGATCACCCCCAGGGACACCTGTAGGGACTGGCTCTCCAGGAAGCCACAGAAGTGGATCCCCTGCAGGAAGTCGGAGGTCAAGGTCTAGAAGTCCAAAATCAGTTCGAAGTGGATCTGGTAGTCCGAGGTCGAGATCAAGGTCTGCTAGTCCAAGGTCAAGGTCAGGCAGTCCAAGATCAGGGAGTCCAGGATCTGCTAGAAGTCGATCTGGAAGTCCAAGGTCGGCAAGGAGTGGTTCGGGTAGTCCAAGATCAAGGTCTGGCAGTCCCCATTCAGGTAGTCATAGATCGAAATCTGGTTCACCCAGGTCAGGAAGCTCAAGGTCAAGATCTCGAAGTCCAAAGTCCAAGTCAAGATCTCCAAGTCCAAAGTCCAAGTCAAGAAGTCCAAGATCTAAATCAGGATCACCAAGATCAAAGTCAGCCAGTCCAAGGTCAAGATCAAGAAGTCCAAGGTCGAGATCAAGAAGTCCAAGGTCGAGATCAAGAAGTCCAAGATCAAGGTCAAGATCGAGATCAAGATCAAGATCAAGAAAAGATAGTGGATCAGGTAATATTTATATTTGTTAAAAACTAATGGTAAATGTTATACTGTAAACTCAGAAATTATTGCGTGCATTTATTGTTGCTATTTTGTCATTTTAGACCAAAATGCAATTTCAATTTTTGCGATATTGAGAAAAATCCAGCTTCATTCATATAAAAAATTCCAAAATACAAGTTTAAAGTATTGCGATTACAACCATGTCGCATTTTATGCAATAATCAAAACATCGCAATAATTTCCGAATTTACAGAATTATTGTTTTGATAATTGTGCAAAATGAATTATTGTTTATTATACCTGATACATTTCCATTCTAGGTTAGATAATTTAATTCTTTATTTATTTAAGGAGGATTACCAACAGCCAGAGGCTACAAGCGGTTCTCCTAGGTTCAATAACTATGAGCAACAGTGTTTTTTTACTGAACAATAGTTATTGCAGAACGGGCGTAACTTTGAAACTCATAAAATATTTCTCAAGGATAGATTTCATGTTTTAAAATTGTAAAATACTCTAATAAGCAGCTTATCTGAAGATAGTCACATAAAAAGGCATACCGTAATTTCTCAAATTAACTCATCAGATCTTCAGTTTATGAAATTGTGACAGAAAAAAATTATAAAACACTTCTGTCTGATCACATTTTGTAGATTATTTTGAATAAATTTATTTTATGTATACATGTATATAACACTTCTTTAATTTCTTTTAATACTTTGAAAGTATTGTTTGAATAAAACACACATCCAAATTTCTTTGTTACTCATTTAAGTTAAATTGTTTACCAACAGGCAGGCAAATCTGTACAAATTACTGTAGTGTTCAGGCTAGGATTTCAGAGGGCCAGGCTGCCAATGAAGCCTTAGAGCGGCACCCTAATTGATCTCAATTTATAATTTACATACATTTCCTTGAAGCAATTGTCAGGACTTTAACAGAGCTGAATTACAATTTAATTTACCTACATGAAAAAATTGACATGGATATTTTTAGTAACAGAAAGGCACTGTTAAGGGAGGTCAGGCAGGGCACAGCACCCTTCCATTTATGGTAAGACTGTTAATAAATATTAATAAATGTTCTTTATTTAGCTCACCTGGCCCAAAGGGCTATTGAGCTATTATCATCGCTTGGCGTCCGTCGTTGTTGTAAACTTTCCTTTAAAGATCTTCTCCTCTGAAACCACTGGGCAAATTGCAACAAAACTTGGCAGTAATGGTCCTTAGGTGGTCCTCTTTCAGAATTATATCCGATTACCCCGTCCGTCATCCAAGATGGCCACCAGAGCCAAACTTAGTTTAAAATTTTCCTAAGGAAAATTTACTTAAAGAACTTGTCTGAAAGCACTGGTCAATTGGAACTAAACTAGGCAGCATTGGTCTTTAGGTGGTCCTCTTTCAGAAGTGTATCCGATGACCCCACCCGTCATCCAAGATGGCTGCCAGCAGACCCAAACTTCATTTAACATAGGACCCTATGGGAAATTTACTTAAAGATCTTCTTGTCTGAAACCACTTGGCCAATTGGAACAAAACTTGGCAGCAATGGTACTTAGGTCGTCCTCTTTTAGAATTATATCTGATGACCCCGCTTGTCATCCAAGGTGCCCATCAGAGCCGAACTTAGTTTAACATATGACCCTATGGGAAATCTACTTAAATATTTTCTTGTCTGAAACAACTTGGCAGGTATGATCTTTAGGTGGTCCTCTTTCAGAATTATATCCGATGACCCCAACCGTCATCCAAGATGGCCACCACAGCCAAACTTAGTTTAACGTAGGACCCTATGGGAAATTTACTTAAAGATCTTCTTGTCTGAAACCACTTGGCCAATTGGAACAAAATTTGGCAGCAATGGTCCTTGGGTGGTTCTCTTTCAGAATTGTATCCGATGACCGCACCCGTCATCCAAGATGGCCACCAGAGCCAAACTTAGTTTAACATAGGACCCTATGGGAAATTTACTTAAAGATCTTCTTGTCTGAAACCACTTGGCCAATTGGAACAAAATTTGGCAGCAATGGTCCTTGGGTGGTTCTCTTTCAGAATTGTATCCGATGACCGCACCCGTCATCCAAGATGGCCACCAGAGCCAAACTTAGTTTAACATAGGACCCTATGGGAAAGTTCACTGAATGATCTTCTTGTTGAAACCAGTGAGACAATTGGAACTTGACCGCAATTTTCCAGGCTGCCAGTCAAGATGGACATAGTCCAGGTGAGCGATACAGGCTCCTGGGAGCCTCTAGTTTCTTCCACATTTAATTTTTTTTACAAATCTAGTTTCAATTTTAGGAAGTGATTCTGATATTGGCAGAAGAAAGAAGAAGCGAGAGGTTGGAAGTGACGAAGAAGGACAGCCTAAAGTCGATGGTAATATTGTACTGACCTTGGTGGTAAAGATTTGTTTACCATAGTGGGCATCAGTTTGTCATAAAATCAGTAGATACTACTTGTTTTCCATTTTAAAGATAAATTCTGCATTTTTCAGAATTTGTAAGATTTGGTTCCTTTTAAATTATTCATAGTAAAATGGCTGCCAAGGTATCTATTTCCACCTTTGTTAATATCAGATCAGTATTTATATTAAACAACATGCAAGTCTAGGCTGAAATAAAAACAGATGCACAAACATCAAAGATTTCTTGAACTTCAAACAGATAATTCCATAGAAAATTTGATGTGAGGTTGATTGTAGTTCCATGGTAAATGTACATTAACATAATACATTGTGTGAACAGTATTCTTTATCAAGATTAATAGATTCTTACAAGAGTTCGGAAGTGAAGACTGGAAAATCTTTAACAACTTTTTACAATTCACATCTTTCACAAGTGGAGCACAGCGGAATGAGGGGAATAACGCTGAATTTTAAATATTAGCTTAATATTTTCAAGTTCTTCACTTTTGAATGAGTATAAGTATCTATTTCTTCCTTAAATGCCTGTGTTTAGATTTCCTGTACCTAGATAAATTCATTGAGCACAGTCAACATAGTTAAATAACGTAACACATGATTGGTCAAAATGTATCACAAAGAATTATGATTGGACGTCACAACAGTGGGAGATCGTCCATGAGTCGTCTCCCACTGAAAACAACCATTTGCAGAAGAACACCCTAACTTTAGCTTTTTGTTCTACAGAAGATTTATCTTCAGCTGTTTATTCCTACAAAAGATTTCTTCTATAAAAAAACTGTTTAATTCTATAAAAAAAAAATTTCTACAAAAGCTGTTCATTTTTTCTTCAAAAGTTGTCTATTTCTGTAAGAAAACTATTTAATTCTATAAAATTTCTTTATTTCTACAATAGGGGCCTCGGTGGCCGAGTGGTCTAGATAGTTCATCATGACTACTACTGATCACTAGTCTGTCAACGTTGAGGTTGTGAGTTCAAATCTCACCTGTGGCGGGGTGTGTATTCGACTCCGATCCTAATTGACAAGGATTGCCAATTGTCCTACTGAATGTCGGTGGTTCTCCCCGGGTACTCCGGCTTCCTCCACCAATAAAAACTGGCCGTCGCGAAATAGCCAAAATGTGTTGTAAACTGTGTTAAACCCCAACTAAACAAACAAATATTTCTAAAATAGCTGTTAATTTTTACAAAAGACGTTTTTTTCAAAAGTCTACATGTACAAAAATGTATTTCTATGAAAAACTGTTGAATTGTATAAAATTTGTTTATTTGTGTAAAAGCTACAGTGGATGATTTATTTGGTGATGCTGATGATATAAGTTCAGATGAAGAAGATAAAGACAAACGAGCTGAAGTTACAGAAAAGGATGAGGACTCACAGGTAAAGGTTGTCCACAATGTATTATTGGCGACAGTCGGGAAGAATTCTCATTTGGGAATAAAAAATTTATCTGAGAACTGATTCCAAAATCAGGATGACTCTACTTTACCATATACAACCTCCAAATTTGTCAGCAGTCCCAAACTTTTTGAATGAAAATATAATTCCAAAAGTGACAAAACAATATTTCGCTGAATGTTACAATCTTGAAATGAGTACGTAATCGATTCGTGCAATTGTAAATATAAAACTAGTCATTATTGTTGGTGTTGTATTAGAAGCTGATGGAATTGACCCTGATGACATGAATAATCACATGCGTTCTAAACCATGATCTCAATGA
This sequence comes from Mytilisepta virgata, assembly GCA_028015205.1. Classification (NCBI taxonomy): domain Eukaryota; kingdom Metazoa; phylum Mollusca; class Bivalvia; order Mytilida; family Mytilidae; genus Mytilisepta; species Mytilisepta virgata. Next base: position 2,125,601 of record CM051513.1, read on the forward strand.
CTTGAAGAAGACAGGATGGATATTTACTGAAAGTCCTATTGAAGTTGTTGTGGGGAAAAATTCTGCTGGAAAAATTTCCAATTGGGTTGAAAACTACCAATTGGGTGTTTTGGGTTTTTTTTTTTTTCAAACCGTACTGGACCGCCTCGGTGGTCTCATAGTAAGGTACACATCGTGAGTTCGATCCTCAGCCCGATCAAACCAAAGACATTAAAATTGGTATTTGCTGCTTCATCCAGGAGTAGGAGCAAAGGGCTGGTCAGTATAATGTGTTGGGGTGGGGTGGTATATATGTCTTCCTGCAGACTGTTACTTTGTGTCAGTATAATGTGTTGGGGTGGGGTGATATATATGTCTTCATGCAGACTTACTTTGTGAGCTAGCATTTAAATCCAGCTTAGCATGTCGGTCTAGTACAAAGCGGGGTTCATATCCATATCATATCAACATTGTTCTCGTCCTGCAGTTAATACTTGAAGATCCATCCATCTCACTGGCAAAAAAATTAAGTTTTCATTGTCATTAAGGTGAAATTAACTTTGTAACATATGTAATATTAATGAATATTAATTGATGTTTGAAAAAAAAACTCTGGGCACAAATCACTGAAAACTTCAAATTCGATATCACAGTGGAAAAATCTTGAAGTAGACATAAGTCCTGGAATTTTGGTAAAAAAAAAAGGTTTGGGAACCCTGGTTAAACTTCTTTAGTGTTATTTGTCTTTTATTGTTTGTGACAGCCTTAAAAAAGATTGGTATTGTAGCTTACTGTGTATAGTTCAGTAAATTCAGTATATTTTTATTATTTTCAGAGAGAAAGAGGATCAGATGAAGAGGAACTAGAAGAAGAACCTCAGGAAACTCTTATAGAAGTTGAGATCCCTCGCATCATTACAAATCTGGGCAGAACAATTCATTATGTCAAACTTCCTAACTTTCTCAGTGTGGAAACAAGGTAACATATCCCTCGTATCATTACAAATCTTAGCAAAACAATTCACTGTTAAACTTCCAAAGTATTGAAACAAGTAACACGTCCCTCGTATCATTACAAATCTGGGCAAAACAATTCATTATGTCAAACTTCCTAACTTTCTCAGTGTGGAAACAAGGTAACACATCCCTCGTATCATTACAAATCTGGGCAAAACAATTCACTGTTAAACTTCCTAAGTATTGAAACAAGTAACACGTCCCTCGTATCATTACAAATCTGGGCAAAACAATTCATTTGGTTGGCCTTACTGACTTCCCAAGTGTGGAAATAAGGTAAAACGTCCCTCGAATCATTAAAAATCTGGGCAGAACAATTCATTGTGTCGAACCTCCTAACCTCCTTAGTGTGGCGTCAAGGAAACATGTCCCTCATATCATTACAAATCTGGACAGAACAATTACATGTATGTCAAACTTTCTAACTTCCTTAGTGTGGAATTAAATATGTCCCTTGGTTTAAGTTTTGTTGGATTACACATTGGTTAATATATTCATGTACTTGAACGTTTAGGAATATGGGTATGGAGTACTAGAGCATAAAATCAGAGAAATTTTGCCATCTTCAAACATCTGTCTTTCTATATATGCTTACCGCTTAATTCTTACATTTTAATCAAAGTAACAATGATTGTCATATGTTACTTTTAGGCAGACAAGTCTTTTTTTGCTACATGTATAAAATTATAGCTTGCACAGACAACAAGGAAGATGAATTGCACATTTTACTTTGATGAAATTTTGCAGACCATATGATGCAACTACATATGAAGATGAAATTGATGAAGATGAAGTGTTAGATGAAGAAGGAAGAGCAAGGTTAAAGTTAAAGGTAAACATGTGAAATGATAGAATTAAGTGAAATATTGTAAAAATCTGCCGGGTAAAACTAAAGATATGAAATAAACACAATTACCTAAAGGGGACCTCGGTGGCTGAGTTGTCTATAGGTAGTTTGTCATGATTACTAATGATCACTAGCCTATCAACACTGAGGTTGTGAGATTGAATCTCACCTGTGGCAGGGTGTGTCGATTCTGATCTTTATTGACACGGATTGTCAATATTCCTACCGAAGGTTGTTGGTTCTCTCCAGTTACTCCGGCTTCCTCCACCAATAAAAACAGCGTAAAACGCCAACTAGATAGCATTGTTTTATGTTGTACACGTCAATGATAGAATCAAAGGAAATATTGTAATAAGTGTAGATCTTTTGGAGAACGAAAGTATAAATGATAAATAAGGCCAAATAAAAAAATACATGTGTTTAGGGTAACACACTGAAAAAAGTTAGGTAGGGTAGGTAGGGAAATTTTTTTTTTTACATTAATTTTTTTAGTTAGGTTGTATACTGGAGTCACCTTGACTTTAACAGTGTTTGTTGAAGAAAGGTTATAAAAAATTTAGGGTAGGCACTAAAAATTAGGTAGGGTCGGGTTACCCTTAACACAACTATATTTTTTTTAGGCCTAATTGAAATATAAATGAAGCTCTTTTATTAAGCTTATTTTTAAACAAACTGCAATTGTAAGAGTCATCTGTCTAAATTAAAATTTTCATCAATACAAATATTTAAACCTTTTTTTTAATTTAGAGTATTTGTTCAAACACTTACATTTAGATGTGCACGGAGAATATATTTTTCCCTTTTCTAAGAAATTGAGGTAAAAGTAAGAATTAGTCGATTAATATAATAGATTTTTTTTGGGGGGGGTGCATTTACACAATCAAAATACATTCACCCTTTGTTGAAAACATTTATACTAATTCATAAGGCAGTTTCGAGCCCTAAGGTTGCTTTTTTGCATAGTCCATCAATTTTCAGTTAAACACTGCTGTGACATATTTTGTGATTTTAGGACAAACAATGGATATTTTTTTTTAGGTAGAGAATACAATAAGATGGCGGAAATTGAAGGATGCTGATGGTAATGATATTTTAGATGAATTTGATCAACCAAAACGAGAGAGTAACGCAAGAATTGTCAGATGGTCAGATGGAAGGTAGCAAAAATTATCAAGAAATAAATTCTTTAATGCCATATCTCGTGCACAAGATGTGCACATTTTGTCAATTTATAACTCATCAGTTGTGGGCAGGGCCTGAAATGCTGATAACCAAAACAATAATTCAAAAATTCCAAAAAAAATCTAACAATACATTTTAAGTCAACGAAATGTACATTTTGTGCATCAAAATTGATATCGAAGAATTCAGTATGTATAATTCTTTATAGTTTTGTATAAATATTGGTAAATTTTTTTAACAGTAAATGAATATTCCTTGGTGTCTAAAAAAGGAGATATAAATTTTTCATATTACATGTACATGTATATATATTTATAATTTCAGTATGTCACTTCATCTTGGACCAGAAATCTTTGATGTACACACCATGCCAATACAAGGAGATTTTAACCATTTGTTTGTCAGACAGGGAACAGGGTTACAGGGACAAAGTGTCTTCAGAACTAAAGTAGCATTCAGGTCAGATTTTTTAATTTTTATTAAGCATAAAAAGTGACAAAATGTCAACCCACGTGCAGAAGTTAAATTTTTTTTTAGGCGGAGGTCTTCCATAAAAGGTTTCTGTTAGCACATGCCCTTTACTTTTTTCGTTGCAGTTGTTGCCTTATTGGAGTAAAATTTTTCACATGTTCACTGGTTATGTTTTTGAATTTTTGTCAGATGTGTATCTGGTTTTATCCATTTGATTGCCATAAAAGATTTTACCCTCCAATCCCCATTTTTCTTTTCATAAATCTTTTGCAAGCAGAATAATAAGCCATTTGTTAAAATCTTATAAAATCCTTGTTATTATTAAATGGTTTTTGAGAAATAAAACTTGTCAATGATAAAGCTATGTAAAATCAAGAGAGCATATTTTCCCACCAAATTTTCAATGGCTTATATCTCGAAGACAAGCACACGGACCTATAATTTTTTTCCGCTCTTTTAGTTCCTTTATTAATCCACTATCAATATTTACGAGAGTTATGAAAAGCTTGTTATTTTGAAACTGAGCAGCAAACATCCATCACCAAATTTTAACAAAAGTGTGGATAGTAAACAGCATGTTATATTCAACAAGCTTTTTATGGAAATTTTTCTTTGAGCTCTCCGCTTATGATAAATAATTTTAGAATAAAATAAAATAATTTCTTCATCTGTATTTGGTTGAAGTTGTACCTGATTCTCCAATGAAAACAGTTTGCTGACTTTGCTCCAAACAGTGATGAAGGAGAAGGCAGTTGGTCGTCACTCGGACAGCTTCTTGTGATAAGATTAATAATATTATAATTTATAAGCAAATTGAAAAAGAATTATGTTTGTACTGTGGACAAGTTGATTTATGTACAATTTATCTATTTGATAATATCCCCAAATTTGTACTTTATTTATATCTATTTTATCCTTATATTATAATGATCTAACTATATTGAACACATTTTGTGTTATATGGTTCAGTGAATCCAAATACTCCATGTAGGCTCTTTGATTTTTACTCACTACTGGCTATTGGACAAACTACTTTTCTTAATAGTTGTTTTATCTGGTACTGGCCGGTTTGACCTTGTATTTTGACTATATATACTGTGATTTTTATCTATATTGTCAATGCGGAATAAGTCAGACCAGAAGCAATATTATGAGCTGTAGCAAGCAGTATAAGATCTGTCATTGCCTTTTTTTATTATATTTAATAAAGTATTTGAATTCCGCATTTGAGTCATCATAAGCCTTATTCCACCTGGTCACAGTACCATTATATTTCATTTTACATTCTGAAAAAATTTCCTTTAGATTGCAGCAATTTTACTGTTGACAAGTGAGTTGCTTCAAACATCAATTATCGGGTACTTATCATTCAAATCTTCAACCTTAGAAGTTAAGTTTGGTATATGGCACAAGAAAATTTAATCTTCCATCTGTATTACATTATGTTAAACCACACTGTTGAGCATTATGACAATGGCAATGTAATGAGATAAATATGGATCCTACACTTTATTTGAAATACAACTGTTTCTTAACTTTTAGTCTTTAATTTCATGTTTTTATCAATTTCAGACCCCATTCTACCGAATCATTCACTCACAGAAAGATGACATTGTCATTAGCCGACAGATCAACTAAAACCCAAAAAGTAAAAGTTATACCAATACATGAAAAAGACCCTGATGCTAACCGCATGGAAATGATCAAAGTAAGTTTTCTTGTCTGCAAGTTTGATTTGCATATCACAGGTACTTGGACAACAAAAATGTCCCCTTTACACATGTTACTCAGAGGTTAATTTTACAAGCATTGTTTATGACAGAAATAAAAATTACTCTGCTAAATGCAGATCTAGAGGAGTACTGTTTTCTACCTTGGAGACATTTTATAGCATGTCGAAAATCTCTGATCATCAAATTGGGCAGTGTTGAAGAAGGCTAGAATTTTAGAAAAAAAAATTGTCAAAAAGATATTGACTGCCTTGGTGCTCTCGTGGTCAAGTGCACGCCCTGAGTGCGGAAGGTCACCGGTTCGATCCCCAGCTGGGTCAAACCAAAGACATTAAAATTTGTATTTGCTGCTTCTCCACCAAACAAGCAGTATTTAGGAGTAAGAGAAAAGGACTGGTTGGCTCGGAGTCAGTATAATGTGTCCTGGTGGGGTGATATGTCTTCCTGCGTATTGTTACCTTGTGAGTTATCCCGTTAAAAATCTTGCCTAGCATGTTGGGCTAGTACAAAGCAGGGTTCTTTTTTATTTTTTTTATAAATGAGGTGTCTTAGACTAATAACAGTGTTACAAATTCATGTTTTCTGATCTGTTATCATGAACTCAAAATCTAAGGCTTTCCAAAGTAGCCAGTAGACGGCGGAAATCCGCCGTTTACGGTGGCTGCAAGTGCCGGCTACTTCACTGACAAAAAAATAAATTCAAAAAGAAAAAAAATCTTTTTAAATATGTAGACAAGCGTCAAAGAGTCGTATTGTCGCGAAGTCGCGATCAACAAGGATGTAAATCCTGTGTTTACCTTTAGCTAAATATAGTTCACGTGAATTCCGGTCACTGATTGGTCGTCTATTAAAAGTGTACATTTACGTCATCTCTAGTCGGAAAGCATCGTATTTTTGCAAGGATAATAAGAGAGAAGTTCCGATGGTCAACAACAATGAAGCGATCAAATACCCTGTTCGGTTCTCAGGGCTATATCCAAACTTTCCAAAAAAATTAAGTAGTAGGCTAAAAATTAAATTTTATAACAATAATATTTGTCAGTATTATCAAAAAAGAATGAATTATCAGCATAACGGAAAGAAAATAATGAAGAATTGAAGGTTACACTTACACAATCCTGCACACAAAAAAAATCAAATTTCTTCGAGATTTTTTTTTTGTTTTAATTTCATACATAAAAGATGGTAATTTGAAAGTTGGAATTAGGTGCCAGGAGATTGTAAGAATGCAGGATTTTGCTCTATTTATCCCGGACCCCCGGCCATAAAGGCGCCAAGCTTGCAGCTTGGCGCTGCGACCGGCTTTGCCGGCCTCATGTCACAGCCACCTACTTTTCGATTTCAGCCTACTAGTTCAAATTTTATGGAAAGCCCTGAAAATCAAATAACAAGGGGGCCCTGTAAATTTAATGCAGTGTTCATGCTTGAAAGCTTTCTGGAATTCGTCGGATCTCAAGATTTTGATATATTCCTGTAGAAAATATTAGATTTTTACCCAATTTCTGGATTTTGGCACCTCCTGCACTTTTCAAGTAATTTTTGTGTCCACATATAAAATGTCCCACCAGGCCTGGGTGCCATAAAGAACTATTTTTGCTGAGTAAAGAAAATTTTACTCAAATTCCCATTCTCAGCCAATCACATTCGAGTATTCCGGTATTTAAGAATATTCTCAGACATAAGAATATTCTCAACTTTTATGGTGCCCAGGCCTGGATTTTTAAAATATTTCTCAATTTAGAAATCTACTTTTTGTGTCCATTTCTAGAAACATAAATTACATGACTGTTTTCTTTTACATTCTTGTTGATTTAGCATAATTTTATGATAATGAAATAAATATAGATTGTATTTTTATCCCACCGATTAAACACGTCAGGAATGGGAGAAATATAGATTGTACAACGATGACCAGTTGATTATGGATTTATCAACTCTAGATAATTAAATATTAATTTCTAAACTGTGAGGTTTGTTTGAGCAGTTTAAAAAAATGAACATTTAATTATCGAGAGTGGATTAATTTCATAATTAATGCATCAAGAGTTTTTGACAATGCAAAACTCCGAGAGGTCTTCCGAATGTTTTTTGGCGGGATATTTCATGAGCATTTAACCAACATGTGATGATATCAGAATTTATCAAACAGGTCAAGAGATGAATAAATGTGTACAGAATTAGAGAAAATATAAAAACTTCCAACTCACCCAATTTTTCTTCATATTAAGTTTAATTAGCCTAACTGTCATACTGTTTGGATTTTATTGTAGAAAGAGGAAGAAAAGTTACGAGCAGCTATAAGAATGGAAGGAACAAGGAAACGACAGAAGGAAAAAAATTTGGGACGAGGCATGACTAGTAATTATCTCGAGGACGAGGATGAAGACGAGGGCGATTACTCGATTGCAGCCATCAAAAAACATTATAAAGGAGCTAGAGGTAGGTCCTGTAATGATTATGATTTCTATTTTTTTTATATATATGATTTCATCAACATTTTATCTGTATCTGTACCTAACTTGACAATGATATGTTTTTTCTCTTTATGTTGTTTACGCAAGTATTTCTGTACTTGATAATAAAACGTTAGTCTGCTTCAGTCACTTGAAGTAATAGCACACTCATGTAAAATATATGAAAACAAGAAGATTACAGATCAGACATAAATAAATACATATCTATACTACTAACATTAAGGGCTCGATTTCTTTTGGCCGTCATCATGTAACAACTGCAATAGATGTAATTCAAATCAGAATTTGAATGATTGATGATGAATGTGTTGTCTGAAAATTTCACATGTTTGGGTTGATGCGGTTCTTTAAATTCTGGAATTATTTAAATTAACTCAAACAGAAACAATATCTGATATGTTTCCACGTTTTGTCATTCCTCTCCACATCCGGTCTTCTTTTAATCGTTCAGTTATACGGTGACCAGAGATAACCGAACATATTAACAATATGCGCAGTAATTATATTGTAGATGATATTATTAATTCATCGATTTCTGATACCCATGCTTTCATGGGTAGTTGCTGGGGGCCTTGTTGGCCGATTGGTATAGGTAGTTCATCATGACTACTAATGATCACTAGCCTGTCGACACTGAGGTTGTGAGTTCGAATCTCATCTATGGCGGGGTGTGTTCGACTCCGATTTAAATTGAGAAAGATTGCCAATTTTCCTACCGAAGGTCGTGGTTCTGCCGGAGTACTCCGACCTCCTCCACCAATAAAAACTGGCCGCCGCGAAATAGCCAAATGTGCTGAAAACGGCATAAAACCCCAACTAAACAAACAAACAAATGGGTAGTTGCCTAGTATGTATTATTAAGGAGTTAGGATGGATGAATTTATTATTGACCACGAAATCCACGAAAATTGATGTACCACGAATAATTAGTGTTTCACAGAATTTGATAGATGATATAAAAAAGCAAGAAAAGGGGCCCTGCGACTTAAACAGCAGTGCAACTTTTACTGCAAAAAATACGGTAGTATATTCTTGTTTTTTTCCTATAGATCGACCACACATTTACTCATCGGACAGCGATTCTTATGACTCAGACAGAGAGAGATCTGGTGCACAGAGGTTGATGAAAGCCAAAAAAGGAGCCATCGAAGATGTAAGTAGTTTTTGAATTGTTTTCTCTTTAAATATCTAATAAACAAACAAGAAACAAGTTGGAGATTATAGGGGTTATCCAGTAACATTGAGGTCTTGTGTTACAGGACTTACGATTCCACTATGATGCTGCATCTAAAAGAATGGTCTGTTATATATTGTTTTTTTTCGTCATTTCGTAGTATTTCGTTTGAGATTAACTTTTGCTGTTTATTCTCACTCCTGAAATAAATTAAGTCCCTACTGAAAATTCCTGCTTTTACAGTAATTTACTCTTGAAATAATGTGCTGTTCATTAGTCATTGATTTTAGGTATTCACATTCAGTTTTAACACATTACTCTTCTATTTTACAGGATTCTGATTCAGATACAGGACGTAAGAAAAAACGAGCAAAGATTGTAGAATCTGATGAGGAAAGTGATACGGGAGGAGGTGGGGGTGGGAAAAGTGGGAGCGAATCAGAAAAAAATAAATCTGGGTCAGAGTCAGACTGAAGGATTATATTGTATAGTAAACATTTTGAATCTGTAAAGTCGATGCATCAGGATACGACGGTACTAGTGTGAAACAATTGTGGTATTAGATGTGATAAAAGATTCATTGAACAAGACAATAAGACCTATGTGAAATCATCTGAAGGATGTGACAAAATAATCCTATATATTTATTGTACATTTTCTGATAGAGAAACTGAATTTTATATTGAAAGTGATGAAATTTTCTGTGAGAAGATTGCATGTAATGACTGTACTGACAGATATGATTTTTACCACTTTAATGTGGGATTCTGCTGTTCGAAGTCTGTCTTGTCCATTACGGTACCTTTATTATGCATAGTTAAATGACTGCTTAAGTATCATTTCACATACATGTATAGTGACAGTATTGAAAGAAATGATATTTATTTCCACTTTGAAGCAAAAATCCGCTTTTCAACATCCCGATATGTCTAGATTACAGTTCCTTTTTTATGCATAGTTAAATGACTGCTTAAGTATCATTTCACATACATGTATAGTGACAGTATTGAAAGAAATGATATTTATTTCCACTTTGAAGCAAAAATCCGCTTTTCAACATCCCGATATGTCTAGATTACAGTTCCTTTTTTATGCATCGGAAAATGGCTACTGAATGGCTTTCCTTTCTGTTTTCCCTATTGTCAAAATCTGAGTACAGTTCTATCTCTACATCACTCTCAAAATTACTGGCTGCAAGTTCATAGAAAATCTTAGGACTCCTAAAATAACTGGAAAACTGTACTGTCAAAATTGACAGTGATCCCTGCATTGTGTCATGTAGTTTGGGCACTTACCCAGAGTCAAAAAGAATAATAATTATATGAAGACTGTTTAACAATGAAGTCACATGACATATTGCTGTCTTCAGATTGTTTGTGAAACTGATGCCTAATTAATGTAATATGCCGATCCAAAAATTATATTTAGTGATGAAAAATTGCAATCTTAAGAGTTTTTTTAAATGTACATCTAATTAATGTTATATTTTTGTCCAAAGATTTAATATACTTAGTGCGATATTTTTCCACGTTTACTCAAATTATTTTTTAGGTCACATCAACATTGAGAGTGCTCTGTATATGTGTACAAATATATTGTTATTGATTATATTTAGATTGTGACCTTTTTGTACCAATTACGATTCATTTTCTCATATTACAGAGTTTTATACAATTGACCTTTTTGTACTGATTATGATTTATTCATAGTGTTTTATACATTCAGGTTTCAAAGGAAGTTTTACCATTAAAACTGAAATATTTATTTTACGGTAAAGTAAATATTATCTGATGCCAATGTTGATGCTCTAAACATATACATGTATTTGAAAATTAGTGGTATCTTTTTTGTCTCGCCTGTGACGGAAGGCAAGACATAGGTGTTGCTTTTCTGACAGCAGCGTCAACAATTGTTAAGTTTTCTGCTGAAGTTAATTTGATAGGAACTACTTGTGATAGATCAATGATATTTTCTAAAAAGTTGCATTACTATCAGTACATCTCAGTTTGACGACCATTTTGAGGCCCTGCCTAGGTCAAGGTCCAGCGACTTTAAATTTATTAGCCATTTTGCTGTCCATCGTATTGTTCATTTTTGAATTTTCTGCCAATAGGCGAGACACATGTTTGTGTTAACAGTTTATTCACTTTGGTTGGGGGATGGCAAGGGAGGGTTTAGCATTGTTTGTGATATATACTAGTATCATTATTACAGACAGCTGCTTCCTTAATTCTAATCATTATTTCGAAGAAAACTTCAGGATTTTTGTTTAACTTGTTTCAGAGTATACAGTATAAAGAACTTACTTGAAGCCACAGGCTGGGGGTAACAGTTTACACCTGTGGGTCAAACAGAACAGCTGTTAGTGGTCTATGACTGTTTCGTTATACCCTTTTTTTATTGAAAAAGAAACAGAATTTGTTGGTGTCACATTATCATCATATTAAATTCAGGCAATTAATGACACTTAACATGAATAACCTGCATTGTTTTTTTTAATGTTTCAATTCATTTGAAAGTGAGTCGTCAGAGAGTTACAGGTACATATGTTTACATGGATGTATGCACAAGGAGAATTTTTCAGCAGGTAACTGTGTATATTGTTAAAATTGAAAGTATGACTGGCTACAAGCCAAGCAACAGTTTAAGATATATGTACTTTTAATAAATGATGTCAAGTTATTTTTAGAATTGATTTATTGAAATGTATTACTGCTATTAAGGCTAACCATAAGTATTTATGCCTAGGCATAAATAAATATTTATGACGTACATAACTACGTCTTCGCATTTTCTATGGTGTATCGCTGCACAGTGTGTACAAAAAGGTTTACAATGCTGTATACTTTGACTGGGTCATTTGGATGCTCAGTATGTGCAACAAATGGGTCACTGTAAAATTAAACGACACACCAGCTTCCTGTTTTTATACGACCGCAAAATTTTTGCGGTCGTATATTGGTATGACGTTGGCGTCGTCGTCGTCGTCGTCGTCGTCCGTCGGAGTCTGTAGACATTTGGTTTTCGCACTATAACTTTAGTATAAGTTAATAGAAATCTATGAAATTTAAACACAAGGTTTATGACCACAAAAGGAAGGTTGGGATTGATTTTGGGAGTTTTGGTCCCAACAGTTTAAGAATCAGGGGCCAAAAAAGGGCCCAATAAGCATTTTTCTTGGTTTTCGCACAATAACTCTAGTATAAGTAAATAGAAATCTATGAAATTTTAACACAAGGTTTATGACCACAAAAGGAAGGTTGGGATTGTTTTTGGGAGTTTTGGTCCCAACAGTTTAGGAATTAGGGGCTAAAAAAGGCCCAAATAAGCATTTGTCTTGGTTTTTGCACAATAACTTTAGTATAAGTAAATAGAAATCTATGAAATTTAAACACAAGGTTTATGACCACAAAAGGAAGGTTGGGATTGATTTTTGGAGTTTTGGTCCCAACAGTTTAGGAATTAGGGGCCAAAAGGGTCCAAAATTAAACTTTGTTTGATTTCATCGAAAATTGAACTATTGGGGTTCTTTGATATGCCGAATCTAACCGTGCATTTAGATTCTTAATTTTTGGTCCCGTTTTCAAATTGGTCTACATTAAGGTCCAAAGGGTCCAAAATTAAACTTAGTTTGATTTTAACAAAAATTGAATTCTTGGGGTTCTTTGATATGCTGAATCTAAACATGTACTTAGTTTTTTTTATTATGGGCCCAGTTTTCAAGTTGGTCCAAATCGGGGTCCAAAATTAAACTTTGTTTGATTTCATCGAAAATTGAACTATTGGGGTTCTTTGATATGCCGAATCTAACCGTGCATTTAGATTCTTAATTTTTGGTCCCGTTTTCAAGTTGGTCTACATTAAGGTCCAAAGGGTCCAAAATTAAACTTAGTTTGATTTTAACAAAAATTGAATTCTTGGGGTTCTTTGATATGCTGAATCTAAACATGTACTTAGTTTTTTTATTATGGGCCCAGTTTTCAAGTTGGTCCAAATCGGGGTCCAAAATTAAAGCTAAAAAAGGGGTAAATTATTTTTTTTGGGGGGTGGGGGCAATTCTCCACAGCATATTGTATCGCACAAGAATTCAAAAATTGAATATAAATTCAAATCATATGACCAATTCTAAGTTCTTTATTTCAGTTATTCTGTTTTAGAAACCTATTATGTGTCAAATATTTCAAGAAATTTTCAATTACACAGTATTGTGCAATAGCAAGAATCAGTATAATTTAAACCAATTTACATTATTTACATTACAATTAAAGGATAACTTCAGTAACACCCAACAATGACTTCAATCCAAACATATATATTGAATAAACTTACAAATCAGAAATTTTAAAATTATATGATACTAACATACATACTACTGCTAACAATTAAATATGACTTAGAGCAAATATGACAACATGATTATAAAAATATGTACAAAGAGGGATAACTCTTTTTTTTATCTCAAATTTTGAATATGTGCTGATGAAGCTTTTTTGTTTATCTCATCTAAACTGCTTTTAAATTATGCATATTTAAAATTTGCCATCCATGACTATGATGTCATTTTCTATTTTAATACGTTATGGTGTATTTAAATGGGCTGTTATGGTTGCAAAGTATCAAGAGAAATGGGGGAGGGGGGTGAAAACAAAATTTAGGGGGGGGGGAATGAGAAATTGGGGAGGGGGCAATTTTTTTCTCATTTCATAATTCATAAATTAAAAAGGAAATTTCAAATTTTTTTTAGCAAAAAAGGGGGGGTTACAATAAATTTTATTGTTTTTTGTTGTTTTTTTTTTTGGGAGGGGGAGTCAATGTGCAACTTCATAGTGTATTGCACAAAAGCTAAAAAAGGGGTAAATTTATTTTTTTTTTTTTTGGGGGGGGGGGGGGCAATTCTCCACAGCATATTGTATTGCACAAGAAGCAAAAAATTGAATATAAATTGAAATCATATGACCAATTCTAAGTTCTTTGGTTTCAGTTATTCTGTGTCAGAAACCTATTATGTGTCAAATATTTGAAGAAATTTTCAATTGCACAGTATTGCGCAATAGCAAGAAATTGATATGTGTGCCCAATTTTAAATTGGTTATTTCTGATTTATATATAAAAACAAAAAATACTGATATGGTTTGAATAGGTAAATTAAAAATTTTTAAGTTCTTAGACAACATTCATTCTGTGTCAGAAACCTATGCTGTGTCAAATATTTATTCACAATCCAAATTCAGTATTGTATCAAGCTTGAATGTTGTGTTCATAATTGCCCCAACTATTCAGGGTTCGACATCTGCGGTCGTATCTAGCTGCGCCCAGCGGAGCATTTTATTCCTCACTGTACAGGAAAGGGATCGCACAGCTTATTAGATGATGCAATTTCCATCCGTTCAATCATTGATGCTATTAGATCATTTGTCGGCAACTTCTTTGCCCATGACTCCTTCTGTCCATATTTATCATACAACGAGATCAATTGTCGACAAATTGGGCACTTAAATCCAAATTTTAATTTTTTTCTTTGCTTAAGGTCGTTCTTATGTATTCTTTTATGCAAACCTTGCAAAAGGTATGAATTAAGGCACAATAGGTTTTTAGGATTTTTGTATGTCTCGAGACAAATTCTGCAAGTTAAACTGTTATCCGAGTCGTCACTGTCATTGCTGGCGGTCACCATTTTATTGGCAAAACTTCCTTATTATATATAGTACCAGATTTAAATACTACGCATGTACTACGTGTAATAAATACGTCAAGGATTGACAAGAAGAAATATTTTTATATTATCTATATCATTAACATGTTGACTTGCCTATAGATTAATTGCAACGTAATAGAATAGAAACAATTTTGATGCACAATATGTGCACAGTAAGCTAGGGCTACAAATATGAAATTTTGTGTCATTCTGTATAAATTACTATTTCTCCCAATGACTTGACTAGATAGCATTACACCCTTTATGGGAGTGTTAATTCATACTTTTTCGTTTAGTAGAGCGACAGTATCTGACCTGCAGATATTCGCTTAGTTTTACCGTTAAAATGAGCACATTCTCATCGACCCTGCTATTTAAATTATGTACCGTCCAACCAATTTTTACACTTCTAGCAGCTGTCCCTTTGTTGGTAATCATACTGTATTGGTTTTTATGTATGTTTTATACACCAGAGTGTCAGGGGGGAGTAGGCATAAAACCGATTAACCCACCACATTTCAGTAGTTGTACCAAGTCAGACTATCCTGACTCTCTGTTGTGTTCCCACCACTGTTAAGTATCTGTACCAAGTCAGAATATCTTCACTCTGTTGTGTTCCCACCACTGTTCAGTATCTGTACCAAGTCAGACTATCCTGACTCTGTTGTGTTCCCACCAATGTTCAGTGTCTGTACCAAGTCAAACTATCCTAACGGCTGTGTTCTCACCACTGTTCAGTGTCTGTACCAAGTCAGACTACCCTGACTCTCTGTTGTGTTCCCACCACTGTTCAGTATCTCTGTACCTAATCAGACTATCCCGAATCTCTGTTGTGTTCCCACCATTGTTCAGTGTCTGTACCAAGTCAGACTATCCTGACTCTCTGTTGTGTTCCCACCAGTGTTCGGTGTCTGTACCAAGTCAGACTACCCTGACTCTGTTGTGTTCCCACCACTGTTCAGTGTCTGTACCAAGTCAGACTATACTGACTCTCTGTTGTGTTTGCACCACTGTTAAGTATCTGTACCAAGTCAAACTACCCTGACTGTTGTGTTCCCACCACTGTTCAGTATCTGTACCAAGTCAGACTATCCCGACTCTCTGTTGTGTTCCCACCATTGTTCAGTGTCTGTACCAAGTCAGACAATACTGACTCTCTGTTGTGTCCCACCATTGTTCAGTGTCTGTACAAGTCAGACGACCCTGACTCTGTTGTGGTCCAACCACTGTTCAGTTTTTATACGACCGCAAAATTTTTGCGGTCGTATATTGGTATGACGTCGTCGTCGTCCGAAGACATTTGGTTTTCGCACTATAACTTTAGTATAGGTTAATAGAAATCTATGAAATTTAAACACAAGGTTTATGACCACAAAAGGAAGGTTGGGATTGATTTTGGGATTTTTGGTCCCAACAGTTAAAGAATTAGGGGTCAAAAAAGGGCCCAATAAGCATTTTTCTTGGTTTTCGCACAATAACTCTAGTATAAGTAAATAGAAATCTATGAAATTTTAACACAAGGTTTATGACCACAAAAGGAAGGTTGGGATTGTTTTTGGGAGTTTTGGTCCCAACAGTTTAGGAATTAGGGGCTAAAAAAGGGCCCAAATAAGCATTTTTCTTGGTTTTTGCACAATAACTTTAGTATAAGTAAATAGAAATCTATGAAATTTAAACACAAGGTTGATGACCACAAAAGGAAGGTTGGGATTGATTTTGGGAGTTTTGGTCTTAACAGTTTAGGAATTAGGGGCCAAAAGAGTCCAAAATTAAACTTTGTTTGATTTCATCGAAAATTGAACTATTGGGGTTCTTTGATATGTCGAATCTAACCGTGTATTTAGATTCTTAATTTTTGGTCTCGTTTTCAAATTGGTCTACATTAAGGTCCAAAGGGTCCAAAAATAAACTTTGTTTGATTTTAACAAAAATTGAATTCTTGGGGTTCTTTGATATGCTAAATATCTAAACATGTACTTAGTTTTTTTATTATGGGCCCAGTTTTCAAGTTGGTCCAAATCAGGGTCCAAAATTAAACTTTGTTTGATCCATGACTATGATGTCATTTTCTATTTTAATACGTTTATGGTGTATTTAAATGGGCTGTTATGGTTGCAAAGTATAAAGAAATGGGGGGGGGGGGATTTGAATACAAAATTTAGGGGGGGGGGGTAAATGAGAAATTTGGGAGGGGGCAATTTTTTTCTCATTTCATATTTCATAAATTAAAAAGAAAATTTCAATTTTTTTAAAGCAAAAAAAGGGTGGGGGGGTTACAATAAATTTTATTGTTTTGGGGGTTTTTTTGGGAGGGGGGTCAATGTGCAACTTCATAGTGTATTGCACAAAAGCTAAAAAAGGGGTAATTTTTTTTTTTTTTGGGGGGGGGGGCAATTCTCCACAGCATATTGTATTGCACAAGAAGCAAAAAATTGAATATAAATTCAAATCATATGACCAATTCTAAGTTCTTTGATTTCAGTTATTCTGTGTCAGAAACCTATTATGTGTCAAATATTCAAGAAATTTTCAATTGCACAGTATTGCGCAATAGCAAGAAATTGATATGTGTGCGCTGTTATCAAAACTTTATTATTTACAAATTCCATTGGAAATTTGCCAATACCTTTAGTTTAATTAACTTCATTGGAAATTTGCCAATATAAAATGTGCTGATGAAGTTTTTTTGTTTATCTCATCTAAACTGCTTTTAAATTATGTATATTTAAAATTTGCCATCCATGACTATGATGTCATTTTCTATTTTAATACGTTTATGGTGTATTTAAATGGGCTGTTATGGTTGCAAAGTATAATGAAATGGGGGGGGGGATTTGAAAACAAAATTTAGCGGGGGTAAATGAGAAATTTGGGAGGGGGCAATTTTTTTCTCATTTCATATTTCATAAATTGAAAAGAAAATTTCAAATTTTTTTTAGCAAAAAAAAACGGGGGGGTTACAATAAATTTTATTGTTTTTTGGGGTTTTTTTTGGGAGGGGGGTCAATGTGCAACTTCATAGTGTATTGCACAAAAGCTAAAAAAGGGGTAAATTTTTTTTTTTTGGGGGGGGGACAATTCTCCACAGCATATTGTATTGCACAAGAAGCAAAAAATTGAATATAAATTCAAATCATATGACCAATTCTAAGTTCTTTGATTTCAGTTATTCTGTGTCAGAAACCTATTATGTGTCAAATATTTCAAGAAATTTTCAATTGCACAGTATTGCGCAATAGCAAGAAATTGATATGTGTGCCCTGTTATCAAAACTTTATTATTAACAAATTCCATTGGAAATTTGCCAATAACTTTAGTTTAATGAACTGCATTGGAAATTTGCCAATATAAAATGTGCTGATGAAGCTTTTTTGTTTATCTCATCTAAACTGCTTTAATTACAATCCAAATTCAGACCTGTATCAAGTGCGAATATTGTGTCCATTTTTGCCCCAATTGTTCAGGGTTGGAGCTCTGCGGTCGTATCCAGCTGCGCTCAGCGAAGCAATTTATCGTACCAAGTCAGACTATCCTGACTCTTTCTTGTGTTCCTACCACTGTTCAGTGTCTGTACCAAGTCAGACTATCCTGACTCTGTTGTGTTCCCACCATTGTTCAGTGTCTGTACCAAGTCAGACTACCCTGACTCTGTTGTGGTCCAACCACTGTTCAGTGTCTGTACCAAGTCAGACTATCCTGACTCTCTGTTGTGTTCCCACCATTGTTCAGTGTCTGTACCAAGTCAGACTACCCTGACTCTGTTGTGGTCCAACCACTGTTCAGTTTTTGTACCAAGTCAGACTATCCTGACTCTTTGTTGTGTTCCTACCACTGTTCAATATCTGTACCAAGTCAGACTATCCTGACTCTGTTGTGTTCCTACCACTGTTCAGTGACTGTACCAAGTCAAACTACCCTGACTCTTGTGTTTCCACCACTGTTCAGTGTCTGTAACAAGTCAGACTATCCTGACTTTCTTGTGTTCCCACCACAGTTCAGTGTCTGTACCAAGTCAGACTATCCTGACTCTGTTGTGTTCCCACCAATGTTCAGTGTCTGTACCAAGTCAAACTATCCTAACTGCTGTGTTCTCACTACTGTTCAGTGTCTGTACCAAGTCAGACTATCCTGACTCTCTGTTGTGTTCCCACCATTGTTCGGTGTCTGTACCAAGTCAGACTACCCTGACTCTGTAGTGTTCCCACCACTGTTCAGTGTCTGTACCAAGTCAGACTATACTGACTCTCTGTTGTGTTTGCACCACTGTTAAGTATCTGTACCAAGTCAAACTACCCTGACTGTTGTGTTCCCACCACTGTTCAGTATCTGTACCAAGTCAGACTATCCCGACTCTCTGTTGTGTTTCCCACCATTGTTCAGTGTCTGTACAAGTCAGACGACCCTGACTCTGTTGTGGTCCAACCACTGTTCAGTTTTTATACGACCGCAAAATTTTTGCGGTCGTATATTGGTATGACGTTGTCGTCGTCGTCCGAAGACATTTGGTTTTCGCACTATAACTTTAGTATAGGTTAATAGAAATCTATGAAATTTAAACACAAGGTTTATGACCACAAAAGGAAGGTTGGGATTGATTTTGGGAGTTTTGGTCCCAACAGTTAAAGAATTAGGGGTCAAAAAAGGGCCCAATAAGCATTTTTCTTGGTTTTCGCACAATAACTCTAGTATAAGTAAATAGAAATCTATGAAATTTTAACACAAGGTTTATGACCACAAAAGGAAGGTTGGGATTGTTTTTGGGAGTTTTGGTCCCAACAGTTTAGGAATTAAGGGCTAAAAAAGGGCCCAAATAAGCATTTTTCTTGGTTTTTGCACAATAACTTTAGTATAAGTAAATAGAAATCTATGAAATTTAAACACAAGGTTGATGACCACAAAAGGAAGGTTGGGATTGATTTTGGGAGTTTTGGTCCCAACAGTTTAGGAATTAGGGGCCAAAAGGGTCCAAAATTAAACTTTGTTTGATTTCATCGAAAATTGAACTATTGGGGTTCTTTGATATGCCGAATCTAACCGTGTATTTAGATTCTTAATTTTTGGTCTCGTTTTCAAATTGGTCTACATTAAGGTCCAAAGGGTCCAAAAATAAACTTTGTTTGATTTTAACAAAAATTGAATTCTTGGGGTTCTTTGATATGCTAAATATCTAAACATGTACTTAGTTTATTTATTATGGGCCCAGTTTTCAAGTTGGTCCAAATCAGGGTCCAAAATTAAACTTTGTTTGATCCATGACTATGATGTCATTTTCTATTTTAATACGTTTATGGTGTATTTAAATGGGCTGTTATGGTTGCAAAGTATAAAGAAATGGGGGGGGGGAGATTTGAAAACAAAATTTAGGGGGGGTAAATGAGAAATTTGGGAGGGGGCAATTTTTTTCTCATTTCATATTTCATAAATTAAAAAGAAAATTTCAATTTTTTTTTAGCAAAAAAAGGGTGGGAGGGTTACAATAAATTTTATTGTTTTTGGGATTTTTTTGGGAGGGAGGGAGTCAATGTGCAACTTCATAGTGTATTGCACAAAAGCTAAAAAAAGGGTAATTTATTTTTTTTTGGGGGGGGGGGCAATTCTCCACAGCATATTGTATTGCACAAGAAGCAAAAAATTGAATATAAATTCAAATCATATG
This sequence comes from Mytilisepta virgata, assembly GCA_028015205.1. Classification (NCBI taxonomy): domain Eukaryota; kingdom Metazoa; phylum Mollusca; class Bivalvia; order Mytilida; family Mytilidae; genus Mytilisepta; species Mytilisepta virgata. The sequence goes on from CM051513.1 coordinate 2,145,825, forward strand.
ACCAGTTCTAAGTTCTTTGATTTCAGTTATTCTGTGTCAGAAACCTATTATGTGCCAGATATTCAAGAAATTTTCAATTGCACAGTATTGCGCAATAGCAAGAAATCTTCAATTGCACAGTATTGCGCAATAGCAAGAAATTGATATGTGTGCGCTGTTATCAAAACTTTATTATTTACAAATTCCATTGGAAATTTGCCAATACCTTTAGTTTAATTAACTTCATTGGAAATTTGCCAATATAAAATGTGCTGATGAAGTTTTTTTGTTTATCTCATCTAAACTGCTTTTAAATTATGTATATTTAAAATTTGCCATCCATGACTATGATGTCATTTTCTATTTTAATACGTTTATGGTGTATTTAAATGGGCTGTTATGGTTGCAAAGTATAATGAAATGGGGGGGGGGGGGATTTGAAAACAAAATTTAGCGGGGGTAAATGAGAAATTTGGGAGGGGGCAATTTTTTTCTCATTTCATATTTCATAAATTAAAAAGAAAATTTCAATTTTTTTTAGCAAAAAAAAAACGGGGGGTTACAATAAATTTTATTGTTTTTTGGGTTTTTTTTGGGAGGGGGGGGGTCAATGTGCAACTTCATAGTGTATTGCACAAAAGCTAAAAAAGGGGTAAATTATTTTTTGGGGGGGGGGACAATTCTCCACAGCATATTGTATTGCACAAGAAGCAAAAAATTGAATATAAATTCAAATCATATGACCAATTCTAAGTTTTTTTGATTTCAGTTATTCTGTGTCAGAAACCTATTATGTGTCAAATATTTCAAGAAATTTTCAATTGCACAGTATTCCACAATAGCAAGAAATTGATATGTGTGCCCTGTTATCAAAACTTTATTATTAACAAATTCCATTGGAAATTTGCCAATAACTTTAGTTTAATGAACTGCATTGGAAATTTGCCAATATAAAATGTGCTGATGAAGCTTTTTTGTTTATCTCATCTAAACTGCTTTAATTACAATCCAAATTCAGACCTGTATCAAGTGCGAATATTGTGTCCATTTTTGCCCCAATTGTTCAGGGTTGGAGCTCTGCGGTCGTATCCAGCTGCGCTCAGCGAAGCAATTTATCGTACCAAGTCAGACTATCCTGACTCTTTCTTGTGTTCCTACCACTGTTCAGTGTCTGTACCAAGTCAGACTATCCTGACTCTCTGTTGTGTTCCCACCAGTGTTCAGTGTCTGTACCAAGTCAGACTACCCTGACTCTGTTGTGGTTTAACCACTGTTCAATATCTGTACCAAGTCAGACTATCCTGACTCTCTGTTGTGTTCCCACCATTGTTCGGTGTCTGTACCAAGTCAGACTATCCTGACTCTTTGTTGTGTTCCTACCACTGTTCAGTGACTGTACCAAGTCAAACTACCCTGACTCTTGTGTTTCCCCACTGTTCAGTGTCTGTAACAAGTCAGACTATCCTGACTTTCTTGTGTTCCCACCACAGTTCAGTGTCTGTACCAAGTCAGACTCCTGACTTTCTATTGTGTTTGAGTTTTGTCCTCTGTTGTGTTATTATTTATATCCCGGGTTCTGTCTGATGTGTTGCTTTGGTTGATTGGTTTAACATTGTTTATGTCTCGGGTTCTGTCTGATGTGTTGCTTCGGTTGATTGGTTTAACATTATTTATGTCTCGGGTTCTGTCTGATTTGTTGCTTTGGTTGATTGGTTTAACATTGTTTATGTCCCGGGTTCTGTCTGATGTGTTGCTTTGGTTGATTGTTTTAACATTGTTTATGTCCCGGATTCTGTCTGATGTGTTGCTTTAATTGATTGGTTTAACATTCTTTATGTCCCGGGGTCTGTCTGATGTGTTGCTTTAATTGATTGGTTTAACATTATTTATGTCCCGGGTTCTGTCTGATGTGTTGCTTTAATTGATTGGTTTAACATTATTTATGTCCCGGGGTCTGTCTGATGTGTTGCTTTAATTGATTGGTTTAACATTATTTATGTCCCGGGTTCTGTCTGATGTGTTGCTTTAATTGATTGGTTTAACATTATTTATGTCCCGGGGTCTGTTTGATGTGTTGCTTTGGTTGATTGGTTTAACATTGTTGAATGTCCATTGTATGAAAATGTACAAAAAGATTTCTTTGGAATGATCTCCTCTGCTTACCGCAATTTTAATCAGCTGAACAATCATGGGAGATAATTTGGCTTCTTAAAGATTTACGAATGCGAAATACGAAATGTTTTATTAAATATGGGCAAAATAACACCGAAGCGACAAAACAGTGCGACTTTAAAGTCCACAAATTCAAAGTCCAAGTAAAAGACAAAGTTAGGAGAACGGAACACAACAAAAACACGCCACAAGGATACATGTATAACTATAACTATAAAAAAAAAAAACGTATAATAAACTAAACTATAGAACAAGACAGCACAAAAACTAATGCACGAGCAATGTGAACTCCCCTTAAAAACAGTGAAGAAAACTCAACAATGAACATTTTTCAATAATAGCATAGATGGATGGATGGATGAATTATTGTTTATAACGTCCAGTGGCAACCAGGTGCATATCATGACGAGAACATGTTGATATGATAATGAATATGATCCCTGCTTTGTACTAGACCGACACACTGAGCCGGATTTTTAACATGCTAGCTCACAAGGTAACTGTCCGCAGGAAGACATATCACAACACCCGTCGTGATCTTTTCTCTTACACCTAGATGCCGCGTGCTTGGCGGAGTAGCAGCAAATACCAATTTTAATGTCTTTGGTTTGACCCGGCCGAGGATCGAGCCCGCGAGGCGAGCATGCTACCACGAGACCACCGAGGGGGTTATAATAGCATATACACATAAGGAATAAATTTACAAGAAAAACAAAACGTTTAAAAAAAGACAATATATTTATCAACAAATGTTTTGGAAAAATAAGATGAGTAAAAACAAATAGGTAATAGAATACCTATCTATGTGACATTATAAAAGTAAAGTCAAGAAATATACCGAAGAGATTTTCGAAGGAGGGGAAAATCGAAAACAACTGACAAACAGAACAACAAGACAAGACCAAAACAATACAAACAGTACACTTAAAAATTAAAAAGATATGAACAACATGGAAATCACCAAGAAACTGATGGTAGATTCGGGTAGTATAGTTCATGTAGTTAATTAAGTCTCTCAAACGAAGTGGGAGACTTTATAGATTTTTTTACATTTTTTTTTATTACTCTCCGATTTTGTTCGTTCGAGTTCTCAATACCCGTCAGAGATATGGATCTGAGATTTTCCATAATGAAATATCAATGTTTCTAGATGTGGCTTATACTATTCATTTTTTGATGGGGGGGGGGTTGACGAGACGTAAAATGAGGAGTTCAAAGAGGCTAGGGGGTTTACTATAGGACCCTATGGGGAAAAAAATTATCGAAAAACTCGAGAGTGACCAATCATCTCATATATATTTTATTATATTCAAATTCTTTTATTTGCTAAAATACACCTATGTGGGTCAAGCAAATACATGAACAAGAAAACAAACAAACAAACATATAAAATCACAAATTGAGAATATATGATATAAAATACATGATAAATATCTACGGACTCAGTCTTGCTCGGCTGGGTTTCAAAGAGTCAACACCTTTTTATTTTTATTTTTTACATACTAGGGGGTCACCCCCCCTCCCCCCCCCCCCCCCCCCCCCCCCCCCAAGTCGATAATTTTGAAAAATTTCAAATGCAATTTCAATCCATAGCTTTAAATCATATATGTGTTATTATTACATTGAGTGTGGTGAAATACAGGGATTTCCGAGTGAAATCAAATCAGATAATTCATACATTGAAATCGAAAGTCAAAACCTTTGGAAGGTCAGACAAAACCAAATGTTCTTTGTATGTAGGGTCACCTTTGCTGGAGGTTATCTAAAAAAAATTTCATTAACTATTAAAACCCCTAAATCTCCAGAAATACCGCGTGATCTTTCACGTTCGGTTTTTTTCCCGGTTTTATTAGAGAAATGGTGTTCGATTAGTACTTTGTGAGGGTTGGACACACACTATTTACTGATCTTCTTCTATAGCTCATGATTTTCATCACTACTTGGAACTGAGCATACTATTGCGGATGTCTTAAGAGTTTTTTTTCATCACCTGACTAGGCCTACATGAAAATGTGCATCATACGAGGGATGGCCGATATATGTATATATATACGAGGTAATTATAGGAAGGGTTCCAATTCTGAGTTCATCAACCATTAGTCCGAGATTGCTCTGACGTCTGGTGGCCTTTTTGTTATATGCTGTGGCCGTTGGACGTCAGAGTGCATCGGTGTTAAAGGTCAGGTGACACCATTTTGACTTGTTCCCTCGCAGTTCTCATGGACCTCGGGTAACTCGAATATGATCCCGGGTACCATCCGAGCTCGACCATGAATACTAGTTTCATTATGTATTTATAACAGAAAAGAAATAAATCATACCTCCATTGGGATCAAGAACAATACTTGGCACTTCTCTGTTCATCTTTACTTTAACAATTCCATTGTTTGTTTTTAAGCAAACTAAAACCCTACAACATGAATATAAAACATAAATATCAATTAGCGAGCAAATTAAATAACGCAGTCATGTGACAGATTGTTCAAAGTGAAAGCGAAATGACGAAAATGGTGGGTTGAAGGGAATAAAGCTTTCGTTTGTGGTACAGGGAGATTGTTGGTGAATAAAATGTACATATTCTCAGAGAAAAACGAATAATGGATCGATTGATGTATGATTTATCTACTTATACTGAATTGGATATCTGGGTCGGCAATTTCCATGTTTTTTATATGGAGTGCGCTCTGACGTCCCACGGCCCCAGCATATCACAAAAAGGCCGTTGCAGACGTCAGAGCAATCTCGGACTAATCAACCATATTAGTGTTTCTTATCTTATTTTTTCTTTCGTTTTCTGTTTCTGTTCTTTGTCTAATTCCCTACCTACATGTATATGAAAGTGACTGATTGTCACGGGATTCATAGAATAGAATCATAATCTCAGTAATGATAAAGAATAAAGGAAATAACAATGTTCTAAAATATAAAGAATAAGTTAAAAATGGATGAAGACTGATTTGATGAAAAAATTCTGATTGCAGAAAATAACAACTGGACTGGAAATTGGTCTTAAATAGCTATTATTTCATAAATGTTTAACAACATTGAAAAAAAATGCTTGTTAATCCTATAGATATCTTTTAACTCGGGTTATCTTTGCAGATTTTAATTTCTGGCCTTAAAACTGATTCATTCTCAAAATAACAATCCAAATATACTAATATTAGATACAGTAAATTTATACTATGCTGTATACGACGTATTTCAAGGAGTTACCTCTCATCTGCAGCATTAAAACCGAAACATTTGGAAGACCAAAAACCAAACTTATATTAAACAAGAAGTACTCAACCAAAAATACCGAAATAGGAAGCCAAATTTCAGTAATGAGATCTACCATGTGCAATAAAAGGAATGAACCCTTAGTATTTCTATTATTTTTGAATTTTGCTCAATACTGGTAATTTCTGTAACAAATCAATGAATAATCATGTCAGACAAGTCTGACGACTGGGTTGGCGAATACCCTCGGGGACCTAGGGTCCACCAGCAGAGGCATCATCCCAGGAGTTTCAAAATAACAATCCAAAGGTACTAATATTAGATATAGTAAATTTATACTATGCTGTATACGACGAGTTACCTCTCATCAGCAGCATTAAAACCGAAACATATTTCACCGTGTGAATTAGTTCATTTTAACTGAATACAGAAAAATTGTATTCTTCCGGACTTTTCCCATTTGTATACATTTGCTTGTACTTATATATACATATTATATAAATGTCGAACTTTAACCTTTTGTCTTTGTTAATTATTCTTTTTTCTTAAATGTGTCACGGCATGTATCCAGAGCATAATAATATGCTAGTCCCATCTTAAGCTAGAAGTGTCAGAAAGGAACGATTGAAAATATATTGGTAACCATTTTTTATCAATTATATTTTAAACTATAGTTATTACAGAACAAAGCAAGAGAAACTGGAAATTTCGTTTCGTAAAAATGTTCGTTTCCTTAAAAATTTTAAAGTGTTCTGATATTTGCACAAACCGTAATCAAAAACGACAAGATGGCGGGCAAAAATACAGTTGCCCGTCTTCTTGGTCAACACAAGGCAGCAATTCTTCGAGATTTAGATGTTAACCGAGTTTTACCTCGATTGATAAAGAACGAAGTCATCACACATGCAGAAGAAAGACAAATTACAGGAGCTGGAGATCGTGTTACACAGTGTCAGTTGTTTTTAGACATTTTGTCAAAGAAGGGTGTTGGAGCGTTTCACGAATTTTGTGCAAGTTTAGAAGAAAGTTCCCCACATTTGTTAACAGGATTCTTGTTGGAAAATCCAGGTGAATACTTAACAAATATAGAATCTTAGATAAAGATGTCGGTACATGACTCATGAGTGTCGTAATTTTAAAGATTATTTCCTTCCTGACCGACCTCAGCCCACAGGACTCGAAAGTGCTAAATTCCAAAACTTAAGTACAACTTATTGATTAAAGGTACACATCTTGTGCATCAAAATTTATATTTAATTTTGCACATCATCCTATTCGGTGCATTAACATGAAAATGATTTGAATGCAGCTAATTAAACACTGCGCCGAATTATCTGACAACATAGTGATGTATTAAACAGGGATGGATTTTCCTGAGTTCACTGATTATCTGGATGAAATAGCAATTCATCTCAAGCTAAAAAAATATGAGAATAAAATCACATTAAAAAATGGTTACAATAAATTTACAAGTTATATACATATTCATATAATTGAAACAATATCTCTCTTAAGAAAGTGAATTTATCTGAAGTAATGGACATTAGTTTCTGTCTTTTTCCAACTCAATTCTCGTTAAGTCTGGCGTTACAATGTTCTGTCTTTCACTGGGTGGGCCAGCAGGGACATCATAAGATCTAGGGTGTCCTGGCCAGTCTAACCAGAAGAGGACTGACAAGCCCACATATATAGAAAAACGACCATATAGCATGTATAGTCGTGTATAAGCTATTTTATTTTCATACAAATGTGGCATACAAAATCATCCACTATATAAATCACCAACCCAGTGTTTTCCCAAGCCTAAATAGCGTTGTGGTACCATGGTGGTATATTTCTCGGCCGTGTTGCTATCATGATCACCGTGGTGGTATAAAAATCGTCAATTCACATTTTCCTCAAGCTGGTGTATTTGTTTTCCGGACACCGTTAAACACCTGCTAAACAATTTAACTGGTTTTCTGTTGAGTTTTGACAAACGAATCAGGGCTTACCAAACTAGGCGATTAGGGCGATTAAGTCGCCTAATGCTTGCCAATGTCGCCCTGTCATCGGCTGCAGAGCGACAAATGAGTTGCCCTGTGTTTTTATGTAAGGCTCCTCCGAACAACGTACTTAATCAGCTGCGTCTGAAGACCGTTATTTTCATTAAAAATCTTGAGTTGCCATTTTTCGTTTTCTTGGAGGAAGGGGAAAGAAACGACAAAAAGTAAGCTAGAAAATCGCGGCAATCGGAATTCTCGTGATTTTTCATTGGTCACGGTGTTTTTTACCGACCGGTAACAATATGTAGACCTTATTTAAAAATAAATTTAGCGGATTTTAACATTTCTATGCACAAATGGAAATTTTGTCAATACATGTATTGATTATTAAGGTGTTCAAGCAAGGTGAATGGGAGGATTTTAACAGTATGTTTGAGAAAAAATAATAGTAAAGAGTATAGATAAATAAATATTAAAAAATAAAATGGCAATAATAAATAGGTTGTGTCAAAAGGTACAAATATTTTTGCTCATATCTGTAACAGAAATTTTCTTCGGAGCACCACTGCATAATTTCATTTTTTTTTAAATTTTTTTTTATTTCAAATTATATTTGTCAGTATTTTAAGGCAGCACATCATTTTAATTAAACTTTAACAATAGTACAATAGGCCTACCATGGTCAAAATCATGCAGCAATGTACATTAAAAAAAGTGGTGATGAGTCCTGGGACTGGGACTCACCATTCTGAAAAATGATGAGTCCCAGGACTCATCATGAAAAATTCTCAAAGGATATTGATTAAATGCACAAGAGACAAAATCACAGATTATGACTAAAATGGAAGGATATGGAGTAAATGTAGATAAAATCTCAAACAATACAGGATAAAACACAATAAAGGAATGTATAGTATACACTATAAGACACAAAATAACAGGTATTTACTCGACAGGCGACAAATTGGGGGAAAAAACACAGTCTCTCTGGTAGACTTGGAAGTCTCTCCCTGTTGCTACCCTGAGGGAGACTCTGAGTCTCCCTGTTATTTTCAAGTGTGGTGAGCCCTGACGAATGGTAAATGTATGTACCAGGTGTGCAGTTCTTAACGGATTTAAATTCGTTTACGATGCTACTACAAATTAATTTAATTAAAATTGTAATGTTGGCTTTGAGAATTGTTTTATGCAAAGACTAGGCTGGTGATATTTAGATAAACATTTTATACCTGAGTGACTCTGATTAAGTTTTGCGTTTAGGTTCATTTCTTTGGAACTAAGCAGTGTATCAACGAAACTTCATCATGGGATCTGCCTTGGATAGTACTGAGCATTCATACATGATGACCTACATTTGAGGTGGGGCATCCATGTCTTACAGACACAATTTCTAGTTTAACATACATTTCTGCATGATTTTGTCAATACCATGGTGGGTCTATTGTACATTTGTTAAAGTTTAACTAAAATCATGTCCTGTCTCAAAATACTGACGGATTTAAACTAAAAAAATTAACATATGCAGTGGTGCTCCAAACTTGGAAGAAAATTTCTGCTACAGATGTGACCAAAAACTTTGCACTTTTTAACACACATTATTTTTTATAATCATTATTTTATTTTTCATTATTCATTTATCTACAGTCTTACTCTTATTATCTTCCCTTTTACCTTGTTTTAACACTCATAATCATTATTGACTAAATTTTTTTTCAAATTTGATCAACTTATCGTTACCTTTCAGTTAAAACACTGTGGCCAATGAAAAATCACAAGAATTCTGATCGCCGCCATTAGATGAGTTTTTGAGAAGTCTGTTATAGATCATGGAGATGTTTTATCTCCTGCACCATGTACATGTACATGTGTATTGTAAATGATAAATAAAGCCACTGTTGAGCAACATTTCACATCACACTGAATTTGTATTTGGTTAAGTCACAGGCCACCAGGGCTCACCAAACTGGGCGATTAGGGCGATTAAGTCGCCTAATGCTCGTCAATGTTGCAGCTCCAGAGCGACAAAGGAGTCGCCCTGTGTTTTTAAGTAAGGCGCCTCCGAACAACGTACGTAATCAGCTGCGTCTGAAGACCGTTATTTTCATTAAAAATCTTGAGCCGCCATTTTTTGTTTTCTTGGAGGAAGGGGAAAGAAACGACAAAAAGTAAGCTAGAAAATGAAATGGCGGCAATTGGAATTCTCGTGATTTTTCATTGGTCACGTGTTTTTTATCGACCGGTAACAATATGTAGACCTTCTTTTAAAATAAATTTAGTGGATTTTGACATATCTACATGTATGCACAAATGGAAATTTTGTCAATACATGTATTGAAAGGTGTTCAAGCAAGGTGAATGGGAAGATTTTAAGAGTATGTTTGAGAAAAAATAATAGTAAAGAGTATAGATAAATAAATATTAAAAAATAAAATGGCAATAATAAATAAGTTGTGTCAAAAGGTACATGTACAAATATTTTTGCTCATATCTGTAACAGAAATTTTCTTCCAAGTTCGGAGCACCACTGCATAATTTCATTTTTTTTTTTTTTTTATTTCAAATTATATTCGTCAGTATTTTAAGGCAGCACATGATTTAAATTAAACTTTAACAATAGTACAATAGGCCTACTACCATGGTCAAAATCATGCAGCAATGTACGTTAAAAAAGTGGTGATGAGTCCTGGGACTGGGACTCACCATTCTGAAAAATGATGAGTCCCAGGACTCATCATGAAAAATTCTCAAAGGATATTGATTAAATGCACATGAGACAAAATCTCAGATTATGACTAAAATGGAAGGATATGGAGTAAATGTAGATAAAATCTCAAACAATACAGGATAAAACACAATAAAGGAATGTATAGTATACACTATAAGACACAAAATAACAGGTATTTACTCGACAGGCGACAAATTGGGGGAAAAAAACACAGTCTCCCTGGTAGACTTGGAAGTCTCCCTGTTATTTTCAAGTGTGGTGAGCCCTGGCCACTCTCTACATGTATAAGATTTTCTTGTTTAAGACCAGGGGTCACCAAACTGGGCGATTAAGGTGGTACCTAACACTACAGGGAGATAACTCTGTAAAATCAGCTAAACGTTTTAATAACATTGTGTTGTTAATGGAATATTAAGCTTTTCAATGATCAATATTAGTGTTTGTCAAACTGCTATACAATCAGTGTAATTTTTCTGATGAATTGGTTGGTTCAAATGTTTTGAAATTTTAAAATTTTTGTCAATGGGTCAAAGTAAATACTTTGTCAAAATTTTATGAAAATTAAACAAGCCAAATTAATTTTAGTGAAAGTGTTGGGTACCACCTTAAGTCGCCTAATGCTCGCCAATGTCGTCCTGTCATCGGCTCCAGAGCGACAAATGAGTCACCCTGTGTTTTTAAGTAAGGCGCCTCCGAACAACATACGTAATCAACTGCGTCTGAAGACCGTTATTTTCATTAAAAATCTCGAGCCGCCATTTTTTCTTGGAGATCAAATGGGAAGGGGAAAGAAACAACAAAAAGTAAGCTAGAAAATTGCGGCAATCAGAATTCTCGTGATTTTCATTGGTCACCTTGTTTTTTACCGACTGGTAACAATATGTAGACCTTATTTAAAAATAAATTTAGCGGATTTTGACATATCTATGCACAAATGGAAATTTTGTCAATACATGTATTGATTATTAAAGTGTTCAAGCAAGGTGAATGGGAGGATTTTAAGAGTATTTTTGAGAAAAAATAATAGTAAAGATATAGATAAATAAATATTAAAAAATAAAATGGCAATAATAAATAAGTTGTGTCAAAAGGTACAAATAGTTTTGCTCATATCTGTAACAGAAATTTTCTTCCAAGTTCGGAGCACCACTGCATAATTTCATTTTTTCTAATTTTTTTTTTTTATTTCAAATTATATTCGTCAGTATTTTAAGGCAGCACATGATTTTAATTAAACTTTAACAATAGTACAATAGGCCTACCATGGTCAAAATCATGCAGCAATGTACGTTAAAAATGTGGTGGTGAGTCCTGGGAATGGGACTCATCATGAAAAATTCTTAGTGAGAACCCTGTTTAGTCATATATTTATTATGTCTGTTATGCTGGATTCAAATATCAAATAAATAAAATGTGAAAATCAGAAATTTTTTTTTCATTTCAAATATAAATTAATCAGTTTATTACAAGATATCATCATGGCTGTAGAGGAAACCTGCAAAAATAGTAAAAAAGTATTAAACATCTCTTAAGTATACAAATCAAATGTACATAAGACAAACTCACAATCTCTGACAAAGGATATTGATTAAATGCACATGAGACAAAATCTCAGATTATGACTACATGTAAAATGGAAGGATATGGAGTAAATGTAGATAAAATCTCAAACAATACAGGATAAAACACAACAAAGGAATGTATAGTATACACTATAAGACACAAAATAACAGGTATTTACTTGACAGGCGACGAATTGGGGGAAAACACATAGTCTCCCTAGTAGACTTGGAAGTCACCTTGTCATGCCCTGAAGTCTCCCTGTTGCTACCCTGAGGGAGACTCTGAGTCTCCCTGTTATTTTCAAGTGTGGTGAGCCCTGAAGACTAAGCCAATATGAACAAAAATCAATTATCATTAGATTGCCCTTACAGAATTGTATATAAGTAGAGAAAGTAAACGGGAAATGTGTCAAAGAGACAACAACCCGACCAAAGAGCAGAAAACAGCTCATGGTTACCAATGGGTCTTCAACGCAGCGAGAAAATTCCTCACCCGGAGGTGGGCTTTGGATGTCCCCTAAACAATAATGCATACTCGCTTCTTTGAAAACCCATTGGTAGCCTTGAGCTGTTTTCTGTTCTTTGGTCGAGTTGTGTCTGTTTGACACATTTCCCGTTTCCATTCTATACTAGTTTACTAAGCTCCTAAACATACAAATGAACCAAAATGAAAAGAAAAACATGAGACTAAACAAAAGCTAGAGGTTCCTGACTGGGGACAGGTGCAAAAATGCGGCGGGGATAAACATGTTTTGTGAGATATCAACCCTCTGCCGATACCTCTAGTCTGTTTAGGGTTACATCATCCAAAAAAAAAATAGGGTAAGTAGGTCGATATATTCATTTTTTTTGTAACATGATGTTGAGTGCGGTCTGTCTTGTCCTGGTCCATGGGCCAAGTTTACCCATATTTTTAATGATTGGTTATATTGGTTGGAAAAAAGGGTGGCCAAATTTTTATTTCATCACGGGAGTATGAGTTCCCTAAAACAGTTGTTATATATCTGATTGTGATGTATTGGCAACTTTGCTTTTGACACGAGTTCAGTTAATTTTTACTTTATGACAGAAATGAAACGGTTTAGGTTCGGTTGGGTAACTGTAAACAGACATTTTTTTTGCCTGACCTGGAATGAATTTATCAAAGTATGAAATAATTTGTCATTTTTCTTAGAATACAATTTATTGTAAAAAGGGAGACAACTCCAAGAACCTTAAAATAATTCACCATCAATTGATCATTCTGTGTTGTAATTAGATAATGTACATTGTCTTACTGCAATATCCATTAGTTTTTAAAAAAAAAAAACTTCATCAATTTAAGTTAACATGGAAGTAAACAGTTTCAAAAGTGCTGATAGCTGAGTATTTTGGACCTTTATGGTTGTTTTTAATAGAATTTTAAAAAAAATATTCTACTGGGACAGTTGGGCTAATATTTGGAGGATTTTAAATATTCAAACTGCTAAAGCAGGAGAGATCAGGCTTTTATGAAGTTGTCCTAATTTTACAAAATGTATTCCCCTTAAAAATCTAGATTGTTGACCAATATCAGGTTGCTGTTCCTGAAAAATAGTCAGAAATAACATTGATGACTTTTTTTGTAATAAAAGATGTTGTTTTATCTCATTATATGGCTTTATAAAGACAAATTAATTCCATATGAGCAGAAACAGGCTCCTGGGAGCCAGTACTTGTAAAATACAACTAGCAAATAATATGTTATAAAATGTAAATGTGATTCTAGATGTAGTTTTAACAACAAATGTATTGCGATATTCATCATCGCATCTTTTGTGATAAAAAATCACAGTAATGTTAAATGTATAGAGTTTAAAAGTTTTTAAATATATATTTCATCAATCATTATCAGCTTATATTATACAAACATAAAATAAACATGTTTACAAAACATATGTAAACAGTTCAGAAATATGTCCATAACCGATTTATCACAAAAGATTTAAATCACAGAGTAAACCTGGTACACTTCATGTGTTTTCATTATCAGTTTTCCCAGGGTAGGTTTTCATCCCATCACCCCTATTTACCTGTCAAAATGGTATGTACCCAGTATGAATATTCAACATTTAGACTAGTTCATTTGTTATAATAGGTAGTTGTTACACCTGAACTATATAGGTCATGTACAAAGCGTCTTAAATAGCTACAGGTAAGTTTTTTTTTATAAATTTAAAAAAAATTCAAATTTAGTTGTTCATGGATGCCTAGTTTATTAAGAACTTGATGATAATTGGTAGTTAATTGATGTCTGAATGATAAGCATGGCAGTTTATTAATTATCTGTTAAAACACCTTGTAATTTATTGTGCAGTCATGTTTTAAATCTTTGGCAAAAAACTTAATTTAAATGACAAGACACAACTTCATTGGGGGATGCTAAGAAAATTGTTATGTTTGCAAATGTAATTTTTGAGAGTACATGTGTTTTTTTTATAATTTTTACAATGAAAATAATACCTCTGAAATTCCAGTAAGTAAATATCTGCACCAAATATTTTAAGAAATTTAAATTTTTGTTTTTTCAATACATTTAATTTTACACCCCCATTTTGAGCCTCAGACATGTATAAATTTGTTTTGTTTGATATATACAATTAAAATGTGTAACAAAATATAAACATGGCCACAGAAGACAAGCAGGGTAAGTTTTGTTTATTAAACATCCCTATTTTGTGACTCTTCAATAAATATGTTTGCTATTTAAGCATGGGACACAACTATCTATAGTACACACTTTTGCATTAGACTTAGAGCTGAGGTCAGAAGTCTTTTAACGTGTTTAACTTAAAGAAGTATTCTTTAATTATTTCATTTTATATGCATTTCCCTTCCCTTGTTTTGAATGTATGTGTCAAACATTTGTATAATATTAAACGTTTCAAGCAAATAAAGATATAAAAAATTTAAAACAATCCAATTTTTCCAGAAATCAAAAATAAAAACAAATTGTTTTTTTATATTTTTGGTTTTGAACTAAATGTATTGCATACTTTGTTTGTCTTTTTTAAAAAGATTTTCTTCACTACAAAAAAAAACATTTTTTATAGAACTTTACTTCTGGGTTTCAAAAATTTTAAAAGTACAATGTATCTGTTTCAAGCAGAAATATTTATTGTACTATAGAATAGGTCTTGTAAATTAATGAATTAAATGATATTTTTTTTTACCTGTAAGGGGGTACAGAACAACTAAGGGAGTTAACTCTTTAAAAATCAGCTGAATGTTTTAATCCTAGTCATATTAAGATCTCTGTACATGTATATATGTTAATTGTTCACATTAATTAGTTAGTTACATGTATTAAACTCTGTACTAACATACCCCATATTTGGGGACTTTAGTGAAATAAAAGTCCCATACAAATAGTAAAGAGAAATCAAGCTCCTCATTGATCAAAATTAGTGTTTGTGAAACTGCTATATATCCAATGAAATTATTCCCGTAAATTGTGTGGTTCAAATTTCTTAAAATTTTTATATTTTTGTCAACAGGTCAAAGTAAATATTTTATCAAAATTTTATAAAAATTAAACGAGACAAATCTGTTTTAGTCAAAGTGTTGCGTACCCCCTTAAATTCTTGGAAGAGTACTTGATTTTTAGGACCTAAATATTATACTTAATTAAATGCCGAGAAAATAAATAATTTTTAGCAGCTCATCCCTTTCCACAAAATGAAAATAAATCCAAATAGGATGAACTGATAAAAATCAGTAGAAAATTGATAGTCTGAGTCATACATTGTGATTTAATTTCATGTTCATTTTATGCTTAATTAAACAGAGATGTGTTTACCTGTGTCTCTATAATTTATTGTTTATCAGGAATTAAGTCTGTTTATATTAAATTATTCAAAGGAGAATAAGTATTCTAGAAAAGAGACAAAAAATCATATGTTTATAGGCATTTAAATATTATGAGGCCAAAGATAGATAATTTGTGGATTTTTTTTCCTGTCTTGTTTTAACTTTTTCCCTATGACAAGTAAATGTATGATAAGAAACTTTTGATTTTTGTAACAAGATTAAAAAAATAGCATAAAGATACACAACATTTTAGATTTTCAAGGAAAACTCAATTCTTCCTCCATTTAAGGTGGTACCCAACACTACAGGGAGATAACTCTTAAAAATCACCAGAGCGTTTAATAAAATTTAATGAGTAAAGAGAAATTAAGCTTCTCTATGATCAAAATTTATGTTTGCCAAACTGCTATATATTCAATGAACTTATTCCCGCGAAGTGTGAAATTCTATTTACTAAAAAAAATCAACATTTATGTCAACAGGTCAAAGTAAATATTTCCTAAAAATTTTATGAAAATTAAACGAGCAAAATTTATTTTAGTCAAGGTGTTGGGTACCACCTTAAAAACAGGCAGAATTCAATCAGACAGAAATAACATTAAGTTTCCATTATAAAACATAATGATGGGGAGGTTTGGGTACCCATAAAACCAGTTTATCCCCACCATTGTTCTGTGTGTCTGTACCGAGTCTGATTCTCTGTTGTGTTTATGTCTGTATTTAGTCCTCTTATGTTATTTTTTGTCCAGGGTTCTTTCAGTTGTATTGCTTTGATTGATTTGTATGTCATTGTTGACCTTTCCTGTTATCCATTTTGTTGTTTTGTAAACTTGGTTATTAATATTGGAATGTGCACTGGGCGGACGGACAGCTTTGGTCGTGAGCTCAGGGTTCTCGCTAAGGGGCGTATATGCATCCTGGACGTGCTAAAATTGGACTGGACGCGTCATCCTTTAAACTCATGCGTCCCTGGGACGCATGTAGATCTAATCAGCTGCCTCGATGACCGCTATTTTCATAAAAAAATCTCCAGCCGCCATTTTTTGTTTTCTTGGAGGTCAAAGGGGAAGGGGAGAGAAACGACAAAAAGTAAGCTAGAAAATGTCGGCAATCGGAATTCTCTTGATTTTTCATTGGGCATAGCTTTTTTTTACCGACCGGTAACAATATCTAGACCTCATTGAAAAATTAATTTAGCAGATTTTGACTTATCTATGCACAAATGAAAATTTTATGAATATTGATTATTAAGGTGTTCAAACAAGGTCAATGGGAGGATTATGTTGGAGAAAAATAATAGTAAAGATTATAGAATACGATAAATAAATATTAAAAAAATAAAATGGCAATAATAAATAATAAAGTTGTGTCAAAAGGTGCAAAGATTTTTGCTCATATCTGTAACAGAAATTGTCTTCCAAGCTTGGAGTACCACTGCATATGTTCAATTTTTTTTTAATTATATTTGTCAGTATTTTAAGGCAGCACATGTTTTTAATTAAACTTTAACAATAGTACAATAGGCCTACCATGGTCAAAATCATGCAGGAATGTATGTTAAAAAGTGGCGATGAGTCCTGGGACTCATCAAAATCAGGTGGGACTCACCATTCTGAAAAAGTATGAGTCCCAGGACTCATCATGAAAAATTCTTAGTGAGAACCCTGGAGCTCACAGAATGTTTTAATGGATTTATTATAGAAATGTCATCATTGAAATTGTTGCTATATATATTTTGAGAATTTTTATGTTTGGCTTTTAAGTACTGCTACCATGATCTGGACGTTTGATAGGTCCTTACACAAGTTCAAAGTGAAGACTGGAAAATCTTCAACAATTTTTAAAATTCACGTCTTTCCCGAGTGGAGAACATCAGAACAAGGGGAAAGACGCTGAATTCTAAAAACAAGTTTTAAGATTTTCCAGTTCTTCACTTTTGAACGAGTATAAGTACCTACTCTTCCATAAAAACTTGATTTTTAGGTTTCCTGTACCTAGGTAAATTGACCATGTTAAGTAACAATATGCATGATTGGTCAAAAGTTGTGACAAAAGAAATCTGATTGGACTCACAACAGTGGGAGATCGATGCATGTGCATATAATGGATACTGATTCATTGGTTGATATCAAACATCCTGTCATATTATTAGTCCTGATCTTAAAAAACTTTTCTAAAAGCAGAATATTCTTTTAATGTCATTCCGTATCTTACTGTTTTTATGTCAGCAATGGCTTTGCAGCATCGCTTAGCATGTCAATTTAAAATTAAGTTTCATAACAAAACGTGGAACTGCAAGGAAAATGTCCGACACCAAAGTAAGTGATGATTATCATTTTTTTTAAACAAATTTTGAAATTCCAAGGACTTTAAAAGCTGTTGTAAACTATGATATTAATCATAATAAGGGCAGACATATGAATCAGTACATTACATTGTCACGGATCAGTTGTGGTATTTCATAGTGTTAATTAAAGGGTTAAGTCATTCTTTTTAACGCCCATAACAAAATATCATATCCGATTACAGATTTGTCGACTGATTAATGAATGAACAAAACTATTTTAGTTCACACATTGTTATTTTATTTGAGATTTTATGATAGAATAAGTGTGTCTGCATTTTAATACAGTTCTGTAGACTGTGTCATTAGAAAATGGTAGTTAGAGTTATCTCTCTTTATCTGCTTAGGAAACAACCATTAATTTTTATGTGGAAGGATAGACAATAAACTGGGGTAGTAGGCTAGGTTTCATTGCATTGTTAGAAAAGTTGACAGAAATAGGCAGGCAAAGTACAAGAGGAGGAGAGGTGGAAAATTTTCTTTTCTGACTAATTTTGAAAGCACTGAATGGATATAGGAAGTCTCACTAAATGTGTGGTGAAAAACACAAATAAACAAAGAAATATTTAATTAAGTTTATCATATATTTAGTACTCAATGCAGGTTTTCTGTATATATATATATATATATTTTGATGTCCATGATCTAAGGATTAAATATATGATAAAAAGAATATTATATATGGCTTTTTTTTATATCACATCCCATGTTAACCTTCGATCAATATCAGACCTTCAAGCTAAAGATCAGGCTGATATGGTGTGTGATATGAAAAAAGTCATGTAATATTCTTTATGTATTTTATGAGAATATTTTCACAACCTCTCAATCATATCACTTTACTCCCCCCATTCAATTATCTTTAATGTAACATTAAAATTTCATGTCTTCATACCTAGCAGGTGAGATAATGAGAAATTCTACAGGTGAGATAAATGTTATAATTATCACTGGTAGGTCTATAATAGGTAGTGATTGATCTCTGTAAAGACTAATGATTTAACAGACAAATTAATCTGACAAAGAATTTAAAGTCTGTTTGAGGAATATTATTATCTATTGTCAGATAACCTGTTTAGGATATAATTTGGAGAAAGGTATTCCAGTGTTCTATCCAGAAATTTTTAATAGCATTGTGGTAGAAATTCACATAGATTTGTATCGAATTATTCTAGTATTGTAATAAAGGCATTTTTAAGAATTTGAAAAAGGTTTCTTGTAATTTATGAGAAATAATAAATTACTGTATAGATTTTTACTGGATTTTAATTATTCTGGTTTTCACTTATGTAAATTATGGAAAAAGGGAACAGATCAAAACAAATATTGTACATAGTGATTGGGGCGTCTGTCGCATGTCCGTCAGTCTGCACATATTATTACACTGTCTGTCAGTCTGCACATATTATTACACCTGCAACTTCTGGTACACCTGATTGAATGGATTTCATTGAAATTTTCACATAGTCTTCAGTACAAAGTGGCATTGTTTGCCCCATATTATCTCAAAGCAGGATATTGGTATATATATGTAGTGATGACTGATGGGGGATTCCGTTTGTCTGTTATTCTGTCTGTCTGTCCATCCACACCTATTTACTGCAACAAATTGCACACCAGTGAACAGATTTTCATTGAAACCTTCATAGAATCTTCAGTACAAAGTGGCATTGAGCAACACCTATTTAATTTTTGATCATAATCATATTTGGGGTTTTCCACAGACAAACATTGACTTTGCCGTTCTTCATTATATGGTACATTGTAATGTTAGGGTTAAGCATGCTACGTCCTAAACCAGTGAATTGATTTCTGTGATAGTTTCAGGGAATCTTCACTGTACTTTGACATTGTGCACCTATTTTGATTTTTTTATCAAAATTATTTTTGGGGTTTTCAATAGACAAACATGGAATTAATTTCTTAATATTATTGTAACCATAGCAGGGGGCGGGGGGGGGGGGGGGGGGGGGGGGATGTGATCATTGCTTACAGTAATGAATCTATATACATTTACAAATGTACATATAATCATGCAATGCAAAGATTGATAAAATTTTATAAATAAAATATATTTGTTGGGAGGCCTAAAAAATCTAAGGGAATTTTTACTGCCATTTTGTATTATTGTAAGTTTTATTGACACATACATGTATGTTGACTTTCTGACCATTATACTAATGGGAAAGTAGACTCACAGTCTAGGAAGGGTCAGATTATTAAAATCTTGTCTCCCAAATCTGTCAGATTCTAATCTCTTTGTGTATATTAATGCCTTCTACTTTTTTTGTTTAAATTTTACACAATACATATTTATTTTCATTTTAATTTGGGAACATCACCCGTTTTAAGCTTGTCTGACCCAGTTCAACTGTTGCGATTGTCTGGCCTTGGTCATTGTCCTAACTACTGTAAAAATCTTTTGTACCAACATTAGAAATAATGTCCAGTGGTCTACATCTTGGACCAATATGGCTACTGTTAATAGAAAGGAAAACATATTTAGACATCTTTCACTCAGTGGCTAAATTTAGATTTAGACCAGACTTTGTAGGAATGATTGTTAAGATGTTCTCTCAAAATTGTGTCATGTGGTCACAGACATAGACTGTTGAAGGTGTTGGCAGAAATGATAAAAATTTGCCAAAAAAAATATTTGAAAATTTTCGTCTCTAGAGTCTAATTGTAATAGAATATATTATCTATTTATAGAAGCAGTAACAGATGAGAAAGCTCCGACCAGAGCGTTACAGTTGAGTTATGAATTGGCATTAAAGGAAAGAGACCATGCTTTGAGAGAATTACAACAAATTAAATCAGAGAGAGACTCAGCATTAGCTAGTCTGGAAAATCTCGAAGGGAAACCATCTAAAAGTTCAAGGTTATTTGTATTTAAATTTATTTAATACTTCATACTGTATGTATTTGATACTGTGGGTTGATACTGTATGTACAATGTATTTGATACTGTGGGTTGATACTGTATGTATTTGATACTGTGGGTTGATAAAGTATGTACAATGTATATTTGATACTGTGGGTTGATACTGTATGTATTTGATACTGTGGGTTGTTGATATTTCTGAAAGCTAGTGCCTCCAAACATTTATAAATGGTTTCCCTTAACACCCAACTTGGAATTTTTCCAACAAACTTTTGCCACACCGAAAGAAATTTAATAAAATTTTCACTAAATATCTGGGGGCCTTGGTTGCCGAGAGGTCTAGGTAGTTCTTCATGAATACTAATGATCACTAGCCTGTCAACACTGAAGTTGTGAGTTCAAATCTCACCTGTGGCAGGGTGTGTTCGACTTCAATCTTTATTAACAAGGATTGTTCTCTCTGAGTACTCCGGCTTCCTCCGCCAATGAAAATTGGCTGCTACGAAATAGCCAAATGTACTGAAAACTGCATAAAACCCCAACTAAACAAACGAACACTAATTATCCGCTCTGTTGCCATTGTGAAGAACACATTTGCTTATTCAGGGTCAGTCTAATCAGCAGCTGATACAAAACCAACGATAGTTACTAATGTCTTGTATTTACCATTGCAAGAATCGATTATATACTCATGTCCAGATTGTAACCTTTTTGTCTCTTTTAGAAGATAAATTTTCATCAAAATTTTTGGGGTCGCTTACAAAATTTGGAGGGGGCCTCGGTGGCCGAGTGGTCTAGGTAGTTCGTCATGACTACTAATGATCACTAGCCTGTCAACACTGCGGTTGTGAGTTCGAATCTCACCTGTGGCGGGTTGTGTTCGACTCCCACCTTAATTGACAAGGATTGCCAATTTTCCTACCGAAGGTCGTGGTTCTCTCCGGGTACTCCGGCTTCCTCCACCAATAAAAACTGGCCGCCGCGAAATGGCCAAATGTGCTGAAAACGGCGATAAACCCCAATTAAACAAACAAACAAACAAAATTTGGAGACTGCTAATCGGCCTTAAATGATATATTAGTGTAAAATATTTTGAATGAAAACCATTTATTTAAAGTACATTATTGTTTAATTTCAATATAATTATTAGCTCACCTGACCCAAAGGGTCAAATGAGCTTTTCTCATCGTCCGTCGTCCGTCGTCCGTTAACTTTTACAAAAATCTTCTCCTCTGAAACTACTCGGCCAAATTGAACCAAACTTAGCCACAAGCATCATTAGGGTATCTAGTTTAAAAAATGTGTCCGATGACCCCGCCTGTTAACAAACATGGCCGACATGGCTAAAAATAGAACATAGGGGTAAACTGCAGTTTTTGTCTTATATCTCAAAAACTAAAGCAATTAGAGCAAAACTGACATGGGGTAAAAAATGTTCATCAGGTCAAGATCTACCTGTTGTGAAATTTTCAGACGATTCGGTCAACCCTTTGTTGGGTTATTGCCCCTGAATTGTTAATTTTAAGGAAATTTTGCAGTTTTAGGTTATTATCTTGAATATTATTATAGATAAAGACAAATTGTAAACAGCAAAAATGTTCAACAAAGTAAGATCTACAAATAAGTCAACATGACCAAAATCGTTGATTGACCCCTTATAGGAGTTTTTGCCCATTAAAGACGGCATCCAGCATAAACTTTCCTTTAAAGATCTTTTCCTCTCAAACCACTGGGCCAAATGAGACCAAACTTTGGTGGAATGGTCCTTGGGTGGCCCCCTTCCAAAATTATGTCTGGCATCCCCGACTTCCAACCGAGATGGCTGCTGTTACTAAAAATAGAAAAAAAAGGGGGGTGACTTTCAAAAATCATCTTATATGAAACTACAAGTCCAGTTGGAACCAAAGTTGACAGTAATAGTTCTTAGGAGGTTCTCTTTCAGAAATATGTCCAATGACCCGGGCTGTTAACCAAGATGGCCGCCACAGCCGAACTAAGTTTAACATAGGGCCCTATGGGAAAATTCATTGAAAAATCTTCTTGTCTTAAACCACTTGATCAGTTGGAACCAGACTTGGCAGCAATGGTCCTTAGATGGTCCTCTTACAGAGGTGTGTCCGATGACCCGGACTGTCAACAAAGATTGCCGCCACAACCGAACTTAGTTTAACATAGGGCCCTATAGGAAAATTCATCGAAAAATCTTCTTGTCTGAAACCACTTGACATATTGGAGCCAGACTTGGCGGCATTGGTCCTTAGGAGGTTTTTTTTCAGAAATGTGTCTGATTTCGTGGAATATGAACCAAGATGGCCGCCACAGCAGAACTTAGTTTAACATAGGACCCTATGGGAAAATCACTCAAAAATCTTCTCGTTTGAAACAACTAAGCCAATTAGAATTAGACTTGGTAGCAATGGTCCTTAGATGGTCCTCTTTCAGAATTTTGTGCGATGACCCAGACTGTCAACCAAGATGGCCGCGACACCCGAACTTAGTTTAACATAGGGCCCTATGGAAAAATTCATTGAAAAATCTTCTTATCTGAAACCACTTGACATATTGGAGCCAGACTTGGCAGCATTGGTCCTTAGGAGGTCCTCTTTCAGAATGTGTCCGATTTCGTGGCCTGTGAACTAAGATGGCCGCCACAGAAGATCTTAGTTTAACATAGGACCCTATGGGAAATTCACTCAAAAATCTTCTCGTCTGAAACCACTAAGCCAATTAGAATTAGACTTGGTAGCAATGGTCCTTAGATGGTCCTCTTTCAGAATTTTGTGTGATGACTCGGACTGTCAACCAAGATGGCCGCCACAACCGAACTTAGTTTAACATAGGGTCCTCTTTCAGAATTTTGTGTGATGACTCGGACTGTCAACCAAGATGGCCGCCACAACCGAACTTAGTTTAACATAGGGCCCTATAGAAAAATTCATTGAAAAATCTTCTTGTCTGAAACCACTTGACATATTGGAGCCAGACTTGGCAGCATTGGTCCTTAGGAGGTCCTCTTTCAGAAATATGTCCGATCACTCGGATTTTCAACCAAGACTGCTGCCACACCGACCTTTGTTAAATATTGGACCCTATAGAAAAATTCATTTAAAAATCTTCTAGTCTGAAACCGCTTAGCCAGTTGGAACAAGACTTAGCAGAAATGGTCCTTAGATGGTTCTCTTTTAGAAACTGGACTGTCAACCAAGATGACTGCCACAGCTGAAATTAGTTTAACATAGAATCCTATAGAAAAACCAGCCAAATTGACTGCAACACTTAAATTTTTAGGTCTGTTCAAGGTGAAAAGTTAAATCCAGGTGAGCGATACAGGCTCTTGAGAGCCTCTAGTTTTTGATTTCTCATATCTCAAATTATTGTTTATTGTCACCACAACTCTAAAATAACTATAGATTCGTTCTTCATCATATGTAATAAATTGTATGTATATTAGATATAGATTTACATCAGATGTTTTATTCTCCAAGAAGAATCGATGACATGGAAAAATAGATTTTTAAGGCTATAAATATACCAGGGATCAACCTGGAGGGCGATTCGGGCAAAGAAGTCACCTTGTAGTGTTTCACTTTCCCAAACTTTCTTCAAAAGCGAAGTTTGGCGCTGTGAAAATTGTCAAATCACCTGAACTCGTGTCAAAAGTGAAGTTTGAGTTGACTATACATTTAATTCGCCTGATCCATTTCAATAGTCGAAATCGCGAATATGACAGCCGTTATTTTAAGGACTCATGTATTGAATATAAGTCCATGCTGCCATTGAATTTCAATCAATAAGCAACAACAACAAATATTTATTTGTCAATTACGGAGCAGAGCAAAGGGAACTAATCCAATAAGAAAAATATGGGTAAATTTGACAAGTCTGACCAAGGTGAGTCAGACCAGAATAACAGCATAGTATAATTTACTATATCTAATATAAGTATCTTTGGATTGTTATTTTTTTAGACGACCCATACCGTAGTGACAATGAGAAAGATACTGTGAATGAAGTAATGATTAGATTTTATGAACTTCTTTACGTTGACTCTGTCATACACATTTTGTAAACTAGCTTAAAAGGCATGCAAGTTTAATTTGCCTTAACCCAGTTGAACTGTAAATCAGAGAATGAATCTGAATTTCTTTTAAAAAAAAGCTATTAGAATAAGGCTAGCTCTTTAAAAAAAACATAATCATAGTGCCTATTGGTGCTTTGGAACGTTAAGTATTGACTTCTCCTTGTCTTTCTCCACTTCTACTTGTCAGCTTCAGAGAGAATCACTTCTTCCTGTCATCCTGAAGTAGGCTGAGCCCTGTATACAATGATGTTTCCTAAATTTTGAATTTTTTGTTTGTTCTCCATTACAGCAGTAAATCATCAGACAGTAACACAGATAGTCGATCAAAATCTCCTAGTCGTAAAACACGAAGTAAAAGTATGGAAGATGATATAGAAATTGACGAGGTTTGTCTCTCTTGATACAGCTTGTTTGTATATAGCACATATATTCTACAATGTAATTAGTTTTTATTTCATATCAAGATCTCCATAAAGCCACACCAAATTGATCTTTAGTTATTTGGATTTTGCCACTCCGACTTTGTTAAGAAAAACAATTTTGCTGCCTCATTTTGCAAAAATGCTGAAAATTATCACCAAATTCTTCATTTTTCAAGAAAATAAAAATTGTTCGGTCGCTCCTGAAAGTTTGTAAAAATTGGGAATTTTTCACATTTTTTGCAATACTTTAGTTAAAAAATGTGTGCTGCACATTAATTTGATCTTTGTCTGAAAAAAGTAGTCCTTAAGAAAAAAAAAATTTAAATTAATTTCACTCACTAGCCCCCTATTTTGCCATCCAAAAATTCAAAGAACTGAAAATCAATTTGGTGTGGCCTAAATACATTTCTCTGACTCTTTAGTGGTTTTCAGGGTATCCAGTTGTTTGGAGAAAAATTTGATCGCTGGTTGGCCAAATGAAATTCCCCTTCCATTTTCTCAGTGTTTTTCAAAGATTACATAGCAACATAAAACAAAAAATTGCTAATGTATGCAGCATTCTGTATAAAAATGTCTGTCATAACAAGTACTTATGGTATAGAGAAACAATGTACGGCTTCTTGATGGATCAACATCAGTCGGGGAGGGCAAAAATTTTAGGCCTGATAGAGAGCTGTTACACTTAAGTCTTAACCAGTATGAAAAAAAAATATTTTAATGTTAAAAAAATGCACCGAAAAAAATTGTTGATCTAGAAAAGTAGCACAAATTGTAAGTTAAGGGTGATGTGTACGAATTTGTTGCATCAGACTGAGAACCTGTGGGGCCAGCGCTGTTGTCAGTATATTATGTCTTTAAACAACAAAATGGATAACAGGAAAGGTCAGAAATGACAAACCAGTCAGTCAGCGCCTCATACTTACCCTATAATTTCTTTCATATGAAGTAAAACCCCCTCACTGGTCTCGTGGTAGCATGCTCGCCTCCAGTGTGGAAGGTCGCGGGTTCGATCCTGGCCGGGTCAAACCGAAGACATTAAAAATTGGTATTTGCTGCTTCTCCGCCAAGCACGCTGCATCTAGGGGTAATAGCAAAGGACTGGTCAGCTCAGAGTCAGTATAATGTGTCCTAGTTGGGTTATATGTCATCCTGCGGACTTTTACCTCATGAGTCATCACAACAAAAATCTGGCTCAGCATGTTGGTTTAGTACAAAGCAGGGATCATATTCATATCATGACTGCTTACAAAGACTGCTTACTCTTTCGGAACACCTGAGTCTACCCCCGGTTTTTTGGTTGGGTCCATGTTGTTTATATGTTTTTAGTTTTCAATTGTAGTGCATGTAGTGTTTTGGTATTGTCTTTGTTGTTCTCCGGAGTTTGTCAGTTATTACGATTTTTTCCTCCTTCGAATATCTCTTTAGTATTTCTTGACTTTACATATCAACATGTTCAGGTCTTGATATGCACCTCATTGCTGAAACTGGACGTTGAATGATAATTCATTCATCATCCTTCATACATTTGTATGAAGCAGATATCAATACTTTAAGTCATAAGCTACTCCGTACATATTGAAAACGCGTTGACTATAGTGGCCACTCTCACACTAGACAAGTGGTGCCCGATTAAGTTGATTTAAATTTTTTTCATGAATCACAATAAATAAATAAGTTTAATCTATAAAAACATAATTTTCAATTTAAGCATGAAGTGATGAATTTCTCTGTTCATTTGAGGACTATATATTTTTTGCTCTTTTAAAATTTAGTTGACTTCCAATAAAATGTACCAAAATGGTCGACACTGAGAGAAGTGTTCAATTTAAGAATTATTTACAATATATATATTTAGCATAGGAACAATTCTAATGTCAGTAAGAGTAATAATTGTTGTTCCTGTATTTAGACATTGAGAGAAGTGTTTAATTATTTCTAAGGCTCCTCCTTCGGATGCAGAGGTGACCGTTAGGTGACTTTGAATGACTGTTTAATTGTTTTGATTTTTGATGGTTGTGCTTATGAATTCATCCTATCTTTAACCGGTTTTCCAATATTTTAATCTCGAGCCCTGCTGATGAGTTGTCAGTCAACGAAATGGCCATACAGTGCATCAAATTTATTTTGGTATTTTGTGATACGTTTTATTAGATTATATTTAGCAAAGGAACAATTCTAATGTCAATAAGAGTAATCATTGTTGTTTCTGTTATATCATTGCAAATGTATAGGCATGTTTCAAGTAATGTTGAGTCTGAAAGCGACTGTTTTTGAAACTTGCAAGACCTGCAAAAATTCAGCCTGTCCTCACAGTTTGGAACCTCCAAAACAACCATTCATGTCCGCCCGACCACATGGCAGGGGACTTTAATTTATTACCCATCCACTGTGAAAAAAGGCTGTCTCGGGTGTTTGGGCAGGCTATTATTTCAAACTTTACTTTAGTCCTGTTACTTCTTACAGACATTATGCCAAAGAAACATAAAGGACTCAATGTAGTATGGTACACCATTAAATGAATCAATCTGATTTTACACATACATGTATTTAACCTGAAGAATGAGATGAAATTAACAGTAAAATAATACACTATTTAATGAATCAGTCTGATTTTACACATACATGTATTTAACCTGAAGAATGAGATAAAATTAACAGTAAAATAATACACTATTTAATGAATCAGTCTGATTTTACATATACATGTATTTAACCTGAAGAATGAGATAAAATTAACAGTAAAATAATACACTATTTAATGAATCAGTCTGATTTTACACATACATGTATTTAACCTGAAGAATGAGATAAAATTAACAGTAAAATAATACACTATTTAATGAATCAGTCTGATTTTACACATACATGTATTTAACCTGAAGAATGAGATAAAATTAACAGTAAAATAATACACTATTTAATGAATCAATCTGATTTTACACATACATGTATTTAACCTGAAGAATGAGATAAAATTAACAGTAAAATAATACACTATTTAATGAATCAGTCTGATTTTACACATACATGTATTTAACCTGAAGAATGAGATAAAATTAACAGTAAAATAATACACTATTTAATGAATCAATCTGATTTTACACATACATGTATTTAACCTGAAGAATGAGATAAAATTAACAGTAAAATAATACACTATTTAATGAATCAGTCTGATTTTACACATACATGTATTTAACCTGAAGAATGAGATAAAATTAACAGTAAAATAATACACTATTTAATGAATCAGTCTGATTTTACACATACATGTATTTAACCTGAAGAATGAGATAAAATTAACAGTAAAATAATACACTATTTAATGAATCAATCTGATTTTACACATACATGTATTTAACCTGAAGAATGAGATAAAATTAACAGTAAAATAATACACTATTTAATGAATCAATCTGATTTTACACATACATGTATTTAACCTGAAGAATGAGATAAAATTAACAGTAAAATAATACACTATTTAATGAATCAGTCTGATTTTACACATACATGTATTTAACCTGAAGAATGAGATAAAATTAACAGTAAAATAATACACTATTTAATGAATCAGTCTGATTTTACACATACATGTATTTAACCTGAAGAATGAGATAAAATTAACAGTAAAATAATACACTATTTAATGAATCAATCTGATTTTACACATACATGTATTTAACCTGAAGAATGAGATAAAATTAACAGTAAAATAATACACTATTTAATGAATCAGTCTGATTTTACACATACATGTATTTAACCTGAAGAATGAGATAAAATTAACAGTAAAATAATACACTATTTAATGAATCAATCTGATTTTACACATACATGTATTTAACCTGAAGAATGAGATAAAATTAACAGTAAAATAATACACTATTTAATGAATCAATCTGATTTTACACATACATGTATTTAACCTGAAGAATGAGATAAAATTAACAGTAAAATAATACACTATTTAATGAATCAGTCTGATTTTACACATACATGTATTTAACCTGAAGAATGAGATAAAATTAACAGTAAAATAATACACTATTTAATGAATCAATCTGATTTTACACATACATGTATTTAACCTGAAGAATGAGATAAAATTAACAGTAAAATAATACACTATTTAATGAATCAGTCTGATTTTACACATACATGTATTTAACCTGAAGAATGAGATAAAATTAACAGTAAAATAATACACTATTTAATGAATCAATCTGATTTTACATAAAGCATCAGTTAAAATAGCTGTCCTAATACAATGTGAATCAATCACACAAGATTGGAATTTATAATATTTAAATCATTGATAACAAGGTATTAAAAATTTTCTCCTTTTCTAAGGTGATGACCCTCAGTATGTTTCTTTACAATTAAAACCTTCTCTTGACACCATAATAAATCATATATAAAGACATTTAAATTGAGAACTTGAAAGTAACCTGGAGTGGTTGTAATCGTATGTGTCAATAAGGTCTGGGTCCTTTGTCCAGCGATAGTGACATAGTGTGTTATATAGGTACATATGTATGACTCAAATCTTCCGACTGAAATTTTAACGTGTTCATCCACCTAACAAAGAAATCTTGTAATTTTGTCAAATGATCCTGGGGAGCTACTATGTTTTTTATGAAAGTTTTTATTAAACAAATTAAACTGTAGTACACTCTCTGATCATTGACAGTTGGGAGTGTATTTGCAATTTAGCAGTTTTAGATGTATTCAGATATGGAGATATGAAAATAAAGGAAATTGCCATAAGCATTTGTTATCGTAATTCATAATAACTGTCGATGGCGCAATGAAAAATTCATAAGGAGGTTCTTGAAATATCAGAATATTTACGCATCCTGGCAGATTTTTTGTGAAACAACTAATTTGCATATTGCATGTTTACATGTCATTTCAACATGTTTATCAGAGGCAAACTTTGTGTATATCCTAATGGATTGCCATAAAAAACATGAGATGAATTTAATTGGATAATAAACTTTATGTTTCATTTGTAATTACTTTGTGTGACAAACATTTGATCTGCAGGACAGTTGGTTACAACAAGTAGTCAGGTACAGAGTTAAAGGCAAGCTTTTAGTTGTAAATAAAGAAAAGATTGCATTTTGTACCGGTAATTATAACAGAAAGATTTGAGTGTTCCATCTTGTGTGTGTGTATATCATTGCCGCCACACAGATACAATATTGGACAGATTATGACAGGTTATGTTGGTTTTTGAATTGTTTTTTATTCATCTTCAAATTTCAATTGTGTGTCCTGTTGGAGATAATTGTGTGTCCTGTTAGAGATAATTGTTGTGTGTCCTGTTAGAGATAATTGCATTGTATTAAAGTGATAGTCAGGGTGATACATTCCCATTAATTTATAAATCTACTTGTTTTCATAACTTTTAAAGAACAGAAATATTGGGCAGAATTCATTTCTAATACAGTGTTTGTTATATTGATTTATATTCATTTGGAATTTATTGACATATTACCAATCAGCTGCATAAATTTGAAAAATTTGAAATTACACTGTTTGTTTGGGAATCGTCCAAGCAAATTTTATGTGGATGGATTTATTTCAAGATATTGTATGATTAAATACCAAAAAACAACATTATTACTAGAGAAGACAAGAAATACCCTAATCAGATCTATATAGTTGATTTATAAAGGATATATACATGTAGATAGGATTATCAGTAAATACATTTCAGTTGTTACTTTTTATGTAGAGAACATAAAAGACATGGAAAAGATAATTAAATGTCCAAGCCATGTCCTATATGGTTTTCAGATTTGATAAATTACTCCTTGATAACAGGGAACACTGCTGATTCTTCTTGGACTGTGTTTTTATGTTTAAACTAAAGTAAAATGTCCCTGATAGACCGTCACTCAGGGTAATGTTTTACATCGATGGAATTTAAAAAGTAGAAAAATTTTGAGGTGAAAATTGTCATTTAAAGATGACAGATGAAATAAAACATGTTATAAAAATGAAAAACGAACATTTTTAGAGATCACAAGTTATAGACGTGTAAACTGTGGATTATATTTTCTTTTAAAATGAAGGCTTTACGACGTTCCTCCTCGATCAAAAAGAATAAGGTGAGTCTCGCATGTTGATATATATATATATAAAACATTTTGTGTATTGTATTGATGTTTTGTTGGATGTACACAGAAGTGGTTGACTAATGTCCCAGATATTAACCCAGGAAATAAAAATAAACTGGATTTTTTCTTGAAATAAAAGTATGTATTGCCAAGTTTACATATTTGATATCAACAAACTTTCGGCCAGAATATTTATAATTAATAAATAACCGTACGCATCAGCAGATCTGTCAAAAATGTACAATAATAATAATAATATAAATTATTGCAGTAAAATTAAAAATAAAGCAATTAAAAAAATCGTAGAATTTGGTGACATTGGGCTAAGTATTATACATGTATTATAAGATGGATCATATAGGGTCTGTTAATTGTCAGTCTTCCACTTCTGATGAATCATATGGAAAAGGAATAGAGTCCTGCATGGATGTCTTTGCTCTGCATTAATGTTACACTGTTTGCTCGTGTTGTACAACCATCCAAATAATATAAAGCAGATTGTTGTTGATTTATGTACTTGGAGGAAGGTGGGTGGGGGGGGGGGGGGGGGGGGGTGACTGTAAATTAAACTTTATTTTTCAAACTCAGTTTTAACATGAACGTTAGTTGGATTTTCAAACTAAGAAATTGTAGTTATTATTTTGGCATTATACATATTTTCACATGATTTGCTAAGTATTAACCCATTGGTAATTTGTATCACTTTTATTCTTGATTGAATTTCATTATATGTGTGTGTCTGTTTATCTGTGTGTTGGTGAACATTATCCTGCGTTCAATAAATATATCTTTATCTTTATACAATGGGTGAACAAGAGGACAGCTCTAAACTATAATGAAGTAATTTTAGTGAATTAACTTGGGAGACATGTTTGACCTGTGATTCAATATGACCTTTAACCTGTTTGATTTTGTTGTGGTTTGTAACCTGTTTGACATCTAGTTAACATTCTCAATATAGAAAACAATTATTATGTATTTTAATCTTAATTATTCTTATATCTGTTATCACCTAATTTAGATTACAAAACTATATTTAGAAGTTATATCAAAGTAAGATACAGGAAATATTTTGTTACATAGTTTCATGTGTCACTGTAGCCTTATTGATATCTGCTAGCCCAAAATAAAGGAGAGCTTGCCCACAGTGGCACTTCCACTCAGTGTAGCCTTATTGATGTCTGCTAGCTTAAAATAAAGGAGAGCTAGCCCACAGTGGCACTTCCCACTCACTGTAGCCTTAATGATATCTGCTAGCATAAAATAAAGGAGAGCACTCACACAGTGGCACTTCCACTCACTGTGGCCTTATTGATATCTGCTAGCCTAAAATAAGGGATAGCACCCCACAATGGCACTTCCCAATCACTGTAGACTTATTGATATCTGCTAGCCTGAAATAGAGGAGAGCACTCCCACAGTGGCACTTCCCACTCAGTATAGCCTTATTGATATCTGCTAGCCTGAAATAAAGGAGAGCACTCCCACAGTGGCACTTCCCACTCAGTGTAGCCTTATTGATGTCTGCTATCCTAAAATAAAGGAGAGCACTCCCACAATGGCACTTCCCACTCACTGTAGCCTTATTGATGTCTGCTATCCTAAAATAAAGGAGAGCACTCCCACAGTGGCACGTCCCATTCACTGTAGCCTTAATGATATCTGCTAGCCAAAAATAAAGGAGAGCACTCCCACAGTGCCACTTCCCACTCACTGTAGCCTTATTGATGTCTGCTAGCCTAAAATAAAGGAGAGCACTCTCACAGGTGCAATTCCCACCCAGTATAGCCTTATTGATATCTGCTAGCCTGAAATAAAGGAGAGCACTCCCACAGTGGTATTTCCCATCCCCTTTCTTTTTTCTGTAGACCCCTCTGCCCTCTGATTTAAGTAATGATGTAACATACAGTAAAACACATTTAAATAGAAATGAAGAAGGTGAATGATTATTCAGCATGCATTAGAAGGTTGAAAAAAATTAAAATAACTCTTGAAAGGGCACCAAGGATTTTGGGAATATTTTTTGAGATACATGTAGGACAACGAGAAAGATTGCATCAATGAGAAAAAAATCATGTACAGATGTAGACAATGTTCACACTGCTTATGTAAGACAGGTTTTATGTTCATTTACTGTACATCTTTTGAATAGAGACATATTAATTGTAATTGGTGCTTGTGAATCTTTATTAACACAGAGCCTCTTTTAGGTTTAGGTATCATCATTATTTACACTTTAAAGCAGGACAGATAACCTTCAAATAAACGGTTGTGTAAAATCTGTGCATAGATTTCAGAAATCAAAGCGTCAATGATCACGTACGTAATATGATTAAGAATATGTGGTAAAGCCAGGAAGTTTTAAATAATTTTTCTCTTCGTAAAGAGTGCGTTTTCTTTCCCCCTTTGATCCTGCATGACTGAAAGTTTTCCGTATTTTGACCATTTTAGTCTCTGTATATTCTTATATAAAATATTGGATTCTTGCCAATTTCCAGTTTTTTGCACCTTCTGTACTTTCACCCATAAATCCTGCTGTTCGGAGGTTGAAGTTATAAGTCACTCATCCTATAAACTAAGAGGAATTTATCCCCTGATTCAAAAAAAAAAAAAAAAAATGGGGCTCTGAACAACTGATCATCTTGATCAAAACCATCACATATGTATGCAAGTTCACAAAAAGAAAAACATGGCACGCTTAAACATTTTCACATGTGAGGAGAAACCAACAATCAATTTTGCATGGCTTAACCCAAGAAACAAATACTAAAAATAACATAGCTTAGCAAAGAGAATCAGAACATGACAGAACAAATACTAAAACACTTGCAATGCTAACTCAAACAAAAATATCAGGAGTGACATCATGTACTCCGGAAGGTTAAGCTCATATTGGCAAAACTTTGCTGACCCACAGTATAGCAAGCCTTACTTTGTAATGTATCAAAATATCATATATAACATGTGTACTGGAAATTGTAACTAGATAAAAAAAAAACAATTAAAGGTCATAAACTTATAGATATTAGTAGTTTTATTGGAATATTTAGATAGAAGTAAACATGAATATATCCAGATTGTCTAATTAATCTGACATCATTACAATTTTATGATCTTCACATCTGTCTTGGCAACCATTACAGAAATATGACAGCCTTGTGTTACTATATCTCTGTTATTGTCATGTTAATTTGATATTAACAAAGGGAGGTAACCTTGGAGTGAAATGAACCGTTTTCTTTGACAGTTTTTATTGTTAATTTGTCGGTAAATACATCACTGTCAGTGTAGAACTTGTTTTGGATTGACGACGTGGATAGATTTGTGAAAAAAATTCTAAATTTTGATGTGATTTTGTCGGATTGTTTCATTACATGTACTGGTAGGTGTTCAATTTCCAATTATACTACATTTCACATTTATCCAAAACAACACTATACAACCTCCTGTTGTTGAGTTACACGTAATCTGAAATTTTGTCATTCAGTATACTTCACTTTGTCCACTGATATTTTAGAGACACAACAGTTGCTAGTTACAGAGACTGTTTTAGTGTGGTCTATATCACCCTGATAAAAAACAATAATTAATTAATTATCGATATTTAAGGTTATTTGTTCAGAATTATTAGTGTTTTTCGGTCACTAGTTGTAGATCTTTGATATTCGAATTTTAAGATTAGTTATTCTGTTTATTACATTGAAATATTCCATCTATTCAGAAATGTTAAGGAGAAAATACAAGGGATTATGTTTTTATAGGATTGCGCGTTGACCATTGTATAGCAACTTCGTTGGCGACGGCTATTGTTACGTCACTTCCTAGAGTGAAATATGACTTACGATTTCACTGGATGAATTATCGGATTTGATTTCACTCAGAAATCCTGGTATTTCGTCACTCTCAATGTAATAATTAAGGTTATTTGTTCAGAATTAGAACATGACAGCGTAAATACTTAAACACTTGCAATGCTAACTCCAACACAAAAAAAGAGGGAGTGACATCAGGTATTCCGGAAGGCTAAGCTCATATCGGCAAAAAAAAACTGTCGCAGTGTAGCAAGTCCTAATTGTTGTATCAAAATGTCACATATAACATGTATACTGGCAAGTGGTCACCTGTTTTAACAGATATAGAAAGAAAACATGTATTTATTTTTTTAGTAGAAACTTCCAAATTTTTATATACATGATATAATTATGTTGGACTGTAAGCATTTGCTTTAATGTCGAATTCAAACTCTTTAGAAGTACAGTGTATATTTAAAGATTTATTTTTACCTTTGGTAGATTTTCTACACAAAATACACAATGTAGTAATCAGAGATGTTATATGTGTGATATTTTTATTAGAAATAGCTCTACAAAATATATTCATTTTGATAATTCCTTTCTTTCAAAAAATAATATTAGACAAAATAAAAAAAAATCTTCTGTTTCATTCTAAATGTGTCAATCTTCACCAACCACAAAAAAAATATATATAAATGAAAAGATGTTATCGATCCTACAGATCATTAAGGTCCCAAGATATTTAAAATAGGTTAATGTCTTCTTTCATACAATTCAAGCATAAGTGATTCATGTAATTATTTTTAATAAAACTGTTAAATAAAGTAAAATTTTACAATATTCAAATAGATGCCTTTGTGACTGAGTGGTGTAAATTGTTCCTCATAATTACTGTTAATAACTATAGCCTGAGATTGCAAGATCTATTTTTATGCGAGCTGTGTTCATCTTCATCTAAATTGACAAGCATGGTGCTGACAAAAAACTGACTGTCATAGTACAGCAAGTTGTGCTCATAGTGACATCAATTGGTTGTCACAGTATAGCAAGTTGTGGTCATAGTGGCATAAATTGGCTGCCAAGTATAGCAAGTTGTGGCCATAGTAGCATAAATTGGCTGCCACTGTATAGCAAGTTGTGCTCATAGTGGCATAAATTGGCTGTCACAGTAAAGCAAATTGTGCTCATAGTGGCATGAATTGGCTGCCAAGTATAGCAAGTTGTGGTCATAGTAGCATAAATTGGCTGCCACAGTATAGCAAGTTGTGCTCATAGTGGCATAAATTGGCTGTCACAGTATAGCTAACTGTGCTCATAATGGCATAAATTGGCTGCCACAGTAAAGCAAGTTGTGGTCATAGTGGCATAAATTGGCTGCCACAGTATAGCAAGTTGTGGTCATAGTGGCATAAATTGGCTGCCACAGTATAGCAAGTTGTGCTCATAGTGGCATAAATTGGCTGTCACAGTAAAGCAAATTGTGCTCATAATGGCATAAATTGGCTGCCACAGTATAACAACTTGTGCTCATCCTAAGTTGCATAAATTGGCTGCCACAGTATAGCAGAAAAATTGACAATCCTTTGAGTCGAACAAACCCCGCCACAGGTGAGATTCGAACTCACAACCTCAGTGTTGACAGGCTAGTGATCATTAGTAGTCATGACGAACTACCTAGACCACTCTGCCACTGAGGCCCTGTATTGTAATGTATCATTAAGCTAAGTATACTAGTGTATTGTTTCACTACCAATAAGAATCTTAGTCTTATAACACGACACCAAGTGTTATATACTCAATAAAAGATTTCGTTAAAATTTATTATTTGGGTATCATTTGATATTTATTAACCAAATTTATGTAAATTAAATCTAAATCTTATACTTTAATTTTGATATTAATAATATTACCTTGATAAAATGTCATATAACAGTATGAAATTTCACAATATATCATACATAAATTATATTTAATCATGATTAAAGATTTAATCAAAGTGAAAAATATATTTTACCCAAATATGGTAAATTCATAAGTAAGAAAATTTGGTAGCAGTTCATTATATATTTTATTTGAATATAGGCCGAGGGATATATTATCTGTTTCCTGTGATTTTTTGTGAGACTAGCTAACAGTAAACAGATTATGTTTTATGTAGTGAGATTAATTTATAATGATTTCATTCTGAAATAGAACCTATTTTTCCAGCTAGCCCAAAATATTTGTGAGCAGTACAACTCCTTTCTTTTCATTAGTTCTCTCTTCATTTCAGTTCTGTACATTGCCCACTGGTTGTATACATTGCCCACTAGTTCTGTACATTGCCCACTAGTTCTGTACATTGCCCACTGAATGAATACAAATATGAATATGAATATTTTATTTGTATTCGTATTCGTATGAATGAAGTACAGTAAAATACACTTTTAGTGCAGATATATTTTATGAAGAACGCTATCAAACTACATCATAGCAATGAAAAAAAATTTCCTTGCTGGAAAAAGAGGGTAGACATGAGGAAGTACATATTGCTAGACCATTTCATTACAGATATAAATAATGGAATCTTATAATTGATCATTAGTTTATTACAGACAACTACAATCATTTATTATAATAAAAAATTAAGGAGACATGACGTATGAATGACGGTTTTTGGGAATATACTTTTGGTTTATTGGTATATTAAAATGTATATAACATTAAAATTGGTATTTGCTGCTTCTCCACCAAGCACGTGGCATCTAGGAGTAAGAGAAAAGGACTGGTTGGCTTGGAGTTAGTTTAATGGGTTCGAGTGGGGTGATATGTCTTCCTGCGAACTTTACCTTTTGAACTACCATTTTAAAAAAATCTGGCTCAGTGTCGGTCTATTGCAGAAATCATATTCATATCATATCAACATGTTCTCATCCTGATATGCACCTAATGGTTGCCACTTGATGTTAAACAATTCATCCATTGTCCAAAACAGTGATATTTACTGGATGTTTCTTTGAAAAAGTGACAAGAAGGAAAGACATACATGTATGACATTTTTTAACACTTGGTCTTTAAAGTGGTACCCAACACTACAGGGAGATAACTCTTAAAAATCACCAGAGTGTTTTAATTTAATTTAATAAGTAAAGAGAAATTAAGCTTCTCTGTGATCAAAATTGATGTTTGCCAAACTGCTATATATTCAATGAAATTATTCCCGTGAAGTGTGAAATTCTATGTAGGAAAAAAAATCAACATTTATGTCAACATGTCAAAGTAAATATTTCCTAAAAATTTTATGAAAATTAAACATGCCAAATTTATTTTAGTCAAGGTGTTGGGTACCACCTTAAATCAAATTATGAAATTATGACAATGTTTCCTATGATAAACATGCTACAATCAATGTCATTTTACAAATTTCACATTTTTATTAAGAGGAGGTTAATGTAATGCTTATATATTCTCCGTAAAATAAAATGTTCAGTTGGCTCCAAAAGATTTAGGTCCCTGTTTGGATCCTAAAGTTTTCAAAACATATTGCAGAATTCATATTGAGCCTCCTCCTCCATTCCTCAGCAGGTTTTCTTAATCTGAAATTATAACCTAGAGAATCTTTAAAAGTCAGTCTTCAATACATTGTGTATCAACATTTTTTTTCTGAATTTAAAAATTTTTCGAACAGAAAAAACATATATATATATCAAATATTAACATAAACCATTGCCTAGGATTGTTTTTATTCTGTGAAATTTTTACTGACATAAGAATGTAATAAAAAGATAAAAATGTACAGAATTATCTGTTTTCTGATAAACAATAATACCTGTGTTTTATAACATATTCCTGCACAAACCATCCATAAGGTGTATAGTAAAAAGCAGGAATTCCTGTACAAACCGTCCATAAGGTGTATTGTAAAAAGCAGGAATTCCTGTACAAACCATCCATAAGGTGTATTGTAAAAAGCAGGAATTCCTGTACAAACCGTCCATAAGGTGTATTGTAAAAAGCAGGAATTCCTGTACAAACCATCCATAAGGTGTATAGTAAATAGCAGGAATTCCTGTACAAACCATCCATAAGGTGTATTGTAAAAAGCAGGAATTCCTGTACAAACCGTCCATAAGGTGTATTGTAAAAAGCAGGAATTCCTGTACAAACCATCCATAAGGTGTATAGTAAAAAGCAGGAATTCCTGTACAAACCGTCCATAAGGTGTATAGTAAATGGCAGGAATTCCTGTACAAACCATCCATAAGGTGTATTGTAAAAAGCAGGAATTCCTGTACAAACCATCCATAAGGTGTATAGTAAATAGCAGGAATTCCTGTACAAACCGTCCATAAGGTGTATAGTAAATGGCAGGAATTCCTGTACAAACCATCCATAAGGTGTATTGTAAAAAGCAGGAATTCCTGTACAAACCATCCATAAGGTGTATAGTAAATAGCAGGAATTCCTGTACAAACCATCCATAAGGTGTATAGTAAATAGCAGGAATTCCTGTACAAACCGTCCATAAGGTGTATTGTAAAAAGCAGGAATTCCTGTACAAACCATCCATAAGGTGTATAGTAAAAAGCAGGAATTCCTGTACAAACCGTCCATAAGGTGTATAGTAAATGGCAGGAATTCCTGTACAAACCATCCATAAGGTGTATAGTAAATAGCAGGAATTCCTGTACAAACCATCCATAAGGTGTATAGTAAATAGCAGGAATTCCTGTACAAACCATCCATAAGATGTATAGTAAAAAGCAGGAATTCCTGTACAAACCATCCATAAGGTGTATAGTAAATGGCAGGAATTCCTGTACAAACCATCCATAAGGTGTATTGTAAAAAGCAGGAATTCCTGTACAAACCATCCATAAGGTGTATAGTAAATGGCAGGAATTCCTGTACAAACCGTCCATAAGGTGTATTGTAAAAAGCAGGAATTCCTGTACAAACTGTCCATAAGGTGTATAGTAAAAAGCAGGAATTCCTGTACAAACCGTCCATAAGGTGTATAGTAAAAAGCAGGAATTCCTGTACAAACCATCCATAAGGTGTATAGTAAAAAGCAGGAATTCCTGTACAAACCATCCATAATAGAAGTTAATTCTTGTGTCAAGCTTTTATTTGGTGACATTGTATGTGTAAAGTGAATATATTCATGTTCTATCGGGTGGTAGCAGTTTCTGTTCTGAAAAGTTTTCTCTAACGAAAGGTAATTTTAACATACAGAATTACGTTACAAAAAAAAAAAAGTTTAAAAGATTGACAGACAGTTAGTATTTGATTCGTGTAATTATAAACTAAATTTCTAGTTGTATTTATGAAGATTAAAGTCATTACTTGATTAAAAATGAAATATATTTTTGTTTTCTACATTGTAAATTCTGCACATTAAGTTTCATATTTAAAATTTAGGTAATGATCCTCCATTTGATATTTTTTTTCATTTGTGTGTGGTAATCAGCTGATTATACTGTTTGAAATTTTTTCTCTTAATTTTGAAATCACTTTGAGGCTTTAACATTGAAAAAATCTGGTGTCTGCTGCCAAAAGGGTAAGACAGGGTTTAGTATGAAGTATTGGCCAGTGGGTTCTTAAGCATAAGTAGAATTATATCTGTAAAAGTCACTTTACTTGTCTAAATTTTAAATACATGTATTTGGAATATGTTGAGAATTTGATATCCGTTTATACTTACTGTACGTATTACATTCACAAAGAATATGTGAAAAATGTTCCTCAAATCAAACAGAAAATGAATTTCATTTTATAATTAATTGCCCATTATATAATAACAACAGAGAAATCATGTTTAATAATTTAGGTAAGCTTTGTACAAAATTTAAAGATCTTCCAAAGGAGGCAAAGTTTATACGGCTTTTTACAAATGAAGATATATCAGTACTCAAATTTCTGGGGAAATATATAATTGATTGTCTAAATATCAGACAAGGTTGATAGCTCTGGTCCTGTCCAGCATAGCATAGCTTTTATTCTATTTTCATTGTAATTTATGCTAATGAATAAATGTTGTATATGTTGTTATATCTTGCTCCTGTGAGGGTCCATGATTGGAACAATAAAAATATTCTATTCTATACTGTTAGCCAATATATGCTCTCATAGAACAATAAACATGT
The DNA here is from genome assembly GCA_028015205.1 of Mytilisepta virgata. Lineage (NCBI taxonomy): Eukaryota > Metazoa > Mollusca > Bivalvia > Mytilida > Mytilidae > Mytilisepta > Mytilisepta virgata. Next base: position 2,187,076 of record CM051513.1, read on the forward strand.
ATTGAATAATGATAAAATATGTGTTATAAAATTTTTGAGTTGTGAAGGACCATATCTTGTTGTTCTGCAGAAATTTTAATTATTTAATTTGTATAGGTGTATATTTTAGATGAGCCATGATTATATAAATAATTTATATCTTGTCAGGGTTAAAGGAATTTATCCTGCAAGACAATTTTATGTAATATCATGCATTTAAAAGTAATTAGCATAATTGTATAATTTTAAAGGAACCTTGAAATTTGTTAAATGTAGAGCTTTTAAAATAATTAAATTTCACAGGTATATAATTACAAGTGCAATATTTTAAATTTCTGAATAAAATAGAAGACACCGTTAAGCAGATTTAAAAGCAGATAATCTGTTGAGTTAAATAAACCGATTTCAGTAAACATAATTAGAATATCTACTATTTCTATATATAATACAGAATAAAATAACCAGTTGAAATTTCTGAGTAAAATAAAAAAAAAATTCTATCCGCCCTAAATTTTTAGCCAGATTCTGCAATGGAAAAAATCTAAAAACATGTATCAGTTTAATGTTAATGACTGGGTAGTGGGTGGCTGGTTGAACAAGCACCTGTTGATGATTATTGCATTTTAGGGAAAATAAATCCATACTTTCTGTATTTCCATGTTTTTTATGTCCCGTCCACACAATCTCTAAAAACACCAGAAAATTCTATAACAGTCAAGACTTATAATGATTGATCATATTATAGTTTTACAGAATAAATATCTTTGTATATGGATGGAAAAATGACCTGAGGACGACAACATTTTTGTCACCATTTTTTTTGTAGTAATCTTTCAATGTAATATTATATTGTGTACAAAATCCGTGTTCGACCACCATGATGTTGTAACAGTCTGTCTTAAACACTTCTAAGTTGTGAAGTGATTGAAAAAGTTGTAAATATTTGTGTAATTATTGATATGTTCTTCCTGCCATGTTGTACAGTCTGTATATAAGGAAGAGGTTTCTCTTCTGCATGTGGTATTGTCAACAGTTTACATGTAACTGAAATGGATTTGCATGGACAAGTTTTGTGATGTTTCAAAGTAAAATATTAGTACCTTTTTTGGATGAATTGCTCTATTATAACTACCATTTATTATATGCTTCAAAAGGAGATTTTTGTGTGGTATTCAATACCAATAGTAGAAAAGCATATTTTTTCCAGAGGTGTTTACTATTACGGAATTTTCATAGTTGTCCTGGATTTTAGATTCAGATTTAACTCCGGAAATTGGGCTTTCTGAATTTGTACCAACAATTATCTTTTTTATTCGCGGTCGTGTAAATGCTTTGTAATTTCGCTTGAATTTCCAGTTATGAAAAGCGTTTTAATGAGATTGATGATAAAAACTTGGATTGTTTCTAGACTTAACACAATATAAGATGCTTTGATGGTGGGTCTCTATGGTAGTTTTCATGCTGAAATTTAACATTACAAGAATCATTATCATTACTGAGAACACCAGAAAGGGGTAAACAACTCTGTTTTTTTTTTTCCGTATACAATTTTGGATAGAATATACAATTTGCAATATAAATTTTATGTGTAAATTTATGTAAAGTTAACGATGAAAGACTGTTGCATTATTTGACAGTTTGGGTTACGAGTAAAAATACCGTCTATTGAATCCGATATGGGACCATATGGGATCGGTGCATTGTAATATAGGATTATAAGATTACCGTAATATCATCTGTTTGGAATAGGAGCTACAGCTTTATAAATTATAATTTATACTTATATGAACTGTTTATATCCATGAACAGAATCAGATACTTTAAATCAGATCTTGTAAGAATTGAAACTTTATACAGTACGTAATACTACATGTAAATATGAGGAAAATAAAGAAGTGTGGTATTAGAAAATATTTTTGGTGGAATAAAGATACCTTACAATTTAGTCCAGAACTTACCACACGCAAATGTTGAAACTATAGATACATGTTCATATATGAGTAAATGTATACTGTAAGAAGTAGGTCATAGGCTTGACGTTGTCTGTTTTTTTTTGGTCTGACCACCTGTATGCAAATTAATCAAAAACTTCAGCTAAAGTATTTATGTAAAAGTTAAAAAAATACAAGCGAGAAAGGAGGAGGGAAAAAATGAAATAGGACTCATTTTCATGATAATAAATATTCTTTACAAGAGGATAGAAGAATGTTCTACTATCTATATGAAAATAAGTCAAAAACACTATATGTCAGAGCAGGATACCAAAAAAAAATAAAGTTGACCTATTTTATAAATTATTGATATTCGTAGCAAGAGATAGAGGGAAAAGGAATGTTCTAAAATCTTTGATGTGTTCGACTCCCACCTTAATTGACAAGGATTGCCAATTTTCCTACTGAAGGTCGGTGGTTCTCTCCGGGTACTCCGGCTTCCTCCACCAATAAAAACTGGCCGCCGCGAAATAGCCAAATGTGCTGAAAACGGCGTTAAACCCCAACTAAACAAACAAACTAAAATCTTTGATGATATATCTTTTGTTAAACAATACTGTCAGTCTACATGGTCTAGCTTCCATGGTCTTTAAATTTATATGGTACTGCTATAATGGAGAAAATTAAGCTTATTCAAGTCGTGACCTTTGAACCTGTTGATTTACATATTGTAAGGAATTATAATAGTGAGATTGTAAAGTGAAGGATTTAATTATTATTAGTTGATAATACAATTAGCATGAGATTATTTTGAATAATATTAACATAATTTTCTGGTCGTTTGTGTCGCAGCAGAACGTGGCTTTATCTGCAGTGAATCACACACCCCCTTTTACTTAGGAATACTGGAAGATCTGTGGGGACTTATTATAAAGGATTAAGAAATTCTTTGATCTTTCTATAAAGGACATTTTTATCCTGATTTGTACAGATGTTTTATTTTGTTTTGGTATTATATTGATTTTGAGTAATTATCTTGTCTGTATAACTTCTGTGTTGATTCGTATTTTCTGCAAATGTTGAAATTATTTCGATGAAGGGTTAAACATGAACCTACTGGACGTAAAAAGATAATCATAAGCTGTTGCATAAAAATTATATATATGATACTAAAATAAAGGATTTGATATAAATTTTATTGGATATATACAATTTATCTGAAACAAATATATTTACAGTTTTGACGGAAATACTTTTAAAGAATTGGATATATCAAAACAGTGACTGAAGTTTACATTACTTAATTACACTGTAAAGTGTGGATTTTAGGTAACACTGGAGTAAGGTGTTTTTAACAAGACAAACATTTGAAATATTTCTTGCAGTAATTGTCTGTTACATGTGAATAAATTAGACCTGAGAAAAGTGACAATCCATGTAGATTTAGTGATTTAGTATGGCGGAGTCTAATTTATAAACAGAACATACTTGTTATCAACTTTCCATATATTATAAAATACAGTTTATGTCAGAATACCATACAACGTGTGTTAACATTTAATTTTTAATTGTGCTTATATTTCTGATAATTACTGTTAAGGGCAAAAATCATTTAAATAGATGACGAAAATTAACAATGAGAAAGGCACACTCATTTAACATGTTGAGGAGACAGGACCCTTTGAGGTGGTCTAAAAGTTTGAATGATCTTCGAATTCAGAAAAATGTCAATTTTTGGAACAATGGATATGAAGGCCTGGTAAGAGTAAGTATATATATTATTTTAAAGGAATTCTTGGTCCAGTTTAAAATTATTGATTATTTTTTCAGGAGTTGTTGCCCTTTGAAACAAAAAATGGTTCGGAAAATCATCTTGTAAGACTCAAAAGTTTATGTATTTTATATTTGAAAAATATCTGTTTTTAGTTTTACAGTAGATTTATAATTGGAATATTTTCTTTAAAGTTATGTCTCTTGAAAAAATTTCTTAGAAGTTATGTCCCTTGGAAATAGCTTTTTGTTAAATTCTCTTGTTCTGTACACTTCTTAAATTTGTGAATTCTACAACAATGATTAGTTGATATGAAATTTATCAATTCAAGATTATTGTATTTTCACTTTTAAACTGTGAGGCTTGCCCATAATTAACACGTCAAGAGTTTTAGAATATTTTTCTCTAATGACAATGTAAAACTCCAAGAGGTCTTTCGAAAGTATTTTGGTGGGAATTTGACAGGCATTTATTATCCAAAGTGTGGTTATATCAGAACTCTTTGTCAAACGGGTCAAGAGATGTATAAATGCGCACAGAATAGGAGAAATAGAATTTATGTAATTCATAAGCAAAAGGAAATAATTATCTTTCCAAGTCCAAATGTTATTGTAATGAGAGTTATCACCCTTGAAAGTGTAAACTTACAGGGGGAAAAAGGCTTTTATACACTCATGTAAAAGGTATACCGTATCTGTTATACTATACCTAGGAATTTTATGTAAAATTAATCTAAGATTTATATACTCAGATTAAGAATGTAGACATTAATATGATACGTTTATTATAAAATGTCATGATAAACTGTTACCAAATAATCCAGCTCATAAATTATACTCTGGTATCAGGTATAAAGTTTATATACTGAGTATAACTTATAAAACCAGTATAAGATTTTTGTCTGAAGATGGGAGCCATAGATTAGCTGGATTATATATAGGGATTATCTCTGGATTTCCGATTCTGTTGTTAGTATGTATTTATAAATTCTTAATCTTATGTTTTCTGATTAAGGCCAACAAAATATTTTATGTTTGTTAAAGGTTCAATCATTTAGAAAATCTGAGTAAAATTTTTGAACATATAATATTATGCTGCTGCTTTTGATTGTATTCTTGTCAATTTATTTTTGCTTTAGAATTTTGGTATTTGAATTTTCTCTTCCACATTTTGTGTTATTTGCAAAACTGGTGAGTCATAATGTGCACATCTTGTCTGTGGACATAAGGCCACAGTTAAAAATATGTTCATATCCCCTCTCCCAACCCTACATTTTAGAGATAGGTAGGTCAAAAGCTTTTTTATTTATTCAAAAGAATCTTATATTATCTAATCATAAACATTCTTTATTTTAAATCATATCCAATGGAAATAAAAAAAAAATCCAGTCACAATAAAGCACAAATCGGGTCCAAAATTGAATCGGATAGTGATCCAGAAATTAAAGAATACGGAATAAAAACTTTTCAGTCGACAGTTTTCACTGAGTCGGTCGGGCGAGGGGAAACAAACAAAATTTTTATTTTGGCCTTATTATTCATCATCTATTTTTCCCTGTAAGTTTCTATACAAATTCTCAAATTTTCAAAAATTATTGTGAAGTCATTTCACTACCAATTTTCATGAAATTTTCACCATCTTGGTAGGCACCAATAGTAATTGAAACTAATGCCCGGTCAATAGCAATTGAAACTTATTGACCGGTCAGTAGTTTCAGGTTTAGAAATACACAAAATAGAAAAATTATTGTCTTGATTTTTATATACAAGATATTTTATTTTCCGAATTAGGTCCCCAGGGGGGCATCTACATTTAAAAATAATGATTTTGTTTTATAAAAGTAACATACAGAGGTGTTATAAAAAACATTATTCTATATCAGTATGTTTTTTCTATATAAAAATCAAGACATTAATTTTTTCTGACCGGTGATTAGTACTGGAAACTATTGACCGGTAAAGTGTTTAGGTAACTATAATAAAACAGTTATTTAACAGTCATTTCGGGATATAGCCATTTTATTTGTCCCTCCACACATTGACTATTTCCCTTGCTACGCGTTGGGGAAAATAGTGTCTCGGGACAAATAAAATACTGTTAACTAACTGTATATTATTTAATTATGAACAGCCAGTCCTTATAATTTGGGTGCTTTACTGTGTTTGCATTTCATAAAAATAGAAAAAATATGAATATTGATATTACTTCAAAACTGAAATTAATTAATCAAAGATTTTTTAAGTCAACAAAATTCAGATAAAAAAAAATTAAGTCCTGTTTATCGTTGAGAAACCAGACGGCCCGATTACATTATTGTGAAAATTATAATAATTTATCTGTGTGTAATCAGAAGAAATTGGCTTTTAATTGTAATTATTGCTAAACAAAAGGTTGGTCCTTACTCTTATCATAAGATCAAAGTAATTTTAATGAACTTAACGAGGACAGGTAAGTGTTAAATTTCACACCTGACTTGAGATCTTAGGGAGGGATCATAATTACGTCTAGACATTTACTCAGATTAAAATTAATTATATTTTGGTATGAAAGAAAGTACAGCAATGCACTGAAGATTTTTGTAAAAAATAAAAATTCTACTTCGGACCAAAATTTATAAAAGGATATTTTTGACGTCTCTTGAATGATATTGAATTAATCTTGGTTAAGTCTTTATTGAATGAATTTTAGTTTTCGTTTATTAAATTGACAAAAAATACCAGGCAATTCAAAATATGTGTCTTATGGACAACCATATATATGGAATTACAAACAAAAACTCCCAATATGTTACAATTCACACATACCAGTAGGTAATTTTCCCCGTTATATAAAATATGAAATTTTGAAATCAGATTTATGATGATATATATATGTGTGACCTATGTGACAATGAATTTGACACAGTACATATATTACTTAACATTAGGAGACCCACAGGGTTTATGTGAGAAAAAAAATGTATAAAATACAGAAATGTTTGTATCATCGTACAAGTTTAAACAGATGAGCAAATTGTGAACCTTTATAATTATGGACGCTGGCTGTATGAGTTAATACATCAGCCTGAAATAATTAATCAGAATCTTTAGGAATATGCATATTTTAACTTTTAAGGTGGTACCCAACACTACAGGGAGATAACTCTTAAAAATCACCAGAGCGTTTTAATCAAATTTAATAAGTAAAGAGACATTAAGCTTCTCTATGATCAAAATTGATGTTTGCCAAACTGCTATATATTCAATGAAATTATTCCCGTGAAGTTCGAAATTCTATTTACTAAAAAAATCAACATTTATGTCAACAGGTCAAAGTAAATATTTCCTAAAAATTTTATGAAAATTAAACTAGCCAATTTTATTTTAGTCAAGGTGTTGGGTACCACCTTAAATTAAACTAAAATTCAACTTCTGGGGTATTTACTTGAATTGTCCTATTTTTGATATTTTATTTATGAAAGAAAACTTCTATAAATAGAAATAGGTTAAGTGGAGTTTATGGTTAACCATTAAATTATAAACATTATAAATAAATAAATTTTCCCAGTTTTAGTGCCCCACAATACATTCCATGTATCTGACAAGCCCACTGAGGTGTATTATTAACAATAGGTATAGAAAGTATTATACTTTCAAAAATTCTGGAATATATGTTAGTGTGAGGTAAGAAATAATATATTTAATTTGCACCTTTTATCTGACTTTTTAACCTATTTAAACTAAATACACATTGATTGTTTTTTTTTTTATAATTTAAGATGCATTTGACTAATTATAACACAGACCAAAAACTTTTAAATCATGGTCTATAAAAATAGCATTTGTCTGGAATTTTTAACAAATTCCCATGAGTCTAAATATAAATATCTTGGTAGTGCTTTATCTTTGAAACATTTTTTTTTATTGGAAAAAAGCAACAATTATGAGATAATGACATATTTCATAGTGAAAGTTGCCAATTTTTGTGAAAAATATTGCTGACAAAATAAACTGTAAATTGTCATTAGAGTGAAGTCTGACAAACATGGTGTGATCATTGTCCAGTTCTGACCAGGAACCAATTGATCACCTGCAGCTCTTAAGGTCATGGTTCATTAGGCACATAATCCATAACAAAGGTCATAGTTGAATGACCCCAGGCAACAAATCAATTGTTGCTTTGTTATGGCTGATTGGTCAGTAATTGTAAACAACAAATATTGATTTAATAGCAATTAAAACCTGATTATTTTGAGTTAATCTAAAGGTATATAAATAAACAAAAATCACATTGGAATATTTATTATTGAAATTATTTGTTATTGACACATATGACATTCCTGGGAAAATTAGTCCTTTCTTGAGGATTACTGATTTTTTTTTCCGTTTCAACTTAATACAAGAAATTGTCGGATAAAAAGACCTAGGAAATATTTTGTTGTGAAATTTGTTGGATTTTACTGGCTGTAAAGATGATGATGAAAATTTGTAATCTCTGTCAAAGATATGTGACAACAAAATCACATTTATGTCAGGTAATTAAGTCTTATATCAAGTATCATAATAAAATATTTTTTTAAGGAGCTAAAGTATTTCAGTTATTTAATACTTCTTTTAATAACTCCAAATTTTTATTTAAGAATTGAAGTAAAATTACAAAGGGAGACAATTTTTTAAATCAAACTTTCCAAATTTGAAATTTTGTTTAATTTAATTTACCTGTTGTCAATTTCTCAAATATAGCTGTCCATTCTAATGTATGCTAATATATATCTGAAATCATTGAAAATTTAACTCTTAAGAAGGGGGGAGGGTTGCTAAGAAATTGAACAGGTTACTATGTCTTATGCGTAACCCATCAGACTGGGGGTATAAAGCTGATATTCAAACTGTCCTTCTGGTGAAAATTTTCACTGACTAGACATTTGCTAGATTTAATTTGATTACATAAGAAAAAAAGCCCAAATTTACTATAGTCTCCTGATAATAAAGCAAAAAACTCCTGATCAAAATGCACATACGTCCTGAATTGGGGTTTGTGAATTTTGTCAAATGTATGCTATAGATGAGACATATTGTGTTAAATAGTGTTGTACGAAAAAAAAAAATTTCAGCGTAGATACACAAAAGTACATGAGTAGGGACAGTCTGTCTGGAGAGCTAAGTAACAAGTAATTTTTTGGCCTCTTTTTACCGGAATTGAAACATTATCATCTTATTACTGTACCAGCCTCCTGTCATTAGGAACACTCAGTTAGATGGAAATCTGTAAACATATATATGTAAAATAAATCTGTGCCAAGAAAATGTTATGACTAGGTGTATCTGTATGTTTTATTTTCATTGGTATGTGGGCTGTCTCAAACTATAGGATTATTTTAAATACTCTTGGATTATTTAAAAATGAAGATTCCTTCAAATTTGTTTCGTAAATTCTTCAAGGTAAACTGTATTTAAGAAAATTGTTAAAATGTTTTAATGTATCACCTGTTATGTCTTCACCGTAATCTGAGGCAATCAGTCAAATTTATATAGAACAGGACCGAGTATGCTGAATGGCTTACTGATATATCTTGTCATAATTGCTTAATTTATAATTCATAAAATAATTTGAAATTAAAGTAATTATCTGCTGCAGATGGATGATGATAAACTGATTTAGACTAGATGTCATAATCACCCCCCCCCCCCCCGCGTCAGGTCATTGTGCAGATTCAAATGATGAAATGACTAAGTAAAAGGTAAAACCAAGATGAAATAGTTATGCCAGTGAGATAGATAGTCTTATATAGAAAAAAGGGAATGGGCCACTATTTGTTTTAATGAGAATTTAGGTTTTATATAATTTTTGTGTTTAGGTCAGTAGGTGTGTTCATTAGTGAGTGAAAAAGTTTTGTTACCCCAGTGATTTGATATCACAGAACTAAATGTCTTTATTCTTTTTAATTTAAAAGATGACTAGTATATGGAAAGTCATCAAAATATATATTTGACATTTTAATGTTTGTTACTAAATGTCAAAGTTAACATTTTGATCAGCAGAATTTTAACATAATATGTATTTTGCATACCTTACAGGTGAACAATACAAGTATTATTACCCTCCTGTCAGGGAAATATGATTGTGATGTAATAATTACAATATGATGACCTTGTTGTACTAGTTTAACCACCTATTTACTAATTAAGATAGTTTTACATGTATACCCTCCTCAGGTGTTGAACGCTTTCTTATTTATATTATTTTTTTATTACTGCAACTGATTCTTATTTGGTGTAAGTTAGTAAGATGTTCTTGAAAAAAAAAATCAAATTCACAATTCAATTTATTTGATATGTATTAATTTATAACTTATAAACATATTATCTGTCATATCTTACCCAACAATATCAGCTACAAATGTAGCTAAGATACATATTTTAGATAAACCCTACTAACTTTGTTCTTTAAATGGATTATTTAGATTTCATAAAACCAATTTATTTCTTTTTGCAAATTCAAATAAAAAAGTGCTAATTTTCACATGATTACATAAAAAAATCAGATTTGATACAAGACTTAAATACCATATTATGTGTTTATGACACAGAATTACAAAAGTAAATATTTACTTAACAAATACTTGTAATTATTCAGTTATAAATAATCAGATTAAGTAGGTAAACAAACACATTTGGCAGGATAAAGGGAGATAATCAGGTAAATAAACAAAAGTACAGGGGAGATAATCACATAATGACCAGGTGTATTGTCTGAATTTGAATTTTATTGTTTGTAAAAGATTCAAGTATTTTTTATTTGATTTTAATCAAAGACAAGATATAATCTTAATCTGAAAAAAGCTTTTTCTTATCAAAATATATTCATGTGTCATTTTCAACAAACAAAAACCATGGATTTTTCTACCATTCAGCAGGGTCCGGTAAAAGGACCCATTCCCAATGGAAATTATTTCAAAATCATGCAGAATTCCCAAAAATGTTAACTTACCCTTAATTTTGGTTCCCAATTGACCAAAATTTTTCCCAAAATAGGCCAAAAATGGTCCTTCCCAATAACCCTGGATAAACCCCTGAAAACTGTCAATACATTTCTCTTTTAAAGGAAACAAAAATAAACCAAAATATAATTGTGTAGGTGCTGCCAAAAAAAAAAGAAACCATACACGAAGACCATCTATGGTATTTTACATTAACAGATTGTACATTTGAAGCTGTCAAGAAAATGTAGCCCTTTCCTTTTCTTGAAGCCTATAAATTTTCACTGCCAATGTTTGAAAGAGGGTCACCTGATTATAGAAAATTAATTGCTCAAAGATGTATGTTTCCCTAATTATATTTATAATAAATGCAGTTTTATCAGTCAGACTGATAAATTAATGATATGACTATAAATATAAGTTTATCAGACAAATTAATTAGAAAAGATCAAAGACTCTTCTCAGACAGGTGTAATTACCTGTAATTAATAAGATCAAAGAAAATAGGTAGGCAGATATCATGTATTGAGTAGTCTCTGAGAAATGATGTTTATATGTGTAAGTTAATTTGATAATTAGAAAGGTAATTGAATAATTATTGGATAATTAAAATTATCACAAACATACTAAATGTGCAGAGATTTTTTTTCTGACAGACATAATTTTATGTGTTCTGATATAGATTTTATTTGGTCCAATGAAGATTTGGGGCAGCTCTTAGGATGAATTTTTCTGTTTATTTGCAATAATTTTTAGACACCTTAAGTATTTTCTTTACAGGGCAAAAAAGTATAGCAGGATTACATATTGGATATACCCCTGATAGTAAATATAATATTGATATCATGATACACTGAAACCGCAAATGATTGGTTTAAAAAAATTAGAAGGGGGGGGGTCTTTCAGGAATTTCACCTTTAGCAAAGATAAACTATGACAAATTCATGATATCTGGTTACATCGCATGACACCATGATATAAAAGTTAAAATGATTATAGATTTTAGTTGGCCTTATAAAGATTTAGGTAGTTAATTTTCAGACACTTTAAGAATTTCTTTAACATGGCAAGAAAGGATGGCAGGATTGTAGGACAATCTGAGGACCTTTATTATCAGACCCTATCTCTGTACTGAATATCATAAAATGTCATTTTTATCTGGAACAATACTACTAACCCAGTAAAGGACAAAGATGACCTTGACATTTGAAGAGTTTGTTTTGATAAAAAACACTTACAGGTATTGTACATACCTGACATAAATATGTTATCTAATACACAGAGGTGCATTATGGGGTAAATAACACATTCTTTATCTGATACACAGAGGTACATTATGGGGTAAATAACACTTTCTTTATCTAATACACAGAGGTACATTATGGGGTAAATAACACTTTATCTAATACACAGAGGTACATTATGGGGTAAATAACAATTTCTTGTAAACTTTATGGGATTCGGAATGTAACATGTATGGGGAAACATTTATACAGTCACATCTGTTTTATCTAATCCTTTTTATACAATAATCAAATATTTCTTGAATAAAGGAGAATTTATATAATTACGTGATAAATGACAGATAAACAAATAGCTAAGGGTCAGTTAGCTGTCAAATTGGGGAATGGTAAATAAAGTTAACATGAAATGAGAGTATTTTGGTTAACTTGTCATAATCAGGAGCGCCAAAAAAAAAAATTGTTTACTGTTAAAAATCGCTAGAGATGCAGTTACTGTATTGTTATGGTAAAAATGCAATTGTATCAAATTGTCAGATCAAACACATTCAGAATGAGTTTATCAGAATGAAGATCTTGGCTATTTTCCAAAAATGTACCCCATAAAATATTTTTATAAAATTCTTATTAGACCTTGGATATAACAAAAGTGATAAAATTCATATGTATACATTTAAATATATATTTATAAAAATCTGATGCAGAAATTTTATTTTAAAGAATTTGTGGTTATATACAGTGAGAGATTAAATTTTGTTATCTACATTTTTTATCTACATTAAAAAGAAAAAATAAATATATTCACATGTCACATTTACTTGTCAAACTTTTAATTTGTCTGTGTACTGAATTAACTTCAGACTTAAAATGTTAGTATAAAATCGTGAGAGACTTTTATTGTGGTCAGGGGGAAATAACATTCTGAGGTTAAATACACGTATAAAATCATGAGAGACTTATTGTGGTCAGGGGGAAATAACATTCTGAAGTTAAATACACGTATATATAGTCAAACCTATGAAATAAGGACAAACATTGGACGAGAATAAAGTGCCCTTAATTAACAGTTGCCCTTTATAAGAGGAAAGAACATTCTAAAGTCACATGAAACAGATTTTTATTGTGGTTAAATTGAAAAATTTAGAAGTGTGAGGATACTGGTTGATAAACTGTTAATTTTTTACTCAAGTGAAGTGATGAAGAAGTATGCAATAAACACAGATATGTGTTTTATTGTCAGATGAAATGGAGGTTACATTTATCAGGGTAATATGACTTTTGTAGGGTAATATGATAAGTGGAATATGACCTAAGATGGACATATTTGTATCTGGGTAATGATTTTCTGCTTCAGAACTACTGCCAGACAGAAAATATATAAATTTGAAAGTCCTCTACCTACCTGTTATTTACTAGAAATTCTGTAGAATAGAACATATTGTTGGTACTGAACAAACTGTGGTTGGATCTCAACTTGAAAAGCTTGGATGAGAAATATGTATGATGTTTAAATTTATTTTATATCTATTTTCAGAGTGGTGATACAGTTGTTTGGGAGACACACAAAGTTTCTTTAACCAGGGTATGCTAATTTGTTTGTAGAACTTTATATGGCAATTATCTCCCTTGAGCAAAAGTAGAACAATCAGAGGATTACTTGGCCGACAGTAATTTATATATTTTGTAAATAATTCTTAATGATAAAAGGTAACAAGAGGAAATGTCAGTAATATGAACAGCATGGAATCGACAAGACTTTCGATAAGAAATAAACCAAAAAAAAAAAAAAAAACGTGAGTCAGAATTGTGGCACTTGGTAGAGGTATGCTTGTCCTATTTCAAACATTTTGCTCTTCTACAAATAAAATTTCATAGAATGCTATTCTAAAACATGTCAAATTTAATAATTGTCATATTTTTTTGCTATTTATGTCAAATTATGCATATTACATAGGTACCTGGATTTGGGTTTGGCATTGCGGTCAGTGGTGGCGTAGATAATCCACATTTTGCCAACGGCGATCCTTCCATAGCAATATCAGATGTGTTAAAAGCCGGACCAGCTGAAGGCAAACTGCTGTAAGATGTCATTATAACAATGTTGCTCTCTTGTTGTTTTTTTTTATCTGAAGGTGTTTAATGATGTTCGCTGCTCAGTTTCAAATTAACAAGCTTTTCATAACACTGGTAAATATTGATAGTGGATTAATAAAGGAACTAAAAGAGCGAAAAAAAATTATAGGTCCGTGTGCTTATTTTGGAGATATAAGCCATTGAAAAATTGGCGGGAAAAATATGCTCTCTTGATTTTACATAGCTTTATCATTGACAAGTTTTATTTCTCAAAAACCATTAAATAATAACAAGGATTTTAAAAATGGCTTATTATTCAGTATGCTAATGATTGATGAAAAAAAATGGGTGTTAGTGGGTAATAATAATTTATGGCATTCAAATGGATAAAACCAGAGGTTTCTGAACATCTGACAAATTCAAATACATGACCATCGAACATCCTTTATAGATTGTTATTTTTTAGAAAGACAGAGCTTTTATGTTATTACCAAATCTAAATCTAAAGAATCAATCTTTAACAGATGAAAAAGGCCTTTTTTGTCTTAGTTTAAGAAAAAAATAATTGTACTGTTGTTATAGACCAAAATTACTTATTGGATCTCAATGATTGTATATATTGTATTCTCAGGCTGTTTCATTATAAATTATTTGAACTTTTTTGTTTTACAGGATAAACGACCGTGTTGTTAGTGTAAATAATTACCCATTAGACAATGTAGATCATAGGACAGCAATACAAGTGTTAAAAGAGTGTGGAAATAAAGTTAATTTGGTAAGTATGGAGTGTTGTAAAATTAAGATTTGTTTGTTTAGTTAGAGTTTTACGCCGTTTTCAGCCCAATTGGCTATTTTGCGGCGGCCAGTTTTTATTGGTGGAGGAAGCCAGAGTACCCGGAGAGAACTACGACCTTCGGTAGGAAAATTGGCAATCCTTGTCAATTAAGATCGGAGTCGAACACACCCCGCCACAGGTGAGATTCGAAATCACAACCTCAGCGTTGACAGGCTAGTGATCATTAGTAGTCATGACGAACTACCTAGAACACTCGGCCACCGAGGCCCCGTGTAAAATTAAGAAATAATTCATGAATGCCTGTGGTATGTTGTTGGAGATTTTACCATGGGTTTGTTTTAATGACGTTTTCAGCAGCCCATATTAGAATCTTAAATATAAAATGCTTGTAATAATCTTGTATCAACTGAAGATAACACAAAATCATTACAATTTTTTTTGTTATTGTGAGTAACATTGAGTGTGCCAGTGAAGTAACATTGAGTGTGCCAGTGGTAACATTGAGTGTGCCAGTGAAGTAACATTGAGTGTGCCAGTGAAGTAACATTGAGTGTGCCAGTGAAGTAACATTGAATGTGCCAGTGAAGTATAATTGAGTGTGCCAGTGAAGTCACATTGAGTGTACATTGAGTGTGCCAGTGAAGTAACATTGAGTGTACCAGTGAAGTAACATTGAGTGTGCCAGTGAAGTAACATTGAGTGTGCCAGTAACATTGAGTGTGCCAGTGGTAACCTTGAGTGTGCCAGTGAAGTAACATTGAGTGTGCCAGGGAAGTAACATTTAGTGTGCCAGTGAAGTTACATCCAACAGGATATATATAACAAAAGTGGTGCTATGTGTAGTTTTAAAAAAAAGTGACACTAATCAAATAAATAAATAGTACAATGAAATGGGCAGGGGAAAACTCCATTCCTTGTCAAATGTCATGGTGATAGTCTGCAATTAGTTTTGGTAAAAGTTTTCCGAGTATACCAGATAACAGGATTTAGGTAAATTCTACATCTATACATTCCTGAAAAGAAGTCAGCGGGGGGGGGGGGGGGGGAGTTATATTGAGATTTCTGATTTGACAGCTTATCGACATTTCACTAGTTGTACCTGTATATTTTGAGTATATTCTCTTCAATAATTTATAGGTAATAAGAAGGAGAGTTGTTGTTCCTTCTATTATGGATCCAGAAACACCATTAAAAATCACGTTAGAACGAAAAAACAGGAAAGATGGTAAGTATTGTCAGCAATTATTGTTATGTTTTATGAATGTGAAATTGATCTGATAAAAGGGGTCAGAAAACAAGTATTCAGAAAGGTAATGTCAGAAGGAGAGAGCAGCAATAGGTTATGAAATTCAAATCAAATAATTTCAATCTAAAACAATATTATTGACGAGATCTGTATGAGATATTAAGCTAACTGGAAATCACACAGCACAGTATCGAGGATCAATAAACTTTCGTAGCCATTAAATGAACCCCAAAAGTGACGTCACAATTGCAGCGGGGAGTTATCAAAAGACAGTCCGTTTTATTTCAATTTTTTTCTGCTAAAATGCTAGATTCTTTACGATGTAATATAAAGTACAACTAATCGCTGAATTGAAATACCAGAAATAAACAACTTGTGACCGAACTACAGCTGTAAATAACTCGTGCGCTACTGCGTAGTTCGGTCACGCGTTGTTTATTTCTGGTATTTCAATTGATCGATTAGTTATACTATAATTTTTACTTTTCAGATTTTGGGGTTGTTCTTGGTTGTAAATATTTCATTAAAGAAATTTATCCTGGTACCATAGCTAGAGAAGATGGCAGCTTACAGGAAGGGGATTCAGTTTTGAAGGTATCTAAGAATTATTATATGATAAAGAACATCATTCAGATCTTCAGTGTATTATCCAAATATTATATTCAACTCTTTGGATTATTGTTTTGGTTTTCAACATTTTAGGCCTTGAGCACAACCGATGAGTTGTAAATTTACAAAATGTGCACATCTTGTACATCAAAATTTGTATCAAAGAATTTTATTCAATAACGATGCAAAATTATAACTTATAATTATTATTTGTAATTTAAAACACGGAAAATATAAACGTATTATTGGAATTATGTAATAGATTTACTGTCTGCAAACCCGTGAAATGGAATCTTGAATTCTAAATGCTAAATTTATTATTGTTGTGCCAAATGACTGAAGTTACGTACAGAGCTTTGTGATGGGATGAAACAGTGAAATAAATGTTTAATTTTTCACTTACAAAATACACCTTTAAATCTCAAAATGAGAATTTATTGCCATTTGTTACCACTTTGATAAGGTACATGGTATGTGTTTGTGAATATAGTCCTCCAGTAACAATGCAGTCATGACGAGTGTTAGTGGATGCAGACTTCCGTCAACAGATAAAAGTTATATGATATATGTTAGAGAATAGTCTTATGTTATAACGATGTTTATTGTTTACAGATTAACAACACACCTGTCGAGAATTTAAATTTGATAGAGGCTCGGAAACTGATAGATAAAACAAAGGATAAATTACAGTTATATATAACAAAGAAACACATAGATGATAGGTACAGACGTCCTCACAACAGGCTTCAGGATGATGGTATGTGTATAGTGATTAAAAATGTAATGTGTTTCATTGTGTCGAAAATTTGGCTATTTCGCGGCGGCCAGTTTTTATTGGTGAAGGAAGCCGGAGTACCCGGAGAGAACCACCGACCTTCGGTAGGAAAATTGGCAATCCATGTCAATTAAGATCGGAGTCGAACACACCCCGCCACCGGTGAGATTCGAACTCACAACCTCAGCGTTGACAGGCTAGTGACTTTATGTTTGTAAAGGATTGATCAGATTACTGTATATCCCGCATATGTTGGCAACTGATTTCTTGACTCCCGACTTCATTGTAACATGGATCAAACTTTCGGAAACAGAACTTTTTTTGAAATTTACATGATAACTGTAAAAAAAGGCTTTCGTAAAATATTTATGGCATTTTAGCAGATTTTTGTCTAGGTGTGGAGTTAAACTGAAAATACTGAAATTTAAAAATTCACAAATGTTGGAAAACAAAATAGAGACGTTTTTGCAATCTTTATTGATAAATCAGAATATAATTTTTTTTTATAGAAACAAAAAAAATTCTTAATTAATAGTAAGATTCTGTATTTAACAGAAGCGTCCTTAGGGTATGGCACATTACAAGGAACCTTACAGACACAGAAAAGTGATATTGACAATGTAAATATTTATCGTCCTAATGGACACATGGACGATATTTACAAAGGCAGCCCACACGACATTCCACGAGGAGCATATCCACCCAGTGAGCATGCTCGTTTTGATGGTCGATATATTTACGACCATGAAGGACCTCCTGTTCCCCCTCTGCCATCAGCAGTTGATCCAAGTATGTAAATATAAATGTGAAAATTGTTACAGAAAAATTTTGAAAAATCATATGAAGAAAATTGTATATGAAAACAGATTAGTAATGAATATTGAATGAAATTGCTCCAATGTGTATATGTACATCAAAAATATTTTGTCTTATTCAAAATTCTACAGCTTAAAATCATTCAAATTTACATTCTTTTACATATAAATCAAGTATTATGCAATTTTTTTTGTTCTAAATAATGTTCATACTAAGTAAGTAAGAATCATTTTCTTTGGACAGTGAAATATTCTATATTTGAACTATCAGTTGTTTTGATGAGAAAGTTGAAAATATAGTACTTGTTTTATTTCAGATGCCCCACCACGCCCACCTAGCCCTGGAAAGGAGGCATTACGCTCTGACGATTTTTATCAGCCTCCTCAACAGAGTGATGGTTACTATAGTGACAGAGGAGAATCTCACATGGACAAGGCTCCATCCCGAAGACACCACCATGATGAGTGAGTGTAAATTTTAGAATTAAAAGAATTTTAAGCAGAATTGTTTCCACTCACTAGAGACGTTGTGATGAGCCATATTAAATACTTATTTTTTAGCTCACCTGACCCGAAGGGTCATGTGAGCTATTGCTATCACTTGGCGTCCGTCATCCGTCCATCGTCCGTCCGTCGTCCGTCGTCCGTTAACTTTTTCAAACGTTAACTCCTCCAACACCATAAGTCCAACTGCAACCAAACTTGGTACAGTTAATAATTGGTATGGGTGCTACAAATCTATCGTTTGGATTTTTGATTCGTATAAAAACATGGCCGTCATGGCTAAAAATAGAACATAGGGGTAAATCGCAGTTTTTTGCAAATAAGTCAGAAACGGTCACAGATATCAAAATTCTGGCATAGGGTAAAAGTGATCAGCACCTCAAGATCTACCTGCCCTGAAATTTTGAAGAAGATCCAACGACCCATGTAGGAGTTATTGCCCTTTTTCTGCATTTTTTCCAAATTTTGCACTTATTAAGCTCAATATCTTGGATACTATAAAGGAAATTTGAAAAATTTAAATTTCATATTGTTAGGCACACAAAGATCTACAAAATTTGTAACAGGATCGAAGTTGTAGGTTCGTTCCTTTTAGGAGTTATTCCCCTTAGATCGTCAAAATTGACCATTTTTGCAGTCTTTATTCATTGTAATAAAATCGTTAACTCCTCTTACACCATAAGTTTAATTGCAACCAAACTTTGTGTAGTTGTTCCTTGGCATGAGTGCTACTAAACTGTCGTTTGGATTTTTGACTTGTAAAAAAACATGGCTGCCATGGCTAAAAATAGAACATAGGGGTAAATTGCAGTTTTTTGCAAATAACTCAAAAATGGTGACAGATATCAAAATTCTGATGGGAAGCTAAAGTGTTCAACACCTCAAGATCTACCTGCTTTGAAATTTTGAAGAAGATGTAACCACCCATGTAGGAGTTATTGCCCTTTTTCTTGATTTTTTTTTGACATTTTTGGCTTTTTTTTATGTTATTATTTCAAAAATCTTCTCCTCTGAAACTGCTGAATGGATTTGGATAAAACTTAGCATGATTGTTCCTTAGGGTATCCTGCACAAAGTTTATGCTTCAATTTTTGATCCGTTGAAAAACATGGCCACTGTTACTAAAAATAGAACATATGGGTCAAACAACAGTTTTTCGCAAGTATCTCAAAAATCTTTAGGTTATGGCAAATTCTGGCAGGTTGAAAGTGTTCAGCATGATGAGAGCTACCTGTGTGCTTATTTTCGTGAAAATCTGTCAACTGATGTTAGAGTTATTGCCCTTTTTTGACATTTTTGGCTTTTTTTTATGTTATTATTTCAAAAATCTTCTCCTCTGAAACTACTGAATGGATTTGGATAAAACTTAGCATGATTGTTCCTTATGGTATCCTGCACAAAGTTTATGCTTCGATTTTTGATCCGTCGAAAAACATGGCCACTGTTACTAAAAATAGAACATAGGAGTCGAACAACAGTTTTTCGCAAATATCTCAAAAATCATTAGGTTACGGCAAATTCTGGCAGGTTGAAAGTGTTCAGCATGATGAGAGCTACCTGTGTGCTTATTTTCGTGAAAATCTGTCAACTGATGTTAGAGTTATTGCCCTTTTTTGACATTTTTGGCTTTTTTTTTATGTTATTATTTCAAAAATCTTCTTCTCTGAAACTACTATTCAAAATCAAATGAAACTTGGTAAGATTGTTCCTTAGGGTATCCTGCAAAAAGTGAATGCTTGGATTTTTGATTGGTCGGAAAACATGTCCACCCTTACTAAAAATAGAACATAGGGGTCAAAATGCTGTTTTTTGCTATTTTTTCCTGAATTATAGAAATAAAATGAAGATGAAAGCTACTTTCAAGGCAAACATGGTATCCCGAGTTGAATGGTGATGATGAAAGTTTGTTTTGGACGGCCATTTTCCCGCCATTTTTTATACGACCGCAAAATTTTTGCGGTCGTATATTGGTATGACGTTGGCGTCGTCGTCGTCGTCTGTCCGTCGTCAGCGTCGTCGTCCGAAGACATTTGGTTTTCACACTATAACTTTAGTATAATCAAGCTTTATGACCACAAAAGGAAGGTTGGGATTGATTTTGTGAGTTTTGGTCCCAACAGTTTAAGAATCAGGGGCCAAAAAGGGGCCCAATAAGCATTTTTCCTGGTTTTCGCACAATAACTCTAGTATAAGTAAATAGAAATCTATGAAATTTTAACACAAGGTTTATGACCACAAAAGGAAGGTTGGGATTGTTTTTGGGAGTTTTGGTCCCAACAGTTTAGGAATTAGGGGCTAAAAAAGGGTCCAAATAAGCATTTTTCTTGGTTTTTGCACAATAACTTTAGTATAAGTAAATAGAAATCTATGAAATTTTAACACAAGGTTTATGACCACAAAAGGAAGGTTGGGATTGATTTTTGGAGTTTTGGTCCCAACAGTTTAGGAATTAGGGGCCAAAAGGGTCCAAAATTAAACTTTGTTTGATTTCATCGAAAATTGAACTATTGGGGTTCTTCGATATGCCGAATCTAACCGTACATTTAGATTCTTAATTTTTGGTCCCGTTTTCAAATTGGTCTACATTAAGGTCCAAAGGGTCCAAAATTAAACTTAGTTTGATTTTAACAAAAATTGAATTCTTGGGGTTCTTTGATATGCTGAATCTAAACATGTACTTAGTTTTTTTATTATGGGCCCAGTTTTCAAGTTGGTCCAAATCGGGGTCCAAAATTAAACTTTGTTTGATTTCATCAAAAATTGAACTATTGGGGTTCTTTGATATGCCGAATCTAACCGTGCATTTAGATTCTTAATTTTTGGTCCCGTTTTCAAATTGGTCTACATTAAGGTCCAAAGGGTCCAAAATTAAACTTAGTTTGATTTTAACAAAAATTGGAATTCTTGGGGTTCTTTGATATGCTGAATCTAAACATGTACTTAGTTTTTTATTATGGGCCCAGTTTTCAAGTTGGTCCAAATCGGGGTCCAAAATTAAAGCTAAAAAAGGGGTAAATTTTTTTTTTTTTTTTTTTGGGGGGGGGGCAATTCTCCACAGCATATTGTATTACACAAAAGCAAAAAATTGAATATAAATTCAAATCATATGACCAATTCTAAGTTCTTTATTTCA
The DNA here is from genome assembly GCA_028015205.1 of Mytilisepta virgata. Lineage (NCBI taxonomy): Eukaryota > Metazoa > Mollusca > Bivalvia > Mytilida > Mytilidae > Mytilisepta > Mytilisepta virgata. The sequence goes on from CM051513.1 coordinate 2,208,907, forward strand.
GTTATTCTGTATCAGAAACCTATTATGTGTCAAATATTTCAAGAAATTTTCAATTGCACAGTATTGTGCAATAGCAAGAAATTGATATGTGTGCCCTGTTATCAAAACTTTATTATTAAAAAATTCCATTGGAAATTTTCCAATAACTCTAGTTTAATGAACTTCATTGGAAATTTGCCAATATAAAATGTGCTGATGAAGCTTTTTTGTTTATCTCATCTAAACTGCTTTTAAATTATGTATATTTTAAATTTGCCATCCATGACTATGATGTCATTTTCTATTTTAATATGTTATGGTGTATTTAAATGGGCTGTTATGGTTGCAAAGTATAATTAAATGGGGGGGGGGGGGGTTGAAAACAAAATTTAGGGGGGGGGGGGTAAATGAGAAGTTGGGGAGGGGGCAATTTTTTTCTCATTTCATATTTCATAAATTAAAAAGAAAATTTCAAATTTTTTGTAGCAAAAAAAGGGGGGGTTACAACAAATTTTATTGTTTTTTTTTTTTGGGAGGGGGGGGTCAATGTGCAACTTCATAGTGTATTGCACAAAAACTAAAAAAAGGGGTAAATTATTATTTTTTTTTTGGGGGGGGGGGGGCAATTCTCCACAGCATATTGTATTGCACAAGAAGCAAAAAATTGAATATAAATTCAAATCATATGACCAATTCAAAGTTCTTTGATTTCAGAAACCTATTATGTGTCAAATATTTCAAGAAATTTTCAGTTGCACAGTATTGCGCAATAGCAAGAAATCTTCAATTGTTCAGTATTGCGCAATAGCAAGAAATTGATATGTGTGCCCAATTTTAAATTTTAAATTGGTTATTTCTGATTTATATATAAAAACAAATAATACTGATATGGTTTGAATAGGTAAATTAAAAATGTTTAAGTTCTTAGACAACATTCATTCTGTGTTAGAAACCTATACTGTGTCAAATATTTATTCACAATCCAAATTCAATATTGTATCAAGCTTGAATGTTTTGTTCATAATTGCCCCAACTATTCAGGGTTCGACATCTGCGGTCGTATCTAGCTGCGCCCAGCGGAGCATTTTATTACACTTGCTCGGATTTCAACAATATTTGGTTTTTAAAGTAAACATGGTATCCTTAGTGAATGGTGATGATGAGAATGTTGTATAACAGTGATTAAACTTCATAATATGTGAGCTTTTAATATGCTATCACTTGGTGTCTGTCATCATCGTTGTTAACAAATTTTCAAACATCTTCTCCTCTGAAACTACTGGGGGGATTTGGATGAAACTTAGCATGATTGTTCCTGCAATATTTCCTTTTCAAGTACAATAAAAAGCCTTAACCCACAATTTTTATATAACTTCTTTCAAACATTTTAAAAACGAAGACAACATATAGACCAAAAGATTTATACTTGTATTTGAAGATGAATTAAAGCTTGTATTTTGTATTGTGAGTCATCAGATTGACCATGACTGTATCTTAATCAAGCATAGGGAGAACTCATGCCCATTTCTTTCCAGAGGTTCTTGAAAGGCTTTTAAAGGTATTTTCAGAATTTTACGTGACCTTTAATACTCAGTTTAATTTACAACAAACATTAATATATTAATTTAGTTTATAGTGCATTGTTTGCCAGGTGAGCGATTCAGGCTCTTGAGAGCCTCTTGTTTAGGTTTTGAATGTAGGGTCAAAGTACTAATCAAATTATTTCACTAAATTCATATTTTACACTGCTTTTTTTTACTAAAAATTGAATCAGTGTCGAAGAAATGTTTATGAATTTCAATTATTTTTTTTTTATTGTAGGAGATATGTTGGGAAGAGAAAAGATATTGTGTAAGTATAAATTTCTAGATGGCGCTATTTAGGATATGTCATATGATGACTGTTTTACTATTCGAGATTAATTGAGACACCTGCTGTAAATAAATAACATGTCCGAAAATAATATTTTCTCATTGTAAATTTTCCCTGTAGTAAAAGTCCGAACTGTGCCAAATTTTCTTTGATTATAAAATTTTCCAAAAAAAAAATTTTTTTTTTTTTACAGTATCTGTGGTTTTGATGTTTTCTCATCTGAGTCTAAATTCAGTGGTACTTGAATTGTGATGTTGAATTATATGTCAAACTAATCAAATATTCGTTTTATTGATTACTCTAATAAATAAGATTGATTTGACGTGAATTTGCATCTTGTTTTTGCCTCTTTTTTTTTATAAATAATTTTGAAAATTAGATGAATTTTTGACATGAGAAAAGTGCAAGACATATAACTTACTTTTTCAGTTCGGAACCAAGAAATGTTTTCTTCTACAAACAGCCTGACTTAGGGTTGGGTCTGAGACTTGCTGGAGGGAATGCAACTGGAATCTTCATAGCTTCGGTACAACCTGGGAGTGGCGCTGACGAAGTGGGGCTCACTGAAGGAGATGAAATTCTTGTTGTAAGTGTTCTAATGGAAAAACTCAACTGCTGCCTTATGTTTGCGACTTTTATAAAGCAATCATTAGAATTGCAAATATGAGGACCACGTTGGATACATGTTCTCAGAATCGGTGTTTATATTCCATGTATTTGTACCATAATATCATATCCATAGTTCAAGCCTATAGCTTTTTTCAGTCTTGTGTGTTTTTTTTAATTTTGGTCCATTTGTATGTTTCGGAGTTTAGTGTGCCGTACATTTCACTGAACTAGTATGCATTATTGTTTAGGGGCCAGCTGGTTGGGTCGTTGACACATTCCCCGTTTCCATTCTCTATTCTATTTGCATATTGATTTTATTTAGGATGATTGTTTTGTATTTGTATGTGATTATACATGTATGTAGCATGACAACTATCAGTGAAATTTAATAAAGATAAAATAGCAGTAATACAGAGAGCTTTCTATAAAATTGTAGATGCCAACTAGAAATTCTAGCAAATAATTATTGCTAATATTATTTTATCATATACAACATATGACCTGATTTTAAGAAAATCAAATTTGTATTTATAGTTCAGAATTAAAATTTGTCTTCATGCTATTACAGGCAAATAATAAAGAAGTGCATGGTTTATCAAGAGAGGAAGCCGTGACCTACTTAACAAGTCTGGAAGGTCAAGTTCAGATGCAAGTCCAGTATAAAAAAGAAGGTAAGACTTTCTCATGAAGATGTAATCAGTAAAAACTAAACGCTATTCCATTTAGATATACGCCATAATGGGTATTCAATTTTAGGTCACTCGAACTATATATAGATACACAATCATTTAGCCCAATACCACAAAGAGTTTTTTGGAAATCTTTTGACAGACCGCAATGGGATTTCAAATTCTATCCAAAGTGAGCTGTCTTCTATCCATTCACCCAGTGGGATTTTATTTAGATGAAACACTCCAATGGTAATGAAATAACCCCAAACATAATTTATGCTTCAGATATTTGAAGGTATTGGAATGCACATTATAGATTGCATCAGATTTATACTTTTTCATTTCTCTCACTTTTCAAGCTTGGTTTGTATTCATAAAATTGATTTGACCTCCAGTCCTTCTGTAAAATCATTTCTGGAACTGATTGAAGACTCTTCACATTTTCTTATATCTTATTCAAAAAAAGAAAAAAGATTGATTTTTGTTTCTTGGTTTAGTTGGTGTTTTACGCCATTTTCAGCACACGATACCTAGACCACTCGGCCCATAGGCCCCCGGAAAAAGATTGAAGTTTATTCACATTTTCTTATATTCAAAAAAAGAAAAAGATTTATTTTTGTTTGTTTGTTTAGTTTTACGCCATTTTCAGCACACGAGATCTCAGCCACAGAGGCCCCCGAAAAAAGATTGAAAAAACCTTATTGTGTAGTAATAGTTTATAATTGTATATTTACAGAATATGACAGAATCATGGCCAGTAAAGAAGCAGGGGATTCATTCTATGTCAGGTAAATATTTACAACACAATAACTACTACTGATCATTAGCCTGTCAACGCTGGGGTTGTGAGTTCGAATCACCTGTGGTGATTCTCTCCGGGTACTCCGGCTTCCTCCACCAATAAAAACTGGCCGCCACGAAATGGCCAAAATGTGCTGAAAACAGCGTTAAACCCCAACTAAACAAACAAACAAACAACACAATAATGTTTTTCTTCCACTGGTTTACGATTTTGCACATTCAGTGGTCACTGTAAAAATAGATATAGGAAAATCTGACATTCCCATGCATGTGTTTAAAATGTGAAAATGCCAGGAGTATCATTTTCCAATTTTTGGTAGGAGAAATATCCTTGAAAATTGAAAAAGTAACCAAAATGTGAAAATATCTTGGAAACTTTATTTGCAGTTTTCACTTTCAAATGGAAGATCTTGGGAATATTTGGAGTCACCTCCCTCTATCAAAATTTTTCTGATGCTATTTTCGCCATGGTTGCGTTATTTCAAATTGAAATTAGCTGATGTGATATTCAGAGCAAATCAATGAAGTTTAAATTATATTTTGAGACTTAAATTAAATTAAATGTCCATTTTCTGACATTAAAACATCATTGAAAATTGAATAAACAAATGGAAATTTGGGAAAATTGATGAATTTTTAGTTGCAAAGAGTGGGAAAAGTACCCCCAAAAATATTTCTTATTGTTAGCCTTTTAATGGAATAATGGCCATCCTTCAAAAAATAAATAATGATGAAACTATTTTATTTTCAGAGCTCACTTTTCGTTAGAAGCCACAGAACAAGGAGAGTTACCCATTAGCCATGGTGATGTTTTCCTTGTTAAGGATACTTTATTTCGAGGCAGTGTTGGTTCCTGGTTAGCAATCTCTGTTGGAAAAAACAACAGAGAAAATAAGAAGGGGATCATTCCTAACAGATCAAGGTAAACATTCTATGTAAAATAGCTTTTGGAAATATATGTAGTGTGAAAGTAGAAATTTTCATAGGGAATTTGATTTTTTTGATTTCTTGGTTAAATATTTTCAACAAAAATTAATCCTCAACAAAATAAATCCCATTAGTTAATCATTCTTTGTCAAAATTTGGAATCCATGAAATTTTATCCTTGCGAAATCACTTTCAGAAAGGAATGCAAGGTATTTTAACTCCACAAAATCACTTTCAGAAAGGAATCCAAGGTATTTTCACTCCACAAAATCACTTTCAGAAAGGAATGCAAGGTATTTTAACTCCACAAAATCACTTTCAGAAAGGAATCCAAGGTATTTTAACTCCAAAGAATCACTTTCAGAAAGGAATCCAAGGTATTTTAACTCCAAAAAATCACTTTCAGAAAGGAGTCACATGGAATTTTAACCCAATCTTTTTACAAATTTTGAAACTAAATATTTTTTGTGGTCAAATGGAATTTCTGATTTATATCTATTTCTCATACTTATGTTCAAAGAAATGAAAGGAGATTCAAGTTTTGATGAGAGTTGTACCAAATTAAGTAATCTTTTAAGGAAGTACAAGATGTTTAACACATAGAAAAATTTTATTTTTTCAGAGCTGAAGAAATAATGAGTACACAACAGACCTCTGATGCAGATAAAGAAAATTCCCCGACAAAATTAGGGCGGGGTTTGTTCAAACGTAAAACTGCCCGGCGGTCTAAGTCGCTGAGCAAGGATCACTGGGAGGATGTGATATTTTGTAAGTGTAAGAAGCGTTTTGATTGGTTTAGAAGGGTTTTAAGGAAGCTGTAGATTTTAGCATAGCAGTAGTATACCGTAGTGGAATTTGGAAACATTTGCAGATTGTTAAAAATAGGAGCTTGTTCATCAAATGGTTACTTCAAGCCATTTGCCAATTTTATAAATGTTATCAGTCATAACCTAGAAGGTCGATGAAAATTTTTTTGGCACAAAATTATTAAAGTTGCAATTCTGGCTCTATGCCTTTTTTGACATTATATTAAAACAAGCATTGTCTGAATGTAGAAACCTTAATGACTTGTGAAACATTGCAAAAGGCATTGCTAACGTTATGGCATCTAATTTTCCAAACAATAGATCTCCTAACTCAGAGAGCAGGCTTCATGTATCATAAGAAACTATTTTTTTTCCGTTTGGAATTTGAATATTTTTGTACCACCTGGCTAACCAGTATATAAAACTGTTTAAATCACAGAACATTTATAATATTGCAGATGTTTCCAAATTCCCCCATACATTTACATTATATAATGGTGCTAGTTTTATATATTTCTATATTTATGTGTTGTTAATGTAATGTGTTAATGAACCTGCATTGTTAATTTTGTGTTTGTAAATTTGTTAATGTACAGTTTTATTGTGTTACTGTTAGCTGTTTTCTGTTATTAAAATGTTATAAAATGATGTGTACCCAGTGTCTTGTCAAAATATAAAAATTGATTAAGGACACTATACTTTTCAGCATTAGAATTTTAAATAAAAAGGGGCTTTGCCCTTTCTGTCTAACTGTTCATTTTCATCGTGCTAAAGTTGTTTTATTTCTGTTTATTAACAGTATTACATTATGATTTGAATATCTGTTATCCAAATTATTTCCTTGAAATCCTGTAATTAAAAATACCTTGTACAACCTACCAACACTCTTTGCACAAAATGCACACACACAAAAAAAAAATGAAGTTCAAAAATGGACTGTGACATGCCAGAAATCAGCATCTCAGACTACTTGTTGCATACATTTTATATCCAAAGACCATTGTTGTTACACCTAATATTGATGTAGTTTTATGGTTTTTAGCTGATGATGGTGGTAAGTGTGTGTCACCTGTAGTTTTCTGTTGCTATGACAACCCTTTTAGATTTTCGCCTTGCTGCTTTTGTCTTCCCAATATATATTGACTGAATCCCTTATCTATACACTGACAATACAGTAAAGCATGATGGATCATTTGTGTGCTTTCTATGTAAAATCTTGACACAGACAAAATATAATAAAACAAATACTTTAAATTCGGAAATTATTGCGATGTTTTTATTATTTAAAAAAATGCGACGCGGTTGCCATCGCAATAATTTAAACTCACATTTTGGATTTTTTTATACAAATGAAGTGGAATTTTTCTCAATATCGCAAAAATTAAAATCGCATTTTGTTCTAAAATGACAAAATTGCAATAATAAATGCACGCAATAATTTCTGAACTTACAGTAAGAGATTTCTTTTCTTGTCTTGTAAAGTTTTTGAATAAATACATAACTCTATTGTTTTTTTTTCAAAATACAGATATTGAACATTTAAGCATGAAAAAATGTGTACAAATTCAGAGATAATGATATGCAGAAATACAATGCATTTCATAATTGCAAACACATCAGGAAGCACACATTGTTGTATCACACGACCGTAGCATATTTCCAAGATGCAGCTTGAATCCGCTTCTCCGTAGGCATGAGAAATGGCTTCTACATATAAAGTTAAACACAATCTACATTTTTTGTGAAAATCATGCCAGAGAATGTAAATATCAACCGTCTATTTAGCACTTTTAAAATTATTCTAGGTAGAACAATGTTTAGATAGTTTATGCTTATATGTTATTTGTTCAATCTGAGTTGTTTGTTGTTTAGAAATATGTATGGTAGATACTTTGAAATGTAAATATTAGAATTGGTACAATTGAGAACAAGGTTCTTGACCTCTTCTGAAGAATTGCACTCTACCATTGTTTTAGCCTGTCAAATTGTACAGGTTGTAAAATCCTCTATCAACTAATCCTAGCCACCATTGTTATACAGGGTTCCCACACGACCTGGAAAACGGGAAAAGACCTGGAATTTCATTTTGAATTTTCCAGGCCTTGAAAAGTCCTTGAAATTGGGAAAAATCTCGGAAATGCGGGAAAAAAACCGGGATTTTACCGGATTTGTTTTTTTCTCGTTAATCATTATTTCGATCCGCTTCGCATTGTTACTGTAACCATGCATAAATTATTATTTGATTGCCTTACTGTTGGTTTATAAAGGGTAACACAAAAGGCAATTTCGCATTGAATCCGGCTACGTCTCCTGTATGTAATCTTTTGAGCGTTTTAAGTAACAGTATCGTCTAAGCATGTTTTGTTTTATGTTTAAAACCGACGATATGAAGAGACATTTGTTCACAAAAGGCACCTTGAAAATCACGAGAAAGCACTGGAAAACACCTTGAAAAGTCCTTGAATTTGAGATAATTTTTGTGGGAACCCTGGTTATAGCCGGTCAAACTATACAGGTTGTAGAATCCCAATAAACCATGAATTGGTAGTTGGTCATTTATGAATGGAAAACCACACCACATGGCAAGCACCTAACACTAGTTTCGAATTAGGATGTATTTTACAGTGCAGAAATTTTAACATTGCTTTTCAATCCGGAGACAGAGTCACAGTGAAAAGTGGTCTGTGTTTTGTTGTAATTGAAACGACAACAGTCTGTCAACAGTGATGTCAAGTCTTTGCCCAATTTGTAGCCCATTTTCTTGTGATGAGGACATTTGATTCCTGTGTTTTGTTGTAATTGAAAAGACCACAGTGCATCAACAGTGATGTCAAGTCTTTGTCCAATTTTCTTGTGGTGAGGACAATTGATTCCGGTATTTTGTTGCAATTGAAAAGACAACAGTGTATCAACAGTGATATCAAGTCTTTGCCCAATTTGTGGCCAATTTTCTTGTGTTGAGGACCTTTGATTCTGTATGGATATTCTTACATTTTAAAAATCTAATAAAAATGTTGCCAAAATGTGCATGAAAGTAACCTTAAAACACTATTTATAAACACATAACTTGTAAATACTCCATCCTTGCGAGACCATTGATTTGGTAACATTTAAAATATTACTGACATTTTTAAAATCTTCTGTCTTCTTTCAAGGTATCTACCATTATTTTAAAACTTATTTATACAGTATATATCTTATTACTTCATCAGATCTGTGTGTGTAATTTTATTGTCTACATATAAGTGTATCCATCATCTCATAGTTTTGTCTGTTTATTTAGATTACTGTGGATTCATTAATATTCGTTGTATACCAATTTTCGTGGTTTTCGTGGGTCTCAGTAAACCACGAATTTAAATATCCAACGAAAAATGATATTTTTACTCTTGTTTAAATACACTGAAGTTTGAAACCACGGAGTTTTGAACAATTGCGTTTTTACAGCATGTACTTGAATTCTGACATATGATGAGTTAGCTATATCCACAGAGGATACAAGTGTTTCATGTAATTTTGTCTTTGGTAACATATAAACGCTAAAACAATTTTCTTTAAAAAGATTTTGACTGTGTAAATTATCGCGGAAATCACTTCCGGTTTTTTTATTCAAACACTCAAGAAAAATCTTAATCCTTAGTAGACCTAAATAATACAGACTTTCTCATCAATTACAGTAAAAATGTCTTGTCAAAAGATAATAAAGCAGAAATTATTGATCGTAATCGGATTTAAAATATGTATGTATATGCCCCGAGGTATTTGGTGACAAATGATTGCAATTTTGTCAATATATATTTCACACCTGTTTAACCTAATGAGTAAATAATTACGGATTTCGTTAATCTTATTAAATTCATGACAAACTTTAATTGTTCCGTTAAAAATTTAAAGAATCTGTTTGTTAGACTTTTGTTTAATGAGCGCTTTAAATCAGTACTTTACTGTACAATATCAAGTTTTGTCGCAGTATTTTCATGATATCTGATGTGCCAAGCCACGAATTTAAGTATTTCAACAACTTTTTATATTTTTTTCTAAGCCAGCAATCCACGAATTTAGGTATCCCACGAAATGCCTTTTTTCCTCTATCCACGAAAATTGGTATCCACGAAAATAAATGAATCCACAGTATTTAATTATTGGCATCGTCAGATAGTATCACAATGATAAACTCAATAATTCTGGCTTATTATATCATCATTTTCCATAAATTTCAAAAATGTGTGATTTCTGAATATTAAGCTTAATACCAGATAATTTATTAGGTAGGAGTGTCACCATATAGAGGTCAATATCCATTGTCTTGTTTCATTGATTTGACGCTTTCTTTCTCTCATTTGCAATTTTTCCTAAACAAGTGAATGTAGAGCCTTGAAATTTGAGTGAAATTTTTGTCACTCTTGATGTTTAGGGTTTACCTTATCAGAACATGGACCTAAGTGATATTTTCTGCAATTGTGTAATGCCCTGGTAGACATCCCTTATCCCTAACTAATTGGAGGGGGCAGTAAGACAAAGCATTCCATTGTTCACCGTGTGCCAAAGTCCATACCAAAATAGAATAGGTTACAGCTCGCTATTAATTTCATAAAAACTGATGGAAGAAACCATAAACATGATAAAATTTTCATCCACACACAAAGTTGTCATTTAAATCACATGGGCTTGAAAAAAGCAGAAAGAAATCCAATTAAAGGGAGATAAATCTATTTATTTTAGGCAACAATTATTATGGTGAGTGTAAAATGCCAGATAAGGAATTAAACAGCAGTGCTTTTATGTTATAATAAATTGTTAGAATCAGTTCATAAACAGCTCTGTCTACAACCATTATGCTATATAAAAGAATTTTTGATATTTTTAACAAGGATAGACATGTGTGCCGAAGGTTTTTTAATTCAAATATTTTCATATACAAGAGGAAGTAATTGTTTAAGGAAAAATTGTCAGTAATTAGTTCAAATTGACAAAAATAAATTATTAATATGAAATTATTATCTACGTATCAAATAGAATTTATTATAATTTTGAGAGCACTGTTGTCTGTAATTAACCAATTTCCAATTCAGTAAGAATTACCTCCCCTGTTAGCCATATAAACATATCTCAGTATATCCAGATAATTCCTGCGATAAACAACTTGACCTGTTCCCTTACATTGGATTATATGCCCTTGGGTGTTATCCCTATCATTGTCATAATAGGCTTTACACAATTATATAGGTAAAATTCTGCATGCATAGTCCAATATACAGTGAAACCTGTCTATAAAGGACACACAAGGGACCAGAAAAAATTGTTCTTTATTAACAGTTGCCCTGTATACCGAGATTAATTTTACATGCTTTGTTCACCTGAGTTTTTCACTTTGCCCTTTATAGACAGTGATTTGCTATATGGAGTTGCCTTTTATAGACAGTGATTTGCTATATGGAGTTGCCCTTTAAAGGAAGATTGACTGTACATTCAGTCATATGCATGGTTAAGATCAGGGGAGGTAATTAGTACCAAATTGGAAGATGGTTAATTGACATATACAAAAGAGCATGAAAACATATCCTGATCATCCAGATATATAACAATGTATATGGAATCCCTTAGAACTCTTTTACACTCCTGTAGATTGTGGAAATATGGGAAGATCTAAATTACAGTAGAGTTGCATGATTTGTTCAGAAACTTCAGATGAACATTGGAAATTAGCAGATTTAGAGTTTTGGGGTGGTTAGGTTGAGGTGATAAAGAGGCTTGTATTTATAGTATCAGAAAGTATAGTTGGGATTGGAATGACAGATCTCTTGGAAATTGATGTCAGTTAAAAACTTATTTGTTCTCAGAACCAATGTAATGGGCTGGACTTTCTCATAATTAGGGAATCAACAGTTATTGGGTTAAAATCTATGGATATTAAGAATCAATATTGTTGCATAATATAAGGATAAAGAAAGAAGATTGAACTTAAAAAAAAAAAATTTTAAATCTTGAAATGAAAAAGACTTTTCTCTAATATATCAAACTTTATATATCTATGAATACTTCTCTTGATATGAACGTATTGTAAAAAAAAACACGAAAGTACCAAGGTCTTTTCCACAAAGAGAATTCTCTTCAGAGTGTTTCAAAGGTTGTATATTGCCATGCTATTATACTGATCTATCCTTTTTATCTCAGTGTCCATCGATAATTCTTTCCCTTACACATCTATATTCATTTGGCACCAAAAAATGAGTTAGCTGTAAATGGATTCTTTGTTTTAGCATGTGGATTCATCATGTGGATGTGTGGATATATCTACTATATCTGTTACCCCTGTGTATAAAACATCTTCTGAACATTATCTAATATTTTCATATTATTTAAAGGTATAAATTTTGACAGAAGGTTAATGAGACAAATATTTATAAAATAATTTAAGTTCACTTTTGGCTGTAGTGACAGTGTTTATGCATGGTTCCAGAACCTTTAGCATGTCGTGGTAATGTGGCCAGCTTGGATTATTTTGCAAATGATCTCAGTATATTTTTTCAGAACAGATAGAAAATATGGAATTACTTTAAAAAGGCTGATTTCATGCAGAAATTTTAAAAAAAATTTAAATTCAAAGTTTTATAGTAATATATATATATATATAATATGAGTGTGTTGAAACAAAATTCCAACTTAAGTCAGAAAGGATATTAATATTAATAAGTCATTTTTACAATTATAATGAATTATTTCTTCTTAATAAGGTCAGAAGTATGAAAATATAAAAGATTGTTTTATATTGACATGGACACCATGATATAAAGTCTTAATCCTACACATTATAATATTGTTACATTAAAAAAGATATAGAATTTAGTTTTAGGATTTTGGTTTAATACGTGTTTTTTGCTTTTTTTAATTTATTAATTTTTTTCCATTTCAGCTAATCTTACAACAAAGTTTCCAGCATATGAGAAAGTTCTGCTGAAAGATAGTAAGTCAAACAGCCATGATTTATGTCAGTTATAACCCTCTACCCCAGGGAGATAACAGAATTATCTCCCTTTGTTTTCTTTGAACTGAAGGAAGAAGTTAGAAATTTCCAAGGGTAACTTTGTTAAGGGGTAATAACTTGCTGTTGTTTCTGTATTAAACATAGGGGTCCTGTAGGTTTGCGAGATATTTTTCTCAGGGTAATCTTATATAATTATTGAAATTTTTTTTCAAAAACAAATTTGAAGATGGTAAGGAGTCTTGAAGTAAAATTTTAAGTCAAACTATATGATAAAACATACGAATCTTTCAAAGATGAAAAATTTTGTGATTAAGTAAATGTTATTTGTACAAGAGAGTTGAGTGGCATATGTTATTTGTACAAGAGAGTTGAGTGGCAAAGAAATGTCTGCAATATTAATTTTTGTTTTATCCTTTCCTTTCATATAACAGCCGGAGTAAAACGGCATAAAACCCCAACTAAACAAACAAATATATAACAACCTTTTGTTAATAACTGTAGTCTTTGTGGTTTTCATATTTGTCCTACTTGTTAGATTAGCTTTCCTTGACAATTCATCTAGATATGTTAGATTCTTAATATTTTTTGTTTTCAGTAAATTTTGTACGTCCGGTGGTTATATTTGGTGCTTTATCTGACGTAGCGAGAGAAAAGATGTTAACAGAGTACCCAGACAGATTTGAATCTCCACGTAAGTTTATACAGACAGGAAGTTAATGAAAGGGAGATAACTGAAAGGATGTACAATTACACATCAATCACTGAGCAACAGCAAACATGTACAATCTATATTACAAAGTTAAGAATTCTAGGCCAGGCAAACATATTGCATCTCAGACCATCTTTCCCAAATCCAAAGAGGAGGGAGAAATTTTTTTTTCTTTTACAATAAATATTTAATGATGCACATTAAAATAAAACACTGCTTACATTTTTTTTATGGCACAAATACTGATTCAGTTATTTGATTCTATTATAATTTTTTTAATCCCCATCTGTGTCCTGAGGAGCTTGCTTTCAGTAAAAGTGAGCATTCATTGTCTATACATCTTTTTCTTTCTTTCTTTTAAGGGTATTATGTGAACTCAATATGTAAAACCCCAAAATATTATGATCTTAATCCTGTAAATTGTAAAGTAAATTGTTTTTACCATGGTACATCAAATTTTCTGCCGAACTCCACAAGAATAAAAGAAAACTATGACTTTGGGCATACTTGAGTCACATACATAGGTTGTATGCATTCTTTGATACGAAGATTTATACAGACAGGAAGTTAATGAAAGGGAGATAACAAGATTTGCACATTTTGTTGATTTGTAAATAATTAGTTGTTCTCAATGCCTAAAATGTTGAAAACCAAAACTATCTCTGAAAGTTGAAGGGCAAATTAAATGACACAATTATCAAAAGGGTAGAACCAAAACCACCAAACACTTTCTACAGAACCCACATAAAACATATATTATTTAATTGTTTTAAGATGAACTTTTCAGCTTCCCTGGAGAGTCAGCCATATTTGGACTTGCACACACGTAGGTTTACAATTGGGATTTTTTAAAGCATCTTATATTGTTACTATTTATAGAACAAGATAGTCATGGATTGGATGATGAGAAGAAGCAGAGATCTGGTATAATACGTCTGGGTGCTATCAAGGAAATTATAAACAGAGTAAGTAAAGACTCTGATGTAGATATGTAAATATCATGGAGACAAGGGAAACTTTTGTTGAGACAAGGGAAACTTTTATTGAGCCAGGGAAACTTTTATTGAGACAAGGGAAACTTTTATTGATGTTAAAAGCCGTCAACAGTTAATGGTTTTTTGATAGTCAATTCTTAAATCATACTTGATCTTTTTACTGACTCTACTATCGCATTGCCATTTAAGTCAATTGGCTATAATTAGGACCAAGCTACATGTTGTTAGAATAATGATATAGTCAAATGTGATACCTCAAGGTAAATACCTGTAACATGATCCTTATATCATACTTAGAAGCTGAGTATAAACTTTTTATACGACCGCAAAATTTTTGCGGTCGTATATTGGTATGACGTTGGCGTTGTCGTCTGCGTCGTCGTCCGTCGTCTGCGTCGTCGTCCGAAGACATTTGGTTTTCGCACTATAACTTTAGTATAAGTTAATAGAAGTCTATGAAATTTAAACACAAGGTTTATGACCACAAAAGGAAGGTTGGGATTGATTTTGGGAGTTTTGGTCCCAACAGTTTAAGAATCAGGGGCCAAAAAAGGGCCCAATAAGCATTTTTCTTGGTTTTCGCACAATAACTCTAGTATAAGTAAATAGAAATCTATGAAATTTTAACACAAGGTTTATGACCACAAAAGGAAGGTTGGGATTGTTTTTGGGAGTTTTGGTCCCAACAGTTTAGGAAGTAGGGGCTAAAAAAGGGCCCAAATAAGCATTTTTCTTGGTTTTTGCACAATAACTTTAGTATAAGTAAATAGAAATCTATGAAATTTAAACACAAGGTTTATGACCACAAAAGGAAGGTTGTGATTGATTTTTGGAGTTTTGGTCCCAACAGTTTAGGAATTAGGGGCCAAAAGGGTCCAAAATTAAACTTTGTTTGATTTCATCGAAAATTGAACTATTGGGGTTCTTTGATATGCCGAATCTAACTGTGCCTTTAGATTCTTAATTTTTGGTCCCGTTTTCAAATTGGTCTACATTAAGGTCCAAAGGGTCCAAAATTAAACTTAGTTTGATTTTAACAAAAATTGAATTCTTGGGGTTCTTTCATATGTTGAATCTAAACATGTACTTAGTTTTTTTATTATGGGCCCAGTTTTCAAGTTGGTCCAAATCGGGGTCCAAAATTAAACTTTGTTTGATTTCATCGAAAATTGAAGTATTGGGGTTCTTTGATATGCCAAATCTAACTGTGCATTTAGATTCTTAATTTTTGGTCCCGTTTTCAAATTGGTCTACATTAAGGTCCAAAGAGTCCAAAATTAAACTTAGTTTGATTTTAACAAAAATTGAATTCTTGGGGTTCTTTGATATGCTGAATCTAAACATGTACTTAGTTTTTATACGACCGCAAAATTTTTGCGGTCGTATATTGGTATGACGTTGGCGTCGTCGTCGTCGTCGTCGTCGTCGTCCGTCGTCCGTCGGAGTCTGTAGACATTTGGTTTTCGCACTATAAATGTAGTATAAGTTAATAGAAATCTACGAAATTTAAACACAAGGTTTATGACCACAAAAGGAAGGTTGGGATTGTTTTTGGGAGTTTTGGTCCCAAAAGTTTAAGAATTAGGGGCCAAAAAAGGGTCCAATAAGCATTTTTCTTGGTTTTCGCACAATAAGTCTAGTATAAGTAAATAGAAATCTATGAAATTTTAACACAAGGTTTATGATCATTTTTTGGAGTTTTGATCCCAACAGTTTAGGAATTAGGGGCTAAAAAAGGGCCCAAATAAGCATTTTTCTTGGTTTTTGCACAATAACTGTAGTATAAATAAATAGAAATCTATGATATTAGCTTGGTGGGCTAAGGAAGGTAATCCAAACACATTCCAAACACATTTAAAGTAAAATATTGTGTATGATTCAATTATGTATAAAGAAATGTTGATTGTTTTTGGGGTGATTTATAGCTGTCAATTTATTTTTAGAACTTACTATGAATTAATATTAATTTTAGCCATATGTCATTTTTTATTTTAAGACTTCAATGATGTATTTAAATGTTTAATTATGTTTGCAAACTTCATGATAATTTTGAATAGGGATTATGACATTATCTTGAGGGAAAGATTTTTTTTTTTGAAAAAGGGAAAGTGGGGGGGGGGGGGGTGTGAAAATTTATGGGGTAAATATTAAATTGGCGGGGGGTGGGGAAATTTTTTTTCTCATTTCAGATTTGTACTTAGTTTTGTTATTATGGGCCCAGTTTTCAAGTTGGTTCAAATTGGGGTCCAAAATTAAAGATAAAAAAGGGGTAATTTTTTTTTTTTTTGGGGGGGGGGGGGGGGTGGGGCATTTATCCACAGCATATTGTATTGCACAAGAAGAAAAAAGTTGAATATAAATTCAAATCATATGACCAATTCTAAGTTTTTTGATTTCACTTATTCTGTGTCATAAACCTATTATGTATCAAATATTTCAATAAATTTTCAATTGCACAGTATTGTGTAATAGCAAGAAATTGATATGTGTGACCTGTTATCAAAACTTTATTATTTTTAACAATGATACACATCAAATTTCTTTTAATTGTGCAATTTATATATATTATCTGTAAAAAAAAAAAAAATATTACATCAACATAACCAATACATATTAATTAATTTTAACATTATTTATTACTTATAAATAAAAATAAAATAAAATTTACAATCATTCTAATTTACACCAACTTCCATTATTTACATTACAATTAAAGAATAACTTCATTAACACCCAAAAAAAAATTCAATCCACATATATATATTGAATCAACTTACAATTCATAAATTTTAAAATTATATAATAATAACATACAAAAATTCTAACAATTACATATGATTTATAGCAAATATGACAACCAAATTATAAAAATATCTACATCATAAGACAGTGTGCAGAAAGAGAGATAACTCTTTCATTTTAATATCACAAATTTAATATTTTTATCTGTCCAGTTTTATTATGGGCGATATTTTTCAGTTGGTCCAAATCTATAAAAAAGGGGTAATTTTTTTTTTTTTTGGGGGGTGGGGGAATTCTAAACAGCATATTGTATTGCACAAGAAACAACAACTTCAATATAAATTAAAATCATATGACCAATTATAAATTCTTTCAATTCAATTATTCTGTGTCAGAAACATATTATGTGTCAAATTCTTCAATTGCACATTATTAGTTTAATGAACTTCATTGGAAATTTGCCAATATAAAATGTGCTGATGAAAGTTTTTTGTTTATCTCATCTATAATGCCATTTTCAATTGGTTATTTGGGATTTATATATAAAATCAAATAATACTGATATGGTTTGAATAGGTAAATTAAAAAATTTTAAGTTCTTACAACACATTAATTCTGTGTCAGAAACATATGCTGTGTCAAATATTTATTCACAATCCAAATTCAATGTTGTATCAAGCTTGAATGATGTGTCCATACTTGCCCCAACTGTTCAGGGTTCGACCTCTGCGGTCGTATCAAGCTGCGCCCAGCGGAGCATTTTATTTTATTATGGGCCCAGTTTTCAACTTGGTCCAAATCGGGGTCCAAAATTAAACTTTGTTTGATTTCATCGAAAATTGACTTATTGGCGTTCTTTGATATGCCGAATCTAACCGTGCATTTAGATTCTTAATTTTTGGTCCCGTATTCAAATTGGTCTACATTAAGGTCCAAAGTGTCCAAAATTAAACTTAGTTTGATTTTAACAAAAATTGAATTCTTGGGGTTCTTTGATATGCTGAATCTAAACATGTACTTAGTTTTTATACGACCGCAAAATTTTTGCGGTCGTATATTGGTATGACGTTGGCGTCGTCGTCGTCGTCGTCTGCGTCGTCGTCCGTCGTCTGCGGCGTCGTCCGAAGACATTTGGTTTTTGCACTATAACTTTAGTATAAGTTAATAGAAATCTATGAAATTTAAACACAAGGTTTATGACCACAAAAGGAAGGTTGGGATTGATTTTGGGAGTTTTGGTCCCAACAGTTTAAGAATCAGGGGCCAAAAAAGGGCCCAATAAGCATTTTTCTAGGTTTTCGCACAATAACTCTAGTATAAGTAAATAGAAATCTATGAAATTTTAACACAAGGTTTATGACCACAAAAGGAAGGTTGGGATTGTTTTTGGGAGTTTTGGTCCCAACAGTTTAGGAATTAGGGGCTAAAAAAGGGCCAAAATAAGCATTTTTCTTGGTTTTTGCACAATAACTTTAGTATAAGTAAATAGAAATCTATGAAATTTAAACACAAGGTTTATGACCACAAAAGGAAGGTTGGGATTGATTTTTGGAGTTTTAGTCCCAACAGTTTAGGAATTAGGGGCCAAAAGGGTCCAAAATTAAACTTTGTTTGATTTCATTGAAAATTTAACTATCGGGGTTCTTTGATATGCCGAATCTAACCGTGCATTTAGGATCTTAATTTTTGGTCCCGTTTTCAAATTGGTCTACATTAAGGTCCAAAGGGTCCAAAATTAAACTTAGTTTGATTTTAACAAAAATTGAATTCTTTGGGTTCTTTGATATGCTGAATCTAAACATGTACTTAGTTTTTTTATTATGGGCCCAGTTTTCAAGTTGGTCCAAATCGGGATCCAAAATTAAACTTTGTTTGATTTCATCGAAAATTAAACTATTGGGGTTCTTTGATATGCCGAATCTAACCGTGCATTTAGATTCTTAATTTTTGGTCCCGTTTTCAAATTGGTCTACATTAAGGTCCAAAGGGTCCAAAATTAAACTTAGTTTGATTTTAACAAAAATTGAATTCTTGGGGTTCTTTGATATGCTGAATCTAAACATGTACTTAGTTTTTTTATTATGGGCCCAGTTTTCAAGTTGGTCCAAATCGGGGTCCAAAATTAAACTTTGTTTGATTTCATCGAAAATTGAACTAGTGGGGTTCTTTGATATGCCGAATCTAACCGTGCATTTAGATTCTTAATTTTTGGTCCCGTTTTCAAATTGGTCTACATTAAGGTCCAAAGGGTCCAAAATTAAACTTAGTTTGATTTTAACAAAAATTGAATTCTTGGGGTTCTTTGATATGCTGAATCTAAACATGTACTTAGTTTTTTTATTATGGGCCGAGTTTTCAAGTTGGTCCAAATCGGGGTCCAAAATTAAAGCTAAAAAGGGGGTAAATTATTTTTTTTTTTTTGGGGGGGGGGGGGGCAATTCTCCACAGCATATTGTATTACACAAAAGCAAAAAATTGAATATAAATTCAAATCATATGACCAATTCTAAGTTCTTTGATTTCAGTTATTCTGTGTCAGAAACCTATTATGTGTCAAATATTTGAAGAAATTTTCAATTGCACAGTATTGCACAATAGCAAGAAATTGATATGTGTGCCCAATTTTAAATTTTAAATTGGTTATTTCTGATTTATATATAAAAACAAATAATACTGATATGGTTTGAATAGGTAAATTAAAAAATTTTAAGTTCTTAGACAACATTCATTCTGTGTCAGAAACCTATGCTGTGTCAAATATTTATTCACAATCCAAATTCAGTATTGTATCAAGCTTGAATGTTGTGTTCATAATTGCCCCAACTATTCAGGGTTCGACATCTGCGGTCGTATCTAGCTGCGCCCAGCGGAGCATTTTATTTACACAGGTCAGTGATTAAGTTAAGGATGCTCGCTGGTCATGTTTTGGTCTTTTTGTCAGATTTTCGGAATCCTCGGGTTTTATCCATTATTTAAACATGAGATATTTTGCCCATGAACCCCCACTCTTTCTTTTATAATTCAATCATATGTAACACAAAATGGTATTTGACAAAATTTTATGAAATCCTTTTATTTTTTCATACATCTTTGAGAGACTGAAGTTGTCAATGCAAAGGCAATGAAAAATCCAGAGAAAACCCATTTCCTGCAAATTTTCAAGGTTTTATAGCTTTGAGCACATGAACCTATATTTTTTTTTTGCTTATTTGTTTACTATTCATATGTTCTCTCAAATTAAAACACTATTTCAAATCCTATTTATTTCCTATTAGAACAGTGATCATCCTTTATATATTGGACATACATAACATCATATTGGAATATTTCTTTTTCTTTGAGGCTTTTTCAATCATAAACAACAAAAATCATTTTAAAAAATTGCAAGAACCTAAAATTTGGAGAGAATGAAAAGAAAATGTTTGCTTTAAAAAATTGGTAACAGGAAAGAAGTCAGAGATTTAATGTGTTAATTTTTCTTTCAGAGAAAACATTGTTTATTGGATGTTACGCCGAACAATGTCGACAAACTGAACTATGCACAATATTATCCTATAGTTGTCTACTTAAAAGCCGAAAATAAAAGTATCGTGAAGGAAGCTCGAGCTCGGCTGGCTAAAGGTTCGAGTAAAAACCCAAAGAAACTGTTTGAACAAAGTCAGAAATTAGAGAAAATGTACAGTCACTTATTTACAGGTAAGAACTTGTTAAATATAGTTTCTTATATCGTTACCATAGCGATATAGGATTTATGTTATAGAGTTAGTTAAATTATCTAATTTTACAGTCCAAAAAATGGCAAAGACTTTAATATTTGTTAATTTAGCTGTTGGGATTTTATTAATTGGATAATCTTCATGTAGTGATTTAAGAATCTGTTTCTCTAATGATTATCAAATAAATTTTCATATTTGACAAATCAAAAAGCACTCCAAGTGCCTTCACATTCCTGATTAATAAATTTTGTTCAGGGGGGTGATGACCTTTTGTCTCTCATTGGCTGAGATCATTTACAACCAGTTGGTATT
Source organism: Mytilisepta virgata (assembly GCA_028015205.1). Classification (NCBI taxonomy): domain Eukaryota; kingdom Metazoa; phylum Mollusca; class Bivalvia; order Mytilida; family Mytilidae; genus Mytilisepta; species Mytilisepta virgata. The sequence goes on from CM051513.1 coordinate 2,230,031, forward strand.
AAATTTTGATTAACAGTGGGTTCAGAAAGGGTTAAACACTAATACAGAATTTCCGTAATTGTCCCGGATTTTAGATTCAAAATATGGATTACGGATTTACCTCCGGAAATTACGCTTTCCTGTTTTGTACCAAAATTTTTTTATTTATTATCGGTCATGTAAATGCTTTGTAATTGCACTTGATTTTCCAGTTATGAAAAGCGTTTTAATGACATTGATGATGAATACTCAGATTGTCTCTAGACCTAAAACACTACAAGATGCTTTGATGGCGGGTCATCGAGTTTCTCTATGGTAGTTTTTATGCTGAAGTTTGAGTTTACTGACAAAGGGCCCAAATTACTGACAAAAATCATTAAAATTACTGAAATCACCAGAAAGGGGTAAACACCTCTGGCATAATAAGTTAGATTATGTTTCAGGATATTGTTGATCATAAGTATTTCCTTTTATTTCTGTTTTGTCTAAAATTGAACAAAATTTCAAATAATATGTACAGGCTTTGCTGTTTTATGAAAGCAATTTATATTTCCAGCCACAGTAGTTCATAACAATGCAGATATCTGGTTCAGACGAGTATTGGAAGTAATAGAGGTCCAACAAAAACAACAGCTATGGATGTCTGAGGGACCGGTAAGTGACTTTCAATTTCGGGATTAACGTATAGATTTCCTAATACTTTATCAATCAGTACACAGAGTAGAAATATATAACAAAAACATAACACTTAACAAACCATAATGATAACAAACGAGGAAAATAATAATAAAACACTACAAATTTGAACTCATCAGATTGATTATCACATTGGGTTTTTACACTGTTCCTCATCATAAAGCTAAAGGGGGGCCTCGGAGGCCGAGTGGTCTAGGTAGTTCGTTATGACTACTAATGATCACTAGCCTCTGAACGCTGAGGTTGTGAGTTCGAATCTCACGTGTGGCGGGGTGTGTTCGACTCCGATCTTAATTGACAAGGATTGTCAATTTTCCTAACGAAGGTTGTGGTTCTCTCCGGGTACTCCTGCTTCCTCCATCAAGAAAAACTGACCGCCGCGAAATAGCCAAATGTGCTGAAAGTGGCGTAAAACCCCAGATAAACAAACAAACAAACAAACATAAAGCTAAGGATTTATTCGTCCTCAATGTAAGTTCAACATGACACACTAGAATTGGTTTGAACTAAATTGTAAGTTGACACTTTTGGTTGTACTGTGAAGCACTTCCCCGCTTCATACAAAATATTTTTCAGTTCATGTTTTACATGCCATTTAAACTACAAAAACAAGCATTCAGTTCTTAAGTGAACAAATCCAACTGAATTTGTTACATTTTGCATGTTTTGCAATACAAATTCTTTCTTCAGCCTGAAGACAACGTCCATGATGACTACTTGTTTCCAATGACAAGTCGTCTGAGTTTCGCTGGACCTCGGGAAAGTGAACAAGATCTGTCACGCCACCAAGAAGAATTTGATTACTCATCAAAGTATCGTAAGCGATTGGTCAGGTCATCGTCGGATCCCAGTGTCAATACGATGGAGAAAATTCCAGGAATTCCTCCGTACCCAGCGCCACCTAGTTATCGTAAACCTTCCAGTGTAAGTTGGTGAATTTTGTTAACAATGCAAGACAAGATATTGTCTTTTACGTTATCCCAAAATTAATCTGAGTATTTACAATTCTGGTTGGTCAGAAATAATTTATGACATAATGTTGTTAGCAAAGCTCTTTGTAATAATACAAATGGCTGTCGGCTAGAACTGTATTTTTCCACTAATATTAAATTGCAATAGAAACAAATTCCCCTCCGTTTGCTCGTAGGTTACAATATCAGACCTGATTTTCTTCCTATTTAAAACAGAATTCTGCTTTTGGAATTACGATTTGTCCATTAGGTTCCTTTATCATACGTAGTAAAATGGCTGTCAATGTATCATTTCCCATCTTTTTATACGGTTGTCAAAATCAGATCTGTGATATTTCTACATTCTCTATCGTTAAATTTTAAATTTAAATCTAGAAATATCCACTGAAGGAAAATCTGTAATTTCACTTTCAGTTTATTCATGAATTGTCCCGCTTGAATTCGGTCAGTTCGGCAAAATGTTGCCATTTGAACATTGTGACTTTAGGATCTGGCTTTTGATGTAAATATTTTATAGTAGAATATACTAAGTAAAAAGAGATCTATTGTGTGGTAGCATGTTCGCTTCGAGTGCAGAAGGTTGCGGGTTCGATCTCCGACCGGGTCAAACCAAAGACATTAAAATTAGTTTTGCTGCTTCTCTGCAGCATCTAGAAGTAAGAGCAAAGATCGACTAGTCGGATTGTAGTCAGTATAATGTGTCCAAGTGGGGTGATATGCCTTCCTGCGGACAGTTAACTCGTGAGCTAGCACATTAAAAATCCGGCTGAACGTGTCAGTCTAGTACAAAGCAGGGATCATATGCACCTGGTTGCCACTGGACGTTAAACAATATTTCGTCCATCCATCATCTGTTATGTGCATGGTATTGATATATTTTTTAAATACATTACAGCCAACTTCACCAGGAGGTGGGATGTTTGATGACAGACGATACGTTGATCGTAAGTATTATTTGATTTTCCTGTTCTGCCATCCTTTGTAAACTGCCTTTACCCTTGTTACTGAGTGGCTAACATTTGTTTTTTTTTTTTTTATAATTTTTAACATGGTATAAGGACTAGAGTGCTTTTGTGAATAAAACTATTGCTCTGTTTTTTTTTTTTTAGGTAGGTTCCTCTTAAATAAGAATTCAACAAAAAAAAAAAACTACCCTTTCTCTCTGCAGTTTGTACTTTTACCAACGCATTTGGTGACACGTTGGCTGTACTTCAAATGTAGTAAATGAAATTGAAAAATATCAGGACAAGATTCTAAATAAAAGACTTTTGATGTCTCAAAAACTTTTCAGCAAAGACGGCTTTTCTACTTAAAACAAACCATTTGAATTAAACAACAGCAAGGATTTGTGAACATTTGAATTTGACAATTTAAGATTGTTAAAAAAAAAACGTTTGTGAAATACCCTGTCTAACTTGTGTGCTTATTTGTGTGTGTGTGTGTGTTTGATCTAACCAGATTGCTTTATTTTCAGTTGACAGATCAGAGGATCGATATTACCCATCATATTACGCTGATAACACACGTCATCCAAGTCGTTCACACATTGATCCATATGCAACTATCACACCCCATGAAAGGCTTCGTCCCTCTCTTCCCCATGATGGTACGTTTATTTTTTCCAGTTTTGTTAACCTTTGACAAAACTGCAGTAAAAAAATTTAGTTTATAACTAACCATTGAATGTATTTATACTGATATTTGTGTCTTGCAAAAAAAATTTCTTTGATTACAAACTAAGATTACAAGAAAAAATTAACTTAGGCTATAATAAGGTTAAAATATCAAATTTTTGAGAAACAAAAGAAAAAAGCCAATTATAGCCATATTTGCATAAGAAGTAATTTTATCGTCTGTACTAAGCTTTGCATGAAATATTATACAGTTATGGCACTTCACTGAGTGCAATATTATACATATAGATTCTCCTTCAGTTACGAGTGAGTTATGGAATTTCTCCACCCGAGATAGTTAAATTTTAAACACGTGAGCTTTTGCGAGCGTGTTAAAATCCAAAATTTAACTATTGAGGGTGGAGAAACTCCATAACTCACGAGCAAATTGAAGGAGAATCTGTTTCTCCTGTGTATGATTTTCGACAAAAACCTCAAGAAAATGTCGTTGCTATGTAGTTTGTTTACATAGACATCATTTCGGGACTTCTCTAGTTTATTGTTCCAATAACTGTAGAAAAAATGGCGGGAATTGCCACGTAGAAATTTAATCAGCGGGAAGTGGTTAAAAATATTATGTATTTTTATCCCACCGATTAAACACGTCAAGAATAGTAGAAAGTTATTTAATGTGTGGCCAGTCAATAGACCAGAATATTTTTCCCAAGGTACTTGGAACAGCTTAGTATTCTTTTGCCGGAAGCCAGCAGCTGATGGCAATAGAACACTTGAGCTGTTCCCAGTACAGAGGGAATAATTTTCTTGTCTATTGCCTGGCTACACATTCAATAACTGTTCTATTACCTAATAGAAGTTTTGGGATGCACATTTTTGTATTTTCAAAGTGTTGGATAGAGAGATAAGAATAAAGTATTTTAAATTATATTTTTAAAAACCGTTAACAATATACAGTTATTTAAAACATCAAAAGGACGCGGGCAATAGAACGCTACAGAAGGCAATAGAACGTCTTTCTGTTGCCCGATAGACGTAGTTGACCAATTATGAAGCGGGTCAAAGGGTCGACGTTCTATTGCCCTATGGACAAATTAAGGATGATCGCTGGTCTAATAGGAAATAAATAGGATTTGAAATAGGTGTTTTAGTTTGAGAGAACATATGAATAGTGAACAAATAAGCGAGAAAAAAATATAGGTTCATGTGCTCATTTTAGAGCTATAAAGCCTTGAAAATTTGCAGGAAATAGGTTTTCTCTGGATTTGTCATTGTCTTTGCATTGGCAACTTCAGTCTTTCAAAAATATATGAAAAAATGTAAAGGATTTCATAAAATTTTGTCAAATACCATTTAAAGGTATATCTGATTGAATTATAAATGGGGGTTCATGGGCAAAAAATTTAATATTTAAGAAATAGATAAAACCCGAGGATTCCGAAAATCTGACAAAAAGACCAAAACATGACCAGCAAGCATCCTTAAAAGTGAAATATGGTTAAAAATAAAATATCCCAGATAGAAATGTAATTAATATACTATTAGGTAATAACATGTTTTGTTGACCACATAATAGCAATATTGCCCGAGGCAAATGGCCACGGGCAATATTGCTTTAAGTAGTCCATAAAACATGATTGTTTAGGACAGTAAAGTGGTGTAAATGTAATTGTTTTATTACATTACTCTTTAAAGAGTATGAGTATTAGATTGGAAACCTGATTCTAAAAATAGTTCAGTATGTGATATCATTATCACCGTGCAATATCACAAAAAATATGGACCAGTTTGAAACACATCATTTCTATATAAATCTAAAAATATGAAATGTAATATTACAATTTATAGATGTTTTGCTTCAATATTTAAATTATTGATTTATTTTGACTACATCTATACCATACATGTGATTTCTCGTAAATGGGGTATGAGACTTGCCTTTTTCCCAAAATGCATAAATTGTAAATCTACCACATAAATTATCTTGAATTCTCTAACTTTCTTTGTGCAATTTCAAGAATTTGAACTCTAATTGGAAAAAAATCTTTCCCTTGAAAATATTCCATTTTGATCACTTGTATATTTCTAATCTGTAATAGAATGTAAAAGATATTGCAGTGTTTATCAGGATATACTATGTTGTTGGGTAATTTGGCGCAGCGTTTAATTCGGCGCATTCAAATCATTTTCATGTTAATGCGCCGAATCGGATGATGCACAAAATTACCCGAAATGACTGTGCTTTACATAGTACACTAGACTCTATAAAATAGGAAATCTGATAAAGGAATATATCGGGAAATGGGATATAATATCAAAACACCAAACCATTTCTTAAATTTATTGGATATTTGCATACCTGATAATAGAATACTTCTTATTGGATAGACTTTTCATCTAACTTTGATGAAAATGTCATTAAAATAGAATATGTTTCTGTGTACAACAAATTTTCTTTCAAGAAGACAATTTTCATTATATTTGAACATTTTTGTTTGGTCAAATGACCTAGTTTGCCTTAAAATTCAAATAAATGCCAGTAGATTGAATATGCCACAAGATAAGAGACTATATGCACATAAAAATGGAATTAAATGGCTGATTATTGTCAGAATTGTTGTTTCTGTCTGATTGAATATCCTGGAATATTTTTTGTTGACATTTTTAATATCCAATTATCAGGAGTCCACTGTAATAAAAATGTATCACATGAAATTTTGAATTTACAGTACTAAAACTAAAACTAAAATTTCAGAGCTATGATTAGATTATATCATTGTATACACTACAAAAAAGTTTATTATTCTGGGCCTAAAGTTACTAAACTTTAACTAAAAGGTTTTGCTGCGCATTTGTGGTCAGTTAATTTTGTTTTGCTGCGCATGTCTGGTCAACCAAACATATACCCATGATTTAAAATGGTGGACTATGGTAGATTTGTGACGTCACTAAGCATTCCCTTGATTGAGTTGATTTGTTAATCCTTATTCCGATCAAATCTTTGTTCAAGTAGTCCAAAATCTACCAAACTATAGTAGACAGATCGAACTACCTCCTGATCAATTCCACTGTAATTATGTCAGGGTGTAATATGGGTCCCAGTTGCTTTAGAATTATCTGTGTTGATACACATATTTATTATAGATCGATGGTTTGATCCCGCTTTTGATCCTCATGGACAGAAATCACCACCAGATCATCGGAGAACAGATAGTGATCCGGCCCGTCACAGTCGACCATTCCATGATTCACAACATCCCCATCCTCACCTGTCACCAGACAGTAAGGTGAATATTGTTTGTTTTTTCATTGTAACAAAATTCAGCACCAATTGGACAAAGAACATTATGAAACTGAATAGTTTGAAATATCACAGTTGTAAAGAATAGAAATTTTAACGAAAGTTGATCCTAGAAACCTTTGTTTTTACTTAGCAATTCTAAGATATCCTTAAAAGATTGGATAAGATCACAATGTGAATATACACTGTATAGTCTGAAAAAAACACATTTTTGAATTTAGATATTTTTTTTAAGAATAACTTATTTACATTTTTAATCATAAGACACAGTATACAAGGTGGTCCTTTATCTTACAATAATTATCAAAGATCATTGTGAAAAATTTGAGTTGTGGCAAGGTTTGATTAGTTCTATTGAATTACCCTGACTTCCTTTACCAGTAAAACCTTGTGTCTGTAATGTGCAATTTGAATGTAACATACAAACAAACTGTCAAACATATATATTCCACCCTGTTTCCAATGTATCTGTTTATGTTTACAGCCATATAATGATGCATCGTCATTCAGCGGAGATTCATACACACGATACACATCACATCCTGCAAATAAACACGACGATTCAAAACTCAGAGAAAAATTTGGGACCAAAGGTGCTCGTAATACATCACACGATCCGTACCGATTTACTCGGAGTACGGCACATCCGGTGAATACATCAAATGTAGATAAATCAAAGTTGTCAGATCTTACAGCAAGATACAGGTATGTACATATTATCAGGTTTTCTGCAAACGTATATCGTAAAATATCAGCCGCGAGACACAATGTGAAGCTTTTTGGCGAGTGACCGTAGCGAACGAGCTAAAAAGCTTCATATTGTGTACGACGTCACAGTACCGAAATACAGGAAATTCTGAAGGCCTCAGCAGGTCGATATAGCCATATGGAAATACGATAAAGTTAAATAGATAACTGACTTACTTCTTTGTAATATGATATTATAACATGGTTGTTTCTGTATTGGCCTTGTTATTGCTCCGAGGCTTGCTGTATTGGACTGAGGCCTGGCCGAGGACCAATAACAAGGTCAATACAGAAATAACCATGTAATGATATTTTTATTAACTAACAATAGAATATAAGCCTCAATATGATAAAACCTGTCAATACAATACAAAATGTCATAGTATGCAAATACGACACATACCCGTCCAATATGCCGTATTGACTAGTCAATATGACATATTGGACTGGTTTGTTAATAAAGGATCATATTTGCACTAGTCAATATGACATATTGGACTGGTTAGACATTAAAGGATCATATTGGACTGGTTAGTCAATAAATGTATAATTGTGCAAGGTTTTCCATATTGGCTTAGTTATTGGTCCTTGGCTAGCCATATTGGACTTCTGCATTGCCTCAGTCCAATATGGCTTGCATTGAACCAATAACTTAGTCAAGATGGAAAACCTTGCGCAAGAATACTATATTATTAATTAACTAGTTTTGACAATGCATATTCTGAATCAAATCTGAAAAATTTATAATTATCAATTTTGAATCACCTTTAATCACAGACCATATATAAATAGATATAATATAAATATTTTGGTGTTTTCATATGTATTCAAACTAGAAAATCAAATCACTCTACATTGGCCAGGTACATTCAAACTAAAATCTAGAGAGAATCGAATCGCCCTATATTGGCCAGGTACATTCAAACTCAAATCCTGAGAGAATTGACTCAACCTATATTGGCGGGGTACAAGTCAGCCAATACAGAAAAAATCTGTATGGGCTGTGTGTTTCGATATTGGCCAAGTTAATGATTCTGTATTGTAAGGACAGTTTTCGTCGATATATATATTTATTATCCAATGAGAATACCTTATTCATGTTACATTACTGTACAATATCTTAAAATTTCTGTTAATATTTTTGTTAGTTATAAAAAATCCTATTTAGAAAAGCCTATTGTTTGATTTTTAAGAAGCATCACTTGTTAGGCCAGTGAAATTTTATGTAAAATTACATCTACCCTAACCAAGGAAAATGGAGTGAGTCAGGGCTTTCCATACAATTTGAAGTAGTAGGCTGAAATCGCAAAGTAGGCGGCTGTGACATGCGGCCGGCAAAGCCGGTCGCTGCGCCAAGCTGCATGCTTGGCGCCTTTACGGCAGGGGGTCTGAGCAACCAGAAGATCTGGGGTAAATAAAGCAAAATCCTGCATTCTTGCAATCTCCTGGCACCTAATTCCAACTTTCAAATTACCACTTTTTATGTATAAAATTAAAAAAAAAAAAAAAAACCTCAAAGAAATTTGATTTTTTTTTTTGTGTGCAGGATTGTGTAACCTTCAATTCTTCATTATTTTATGCTATTTGATCGCTTAATTGTTGTTGACCATCGGAACTTCTCTCTTATTATCCTTGCAAAAATATGATGCTTTCCGACTAGAGATGACGTAAATGTACACTTTTAATAGACGACCAATCAGTGACCGGAATTCACGTGAACTATATTTAGCTTAAGGTAAACACAGGATTTACATCCTTGTTTATCGTGACTTCGCGACAATACGACTCTCGACGCTTGTCTACATATTTTAAAAAGATTTTTTTTCTTTTTGAATTTATTTTTTTGTCAGTGAAGTAGCCGGTACTTGTAGCCATCGTAAACGGTGGATTTCCGCCGGCTACCGGCTACTTTGGAAAGCCCTGAGTGAGTTGGGGATTTTCAAAGTTCTAAATTGCAAGAAGGTAGTAAGTGTATCAAATATTTTTTTTTTATATTCTGCTGGTAGAATAATCTCATTTCCTTGTTCTATAGTTGTCATGCAATGAAAGCGTGATGTCTTTAGGCAATGAAAGTGTGATGTCTTTAGGCAATGAAAGTATATTGTCTTATGGTAATGAAACTATGATGTCTTTAGGCAATGAAAGTGTGAAGTCTTTAGGCAATGAAAGTTTGATGTCTTTAGGCAATGAAAGCGTGATGTCTTATGGTAATGAAACTATGATGTCTTTAGGCAATGAAAGTGTGATGTCTTTAGGCAATGAAAGTTTGATGTCTTTAGGCAATGAAAGTGTGATGTCTTTAGGCAATGAAAGTTTGATGTCTTTAGGCAATGAAAGTGTGATGTCTTTAGGCAATGAAAGTATGATGTCTTTAGATTCAGTTTTATCATGACGCTGTGTTTTCCACAGATTACCTGGTACTTGCCAAAAATCATCTTCTTAAAATAAGTTGGAAATTAGCCATTTTCATAACTATTCTCAATAAAAGATAACAATTTATATCTGTAGAATAAACTGTATATTTTCCAACAGTGTACATATAGTGTGTTTTTTTTTTTTTAGGAAAGATGAACCCAGTCAGAAACCTCGTTCATTATCAACGTCACGTCTTCCAACATCGCCACAACATCAACCTTCAAATTCCATGGATCAACCACAGAAAAAAGTCCCGCCTCCCGTACCTGTAAAAACATACAATCTAAAGGAACGGGGAATTGAACCTGACGAGTTAAAGATTCGAAATTATGAAAATACAAATCGGTAGGTCCAGATATTAAATATTATTTGTGGCTATTTTTATCCTTTATCTCTTTGACTGAAATTAAACCAAATTGTATAAATGTGGGTTGAATTAATGATTCTGTGGTAAGTCATGATATCAAAGATTAATATAAATTTCATTGTTTTGTAATTTTATTGTTATACCACACTGGATATATGTACATCATATTCCAGTTCGATATGACCCAGCAATGACACTGGATATAGATCATATTCCAGTTAGATATGACCCAGCAATGACACTGGATATACATCATATGACCTAGCAATGACACTGGATATATACATCATATTCCAGTTAGATATGACCTAGCAATGACACTGGATATACATCATATTCCAGTTAGATATGACCTAGCAATGACATTGGATATACATCATATGACCTAGCAATGACACTGGATATACATCATATGACCTAGCAATGACACTGGATATATACATCATATTCCAGTTAGATATGACCCAGCAATGACACTGGATATATACATCATATTCCAGTTAGATATGACCTAGCAATGACACTGGATATATCATATGATCCAGCAATGACACTGGATATACATCATATTCCAGTTAGATATGACCTAGCAATGACACTGGATATATCATATGATCCAGCAATGACACTGGATATACATCATATTCCAGTTAGATATGACCCAGCAATGACACTGGATATATACATCATATTCCAGTTAGATATGACCCAGCAATGACACTGGATATATACATCATATTCCAGTTAGATATGACCCAGCAATGACACTGGATATATACATCATATTCCAGTTAGATATGACCCAGCAATGACACTGGATATATCATATGACCCAGCAATGACACTGGATATATACATCATATTCCAGTTAGATATGACCCAGCAATGACACTGGATATATCATATGACTAAGCAATGACACTGGATATACATCTTATTCCAGTTAGATATGACCCAGCAATGACAGTGGATATATCATATGATCCAGCAATGACACTGGATATATACATCATATTCCAGTTAGATATGACCCAGCAATGACACTGGATATATCATATGATCCAGCAATGACACTGGATATATCATATGATCCAGCAATGACACTGGATATATACATCATATTCCAGTTAGATATGACCCAGCAATGACACTGGATATATACATCATATTCCAGTTAGATATGACCTAGCAATGACACTGGATATATCATATGATCCAGCAATGACACTGGATATATACATCATATTCCAGTTAGATATGACCCAGCAATGACACTGAATATATCATATGACCCAGCAATGACACTGGATATATCATATGACCCAGCAATGACACTGGATATATACATCATATGACCCAGCAATGACACTGGATATATACATCATATTCCAGTTAGATATGACCCAGCAATGACACTGGATATACATCATATTCCAGTTAGATATGACCCAGCAATGACACTGGATATATCATATGACCCAGCAATGACACTGGATATATACATCATATTCCAGTTAGATATGACCCAGCAATGACACTGGATATATCATATGACCCAACAATGACACTGGATATACATCATATTCCAGTTAGATATGACCCAGCAATGACACTGGATATATCATATGATCCAGCAATGACACTGGATATACATCATATTCCAGTTAGATATGACCCAGCAATGACACTGGATATATCATATGACCCAGCAATGACACTGGATATACATCATATGACCTAGCAATGACACTGGATATATACATCATATTCCAGTTAGATATGACCCAGCAATGACAGTGGATATATCATATGATCCAGCAATGACACTGGATATACATCATATTCCAGTTAGATATGACCAAGCAATGACACTGGATATATCATATGACCCAGCAATGACACTGGATATACATCATATGACCTAGCAATGACACTGGATATACATCATATGACCTAGCAATGACACTGGATATACATCATATTCCAGTTAGATATGACCTAGCAATGACACTGGATATACATCATATTTTAGTTAGATATGACCCAGCAATGACACTGGATATATACATCATATTCCAGTTAGATATGACCCAGCAATGACACTGGATATATCATATGACCCAGCAATGACACTGGATATACATCATATTCCAGTTAGATATGACCTAGCAATGACATTGGATATACATCATATGACCTAGCAATGACACTGGATATACATCATATGACCTAGCAATGACACTGGATATACATCATATGACCTAGCAATGACACTGGATATACATCATATGACCTAGCAATGACACTGGATATACATCATATTCCAGTTAGATATGACCCAGCAATGACACTGGATATACATCATATTCCAGTTAGATATGACCTAGCAATGACACTGGATATATCATATGACCCAGCAATGACACTGGATATATACATCATATTCCAGTTAGATATGACCCAGCAATGACACTGGATATATCATATGACCCAGCAATGACACTGGATATATACATCATATTCCAGTTAGATATGACCAAGCAATGATGCTTTTGCGGTGTTGGAATGCAGATTATAATTTAAGTTCTGATAGTTGATCAGTTTTCTAAAGCAACTTGAACTGTAAAAAAAAATATATAAGAATTTGTGCATGGCAGGGTCAAATACAATACTCCTTGTGACATTACAATACATGTATTCTAGGATTAACACTTCTTGTGGGTTCTGTTGTGAAATACAATCATTACACAAACAAAAATTGGTAGACATCATACTGTTATTTTTTGTAAGTTGTATTTCATATAAAGTACATTTAATTGTAGTATGCCATTAAAAAAAAAGAAATTACTTAAAATAAAAATTAAACTAGAAAATATGAAACAAAGCTTTATTTCTTTTTTTTATATCCTAATTTCAATAGATATTAAACACAGTTTACTGCATTTTATATTTGCTTTGCATATTTTAAGCCATTATTCACATATGCTTTCCCCATGCTTTTGCAGATCGTATAACTATAGCGATTCCAGTACTTACGCTACGGTACACAAACCTGATCGTTACCAAGGTGACGAGAATCCATATGATTATGTAGTACCAAGATCTGGTTACCAGCGGCAACCGCCAGCTCCACATCAAAGCCATTATGCCAAACCATTCACAGGAAGTTCTAGCAGGGGACATAATCCTGGAAGATATTTTGAAAATCAAATTTACATGGACACTAATGAACTTGAAAAATTAAAATCAGTTCAAAATGCAAGTCAGTCAGATCACCGTGGTAACCAAGACTTTTATTCCCGTGAACCTGGATACATCAGTCCAGGAGATCGACCAAGGTGAGACATTTGACCTTGACACAGCTGTTGCTTTTACTCTTTTCTGTTGGTTTTTACCTTTAATAACCATTTCTATATTTATTGTGTAGACATTAACTACACTTTAGCATGGATTACAGTGACTTTTTCCTGCTTAAAATTCATCCTACCAAAATTTATATTGCATTTTTGTCAAATGTTAAAATGTTACCTTGTTTTCTAAATCTACTGAAATTAAAAATTTTTATTATGAAAAAATTAAAAGTTAACCGTAATATTTACTTAAAGTTTGAAATCTTTATCTATGAATTTTTATAAATATATTTTATACACTATATGAGATTGTATCTGGAAATAGAGTTTTTGCTATTTCACTGTATTTGTGGTTATTGGTTATACCACATGTTGTGTTTGTTTTTTGGTTTTTGGTTGTACTAACAATTTTACATAGATATTATATCTACCTTGTTTCTTGCAGTAGATTAGAACATTTCCATGCATGGCCCCTTACATCCACAACAGCAGCATGCTTGTTTAACCTGCTCTGTGTATTGCATTTTACATATATACATGTATGGTGAGATACAGAAACTATTTCCGAAATTTTTCCATTATAAAAAGATGTTGACTCATGTTTAATATTTTTCTGAATCAGAGATTTTGTTATTTGAGTGTTAGAAAGCATCAGTACTTTGTCTGCCTTGTTTAAGTCTATTACAGAGTTGATAATTTTACTACTAAAGGGAGATAATTTTATTATCTCCCCTTGATATTTTTCTTAATAGAGACAATTCCCTTATGACTTTAGTTGATATTTTGAGTATTACTGTTTGATGCTGAGGGTTAAAGGGAGGCAATTTTATTATCTCCTCTGGGTAATTTGGTCAGTGGAGACATTTCCTTAATGTAATTCATTGAAATTTGGTTTTTGAGATTTTCTTTCTTAGGCAAACAAAACCAGTGCTGAAAGAAATCATGACCTTCAATTAGGAGGTACCATCTTGGTTAATCTGGGTGTTTCTTCTCTTTAAATGATCAGCTAAAATCTTTTAACAGGAAAACCTGTGGCAGGTATTTTCAATACTGTAGATAAAGCTGTTTTTGTGGATAGGTTTTTGGTGTATTTTAAGGAACCAGCAGCCATGATTATGTTATATTCTATAAAAATTATAAAAATCATAAAAAGAGGACAAAATTTTTGATATTTTTTCGAGATTTTTTAAGTAATTTAGAAATAGATGTGGGAAACTTATTGAATTAACTACTGTAAGAAACAAGTTAGTTGTGTGTTAGCAGAATGAAATGCTTATATATTGTTATATTTTTACTTGGAAAATTTCAATAAATGGGAAATTGACACATATCAGAAATTATTTATTTATATTTTGGTTCAATATAATTAGAATTTTTTATGCAATTTATAAATCATATATTTACAAAATTTTATATGTTTTTTAAAAGCTTTATCAATGAATGCATTTTTTTCCCTGTTTTTCATTTTTGCCTTATAAATTGAACAAATTTTTTAATGTTTTTTTTTTTGTCTGTGGCTGAATTTTTTTATCGCAACCTCACATAAATTTTACTATTATTATTGTATTAATTACCAAATTTTTCAGATTTATTCCACATACTGTTTAATTGTATCTGTTTTCAATACTTTCTTTAAGAAAAGAAATTGGGGGAAAGGGGGTGGTGTTAATTTCCATAAGTTATACTCACAGAACAAATTATAAAATTTATAGAATTTATTGTCAAAGTTTACACATGTTGTATTATACATGTATATACAAAGATTTTATTCACGATTTAAACTATACTGTAAAATCAAGACTTATGAAAATTGTATATTTTTTTCTTATACATAGAAATTAATTATTATATACATTCAATAAAAGAACAAAAAATTTAATACTTTGTAAAATAATTTGATCATGGCTGCTGAAATATGACTCATACTGGTAGATCTGATTCTTCTTTAAATGGATGTTTTCAGTGGGAGATGACCCATGGAATATCGTTGCACATGCATCAGTCTCCCATTGTTGTGATGTCCAATCAGAATTCTTTTGTCATACCCTTTGACCAATCAGACATTATGTTATTTATCTTCGTTGACGGTGCTAATTGAATTTACCTAAATACAGGAAACCTAAAAATCGAGTGGGGGCCTCGGTGGTCGAGTGGTCTATGTAGTTCGTCATGACTACTAAAGATCACTAGCCTGTCAACACTGAGGTTGTGAGTTCCGAATCCCACCTGTGGCGAGGTGTGTTCGACTCCAATCTTAATTGACAAGGATTGCCAATTTTCCTACTGAAGGTCGGTGGTTTTCTCCGGGTACTCTGGCTTCCTCCACCAATAAAAACTGGCTGCCGCGTAATAGCCAAATGTGCTGAAAACGACATAAAACCCCAACTAAACAACAAACAAACAAAAATCGAGTGTTATGGAAGAAATAGGTACTTGTTACCTGTTCAGTAGTGAAGAATCGGAAAATAATCAATTAGTTTTTAAAAATTCATTTTTATGTAACCATATTTTTTTGGTCCCATGTTCTTTGGTTACCTGTATTTCATAGTAATCCACTGTCACTTAGATTGTTGTTGAGGCCACATATTTTAGCCATATCATGGTGAGTGTTAAAAAACGGAATTTGAAATTGTTTAGAGTTCTTCATGTCAGCGTTTTGGATGTGAATTCAAATCAAACTTATGGCAAGGTGTTCAGTTAAAATCTGAATTAACAAACATTTTGAGTTTCCTGCCATTAGTCTGTTTTTCTCTCTGGATCCTTCGATTTACTCTGTTCATAAACTCTAGCCAATTTACATTGATTAAGACTTTCCTGTAATAAATACAGGCGGTCACTATGGTAGGTTTGACTATATCTCCGTAGAGATTACGAAGGAAGACTTAGTGTGTAATGGTTGGTTAAACCTAATAGTGGATTATGAAACAAGTGATAAAAACTTATACTAATCCCTCTCCACTTGGCGGATGCAAGAGTGGCCCTGAAGTAGCATTTTTGCCTTATCTTCCTTCACTTAGGACAGCCATTTCTCTCCCTATTCTAAATATGTTGGTACTAGCATCCTTTAGTGGGAACATCCTTGCAAATGGTGTCAGTAGGGTGTAATCCCATATGAGAATCAAATCTGGGACCCATGGATTACTAGATTGAACTGATTAAAACTATGTCTACATAATGGATAGTTTTATAGAAGTAAATACTTGGTACTGTAGATTTAGAAATTATTGCGTGCACTATATTATTGCGATTTTGTCATTTTAGACCAACAATCTATTTTAATTTTTGCAATATTGAGAAAAATGTCGCTTCATTCATATAAAAAAATTCCAAAATGCGAGTATAAATTATTGCGATTAAAACCCTGTCGCATTCTTCGCAATAATAAAAACATTGCAATAATTTCCGAATTTACAGTAATCATTACTTTTTAGGTAATAAACAATTTTTGTAGAGTGACTTCACAGGAATGATATATTTTAGATTATGTTTATATTAGAAAATATATTAAATACTATTCTGTTATATGTATGAAGATAAAAGATAAATCTACAGCTATTGTACATGAGAATTTTACCCATGCAAAACTTAAAACCGCCTCAGTGGTCTCATGGTACCATGCTTGTTTCGAGTGAAAAGGTCATGGTTCGATCCCTAGCCGGGTCAAACCAAAGACACTAAAATTAATATTTGCTGCTTCTTCTCCAAGCTTGTGGCATCTAGATGTAAGAGCAAAGACTGGTCGGCTTGGAGTCAGCATAATATGTCAGGTTGGGGTGATATGTCTTCCTGTAGACAGTTACCTTGTGAGGTAGCACATTATAAATTCGGCTCAGCATGTCGGTCTAGTACAAATCAAGGATCATATTTCATATATCAAAATGTTCTCATCCTGATATGCTACTAATTGTTGCCACTGGACTTTAAACAATAAGTCATCCATCCCATGCAAAACTTTTAACATGATACCAAAGTAAACATCATGTGTTTTAGTGCTATTCTTCAACTTGAAAATTTGTATAGGGTCTTCAGATAATGCTTGCACCCTTCAGGAAGATCAAGCTGTCATTGAATGAAGATACATGGAGTCATTTACAACATTCATTTAGACAGGAAATATATAGATCAGAATGCAGATTTTGGTAATACTTTGTGTACAACAATATTTTTATTTACAATCAAAGGGCCCTTAAAGGTGCAATCGGTATAAAAGATGTATGACAAAAAGAAGAGAAAGAGCATTGATAAATAGAATTGTAATATGTTAAGATTGATGGACATCAAGTCAAGTCGTTGGAATCCTTCAAAACTTTCTCCCATAGGTCAAGATAAGTGTTGTCATGACAATGTAGAGATATGTGTGATACAGTTGTGAAAGGCACTGTGCTCTTATACTTACTTTCTTCAAACAGAAATTTTTTTTAATTATCCAGTCAATTTGGGTATCGAAAGTGTTTTGTCATTTATATGTGTTTATTTCTGCCTGACTTTTTCATCATAGAAACAAAATAGTGCTGACTTACTTTGTGTTCATTCTAACATTGATGTTACCACGGGGACTGAGCTCTGAAGTAATATCAAATCTAACTCTGGTGACTATTGATTAAAATAACAATATATAACATTTCAGAACAGACGATGAGTTAAATTCTATTAAACGAGCAGAATATCGTAAAAGTTGGACTGGTCCCGATAGACAAACCAGAAACTTCTCGTCTTATACTAAACTAATTACACCAGGATTTTACGGGGCTCGGTCAAAATCTCAGGAAGAATTAAGGTAGTATTAGGAGGCCGCCTCATATAAACTTCAGTCAACTGTTCTAGTCAGAAAAAATAATTTGGTGTCAGACAAAATTTTCGTTGTAAATTCAGAATATTGTTTTTTATAGTTAAATGTAATTATTTTTTTGTTTATATGGGTTTTGGAACGTAAAAATCAGGTTATCATTCTAGAGTCGTGGCCCTTGATGAAGAGAAAAATGAGACTGTAATGATTTCAGTGGAAGTATTCAATAGATTTCTTTTTCAGATTAGAATACACTTTGATAGAACTTTACAAGATTAAAACAGTTTTCTGTCAGTTTTCATGTCTTTCTTCCTTTCAAGAAAATGAGATAGATATTATAATATTTAAAATAGAAATGCTTAATTCTTAAGATAGGCATAAATTTTTACAAATTGCATTACTTAATATTCTCACTTCAGACAGAAGTTTTTATTTGGAATTGAAAAATTTGAATTTAAACAAATACCAAACTTGCACCTTCAGACTCTACAACAAACTACATACATGTAGCAATGAAATTTTCTTGAGGTTTTTGTCGAAAATCATAGGATAAACAGATTCTCCTTCAATTTACTCGTGAGTTATATAATTTCTCCACCCTCAATAGTTAGATTTTAACACGCTCGCTAAAGGCTCGTGTGTTGAAAATCAAAAATTTAACTATCTCGGGTGGAGAAATTCCATAACACACTCGTACCTGAAGGAGAATCTATATTTAACTAGCTCAAAAGTTGATGAGAAGGTTTAACTACTGTTTCTTGAGAATAAGTACATTTAACTATATGACTAGAACAGGTGACCAGTAAATGCATTGCATCTTCAGTGGCTTCAGCATCATTGCCTGCGTGACAATTCTTATTTCTTATATTTTATCTTCTGATAGTGCCATTTACATTTTTTTCAAGCCATTCTGAACTTTTCAAGCTTTATTGTGAGTACATGCAGCTTGTGTCCTTTAGAAATTTTATAGGACATGTTTTTTCGTGCAGCTGTTTGTTTCAATCATAAGAACAAATGTTTTTAATTAGCTGACTGTGAACATCACTTGGCATCCAATTGTCTTGAAACTCTTCTGCCATTTTAAACTTTCTCTTAGAATTCTTTTGCCCTTAAACCACTAAGCTAATTGGTCTCAATTTTGTGAAATATTTATGGAAGGGTCTGTATGGAGTTTCCCCATTTCATCCTTCTCAGAAAACATAGGACCTGGCATCAGTTGCCAATACTTGTTTCTGATTTGTCAAAATTAACTAAAATTTCAAATGGCATACATTTTAGGGTCAATGTAAAATTTGTTCATGTTTTGCCAATTTAACCGCTAATATAGCACTAGCAGTGATTGTTTTTTATTGGTTAAAATTTGAAAAATTTGCTGTTTGACCACTTGCAAATGTAAGTCATAAATGGATGGTCTGGAGGTCATTGGGATTATGTTAATATGACCTGTATAGGTTCCAAGTGAGCGATTCAGGCTTCTGAGAGCCTCTAGTTTTGATTTTTGTTTGTGTCTTATTAGTAAAATATAAAATTATGAATTATCTCCTACAAAAATACCAAAAAAAAAGAAATGGGACCTCAAATATTTTAACTGAAAAGCCCAATACTGTTAAATTGTTGTATTAATTTTAAAAAAAATTTGATGTGTCTTAACAAAATTCAATGTTTTGTATGTGACCATTACAATTTCTTTATTACACATTGCAAAATGGCTTGAGGTAAAGTTTTCACATCTCTACAGGATTTATAATGAAATTTGATTGAGAAATTTAAAATCAAGGGATCAGTTTAAAATCCATATCATTGACTGGATGTGTATAGGCCACTGAAGATACTTTGTATTTTGATACAGTTATACATGGGTAGGCCTCAGTGTTTTGGTTTGGGTCACAGGTCACAAATTATCCACAGTTATTCATGTTAATGCACATTTTTATATCGAGAGGGGTTTTGGAGAACTTATTTTATAAAGGATATTGCATGAATTTTGCATGTTTTATGGAAGGGCTTGTTGCTATAGCTACAAGTTATTGTCTGCATGGTTGTTTGCAACTTGCTACTGCACAAGAGTAGTGCACTGATGCGATGATAATGTAATCTGTTTAATTCTGTTATCATGCCCACTTATCTCTATTATTCATAACAATAAGTTATTGTTAAAGTTTGAGTAATGTCAAAATTTGGGAAATACGATTTGATGACAAAATTCCCATTTGTTGTGTGTGTATAACCCCAGTTAGATACATACAATTATTGTTGAAAAAATGATTGGTTATGAAAGGGATTGAAAATTAGTTCCAAAGTAGTATTGGTTATGAAAGGGATTGAAAATTTGTTCTGAAGTAGTATTGGTTATGAAAGGGATTGAAAATTTGTTGTGAAGAAGTATTGGTTATGAAAGAGATTGAAAATTTGTTATGAAGAAGTATTGGTTATGAAAGGGATTTAAAATTAGTTCTTATGTAGTATTGGTTATGAAAGGGATTGAAAATCTGTTCCGAAGTAGTATTGGTTATGAAAGAGATTGAAAATCTGTTTTGAAGTAGTATTGGTTATGAAAGGGATTGAAAATTAGTTCTTATGTAGTATTGGTTATGAAAGGGATTGAAAATCTGTTCCGAAGTAGTATTGGTTATGAAAGAGATTGAAAATCTGTTTTGAAGTAGTATTGGTTATGAAAGGGATTGAAAATTAGTTCTTATGTAGTATTGGTTATGAAAGGGATTGAAAATCTGTTCCGAAGTAGTATTGGTTATGAAAGGGATTGAAAATTAGTTCTGAAAGAGCGTTGGTTATGAAAGGGATTGAAAATTAGTTCTGAATTAGTATTGTTTGTATAAAGGGATTGAAAATCTTTTCTGAAGTAGTATTGGTTATGAAAGGGATTGAAAATTAGGTCTGAAGTAGTATTGGTTATGAAAAGGACGGAAAATTTGTTCCAAAGTAGTATTGGTTATGAAAGGGATTGAAAATTAGTTCTGAAGTAGTGTTGGTTATGAAAGGGATTGAAAATTTGTTCTGAAGTAGTGTTGGTTATGAAAGGGATTGAAACTTTGTTCTGAAGTAGTATTGGTTATGAAAGGGGTTGAAAATTAGTTGAAAACAGATTTTGCAGCTATATTTGTATGTAATTTACTAGATTTAAATAAACAAACTAAGGAAAAAATATTACAGCAAATCACATTCTTGAAGTTTTTAAATAAAATAAAATAGTGAATTAACGTTATCAATTGTTATGCATAGGATAAATAAGCAGGCATGGTTAAACATCAAGCTCATTCGTTTATTGGATAGGAGAGATAAGCAGGCATTGTAATACATCAAGCTTATTCGTTTTATTTAGTATGTATTAAATGGAGTGTTAGTGGTCTACAATTTACTTAAGTATTTTGTATGAAGGGTCAAATAATTGTAGAAAAATCTAGCTACAGGTACCTAAATCTAGCTACAGGTACATAAATCTAGCTACAGGTACGTCAATCTAGCTACAGGTACGTAAAGCTAGCTACAGGTAAGTAAATCTAGCTACAGGTACGTAAATCTAGGTAAAGGTACATAAATCTAGCTACAGGTACGTAAATCTAGCTAAAGGTAGGTAAATCTAGCTAAAGGTACGTAAATCTAGCTACAGGTACGTAAATCTTGCTAAAGGTACATAAATCTACCTACAGGTACGTAAATCTAGCTACAGGTACGTAAATCTAGCTAAAGGTAGGTAAATCTAGCTACAGGTACGTAAATCTTGCTAAAGGTACATAAATCTACCTACAGGTAAGTAAATCTACCTACAGGTACATAAAGCAAGCTACAGGTACGTAAATCTTGCTAAAGGTACATAAATCTACCTACAGGTACGTAAATCTAGCTACAGGGACGTAAATCTAGCTAAAGGTATGTAAATCTAGCTAAAGGTAGGTAAATCTAGCTACAGGTACATAAATCTAGCTACAGGTACGTAAATCTTGCTAAAGGTACATAAATCTACCTACAGGTACATAAATCTTGCTAAAGGTACATAAATCTACCTACAGGTAAGTAAATCTACCTACAGGTACATAAAGCAAGCTATAGGTACGTAAATCTAGCTAAAGGTACTTAAATCTTGCTACAGGTACGTAAATCTTGCTAAAGGTACATAAGTCTACCTACAGGTAAGTAAATCTACCAACAGGTACATAAATCTTGCTACAGGTACATAAAGCAAGCTACAGATACATAAATCAGCACTGATTATTTTGTTCATTAATGTAAGTGCAAACGTTTCAAATTAAAACAAGATTTTTTTAAAATTTCGGTAGTGATGCATTGCCTATACTTAGAGATTTTCAACTTCATCATTCTATAATTTGTATTACCATTAGATTATATATTGTATTAGAAGACTGTACTATTTTACAGAGGATCTCATGACCCAAATGACAGTGATGATCGAGGGAGTGCTTTTGAAGCCTACAGAAAACCACAGTTGTCAACATTTGGCAAATCAGATGCACCCCATGGTCATATGGTTACATCAAACGGTCCCATTAGGAATTACAGGTAGAAATATTGTGTATAATTATGTATATAATATTGTTTGCAGTATTATGTTTGGCTTAAGAATCAGATTCTAAGATAGACTGCAGCACAAAAAGTATGGATAAATTGTATATAAAGTATGGTTAGGTAGCTGTTGCATAAATGAGGTTATATTTTTATACCCGGGACTTTAGGCTAGGATTTAAAGACCATTAGTCACTTTTTTGTGATTGATTGCAACCTAGATACCTTTTATAATGAAAAGAGAGATTTAATTCCTCACTTGTTTGCAACATAGATACCTTTTATAATGAAAAGAGAGATTTAATTCCTCACTTTCAAAATGCCAGCTAAACCCCTGAACACACTTTAGGAATTATGTAGGAATTCAATGAATCTTAAACGTTTCGATGGAATTTAATGAAACTTGATACAAAGGTAGTACATTATATGAAGAAACAAATATAGTCTGGCATCACAATGGGGAGATAACTTGTATTTAAAGATTTGCATATTGTAAATTGGAAAAGAGGTATCATTTTTTAGCTTTTTCACAGTTCTTTTAGTTTAAATTGACCATACAAATGTAAAAAGTAGGATTTTCATTTTCTATTATATAACAAATTTTTATAAAGGTTTATGTAGCCTACACCCCCCCCCCAGATAAAAGGGCACTATACCACACTTTATGTAGTTCTATTGTGTGCTGTTGTTTTTGGAAAAGTCATTACCGGTATATGTTAAAAGAATTTAAAGAATTTCTAAAAGTTACAAACAAAACAAATAAAAAAATGTTTTACCTTGGATATCAAAATTTTAATTTTGTATAGGATAAAATTATACAAAAATGTAATAGCATAATTTATTAATTTTTAGTAAATACCTCAATAGACAACCAAGGTAATGTCAGATATTTGAAAAAAAATTAGGTTCTTTTTCACCAGAAATTCATTCATGAAATGGGATTAATATTTATTTTTTTATAAAATCTTAAATTTATCAACTTTGCAACTATTATATGCTTACTAGTTATAGATCATTTTGTTCTAATTAAATCTTGCATGTCTAATGTGGATAACAGTGTTCCAGCTTTAAAACTTAGGCAGAGATTCAGGGCTAAACTGATTCACATAGAATGACTGTGACTGTCACAGTTGATTGATTTCCATGAAATTCACACAAATCTTTACATTCGATCGAATTCTGTAGAATTCATTCAAATCTCATCAGTTTGGCTGATTTCCTGGGAATTCACTCAGATCTTCACAGTTGATTCAGCATTCTAATAGTCACAGTTGACTGATTTCCATTGTTTTTACTGTAGTCTTCATAGTTGACTGATTTAGCTAGATATAAAATAATCTAATAGAAAGGCCCAGCCCATGTCACGGCATGTGTAAATGACTTCTCCTCTATAACCCCCATGAATTATTTCATAATTGAATACTAGTTGTGGAAGACAAATAGGACATTCAACTCTGGTAAAGCTGGAACACTGTGAAAATCTTACTATATTTGCACTAATTCTCAATATTTGATATTGATAATGAAAAATTTTGGAATTGGGCACTCTTAGAAATCTTTGGCAAAATGTCATTATTACACATATTGGTTTATTTTCCCTATCTCTTATATATCAAGCTGTCATAATCATGATTTTGTGATTTAAAATGCTGAATGTATGCCAGTTCAAAGGGCACTTGTCAAATTTGGGTGTGAATATAGAAAAGTGGTACTTAAGGATGTTCGCTGGTCATGTTTTTGAATTTTTGTCAGATTTTCAGAATCATCTGGTTTTATCCATTTGAATGCCATAAATTATTTTTCCCCCTAACACCCAATTTTCTTTTCATAAATCTTTTGCATGCAGAATAATAAGCCATTTGTAAAAATCTTATAAAATCCTTGTTATTATTTAATGGTTTTTGAGAAATAAAACTTGTCAATGATAAAGCTATGTAAAATCAAGAGAGCATATTTTTCCCACCAAATTTTCAATGGCTTATATCTCGAAAACAAGCACACTACCCATAATTTTTTTTCTCTCTTTTAGTTCCTTTATTAATCCACTATCAATATTTACCAGTGTTATGAAAAGCTTGTTATTTTGAAACTGAGCAGCGAACATCCTTAATCATGTTAATATTTGCAAATAGGATACAGAGGAATTAGACTGCAGATGTTGTACAGCTATGGCATAGTATTTTATTTTCTTTGCTGTCAGCTTACAAATTATTTTATATATACTCTTATGTTATACATTATTTTCTGTCTGCCTAGCTCTGAACCTCAAACTTCTGGTGAAGGCACTACTAACCAAAATGCATTGCAACTTCCTGTCGAGTCAGGTGACAAGGTCAAAGTTGAAACTCCTGAAGAAAAGGAGCCTCCATCTGAAAATGTTACTAGTGGGTAAGAGCCCAGCAACTGCAGTTATTCAGAATTTTTAATTGCAGTGTGGAAGTGGAGATATTTGCATGTTAACAAATTTTGCTTTTATTTTTATTTGTTTTGATTTAAATTTTTTTGGTTGTTGTTTTGGAGAATTTGTAAAGTGCAAATTAACATACATAAGGATCAGAGCTTTTTCGCTTCATTTTACTTGAAATATAGCAATTTAACGGGAGACAGTGATCTCAACATAGCTTAAATAAGGAATAAATGACTTCAGATAAGGACAACTTCAACTTGGGACTTTTAAATTATTCAAGTTGATGGCATTGTGCCATATTTTCATATTATTGTATAGCAACGTCATATTCCCTGTAGAGTGTAACCAAAATCTAGCATGCAATGTTCGCCGATATTGCATGGAGAGCAATATTGCATTGTAAGGACGACAACTTTGATAGTTTTTCAATTTTTCCGGGATCTTGGTGGTGTTGCCATACAATAGAAAGGTTATTGCACGAAATTGGGAAATATTGTCCCTTGTACAATATCCTATTGCATTCACAAGCTCGTGCGATATTACATTCTACTCTGGACAATATTTCCCATTATTCCATGTATTCGTGCAAAAACCCTATAATATAATATTTTAATATTATAAGATTATAATATTGCTGTTCTTTATAATGATAGCAGTATTACATTTTTCATTGATAAGCTAAAAATTCACACAGGATTTTGACATATATATGAAATTTTTTTGCATATTTATTTTTAAGTGGATTTCCAATGGGGAAAAATTGGTGATGTACTGAATGAATAGGGGGGAGGTGATGGATGGGCTGATAGGCAGTTCTATACATTGACCAATGAAAATCCACTTTCCTGTCAGTTGGACAGATTCCTGTTGAAAACTCTTGGTGGGACCAAAATAAGGAAAAATGTTGGTGAATTTTTTCCCGGGGTATTAGGCCAGCCATCATGACCAGATCATGATTTTAAGATATATTGTAAGCACTGAATGAGATGGTACTACTTGAATTTATCACTAAATAACAGAACACCAGGCATTAACCACACTTAAGTAATGAAAAAAGGTATCACATTCACATGGCACAGGTTTTATTATTAGAATGTGTATATGGTCTGTCCAGCATTCAGGTCACTTCTTAATCTGTTTTTCTTTTCAATTATCTGAGGGGTCAGATTGTTTTCAGATTTTATTACATGTATTAAACAATTTCATAGATTGGTTCTGCATTTTTATGTTTAATCTGACTTTTGAGACATACATAGAATTTAAGGTATCCGGATCATAATAGTTTTTCTTTTCAATTATCTGAGGGGTCAGATTGTTTTCAGATTTTATTACATGTATTAAACAATTTCATAGATTGGTTCTGCATTTTTATGTTTAATCTGACTTTTGAGACATACATAGAATTTAAGGTATCCGGATCATAATAGATCATGATCGAAAATTGTATCTCTTTTTGACTGTGAATGGCTGAATCAAACAATTTAAAGCTGGAATTTTGTATATATATTTTTCTCAAGTTGAAACACACTTTGTTGCTTATATGCAGAGTTTGTTATATCGGGATTTCCGACGTTTGCCGATAATTACCGAGGTCATTTCAATTGCGTTGTATGGAACATCCGGCAACTTTTGAATAATCACGTGGTAATTTATGGTCCGGATATGTTAAATGCTTATTTTTGTGCTTCTGATATTTAAGCTTTGCATGAAACTGTAAATTTTATTTAAGTTTGTTCTTGTCTATATTACACTCTCCCTGGAATTTCAAATTTTCATATAAAGTACAAAATTTTTCTCCTATTCTTGACATGTTTAATCGGTGGGATAAAAATACATAATATCTTTAACCACTTCCCGGTGATTAAATTTCTACGTGGGAATTACCGCCATTTTTTCTACCGTTATTGGAACGATAAACTAGAGAAGTCCCGAAATGACGTCTATGTAAACAAACTACATAGCAACGACATTTTCTTGAGGTTTTTGTCGAAAATCATAGGAGAAACAGATTCTCCTTCTATTTACCCGTGAGTTATGGAATTTCTCCACCCTCAATAGTTAAATTTTTTATTTCAACACGCTCGCTAAAGGCTCGCGTGTTGAAAATCCAAAATTTCGGGTGGAGAAATTCCATAACTCACTCGTACCTGAAGAAGAATATATATATAACTTGCAGTAAAAGAAAATTGTCAAGTAGGACATTTTCATGATTATGAAATTAGTCAGTTTTTGAGGAGTTACTCCCCTTAAAATTAACAATTACATTCTTGTTAAGGGATCAACTTCATTGTTCTCTGATGTGTAATGTCATGTTAATTTTATAACAGGTAGATTATGAAAGTGTATATTAAAATATGTTCACAAACTGGTAATACTTAACCCTGATCCAGCATAAATACTGTTCTTTTCTCCATAGATGTATTGCTCTTTTGCTCCTTGTGGGCTACTGGTGAACATATTTTTATGTTATGTACATTATTGTGACAAATTCTTTATTTTGTGATACATTATAATATATTGACACTTTCTTCAACTGTTCATCTGCTGATGTGCTGCACATGAACTCTTGCGAAACTGCTGCACCTCCTTTTCAATGATTTTAAGTTTGATTTTTTTTTCCACGAATATGTTAAAAGTTGAAATTACAATAATTTTGTTTCCATGGATGAAGTTCTCTGTTATTTGCTCTAATTATCTAGATGCGACTAAAAAGAAGTTTCAATAATTTAATTTCCTGTAGAATTTATATGAAAATACAAAATTTATATAAAAATACAAAATTTATATGAAAATACAAAATTTATAAATTTATATAAAAATACAAAATTTATATGAAAATACAAAATTTATATAAAAATACAAAATTTATATGAAAATACAAAATTTATTTAAAAATAACAAAATTTATACAAAATACAAACATGCACTGAGAATTTCGAGCTTAAAAAATGAATTCTTAAGAGATACCAAAAATTACAAAATTTATATAAAAAAACAAAATTTATACAAAATACAAACATGCACTGAGAATTTCGAGCTTAAAAAATGAATTCTTAAGAGATACTAAAAATACAAAATTTATATAAAAAAACAAAATTAATACAAAATACAAACATGCACTGAGAATTCCGAGCTTAAAAATGAATTCTTAAGAGATACTAAAAATACAAAATTTATATAAAAAAACAAAATTTATACAAAATACAAACAATGTCATGTACTGAGAATTTCGAGCTTGAAAATGAATTCTTAAGAGATACTCATGATACTGATTAATAGTAGTATAAAAACCATTCATTCAGATAGTTTTCATTTATAGATTCAATAATGAACAACAGATAGATGAGAACCACACTGTCATGGCAACAGCAAGGGGAACATTTGATCACAAGGGAGGTGTATTAGAATCGCCAGAAACTGACGTCAGTATTGTCATTCCACCGGGAGCCATTCCAGAGGGTGTTCAGCAAGAAATTTATTTTAAAGTGTGTCGAGACAATAACATTCTTCCCCCATTAGATAGAGATAAGGGTAGGTAACTCTCGGAATTGATAACAGAGAATTTAAATAGAATTCAGTTACAATTAAAGATTGTATTTCTTTAACAAACAGAGACTGAAATATTTGTTGTAAAAGGCTTCATAGAATTTTTATATTATATTTTTGCTTGATTACTTTGAAAGAAATAATAAATAAGGAGAATCTATGAAATGTTTTTTGAAAATAAATCTTAAAAAGTGTGTATATATTCAGTGACAATGGAGGGATATTGGGTCTATGTGTATAGACAAAAATAAAGTTTTTAGGAGTTCTCAAACTATTTCAAGACGCAATAATGTCTTCATTGGGTGAATATTTGTGAAAATTATTCTGGTAGAACATTAAATTTGAGCACTATTTTATTCTATTTAATATTTACGAGTGTTTCTGCAATAATCCAACATTATTGGGTATTAATATAACGTCACCTGTCTTCTTGTTTGTATTCCAGTCTGTTTTATCATAATATTTTACAGGTGAAACCTTATTATCTCCCCTTGTTATGTGTGGGCCACATGGTTTAAAGTTTCTGCAGCCTGTAGAATTACAGCTTCCACACTGTGCATCAGTAAATCCAGAAAGTTGGTCATTTGCTTTAAAATCCAGTGACTCACCTTCAGGTAAGAAATTATCCTAGTTGCCAAGTGAGTGTGCAATATTGGTCAGCTCAGAGTCAGAATAGTGTGCTGTTTTTTTTTTTTTACACCAAAACCAGAATTGCTTCTTTAGACAAGAAATAATTCAGCAATTCAAAAAGATTTTATCTCACCATTTCAACATGATTTTACCAGTACATGGGATATATGCATGAGAGGACATATTTTGATGAATATAAAATTAAAAATTTTTGTCTGTCATTTTTAGTTTACATGTGAGTAATCCCATCAAGCTGAAAAACCTGAAAAAAAACCCAGCCATAGTGACCACCCATTAAGCAATAACATGTCTTATTCCTGACTTGCGGTTGACTATCCTGCCAAAAGTTGTCGTTCTTTACAGCAGGTGTCTCACTAGGAAGACACCGATTTATTTTTTAATCCAAATGATAAAATTAACTCCGAAAGGTGAAAGGAATTCCTGATTATATAGGATGTGCTGTTAATTTTATGTAGTTGGGATACATATGAAAATTTTCAATGTCTTACCAGTGAAAAAAATGGAAAAGCCTTAAGTTCTCGATGGCACAGTTAATATTGTTTGTAGGGAATTCCGTTTTTTGTTCGAACTCCTGAATCTTTTTCATTCAATTCTGGCAAAATGCCACAAGTGACCTAGAAATCACACCTGCTATGAAGAACGATAACTGGGTAAAAAAAAGATAAAATACATTTGCATCCCGATCTCCGCAAGTAAGGAATAGGCTTTACACAAAAGTAGAATTTCATATATATTACATAGTGCATTATACATTAAGAGGGGAATAGGTGAATGTCACATCGTAAAGTATCGAGTTGTATTTTTATTGTTTTCTAGGCCAGCCTACCCAGTGGCAGAATATGAATTTAGCTGGTACAGAGGGCGTTTCCCAAGGTCGTGTGGGTAGAAGTAAAGTCTCAGTATTGGTTGATCATTTCTGATCAGTCTTCACCACATCAGAGTAAATGGAGGAAAACTTTCTCAAAAGTGAATAATACAGCTGATTTCATTGGTTGATATTCATGTTTGATGGAGTGAATGATATAAATGAGTTTGATTGGTTAATAGTGCTATTAAATACTGATTTTGAACGGAAAATATTGATTGTTGTGAAGTTCATGATACAGCTGACTTTAAATAGAATGAAGCAGTTGTTAGTGATTGGTCAGTGTATTCCATTATGAAGTGAATACTACGAATAATTCTGATTGGCCAAAACTGCTTCATGAAAGCTAACCAAAGGGAAATCAGAAGGGAAATGATAGATTCCTAGTCACTTAACATTTTATGAAACAGTATCAACACATTTATAGAATAATCATAACATATATATGAAGGCTTCGTTTGTTCTTAATTTCAAAATTTCACGATTAATTTTTTTATTATGGCATAAACGAACAAACAGTGGTAAGGTTTAAATTAATAGAACCAAAACAGAAAGCTAGTGAATTATTTTGTAAAAATGCCAATTTGGTTGTCATGGTAACTATTTTTGTTTGTTAATGATTGTTAATTATATATGTTACTACAATATATATTTTTTTAATGTTTTTTAAGTAATTGGTTGTGATCAAATTGTTAATAAAAAAAACTGCTGTGAGTTGAGCGAGCAAAACATTTTTTTTTTTTACATTTTTGTCATTGCAAATTTAAGGATGATCGCTGGTCTAATAGGAAATTAATAGGATTTGAAATAGGTGTTTTAGTTTGAGAGAACATATGAATAGTAAACAAATAAGCAAGAAAAAATAAAGGTTCATGTGCTCATTGAAAATTTGCAGGAAATAGGTTTTCTCTGGATTTTGCATTGTCTTTGCATTGGCAACTTCAGTATCTCAAAAATGTATGGAAAAATAAAAAGGATTTCATAAAATTTTGTCAAATACCATTGAAGGTATATATGATTGAATTATGAAAGAAAAAGTGGGGGTTCATAGGCAAAAAATTTCATGTTTAAGAAATGGATAAAACCCGAGGATTCCGAAAATCTGACAAAAAGACCAAAACATGACCAGCGAGCATCCTTAAGAAGTCATATAATAATAAACAATAATAATGAAAATTTAAAATCATATTCTGTTGAATTTTGTTGTCAAGATGTTTAAGTAAATTGTCCTAATTTATATAAAATGATTTTTTGAAGATGACCATATTTCATAAGCATGTTGAATCCCTACCACATTCACAGTCAGAATTCTCGATTTTCAGTGTCTATCTAATGGTTATATTTTTATCACATGGAATCTGTGTTTTCTTGGGATTTGTGGTTAGGCCACACCGAATTAATTTTTTTCTTTGGATTTCTGGATGGCAAAAATAGGTGCGGGCGGGCAAAATTTTAATGTATTTGGGGGGGCGAAGATTAAATTTACATGCGGCACAAAATTTTTAAAATAAAATATTGCAAAATTAGGAGTGGGAGATCCATTTTTATTTTTAATTTCTTGAGAAATGAAGAATTTGGAGCGAAGTTTCAGGATTTTTTTCAAAATGAGGCAGCTAAAAAAAATTTCTTAAAATTTACATAGTCCAAAAATCAGAGCGGCAAAATCCAAAGAACTAAAGATCATTTTGATATGGCCTTACTTTTTTTCAATGTCTGACACAATCAATTCTGGGCCCGTTTAGTGCTTGTGTTGAGATGGGGATGATTCTTGTTAAATACTACCCTTAATTATATCAAGTAATTTCTCATTTGTCCAGTGGAATGTCTGGTTGACTTAACCCCACTTACATTTTCATATGTTGTGAGGCAACCCTGTAATCCATACAATAATATAGTAGTCTCGGTCAGTAGAATATACAGAAAAGTTGTGATATCGTCTGAGTTTAGTAAGATATGAAAGATCACATCATAATCCATATTTTCAAAACTCCAAATACAAGTATTGAATGTTTTATTGTCCTATTCCATTGAACAAAAAAAAATCATTTCCACGTTATGTCAGGGATGATCATTTTTCCAAAATAATACTCAGAAAAGAACCAAATTGCAGCAATACATTGAACTTTTCCCATTATTGAGTGCTTTGATGTTGCACGTTTTATATGCCAAAAGAACAAATATGACCTTTTGCATAGTTGTTTAGTTTTTAGTGAATTTTTCAGACCTTAAACCAGTGTGATGATTCTTTAAGGAAAAAGGAATAAAGAAAAATTTATGGCAGCCCATAGTTTTGTTGGAAATTTTATCATGGCTATGCCCTTTATTCAACAAAATTCACAAGCATAAGGCCTGCCTGTGGAAAAATATAAGACAAACTAAGGCTCTGATAAATTGTTTGTTGGACATTTTACAACAGGAAGTCCTTTATGTTTCTGTCATCCTTAACTAAGTTACCAAGGGGAGATAATAAAATTACCTCCCTTTAGCCCCAAGGATAAAAGGAGATAATGACAGTTATCTTCATTTAGCTGCTGAAGGGAGATAACAAACAAATCTTATTTATATGCAGATGTCCAGTTATCTCCCATTTATTGAAACTTGATATGTTTCTTTTCAATGATAAATAGCCAGTATTTCTGAATATGAATAATTATGCAAAGTCTTACCTGTCATGAAATTTAGATATATAAAATGTTACATTGTAAATATTCCACCAGTATAATAGATGATCCTAATATCAAATTGTTGGGGAGGTTTTGACCTCAGACGGTTTTAAATGCATTGCTCAGAACTACTGAATTCTTTGGAAGAGAAAGGTTCCCAAGCCCCTTGATGGATCCATAATTCTAGTAAGATCATCATTAGAAGCTGTTTTAAAGTGCTGTTCCAATCATCAAAGAAAAGGGAAATGGTGCATTTTACATAGTCTCTTAAGCATTAAAATTAAATATTTTTATAATAAAGCCCAGTTCAGATATTTACTAAAGACTTCACAGATAAAGGATTTCATCGTAACCATGGTAACTAAATATTTTGTGCCAAAGATAGTTGTAACTGCTGTTTATAGATTATCTGCATTTAAAGTCTATGTAATTAAACATGTATATAATTAATGTGTTTATAAATGTATATATTTTTTCAAGATTTTTATTGAATGCAATTCAAACAATATATATATGTTTTAAAATCTGTTATGTCTGGTAAACAAATTTTTACCCTTAAAATTAACATTGTTTGTCATTATGGTTGTGTCAATAGAACAAATGGTTGTATGTGGACATTTTTAACTGTAAAATCTACTTTGCCATTATGGTTGTGTCAATAGAACAAATAGTTGTATGCAAACATTTTTTTTAAACTTCGATGGAAAATTTTTTTACAGAATATTTAAAATTAAACAATTTTTCTTAATCATTAACTCTGTATTTAAAGCATAATATTATGCATCTAAGAATTTATGACTCTGTTGCAGACATAAGATTGTGAAAACAAAACCTTCTACTGCAGGACGCTCATACTATCAAAATTTTTTGGAGTAGCCATCCCAGGCGTAAATCAAAATATTTGTCAGAAAACTTCCATTTTATTGTGATTTAAACAGGAAGTAAAGGTTGTAACTATTACACATTACCAGTAAGTTTTTCATTAAAGTTGGTTGTTCCTTAATGATTTGTAAACTGTTTTTTGATTGGTCAGTTTTACTTTGTTACCATGGTTGTGTTTATGTAGTTTATCAGAAATTTACATATGAAAGTGATATTATTGTTCATAATAATAAATATATACATGTATGTATTAATTGTATAATAACAGATTTATTGTTTGTTTATGATTAATATTTTATTCAGTTTTTATATATGGTCTTACTGAAAAATAAAATTATAAACCGCATTCAGCAAATATATCAATAAAATACAAGTAATTAATAGTACTTTTCAACTGTCAACCTAAGAGTACTCGGAGAGCCTCAATATTGCTTGTTTTTCTGGTTTTTTCCATTTTTTTTATTTAATTTCTTTTCTTTTTGAGGGGGGAGGGGGTATGGGTCTTTTTATTTTTTATATTTTTGTTTTTTGTTTTATCATCAAAATACATGAATGCTATTTTTTTCAATTTGTCATGTTTTAAGCTGCTGTGTGAATTTTTCTGAAATTTTATTTGTTTATTGATATATTTTTTTATTATTATTTTTGTTCAAAAGTTGTTGGTTAGGGTCCAGCAAATTTCAAACTATTACGGAAACCTACACTAAACTATTAATATTATAGTACATACACATTTATTATATCACCCTTCACCCCAACAAATGATCTGTGACCTACCATGTAAACATACACAATGAGAAAAATAAAAAATAATTTTTGCTATAAAGTTGTGTCTTATTGGCAGATTCGGCTTGTCATGTACATATAAGTCAGCTCTGATTTTTCACCTTCTTCGGGTTGAAAATAATGGCGTTGTATTGTGGACGGGAGAGAATGCCTAAACAGTTTCCATGCAAAAACTTGAAAATCATTCATCATATCTTTTCCAGAAGAAATTTTGTTGTTTTAAGGTGGTACCTAACACTACAGGGAGATAACTCTGTAAAATCAGCTAAACGTTTAATAACGTTGTGTTGTTAAGGGAATATTAAGCTTTTCAATGATCAATATTAGTGTTTGTCAAACTGCTATACAATCAGTGTAATTTTTCTGATGAATTGGTTGGTTCAAATGTTTTGAAATTTTAAAATTTTTGTCAATGGGTCAAAGTAAATACTTTGTCAAAATTTTATGAAAATTAAACGAGCCAAATTAATTTTAGTGAAAGTGTTGGGTACCACCTTAAGTGACAAAATGAAGGTCAAGTAAAATTTTGATGATTTTCTCGTTATTTTCAGTTCAGAGTTACCCACCTTGATAGCAGATTTCTGATTTTTGCAATTCGGATTTGTCTGTAATGGTTTCTTTAATATACTTAGCAATTTGGCATCATGTATAGCATTTTTCTTTTTCTTGGCTGGGAAAATCATCTCTGATTGAGCGGAAAAACTTGAAATCGAGTGGTTTGTGAAAAGTAGTAAGTATCTCCCTCCTGATATACATCTGTCAGTGATAGGTTTGGCTTTATCCTCCCTAGGGCCAGGAACTGTATATGATAATATTATATGATCCCTGCTAGGTCATTTTGCCATTTGTATCTGTTAGTCAAAATTTTTTTTTTGTTACTATTTTATCCTTCAATATTTGAACTGATGAACCTAAAATGATGTCATGTGTTTGTGAGTGACCTGGTCGAGTTTATATACACCGATAAACTGTGGAAAAACAGCTCTTATTACTTATAATTCCATAATAACTACACTTTTCCCAAAATAAGAAAGAAATGAGTGGTGTAAAATGGAACCCTTTTATTGGCTTTCATATTCATACGCTGAATGTCATTTATCGAAAAATAAAAGATCCCAGACGTCATGTTGTCGAACAATCAAAATAAAAAATACACACAGTATTGATATTAAGTGATAAAGTAACTATATTGTAACTGAATGTCTTAATAGGCTTACACAATGGTCATATTAGGTTACAAAATGTGTGTTGCTTGATAAACAATAAAATGGATAACAGGAAAGGTCATCAATGACATACCAATCAATCAAAGCCACCAATCAGACAGAACCCCAAACAAAAAATAACAACACAACAGAGACAGGATAGTCTGACTTGGTACATATATTAAACAATGGTGGGGGTAACTCGTTTTATGGGTACCCAAACCTCCCCTTATCTATCCTGACACTCCGGATATATAAAACACACTATAAAAACCAATACAGTATGATTCTGTAATCTGTAATATAACTTCTACCAATGTAGGCACACCTCTTCCGAGTAGTTTTAGATTCACAATCACAATATGAATAAATTATCTCTTCCACCACATCTTTACATCAGTTTTTAGTCCAGCACTGGTAGTTTTGATAAAAACTAGCCGTGCTGGAGTATTGTTAAAACGACTTTCTGCTGAGACAAAGTACCCCCAATCTGCAAATAGTTCCTATGAACTCAATACAATTTTAAATCAAGGTACAATGCATAAGGTTGCATGCAGTTATTCACTGAATAATAACATATATAGAAAGATAACTCTATCGAATAACAAATTGGTGTTAGAGAAGACTGTTTTGAGTCAAGCAAACTATAGCGTATGAATATGAAAAGATACAGAAGTGCGAAAGCGAGGGAAATTCAATTAATTTACCACCAAGTTTGTCCGTAATATTGTTACCGGCTGGTGACAGTCGGTAATTTTAATATTTTCAGTAATATTTTCAGTTAATTACTTTCAGTCCTCATCGAGTGTTCATTT
Organism: Mytilisepta virgata; assembly: GCA_028015205.1. Classification (NCBI taxonomy): domain Eukaryota; kingdom Metazoa; phylum Mollusca; class Bivalvia; order Mytilida; family Mytilidae; genus Mytilisepta; species Mytilisepta virgata. The sequence goes on from CM051513.1 coordinate 2,266,630, forward strand.
CGTCATTCTTAACCATTTCAACCATTTACTGTATTAAAAATAGTTGTAATGAGAACGATTTTAAAATATATTTTATTGATTTTTTTTCTACCTGGAAGTTATCTTTCGAAAAGAAATACGAAACAAGTTCGGAATGGACTTATGTATTCAACTTCGTGCTATGTTTTGTTGTTGATAATCCATGTCATAGTTTACAAACACACCGCTTGCTAGACCTGCATAAATTGGTTGGACATAGCAGGGTCAGAATGTGCTTGTTTTGAATAAACAACTAGCTTCTCACAGCTGCTGGACAGATAATGTCGCTCTGTCAAATCAAGGTCCACTTGCTTTGTATAGTTACAAACAAGGTATCACAGACCACAGAAACATCCCAGATCTTGCAGACATCAGTTAACACTAGCTAGGAGAAAACAATTCACTCCTTTTAACTGGTGGGATAAATATTTGGGTTGCGAAAGGCAACTATAACTTCATCGTTTATCAGTCAACCACACACTACCACAAACTATAACTCAACACAATTAGAAGTCACGGATGGGGATGAATTATTGTTTAACTTCCAGTGGCTACCATTCAGTGCATATCAGGACGAGCACATGTTGATATGATATATGAATATGAACCCTGCTTTGTACTAGACCGACACACTGAGTCGGATTTTGAACGTGCTAGTTCACGAGGTAACTGTCCAGTTCAATTGGAAGTCAAGCACACCTTAACTTCAACAGCAGTCTAACGCTGTTTAATGATGGATGTATGAATAATTGTTTAACGTCCAGTGGGAACCAGGTGCATATCAGGACGAGAACATGTTATGATAATGAATATGATCCCTGCATTGTAGTAAACCGACACGCTGAACCGGATTTTTAATGTGCTAGCTCACGGGGTAACTGTCCACAGGCAGACATATCACGCCACTCGAACACATTATACTGACTCTGAGCCGACCAGTCGATCTTTGCTCTTACTCCTAGATGCCGCTTGGTTGGCGGAGATGCAGCAAATACCAGTTTTAATGTCTTTGGCTTGACCCGGCCGCAGGGATCGAACCCGCGACCTTCCGCACTCGAGGGGAGCACACCAATGAGGCGATACGTACATATTATCAGGTTTTCTGCAAACGTATATCGTAAAATATCAGCCGCGAGACACAATGTGAAGCTTTTTCGGCGAGTGAGCGTAGCGAACGAGCTAAAAAGCTTCATATAGTGTCGAGCGGCTTATATTTTACAATATTTGTTTGAAGAAAACTTGATGATAAATTTATCGTATTGTTAACTAGCAATCTTATTGGAATTTCTTACTTTTCAATGGCCATCTGCCTATAACCGGATGTTTTCCTGATATATTCGGGTCAACGTTGGGTCAAACATTATGACGTCGCTGATATATTCGGGTCAGCTCATATTAGGGTCGGGTCAACTCTTTACGACGTCACAGTGCCGAAATACGGGAAATTGTGAAGGCCTCAGCAGGTCGATATAGGCATGGGGAAATACGATAAAATTAGAAGTCAAACACACCTTAACTTCAACAGAAGTCTAACACGCTGTTTAAAATCAATTATAAGCTTCCAAGTACATGTTTAATTTTTTTATATGCATTAGGAATTCATTTTGATCAAAACATATACAAAAATTATAAATCTATACATAAATTAAAAATAACACAGATATGTATTGTTTGTCATTCTAAAAATTAACTAAATAAAATACAGAACAATGTTATAATGGATCTGGAGAGTGTTTACATAAATTATCACGATTTATGCTTGATAGTTTCCACATACAATGATAGAATAACTTGTACATACAAAAAAGAAGAAAAGATTACGATAAAATGTCGCTTCAGGGACTGTCTCTCAACAGCCATGTGGAGAGGGAATAGTGTAAGTTGGTATAACTTATAAATGTTGTTTTCCAATCCACTATAAATAAGTTTAAAATAAATAACTTTGTTGTCTATAACTTTGTTGTCTATAACTTATTTGTCTATAACTTTGTTGTCTATAACTTTGTTATCTATAACTTATTTGTCTATAACCTTGTTGTCTATAACTTTGTTATCTATAACTTTGTTGTCTATAACTTTGTTGTCTATAACTTTGTTGTCTATAACTTTGTTGTCTATGTCTTTGTTGTCTATAACTTTGTTGTCCGGTTTTAACCTGAAAAAGACTTATTTATATCCTAATAAACATTTCTGACTAAGCATTAACCTTTCTACTACGTATTACCAAAAGGCTAGGTCAATCATAGATTATCATTACAACATTCCTCCCCCTACCCCAATCAATATTGACCCGCCCCATATTTTTTTTTATTCAACGGAATTCTATTTTCGCACGTTTTAGAGTCTATATTCTAATAAAATCTTTGATTTGATATATACAATGATTTTATGAGTCAATATAATGACCACAAGTCCCCTGTCAAGGATTTTCAGACAGCCATTTGCGAGGATGGTCTCGGTAAAAGATGCTAGTCCGTCGGATGGGGACGAAAAATGGCTGTCCCGTGCTAAGGGACAGCAACGCCCTTATCACGTTAAAGACTCATCTCTAGATGTCGAAAAAGATTAGACTAAAATGCCGCTACAGGGGCCGCTCTTGCACCTGCCAAGTTGAGAAGAATTAGTATAAGTTGGTATAACATGTTTCCCAAACCACTTTGAATAAATAAGTCCGTTACACTATGTAAACTAATAAGAACACTTTATCCAATCATCAGCCTTTAGAGGACATGTTACATTAGTTGATTTTAATTTGTAAATGATTATAGATACAACAAACACGAGTTGACTTGACGACAGAATTTATCCATGCAATAGAAAGTAGAAAATAAAATCCTGTTTTTTTTAAGAGATTGAAATCTTCCAAACAGTGTGTAAAACTCGGGAGTGTTGAAATCTGACCATGAGAAACATCTGTATTATCATAATATTCCATTCGACTGAGCATATAATACAGTATTATCACGAGTTATCTCCCAATCTCCCATTTACTGATATTTCGATAGCGACTTCACTTCGCCAAGAAATGAATAGGCCGGCGAGATTTAGCGATTTTGAAAATTCTTTGGTGACTTAAATCGTCATTTCGCCGGCAAGATTATGGCCTGTAATACTCCGTTTGATACAAATTAATAATTATAATCAGTAAAGACAGACAAATCTGAATACTTACAGTAAGAAATATAAGAAACAAAAAAGGATGATTTTCTGGTTATAAGTTATCAACATACATACATGACACTCATAACACGTGATCATGAATATAACCTTTCTAAAAACAAGAGATAGATTATGGCAATGTTTAATTTTCTTCTTTACTCCTAAAAATCTAAGAGTAACTCTTTTCCCAATCCCTATTAAGTTATTATTTTTTAGCTGGCCAGGTTCTGTATAACATAATACTAGTTGATATTATCCCAAACAGTCCACTCCACGACCGTGACCATTTACCTGCCCACAGAAATCCAGGCGGGCACCAGTTAATAGCATTCATAAAGTCTGAAGCTGATTGGATAAGAATAAGGCGGGATTCAAACAGTTCTCCTTTTAATGATTTTGCTTCTGTCGATAAGCCTTCTAGTGGTTCTTCTCTGCTGCAAAAATGTTGTACTATTAGTAAACAATTTTACGGAACTGGGAGGAAGAAAGTAATCTTGGTTATTGGAAATGTTTTCACAGCAACCTTGATTATGTTTTTTTTTCTAATATGAAACATGTGTGACCTGGAAAGCGAGCGGTTGCTTTGTCGGTATTTAGTGAAAATATCGTAATTGCGTAACAATCTCTCTTCAAAGTATTAAGTTCATCATTATCAATGTTGTTACTTCACACGGTCCGAATTGTCTAATAACACGATCCCAGTGGTCCGCTGGCTGATTTGTCCGGTTACCGCGGCGGGAAAATGTGACACTTAATTGCATCTCCATCTTTTTTTCTTGTCAAATTTGATTCCATATTTCCGTATTTTGTTTTCAATTTCATGACACTGAATGTTAAAAAAGTTGAGGTAATTCCATAAATAGCTTATTTTGTTCAAGATAATCTCTATTCACGTAATCACGTCGGAAGCAATAGCGGAACGAGATTTCGCATGGATACCGCCATGTTGTTGAAACTTTTTAGCCGGCATAGTAGTAGGAATAATTCGATTGACATCTCTACCTTAAAGAGCGAGCTTGGCTCGCTTATTACCTCCTATTTGCACGCTTGCGTTATAAAGTTTTCTTTATCTCAAGATACACTACTATATCCAATATTCAATTCTTTCTTTTTCAAGTTGCCCCCCCCCCAAACCCCTGCCAACGACAACCTTCAAAATCAAGACTGTTTCATTAATATTGTATTAACAAATGCAGAATCAATGTGGAACAATAGAAACTTTCTTCCAAACCCGGATTTTACAGTCACCGTCCCTTGTTTGATTCTAATTGTATTATCCATCATAGTTAGATTTTTGTACATATTAATTTTGACTTTCCGTAGAAAGGTTAGCGGTTATTGAAAACTAGTACTACATGTATATATATGTTTTTTTAGGATTAGTACCACGCATGATAAATACCTTACTCTATCCACAATCTTTTCTGAACAGTATCTACCACAACAAAGGTTTTGGTGCATATTACCAAACAACGTTGCAGTTTCAATGTAATTAGTCTTGGTGGTATCCCTGTCGGGATTTTAGAATAAGATCATATGGCCCTTAATTTCAATGCGGATGAAGCTGCTGCCTCCAACTTTCAAGTACCCGACCTGAATTGACAAGGACTGCCATTTTCCTACCGGGGGTCGGTGGTTCTCTCCGGATACTGCGGCTTCCCGCTCTACCAATAAAAACTGGCCGCCGCGAAATAGCCAGATGTGCTGAAAACGGCGTAAAACCCCAACTATAAACCAAGCCGCACCAAACCAACTTTTAAGGAAAACGGTATCGTCCAAACTAAAATTTATATCGTCCTATTTACTTACGGTGGCTTGTCTATAGCCCATCCCTTACACACATAACCTCTTTATGGATATACCTAAATTTATTTTCAATTTTTACTAACACTCTGAGGTGGTTAGTATATAAAAGTTTATTATCATTGATTCATTGGCGAAAAAACATACTAGGAATTTTACAATTATATATTTATTTCAGTTTAATATATTGGCGAATGTACATTGTACGGCCACGGCTTAAACAATTTTGCAGGGCTCAGTGTCGCATATAAATATAAACAATAGCAAATGGCAAGCCCAGAATAAACATTAACTTTATAAATTACATCACAAACCTTAAACATTAAAATTTGACTTATAGTTATACAGATGTCAATTTAATAATTCAAGTCTGAAATAAATTTTATAAATAGAAAATAATGTATAAGGCAACTAACAGCAATTCACTCAGATAACTGAATAAATCTTGGTATGTCACGAACATTGATGTGACAGTATATTTCCGATTTATTTACGTACCTTTCATTGGTTGATTCTAAATACTGTTGTTTTTTCAATTTATGTAGTTTTTTACTGATTATGGACATTTTAACAATTTGTCTGTAATAAAGAAATCAATAAAAGCATTATAAGCAACGAGAAGAAATATTTATAGCTTACCCAATTATATGGCAAGCCGTTTTACTTTAATATATAAGATATCTTATATAATCTAATTTTTATAAAATATCTTATAAACTTTATAAGTAAAGTCAAGAAATACCAAAGGGATATTCGAAGGAGAGAAAAATCGTAACAACTGACAAACTCCAGAGAACAACGAAGACAAGACCAAAACAATACATGCACTACAATTAAAAACTAAAAACATATGAACAACATGGACCCCACCAAAAAACCGGGGGTAGACTCAGGTGCTCCGGAAGAGTAAGCAGTCTTTGCTTCCTGCAGGACACCCGCCATGCTGCCCATGCCAAATCCGGTATGAGGAAGGGGAAAATATATCTTATAAACCAAAACTATTATGAGATATCTTATAAAGTTTATTAGATATCTTGAAGTTAGAATAAATAGTAAAACGGCTTGTCATACAATTAAGTTTATGTTAACGTTACCACAAAAAGGTTTAATTTGCTTGAAAACTTAAGGTGGTACCCAACACTTTCACTAAAATTAATTTGGCTCGTTTAATTTTCATAAAATTTTGACAAAGTATTTACTTTGACCCATTGACAAAAAATTTAAAATTTCAAAACATTTGAACCAACCAATTCATCAGAAAAATTACACTGATTCTATAGCAGTTTGACAAACACTAATATTGATCATTGAAAAGCTTAATATTCCCTTAACAACACAACGTTATTAAAACGTTTAGCTGATTTTACAGAGTTATCTCCCTGTAGTGTTAGGTACCACCTTAACATTGAACATAGAATTCAATATGCAATGTTTCATTGTTTTGAATAGTAAAAAGATTTAATCCAATGATTGACAAGTTTTGACAATTCTTATAGCATTTAGCAAATGTTATTACAAAATGGTTGCCAGTGTTCCAACTAGCATTTAAGGGCGTAGGGGCATATATTGAGGATAAGGGGCACTTTAACATTCCCAGATCTGAAAAGGGCAAACAAGATCAAGACAACTTTTACGAAATATCAATTATTCATTTATCTAATGTCATTTTAAGAGTTCTATTAGGTTCCCAGCCTTCTTTAATTCAATTTCAATTAATTCAGTATTGTTTATGTGTATTTAAAAAGTGTTTTGTTGTTTTTTATATTATACTTATTGCAGAGGGCAGAGGGGAGCAATGAAAGGGCTGAGGGGTGCATTGAAAGGGCAGAGGGTGCATTAGAAAAGGGGCAGGGTGCTGTGCCCCTCTATTTTTAGTTAGCTGGAACACTGGTTGCAATTGCAAGTTTTTCTCTTTTTCATTTTAAAAAAAAATAACATTATCTTTATATTATGGACCTGACCCTATTTCTATGGTCCTTTGAGAGGTCAGATACTGTCGTGTCAGTATTTAATGCTATGAATAAATAAACCAGAGGATCCATGGAGCCTGAATCGCTCACCTGGATTTTAGGTGACCACAACTGACAAAGTGCTTCTAGATAAGATCTGTAAGGAATTGTTCTACAGTGTCCAGGATTAAATTTTAAATAAAATGGCACGACTAAGAATTTGGCAAAATAAAAATCCAGGATCACTTTAGGTGTGAAAAAAATGCAGGACCTCTGTCGGTGAGGCCATTTTATATATATATATATTTAATTGAAAATTAAAAGTTAGGCCGTGTTAGCGGCCCAAATAAAAAACCCAGGGCCATAATTTCGGTGAATAAAATAGGCAAGATCAAACATTTCATCCTAGCCTCCCCCCCCCACCCCCCAACATAAAAAATCAAATGGTTGTTCCCTAAATACCCTCAGTCAGCAATAAAATGCTGCATCACTTACTTCAATATTTCGGTAAACAACGATGCCGCCCAGACCAGAATCCCATACATCCACCATGTTTTACTCTCTGTGTTGATGACTTTCCTATCAGCTAACCAGGCTATGTGTTCTACAGGGTAGTATGTCTGGTTCGCTATGTTTGCTATTAGGGTCAATATTCTCAGAATTTTACTCTTTTCCTGTGATAAAAATTGATAGATGAATTATTGTTTATAACGTCTAGTGGAAACCATTATGTGCAAATCAAAACGAGGACATGTTGATATGATATGAATATGATCCCTGCTTTGTACTAGACCGACACGCCGAGCCGGGTTTTTAATGTGTAAGCTAACGAGGTAACTGTCCGCAGGAAGATATATCACGCCACTGGGACACATTATACTGACTCCGAGCCGACCAATCCTTAGATCTTACTCCTATATGTGGCGGAGAAGCAGCAAATACCAATTTTAATGTATTTGGTTTGACCCGCCATGGGATCGAACCACACGACCTTCCGCACTCGAGACGAGCACGCTACCACGAGACCACCGAGGCGGTCCATGTGATTAAAAAACGTAAACTAGATTGGAGCAGCCTGCCCTCATGTTGTACCCCTGATGTTTAAAATGAAAAAATGTTGCAGTACTTTCTTTCTCAACCATGAATTTAAATCAAATAAAAGTTAGATGTGTTTTACTTTACCGTACATTCATTTCTAAAATGGCATAGGTTAACACATGTGATGTGGCTATAAATAATTGTTTGTCCAAATTTTTGAAAATCAACTCTCTGGATTTTCGACGAGGCTGTGCGGAAATGCCTTCATTAAAGGTACCTGAGCAAAATAATAGAATACTTGTCAATGATATACCGGAAAAAAATAATTTTGATGAAAATACCTACCCGAAAAAAGCACATCTAATACAGATGTTTATATACAAATATCTGAGGAATTGAATAGCACTCAAAGTTTGTGTAAATACCACCGAATAAATATTAGTTTTTCAAAGCATATCCCGAATTAATACCATAGATCATGAAAAACCCAACCAAATTTTCCGCATATCCCCGTATAGGTTTATATAGGGAGTTACCCCCCCCCCCTTTCCGCCGGGCTCTTACGTAAGTAAAAAGTGGGAGGCAACCAAAAATCAATCTTAAAATATCCTATATTCTGACCTTTCTATTACCAAGAGCAATGACGTCCTATTTTCCAACCTTTCACCTACATTTACCTTCGATCCAGTTCCATAATTTAGGTTATACAGAAGCATAGGTAGATCATCAAATAGTCTCAGAATGGCACGGCATCCTCCAAGCTCTACAGAAATAGCTCTGATTCGGTCAAAAGCGTGACCTTGTCTGTCTCCGCTTATAAACATTCCAACATACGCGCATAATCGGATTATCTTGTCTCTCCCCCTGTAGCTCTCTAACACTCGGACAAGCTCCATTTTGTTTATGTTTGTACTCTGAACCCTACTTCCAATTTCAAAATTGAAAGTAGATCACATGACTTAGTATTTGGTCATGCAAAGTACCAAATAGAATTTTGATCACAGATCGAGAGGGGGAAGGGGACACTCTAATTTGTTGGAGACTTTATAAATAGTTTGTTAGTGTTGTTAATGAATGAACATTAAATATAATTGTTCTAAAAAATTGTTGAATAAAATATTACATGGATATGAACAGGTAAATTACGATATTGCAATAGTTTAACTTGAACTTTTCCTTATATAAAATATATGCCGCCATCACGAAAAGTCAAAAATTCCCATTATATTGTTTTCTGAATTTTTGTTTGTTTTTTTTTTTGTTTTTTGTTACATTTTATGGCATTTTTTTATTTTATCAAAATTAAATTTTTCTGTTTAGGGACGAGATAAAAAGTTCAATGTAGGATAAAAAACTTAATCCGGCCAAATAGTTTGGAGGTGGGGGGTAAAAATCGCTGCAAGTTTTGTTATCCGACATCGATTTTCGGATTGAAAAATACGGATTCAAGTGATGTACATGTCAATATACAGAACAAACATACATTGTTGAGGAAAAAAAAGGACCCATGATACAAAAAGTATACTCTCAAACATATGCCCATATTCATCAATCAATTTTTCCCAAATTAGGTTAAGGGGGGGGGGGGGCAGTGAAAAAAACTATGTGAATTTTTTTTTTTTTTTTTATCCTACATTGAACTTTTGATCTCGTCCCTTACTGATTCACCATTTATTTCTATTGTTTTATCGCTTTTACTCAAATGTCAACGACAATGGAGTCGTTCGCTGTCACAGAAGACCACTCAATGAACCGAGAAAATCATATTTTCATTTAAAGCGAACAGCTTAATTCAAAAGACTTAAATCTTCTTTTTGAAACAATGAATGGAATAGGTTCTAAAGAAATCAATCAAAAAGTTTAATTAACATGCCAAAAGAATGTGTTTTTGTTTGTAATTCGTGGTTTAATTGGGTTTATAGTTAGGTGAAATTTTCGCTTGTTTTATCAGAATTTACAAAATTATTCGGATATTTAATTCATGGTTTTTGTGCTCGCCTTGTTGTGATCTGCCAGAAAAGTCATCTAAAGTGTACTACATCTGGTAAGGTTTGTAAAAAGTCTTGATGACAACAAATAACACTGACCTGCCAACAGGTTTCTTAAGATGGATCAAACAATTTGAAAACTGTGAATCTGATATTAAGTTAATGATCAGACAAATGTTGAACTTCAGTTTTAAATATCTGACAGATAATAAATTAAAAATGTTTAGATGGAAATTGCTAAATTATATTTTACCTAATAAAAAACTTTTATTTCAGTGGAAAATTACAGATACACCAGAAGAATCATATATACATTTCTTTATAGAATGTAGGTATTTAAAATCATTTTGGTCCGAAATTAAAAATTTATTTTGCAAATTAGAATTAGGTCATCATATATTAAATTTTAGAAACCTAAAATTGGGATATAAAATCAATGATATTTATTACTGTGGTATTAATTATGTCTTAACTTTAAGCATATTATACTTCTGAACAAAAGAGGAAACATGTCAACATATTTCAGATTTTTAAGACAGAATTAACTTCTAGAAATGAAACAAGAATTAATTCTAAAGAAAATAATTTTTTAAATAAAATTGAATTATACTTAAATGAAGCTATGATGTACCACTGATATGTACAGTAGATGAGAACATTAAACTATGTTGTACACTTGTATACTGTATTATGTACATTCATATGTCAAGTAACACTGTAGCAGAACACTATAATCTTAGTTTTTTTTATGTAGATCACTAACCTATACAATAGTATATTATTGACAAGAGCCCTGGACTTGCCAATACTAATTATCAGGGAACTCTAGGGGGAGCTGGATTCCTAGAGTATTTGTTAACAGCAATCAGTGCAACAAAATGATTTATTTGTTAAAAAAAGAAATAAACTTAACCGATCTGAAAAAAAAAGAAAAAAAAGTTTGTAAAAAAAAGATAAAAACACAAACAAACTTGATCAAATCATAACAAAACGACCGAATACTAAATTTATGAATCTGTTTATTTTATATACGTTAGTTCTCCTTCGGGGCAAACTTTTTACCCAAGAAATGTTTCCTAAACGGGAAGCAACATTTTCTGTTTAGTACACTGAAAAGAGGAAAACCGCAAAGCGATACACGCTCAGTATTAAAAAAATTTGAAGGCGACCTTATTTTCTTTTATCCCTAATAATATCTTAATATTTGATCGAAGTTGAAGGAAAATATCCTTTGTTTTATCAAGGAACATATCTGCTTCCCGTTTGGAATATTTGTTTCTTTGAATGTAAAACGACAGGTACTGTTTGGAACGCAATTAGAATTCGTTGTACTAACTCTGATATGAAGAATTTAAGTGTTGATTTGCCGGTGAAATACTTTTCCAGACCCAATACTTTTGTAAATGTTTAAGGATACTCGCTGGTCATGTTTTGGTCTTTTTGTCAGATTTTCGGAATCCTCGAGTTTTATCCATTTCTTAAACATGAAATTTTTTGCCCATGAACTCCCACTTTTCAAGTTCTTTTAGAATTCAATCATATATACGTTAAAATGGTATTTGACAAAATTTTATGAAATCCTTTTTATTTTTTCATAATCTTTGAGAGACTGAAGTTGTCAATACAAAGACAATGAAAAATCCAGAGAAAACCCATTTCCTGCAAATTTTCAAGGCCTTATAGCTCTAAAATGAGCACATGAACCTATATTTTTTTCTTGCTTATTTGTTTACTATTCATATGTTCTCTCAAACTAAAACACCTATTTCAAATCCTATTTATTTCCTATTAGACCAGCGATCATCCTTAATAATCATTGTTTACGTCTCACTGGTCTTGTTTTTGATTAAGTATATCTAGAGCAATAGTTATAGGAAGAGATAAAAATAATATAAGGATTGTATATATCATGTATATGGCAGTTCGATTAACTCATGTCCTTTATTCAGATTTATGTAAAAGGAATTTCAGAAAGAAAAAAACAAATTCCCAATAACGGAGATTCTAGTTCTGAAGAGGACCCAACATTTACAAAAAAAAAAAAAAAAATAATAATAATAATAATAATAATAAACACAATTAATTTAGCTTGATTCCATAAAATCTTTCAAATAATTGCATACTTTTGTGTCTACATTCAGACCTACAGCATAATGAATAAAAAGAAGTCTCACATTGAGGCTCTACATGAAATCGGAGATCTGACGTCAGTGCAAGCGACGGAAGAACCGACAGATACGTGAGTATACATGTACATGTATTTTCTGTCAATAACTATATATTTTTATCTGTGTAAATTGTCCTGTATTTTGGAGTTAAATATGACAAAATTCCAGTTTTACAAACATTCTGGCCGATAGGACTCCGATATAGATTGATTGTAGGGACCAGGCCTGGCCTGGGCGCCATAAAGAACTATTTTTGCTGAGTAAAGAAAATTTTACTCAAATTCCCATTCTCAGCCAATCACATTCGAGTATTCCGGTATTTAAGAATATTCTCAGACTTAAGAATATTCTCAACTTTTATGGCGCCCAGGCCTGAAAACAAATTACACTTATGACTTATCGTATAGTTGTACGAATGTTTTAAAACGGAGTCCAAGTCCTATTTCGTAAACGTTTAAATCACAACAATCATGTTTGGAAATTTAAAATTCGCTGAAAACTCTTCTTGTATGAAACCATACCCGAGTTCACTGTAACATCCGCCATTGCTAAAATTCATACAAATTCCCGTATTTTTTGACATCACAAAAGAAAAAGTATGACGTCACAATTAAACAAGGAATTGTTCTACGACGTCATGAGGTCAAGTGGAGCTGACGTTCTACTGTCAATAGGTCTATTGGAAGACAATGTTGGCAGCAATGGTTCTTATATTGTCCAATGTATCAGAATTTGATTTGATGACCTCCACTTCCGCCCAAGATGACTGCAACAATCGAATATAGTTTAAGATGGGACCCTATTAATTGAGACAATTCACTTATTTTTTTTTAAACCAGTGAACCATACAATTGGAACCCAACTTGGCAGCAACGCAATGAACTCCACTGCCATCCCTGATGGCCACCACATCCACACATACTAGTGGTTAAATGTATGATCCTACGTAAAAAAAGTTTTATTCTTGTCAGAAACCCGTGAGCCAGTTGGAATCCAATGGTCCTTAAGCGACCCTCTATCGGAATTATATCTAAGATGGCTGCTACAGTGCTGAGTATATTCGAATGTGTATTGCTACCCCTGAGTTTATGTCTCTGTTTGTTGAATCAGATCACTAAAGGTTTCAGCAGCTCAAAAATGTTTAATTGAATTTTCTAAATTTATTGTTGAGGCTTACCACATTTTAGTCTTGAATACTGGTTTGCTATAGAAGTGCACCAATGAATACCGGTTTGCTATAGAAGTGCACCAAGGAATACTGGTTTGCTATAGAAGTGCACCAAGGAATACTGGTTTGCTATAGAAGTGCACCAAGGAATACTGGTTTGCTATAGAAGTGCACCAAGGAATACTGGTTTGCAATAGAAGTGCACCAAGGAATACTGGTTTGCTATAGAAGTGCACCAAGGAATACTGGTTTGCTATAGAAATGCACCAAGGAATACTGGCTTGCTATAGAAGTGCACCAATGAATACCGGTTTGCTATAGAAGTGCACCAAGGAATACTGGTTTGCTATAGAAGTGCACCAAGGAATACTGGTTTGCTATAGAAGTGCACCAAGGAATACTGGTTTGCTATAGAAGTGCACCAAGGAATACTGGTTTGCTATAGAAGTGCACCAAGGAATACTGGTTTGCTATAGAAGTGCACCAAGGAATACTGGCTTGCTATAGAAGTGCATCAATGAATACCGGTTTGCTATAGAAGTGCACCAAGGAATACTGGTTTGCTATAGAAGTGCACCAAGGAATACTGGTTTGCTATAGAAGTGCACCAAGGAATACTGGTTTGCTATAGAAGTGCACCAAGGAATACTGGTTTGCTATAGAAGTGCACCAATGAATACCGGTTTGCTATAGAAGTGCACCAAGGAATACTGGTTTGCTATAGAAGTGCACCAAGGAATACTGGTTTGCTATAGAAGTGCACCAAGGAATACTGGTTTGCTATAGAAGTGCACCAAGGAATACTGGTTTGCTATAGAAGTGCACCAAGGAATACTGGTTTGCTATAGAAGTGCACCAAGGAATACTGGTTTGCTATAGAAGTGCACCAATGAATACTGGCTTGCTATAGAAGTGCACCAAGGAATACTGGTTTGCTATAGAAGTGCACCAAGGAATACTGGTTTGCTATAGAAGTGCACCAAGGAATACTGGTTTGCTATAGAAGTGCACCAAGGAATACTGGTTTGCTATAGAAGTGCACCAAGGAATACTGGCTTGCTATAGAAGTGCACCAAGGAATACTGGCTTGCTATAGAAGTGCACCAAGGAATACTGGTTTGCTATAGAAGTGCACCAAGGAATACTGGTTTGCTATAGAAGTGCACCAAGGAATACTGGTTTGCTATAGAAGTGCACCAATGAATACTGGCTTGCTATAGAAGTGCACCAAGTTACATTTCCAGGTTATCAACATTTTATTAAGCCAACCTCTCTTTTTCAGGCTCGACCTCCTTACTCTGACAGACGAAGAGATTTACTTTCTGAAGTTTACTAATCTGATGTTACGACTCGCACCAAGAGCTCTAAGAGTTTTCTTCGACAAGACATTTCCACCAGATCAACTATGTAGTCGTCTCAACCAATACAAGCACAAACTTCAAAAACTGAAGAAGAAAAACGTTATTTACAACTTTCACTGGGAAACTGTAATGTTTCCAGCAACAGGTACACGTTTCTGTGATTCTGTGCGCATTTATACATCTCTTGACCTATATGATAAATTCTGATATCACCAAACTTTAGTTAAATGATCGTGACATTTCCTGCCAAAAAACGTTCGGAAGACCTCTGGAGTTTTACATTGTCATTAGAGAAAACGACTCTAAACTCTTGACGCGTTATTTGTGATATTTATCCACTCTCGATAATTAAATTTTCATTTTTCCAAACTGCTCGGACAAGCCTTGCAGTTTTGAAATAAAATTTTAATTATCTTGAGTTAATAAATTTGATAATCAACTAGTCATCGTTGTAGGATCTATATTTATACTATACTAGACATTCATAGAACAGGAACTGAATATGGATGTTGTGGCAGGCTTCCTATAAACTTTCCTGTCAAGTAGGTGGTATCAACTGATAGTTTCATGTCTATATATACTGTAGTATTCCAGCAATGGATGTTAATGCAAACTTTAACCAAAGTCAATGAAGCGTGAAATTTAGGTCAACGTGACCCAATTGTCATATGGCTGTTCGTTACTACCGAAGATGTATCCACTGATGAAGTAGGCTGTGTGCCACGTAGAATTACCAAAATGAACCTTAAGGTTCCCTCAAAGTCAAAATCTATGACGAAAACACAACCACATAAATTGTCAATATTTTTATTGTTACAATTAATTCTGAACTGGAACTTGATGAAAAGCTTTCATTAAATACACATTTCATAATGCATTACCTTTTCCCTTCAGAATAAATATGAAAATGAAATTGTAGATGTAAACATTTCTTTAGAGACGGATGAATTTTTCAAAAGATGCCGTGAGTAAGGTAGAGCATATTTTTGGAAAATAATTGTTCCAGTTGTTTCATTGTCGTCATGGACAGGCGAAGCGAGGATTAATTTCACAAATATATCCAATAATCAGACGATAAAAGCATTTTTAGTGTGTGGCTGCGTGTGCTGTCCACGTTTATAAAGATGTCCGAGATAAATTCCGTCATTAATTCTAAAGATGACCATTTGTTAAAAATATTTTTATCTAGGGAATTGTATGGTAGAGATATATTTAGACAGGTCACATGACAAATAATGTTAAAATAGATAATGGTTGGTATTATCACTTTGTGCAAGGTAAACATCCGAGCAATCCAAAAAACAACCAAGTTAGGAATTTCTCTGAACTTTACCTTACTTCTTCATAATCTTCAAAGTTCATAACCTTTACAGTTAGGAGAAATTGCGTTATTGTAGAAAAACAATCCTGAATACATGAAGCGGAAACATCCCACTCGAAGGAGAATGTTTTTAATTTGTTTTATTCTTCTTCCGTAATTTCAAACAAAAATACATTTAAAATATGTGTGCATACTTGTTTATTTAAATCAATGTGTTAAAATAATGCATTCGAGAAGCTTCTAAGGGATATGTTGGGAGAATTCATATCAGATAAGTGCATACAAATTCCATTTGCACATAAACAAAACTGCAGTTTAAATTTATAAATGCAGATTGTCAAATCCGATAATAACCTTTATAATCTGAACCATACATCGTTTATTTTGAACAATGCGTTTTGCCGCCTATTCGGCTAATTCGTAAATTTAGTATTATAGATACATGTATTACAGAAAATTCATTTTCAGGTACATTTGCCCTAATTCTTTCTCTTCTTACAATAGAATATAATTTTAGCTACAACCTACATCTTTGAAAAATTAATGTGTTTGAAGAATTTTCAAATTCACTGACTTTCATTGGCTATGTGTTCAATATCAAAATGAAAAGACATATGAACCCGTCGCGATGAAATAACTATGAACACGGCTGAACAAAATACCAAACGAGGTCATTTTACAGTTTTCAATATCACCAGGTAGTTTTTACAATGAAACTTTGCAATAATTTATTCATATTATGAAATAGTTCTCAGGGAAAAATTTAATATAACCCACTTACACTTACTAGTACATGTATGTTACAGTAATGCGAGGTAAATCAGCGGCGGATCCAGAGGGGACGTAAAGGGCGTATAAAATATTTTTTTTTATCGATATTTATGATTTTTACCCCACCCCATTTCAAAAATCCTGGATCTGCTCCTGCAAATTATTTATTATTTCCTTATTTCCTTGTATTTCTGGAGATTAAGATTGTTAAACGTACGACTTTTGATTTTTCATTTGATTTTTTGTACACACTTATAGGTAATTCTCAAGTTAAATCCACGTCGTTTGACCTGACATTACAGTTGCTCCTCATTCGTTACCTCACAAATACCCAGATTCAAGATTTTCTGCCTGCTGAACCGGAAAGTTCTATCGGAAATAGTGTGTCTACACTTGCATATTATCACAACTACATCATAGATACCGTCAAGGTCAAGATGTCATCAACGGACTTTAATAAAGCTTGGACCAAAGTTTCTAAGGTAAATTTCTTGACCGGTCTATTGGATTTTTGTTAGAGAACTTTTAAGATGAAGAATATCCGCAAAGGTGGGGTGGTCATTATGTAGGACGGATGAGAGAGAATAGGACATCAATCATGAGTAAGTTATTCTTACCCTTTTTTTACGGGGTGTGTTCGACTCCCACCTTAATTGACAAGGGTTGCCAATTTTCCTACCGAAGGTCAGTGGTTCTCTCCGGATACTCCGGCTTCCTCCACCAATAAAAACTGGCCGCCGCGAAATAGCCAAATGTGATGAAAACGGCGTTAAACACAAACTAAACAAACAAACAAACCCTTTTTTAAGAATGATCAGACAATTCTCAGAATCATGACTTTGAAGTTGAAACCATGCGTACTTATTTCTCCAATGCATAACAATTTATAATGTTAAGGATGATCGCTGGTCTAATAGGAAATAAATAGGATTTCAAATATGAGTTTTAGTTTGAGAGAACATATGAATAGTAAACAAATAAACAAGAAAAAAATATAGGTTCATGTGCTCATTTTAGAGCTTTAAGGCCTTGAAAATTTGCAGGAAATGGGTTTTCTCTGGATTTTTCATTGTCTTTGAATTGACAACTTCAGTCTCTCAAAAATGTATGAAAAAATAAAAACGATTTCATAAAATTTTGTCAAATACCATTTTAAAGTATATATGATTGAATTATAAAAGAAAAAGTGGGGGTTCATGGGCAAACAATTTCATGTTTAAGAAATGGATAAAACCCGAGGATTCCGAAAACCTGAAGAAAGACCAAAACATGACCTTAAATATTCATATTATTATGTTTTATATGAAAAAACCAAAGAATTTGACTCGCTGAAATATTATTTCCTTTCTGTGGTTATTTAAATTAAAAATAAATACTGAACTAACTTTCATTCTCTTTCATAGCCAATATAAGTTCGGAGTATTTTTTTCAACTATAATCATGATCATTGTATGTATCTAAATGTGGGTATACACACACGCCAAACGGGAAATATTTCATCCAATCACTTTTCCGAATTTCGAATGTATTCTGTACTTTTGAAAATTGAGAATACCAATTTTTATGAACTAGAGAGATAAATTTAAGGGAGTGAAAACAGTAAAATACATGTAAAAGGCAAGTGAATGAATAAATAGATTATAGAATAAAAAAGAGTACCTACACGTAGCCATATGTCCCCTACCGCAGAGAAAAGTCAGGGCCCCACAATATATACAAAATATGTATTATTGAAATGGCGGCACAGTATGGATGTCAACAGTTCTACAAAACATGGGAATAAAAACTGGAAACAATGGAATTCAAAAGATCATCCTTGTGCAGCACATCAAAACTCCGGTAAAATTTGTCGAATAAAAAACATTGCAGGACAATACAAATAAAAATTTGTGTCCACAAAGTGTTCCTGTAGTGTTACATGCACAAAAACATTAAAGTCCAATAGCCCCCATAAAATTTGTCCAATCAAAATCGAGTTGTGATAGGATCAAGAACATGTGGTGACTAACAATCCTACAAAATTTGAACGAAATCTGATCAACGGTCTAAGAGGAGTTGCGTCCACAAAGTGTTCCTATAGTGTCGAATGCAGAAAAAAGTTAAAGTACCATAACACCCGTACAATTTGTCAAATCAAGATGCCGTTGAAATAGGATCAAGTACAAAAGGTCACTAACAATCCAACAAAATTTGTACGAAATTCTGTCAGCGGTCTTAGAGGAGTTGCGTCCACAAAGTGTTCCTATACTGGCACATGCACAAAAACTTAAGTCCCATAACTCCAGTAAAATTTGTCAAATCAAAATGGCGGTTCGATAGGATCAATTACATATGGTGAGTAACAGACCTACAAAATTTTAACGAAATCTGATCAACGGTTTCAGAGGAGTTGCGTCCACAAAGTGTTCATATAGTGTCGAATGCAGAAAAAATTTTAAAGTCCCGTAACTCCCGTAACATTTTAAGTACAAAAGGTCACTAACAATCCTACATAATTTGAACGAAATTCGATCAGCGGTCTTAGAGGAGTTGCGTCAACAAAGTGTTCCTATAGTGTCACATGCACAAAAACTTTAAAGTCCCATAACTCCTGTAAAATTTGTCGAATCAAAATCGCGGTGCGATAGGATCAAGTACATGTGGTGAATAACAATCCCGTAAAATTTGAACGAAATCTGATCGGCGGTCTCAGAGAAGTTGCATCCACAATGCGTTCCTATAGTGTCAAATGCACAAAAACTTTAAAGTCCCATAACTTCGTAAAATTTGTCCAATCAAAATCGCGGTGCGATAGGATCAAGTACATATGGTGAGTAACAGTCCTACAAAATTTGAACGAAATCCGATCAGCGGTCTCAGAGGAGTTGCGTCCAAAAATAACTGTGATGGACGGATAGACGGACGCAGACCATTACTAGGTCCCTCCGTCAAACTGTGACAGACGGACAGACGGGGCAGACCATTACTAGGTCCCTCCCAACAAAAACACAGGAAAGCAGATTCATAGCCAAGTAACCAGAAAGCTGGGGTAGAACATTGTAGAACCCAAAACCAACTTTAGAGAAAGCTTTGGCGATAGGACATTACGTAGTTTTTGGAAATTTCCTAAATTTTTAACAGTAAAATCTTAATATCAATTTTATTATCAAAACCATTTACCTTTTTCTTAAATCACGCTATTGAAAACCTTCTTTTTTAAATCATGCTGTTGGAAAATTTATATTTTTTTTCTTCTTCTTAAACCAGGTTTTAGTAACATTTTCTTTTTTCTTTAACCATGCTGTTCGAGGGTTTTATTTTAGGGCAAATCAGATTTTTTACGACACTTTAGGTTTTAAATCAGGCTGTTGGAAACATTTCTCAAATTAAAGTTGTAAATTTTCCTGTTTTAAATCAGGCTGCTGGAAATATTTCTCAAAGTAAAGTTGTAAATTTTCCTTTTTTAAATCAGGCTGCTGGAAACCTAGCAGGGAAGATATCTGTGGATGAATGTGATCTATTTAAAAAGACTGATTTAGATTCCACCTATCTTAGCTTACTTACCAAATTAATAGAACTCAGAAAGACGTTTGTGGAGAAATCTGTCAGAGGAAACATTAGCCAAGACCTTTTTGAAAAGATGATACAAATTTACGGAAGAATCGAGACTTCGAGAAAGAAAGACTTTGAGATCATAAAACAAGAAGTATATGATCTACTGTGTGAGGCTGGTCATGATGAGGGTTCATGTCATTCAGAAAACGGTAATCGTTGTACATTCTAGATTTACCCCACAATGAAAATATTCCAGAAGAAATACACTAGATTATTATAAATAGTATGATTAACAACATAAAATCTAAATGCTTTTTCTTCATGATTTCGAATTTACGGGGGGACTCGGTGGCCGAGTGGTCTAGGTAGTTTGTCATGACTACTAATGATCACTAGCCTGTGAACACGGAGGTTGTGAGTTCGAATCTCAGCTGTGGCGGGGTGTGTTCGACTCCGATCTTAATTGATAAGGATTGCCAATTTTCGTTCCGAAGGTCCGTGGTTCTCTCTGGGTACTCCGGTTTCCTCCACCAATAAAAAGTGGCCGCCGCAAATTAGCCAAATGTTCTGAAACCGACGTAAAACCCCAACTAAACAATCGACTTTACATACTTTTCCCACTTTTTGTTTTTCGCTTTAGTATGCTTTTGCCAATATTTGCAATTGCAGAAAGATTAACATGATTAAGGACTTATTTTGTCCATAGAATTAAGTAGCTTTATGATTTTCTGGCTAGTTGTAGTAATATTTTGAAATTACCTAAATTGCTGATTTATTATTCTGAGAATTACAAAATCCCCCCTTTTCCGTTATTTTATATGTTTTATACCAATACTTGACATCAATACTGTATGAACAGTTTTCATAAATATTGAAATTCTTGTTTTTATTTTTTTTTTCAGAGAAAATAACTCGTTGGAGATCGTTGGATAACAATTTTGTGGAGACACACACAACAGGAGAACTTTCAGCATTAATCAAACGCCATAAAATAATAATTATTTCAGGGAATTCCGGTTCTGGTAAATCATATAACATGCTTCACATGGCCTTGACCTTACAGCAAGATGGGTTCGACATTATCCCTGCAGTTAATCCTAATGAAGTGCTAAATTACAGACGAAAAGATACGAAACGAATTTTCATATTTCATAACATTTTGGGTCAGTGTTACCCGAATTTTCGTGCGTTAGAAGAATGGGAGGATTGTGAAGACAAGTTAGTTTCTTTCCTTAGAAGTCACGAAGAATTCAGAGTAGTCATCACTGTGAGATCAAATATAAGTAGTTATGTCAGTGTAAAAAGATTGCTTAAAAATTTAAACAGAGAAGAATTCAATATGTCAGATGATACGAATCGTTTGACTTTTAACGAAACATGCAAAATTTGTCTTTCTTACTGGAAAGATTTAGAACTTGATCAGTTTGAAGAGATTGCAAGAAAAGTCCAATATTTACCCCTTATGTGTCGATTATATGCTCAACTAAAAGACAAACCAGAAGGGTTAGAATTCCTGACAAACACATATCAGGCTATATATAGTTATATGGACAACTTACGTAAGGAGGATGAATATTGCTACCTTTTCATGCTCCTACTTGTTGTGTTTAATAATCACATTGAAAAAGAATATTTAGACAATAAAACTTTGATGAAGAAACTTTTTCAAGAATGTTTCCAAACTAGCGCCACCTTTATGCCCTCTTTTTCTAGCTACATCAAACATGGTATTCGGAAGTTGAAGGATGTGTATATAATTGAAACCGAAAGGTATTACCAGGCATCTCATGAGAAACTTTTTGACTTCATCTGTCGATATATCGGAGAGAAGCATATAGACTGCATTGTAAAACATGGTGACCTCCGTCTTATTTATGAGAGAATTATATTCCGTTCTTGTATAGTCGCACTTCCTGATGGCGGGGGAATATTTCTTCAACAGGCGGACGAACAATTGTTCTTTCAGCGAGCACTCACTGACATCAGAAATAAAAAAATATCGGAAGTATTTTCCAGTATCCAAATGTCAAACCAGAAGTTCCGGAAACTGTTCATATCGTATTTGTCACAAAACGCGAAACCGGCGGAAATACATCTTTATAATAATGTTAATTCTTTGTATATTACATCAAAGTTAGGCTATTATGACATAGTGAAGTTTTTATTGTCTACACAACAGCAAGAAGATAGATCCAAGGTCTTGGCTGAGAATGGGAAAACACCTTTGTGGGGAGCATGTTATTCTGGACATTTAGATATAGTAGAATTATTTCTCAAGGACCATTGTAATGTAAACCAAGAGAATATAGACGGCAGAACACCACTGTACGCTGCTTGTAGTCAGGGTCATGTAGAAATTGTTGAAGTCTTAATAAAGAATTCCGCAGATATAAACCATTCTGATGTAGAGGGCGCCACACCATTGTTTATATCATGCAGTAAAGGACGGAAAACAGTCGTAAAGATCCTATTAATTAATGGTGCAAATGTAAATCAAACAACCAGATCTGGTTTGACACCACTACATATAGCGTGCTTTAACCGTAGACATGATGTAGTTGAGACATTGCTCGGCTTCAAGGCAGATACAAATAAATCTACGGAACATGGCATTACTCCGATCCACATAGCCTGCTTTCATGGAGACAAGGATATGGTTGATTTGTTGCTAGTTCATTATGCTGGTATTAATAAAAAAATGAATGGTGGAGTAACCCCGTTATACATTGCCTGTGAAAGAGGAAATAAATCAGTCGTAGAATTCTTACTAACGAAATATGCTAATATTAATGAACCTACAGATTCGGGACTAACCCCTTTGTATGCCGCTAGTATAAATCATCATCTCCACATAGTGGATATGTTACAGAATGTAAGATCGAATACGCATCTGCAAAGCGAGAAAGGATTTGATGTGTTGTATAATGTCTGCAAATACGGACATGATAGTGTCGTTGACTGGGTGTTAAAACATAACGTTGATGTCAATCAGGGGAACGTCGATGGCGTAACCCCTCTTCACATTGCTGCTTACAATAACAACATAAGCATGGTACTAAAATTACTCAAGAACAGTGCTAATATTAATATAATTTCAAAAAGTGGAGTTACCGCCCTTTATATGGCTTGCCACAACGGCTATATAGGCGTGGTAGAGGTTTTACTAAAATATGGTGCAGATATTAATCATGCGGCTGAATACGGCCACACACCTTTGTATATAGCATGCGAGAATGGACATACGGAGGTTGCAGCGTTACTTCTTAGACGTAAAGCAGATGTAAACCAAGCTAAAAATGGCGGCCTGACACCATTATATATTGCATGTCGTAATGGTCACACACATGTAGTAGCCATGCTTCTAGATCATGCTGCTTATGTTAATCATGCAATCGATAAAGGTGACGCTCCTCTCCATATAGCTTGTAATAGTGGTCATCTACCTATTGTAGATTTATTGTTGTGTTACCATGCCAACATTAATCAGTGTATGCCAAACGGTGCTACACCACTTTATATCGCTTCTGAAAACGGCCATGAGGATGTCGTCTCATTACTCTTGAACAATGACGCCGATGTCAATCTATGCCGCCATAAAGGGAGTACGCCATTATTTGTAGCCAGTCTTGAAGGACATGAACTTGTTGTTAAATTACTGCTGAACAATTATGCCAACGTCAATCAAAAACGAGAGGGTGGATACTCACCACTTTATATAGCCAGTCGTAAAGGTCATACAAAAATTGTAGATCTTTTGTTGTACTCAAAAGCTGACATCAATATTACAGATGACACGGGGGCGACGCCGCTGTATGTTGCAAGTGAACAGAATCAAAAAGATGTTGTGGAATTACTTCTAAACAAAAACGCTGTAATCAATACCCGAACGAATCAGGGGTTTACGGCTTTACACATCGCGTGTCAAAATAACTACAGAGATGTTGTAGGGATACTGTTAAAATACAAAGCCAGTTTGTCAGTAGGGGACGAGACCGGGATCACACCACTCCATTTAGCAAGTTCTTGTGGAAACAAGGACGTAATGGATATCATGTTATTAAGTAAGAATAAGGCAGACATAAACATTGAAACAAAGGAAGGCTTTACCCCTTTATTCGCTGCCTGTAAGAAAAATGACATGGAAACAGTACAGTACCTTCTAGATAATGGTGCTGATATCAACCACAAATCTCTAAGTGGATTAGCTCCCCTTAATATTGCTTTAGATAATACTTTTCTGGAACTTGCAGAGTATCTGTTACGGTTTGGGTCCGATGTAAATACACAGGACAATGTCGGAATGACTCCACTTTTCATGGCGTGTCAATCGGTTAACATTAAAGTTATCGACCTCTTGCTGAAATACCGAGGTGATGTGAATCTACCTACAGAGAAGAAATCGACTCCGCTATATATATCAAGCTTTAATGGCAATCTGGAGGTATTACAGATACTCTTAGACCACCACGCAGACGTGAACCGATGCAAGATTGGCGATTTATCTCCCCTTTACGTGGCATGTTACAATGGCCATACCAACACAGTAAAATTACTTCTTGAAAACAATGCAGATGTCAATAAGTGTACACTCGAAAAAGTTACTGCGTTACACGTAGCCTGTGATAAAAATAGAGAAGATTTGGTACAAGTTTTATTACAATACGATGCTTTCGTCATGTTTAAAAACGAAGCTGGACTTACGGCCATTGATATTGCCAAAAAGAATGGAAATACAAATTTAGTAGGAATATTAGAAGAAAAAGCTGCTTCACAAAACACTAGCACAGACATTTGATCTAAATTACTTTAAATACGTGTCGTATATAAAATAACATGTTGACTGTTTTTGTAATTTTGTCGTAAGAATCTAGATCTACTTCTATTGTTTTGTTTTTTAACATTTGTGGCAATAAGCACATCGGGTGAGTCGTAAATCGACGAAATATGCAAATCGTATTCATCAAAATCGATATAATTTAATATTCGTTAAAACATTGTCCAGGTTTATATTTTTGATGTCGGAGATTCGTCATCTGTGTAATAAACAACAAAATGAATAACAGGAAAGGTCAACAATGACATACCAATCAATCAAAGGTCAACAATGACATATTAATCAAAGGTCAAAAACGACATACCAATCAATTACAACAACACAACTGACAACACTCCGGACAAAAAATCACATAAAAGAGCACAAAACACAAACATAAACACAACAGGGAGTCAGGATAGTCTGACTTGGTACAGACACTGAACAGTGTTGGGGTTAAACCGGTTTTATGGGTACACAACACCCCCCCCCCTTATCGTGTTAGTTTCCTTTTATCACCAACTTTTGCTGATGGACGTGCTGTGATCGTTCATTTGGGATTATCACTTTTTAAAAATTGAATCTGGTTGTCTGGGGATTATTATGGCGGTATTCTAACATCGTTTCTTACATGTTTTTGTAATGAAAATGAAATGTGAAATGGAAGAGTATGAGTTATAAATAGAGTTATCTGTTAATACCGTTGAAGTTGATTGGGGTTGTTTCGACATTGGCGTAGCTTCCGTTGAGGAAGTTTCCTTGAATAGACATCGTTAACATAAATGTCTAAACTGTAATGGTTTGTATGATATGCCCATAGTTATTAACCGTAACTATTTCACCATTTTTTTCTACACGGCAAAGATATCGATTCTAATACCGAATTCATATTTTCTTCTTGTCGAACCGAACTCTATAACTCTACTGCATGAATGAATTTAAGTTTGAATAAATAAATAAATGTACACATATCTAGATGTATATATAGGAACCCTGCATATACTCTTAATTATAGAATCCTGATTGTTTTTGCACTCCAGATACAATAGCTACTTTTGTCTTTCTATTTGAAGGTGCTAGTGGGGGCGTCTCTGATTGGTTATTTGTCACTTGATCTTTTTTATCACTTGACGATATGGGTTCTAGAGTATTTACACTTGTTTGATGAACTGACGGCAAAGATATCGATTCTAGTACAGGATTCGTATTTTCTTCTTGTAGAACCGGATTTGACGTCATACGTACACTGTCAATTCTCTTTGGCAAGGTATTACTATTATTACTGACGGACTGTTCATCATACGGAGCTGTGTATTTGTCCTCCACGAGACTTCTTGGATCGAGATAAGAAGCGTTAATTGCTGGTACTTCTTCTTGATGCGTATTTGTTAATGCGTTATTTATAGTACATGTAACTTGGTTATGATTTTCATTTGTATTATTCCGCACTTGATAGAAAGTTGGATCTGGTACATCTATGACATTTAGGTAGTTGTAATTTTCTTTATCCTTCCGCTCATAATCTAGATCGGAAAATAAGAACAAAGGTAATTTGTGGTCATTAACTATATAGACAAATTTAGTACATAAACAGACGTTAATTCTTGTGATAATCTAGATATGAAAATGAAAAAAAGAAATTAGTGTGTTCCCATTGATTCTTAAGAATAACTATAACCATTCTGAATTTGATAGATGGATGAATTATTTTTTAACGCCCAGTGGCAACCATTAAGTGCACACTATGACGAGAACGTGTTGATATAATATAAATATGAACTGTGCTTTGTACTAGGGCTAAGCTGGATTTGTAATGTACCAGCTCACGAGGTAACAGGACGCATGTGTTTTGTTTGAGGCGTCCCGGAACCGAACCCGCGACCTTTTGCAATATAGGCAAGCACGCTAACACGAGAACATCGAGGCGGTCATTCTGAATTTGAAATACAAAATCGTATTCACATCGTTTGCAGAATACTCACTGTTACCAAAATAAGGTGCCATCTGATATGTAATCGAATCGTGGTGGACCCTAGATCCCCGAAGGTATTCGCCAACCCAGTCGTCAGACTTGTCTGACATGATTATTCATTGATTTGTTACATAAATTACCAGTATTTAGCAAAATTCAAAAATAATATAAATACTAAGGGTTCATTCCTTGTAGATCCCCTTAGCTGAAATTTGGCTTTTCTATTTCGGTATTTTTGGTCGAGTACTTCTTGTTTAATATAAGTTTGGTTTTTGGTCTTCCAAATGTTTCGGTTTTAATGCTGCTGATGAGAGGTAACTCCTTGAAATGCGTCGTATACAGCATAGTATATATTTACTATAATATCTAATATTAGTATCTTTGTATTGTTATTTTTAATCTTCTTGAAAGATTTTGATGTAATCGAATTATGGAAATGGATAGCAACATTTAAATGACAAATAGAACAATGTGGACTGAATGGACGGCAACAAAGGTACCGACGAGTAATCTAAAAATATCAATGTACTTTAGTTTTCTTTTGGATACAAAGGAAATTAAACAATATTTATACTGCTAAAAACAAGATCCTGATTTACGCAATTATCACATCGAAATATTGAGGTAAACGAAGAACCCCAAATTAGACCCCAAATGAATGTCTTTAGATGTATAAATTCGGCCCCTTACAATTGATCCAGATACTTTCATCATATTCTACGAATTACATAAAATGTATATGTGTTACCTTTAAGTCTTCTACAGTACAATACAAACACCACTGTTAAGATGACCAACGCCACAATAAGGATACCTACTATGACTGCTAATGCTGGAATAGCAGAATCAATGTCTGTATCGCTAAAACGACAATGTGAGAAAGTTGTTTACCACCGTTGTTACAAGCACAAGGGGCATAATGATTTAGCTTGTGTGCTATCTTGTTCAAATTCTGTTTAGTAATGAGGAACCAGAGTGAGTTATCTTTTCCTAACCAATGTAGGTAAGGGAGATAATTAAATTCTCTCCCTTTTGTCCTGAGGCTTAAAGGGAGACAAATTTATTATCTCCCTTACCTACATTGGTTAGGAAAATTTAACTCACTGATGACAAAAGGGAGAGAATTTAATTATCTCCCTTATCTACATTGGTTAGGAAAAGATAACTCACTCTGGTTTCTCATTGGTTATTTTTGTATTACTCTTATTATACATGATAACCTGTGACATTTCACATGTTTCTTTCTAAAATATTAACGCAAGTTAGCTGGACATATCTCACTGTCTTCGGTGTTAAAAAAAATGTTTCATTTCTCGCTTTATTTTTTTATCGATATTCGCAATAATGAATGTAAATGCATGCAATATTTTACCTGATATTCGGTATACACATTGTTGGGTAAACCTATAAGCAGAGTGCTTGCCAAAGAAACTGCAAAAAAACTTTTTCATTGTAATATGTATTAAAACGAAGAACCAAACGATTTAAAATATGGTTTTCGAAACGAGGTGTATAATAGCAAATTAAGGTCAGCTAATCTATTATATATTATCGCTATTCGTAAACTTTACGGCTTATTGGTATATGTAAATACATGTACCTCGTTTTCAGGACTGTAGAGTTTTCTGATGATTGTCTACATTGACATATGTACATACCTTGTTTTCAGGACTGTAGAGTTTTCTGATGATTGTCTACATTTACGTATGTACATACCTTGTTTTCAGGACTGTAGAGTTTTCTGATGATGGTCTACACAGACTACATGCTAGATCGTTGGGACAAACTGATGGAAGATTTATACCATATGGAAGAACGATTTTCGTGGTGTCTAATACAAACTGCCTACCATCTATCGGAAAATCACCAACCTGGAAAAAGTTCATTGTAAATGTTAATTGCTTGTCAAAATGCCTTTCTCCAATAGGGAAATTGACTCTTTAATTTAAAGTCGTACGGAAGTCATTCTACAATTAACCTTGACTTAGGGGTCACCCATAATTGTCAAAACTTTTCACAAGTTTTCAATGAGCATAAATAGGGTACATCAACATTTTTCAACATTGCTGATGTTAATGGTTACCATTCCTTAGAAAAAGGATCTACAGACATCATTACATCCCCTGAAAATGCATGTACCAAGTCCAGAGCATAAGTCATATGTTGACATGAAGTGATTTGTGGTTTGTTTGTTTTTTTTTTTTTTTGTCATCTTACATTGTCAGCATACATGCATTCAGCATGTACTGTAAATGCAGAAATTATTGCGTGCATTTATTATTGCGATTTTGTCATTTTGCGATATTGTGAAAAATCCAGCTTCATTCATATAAAAAATTCCAAAATGCGACTTTAAATTATTGCAAGGACAACCATGTTGCATTTGTCACAATAACAAAAACATCGCAATAATTTCCGATTTTACAGTATTTCTATTAAGCGTACGATAAATGTTGAATTTGAATCCCCTTCCCCTAGCGTGCGTTTTCTTAATTCTTGAAAAATATTGACAATTATGGGTGACCCATAAGGTAATGTCATAATATATATTGAGTATCCCGTCACTAGGCAATGACAATGTCATAACCTTAGTTTGAAATCAGAAGTAACAAGATGTAATGTGAGCCATTGCTCAGTAGTGATAACCCTGCTTTTCGATAAGGTCGAAAAAAAACAATGTCGTCAAACAGGAAGTTGATGTCGCCTTGTTCCGAAAACCTATTCCACGATATAGCGTGCCTACATTGTATAGAAGGTTTGTGACAAAATATCATGTGGCTGTGGTGAGTAGTTGCAGTGAAAAGTGTTACGAAACATGCACGGGGCACGCACGTACGGAACCACAAGGGTAAAACACTATATCCCCTCTCCTTTGGAGCGGGGCTATAATAAATGTTAAACTAAAGACTTTGTCACGTAAGTTATACATAATGCAATGTAAATAATTTGGTAGTTAGGCGTGTACCGTTATCCTTCTATTTTCATATTTGACTTTTAGGCATAATCCAACATACCTTTTCGTATACAATCTGTGTGGTGTCTTCTTTCTTCGGTTGTAAATTATATATGGTGTAACCAACGTTACCATCGCCATTATTATCAAAAAGACGGAAAGTGTTCCCACTGCCATCAATATCCAATTCTTTATGAATGATTTTATCTTTTATAGCTGATGGGCTTCTCATAAATTGTTCGCACAAGGTTGAAGAACTCGAACCACATAATTCGCGAAATGCTTCACTACTTCCGGAAAGCATAACAATCATAGCATTCATAGCAAATGGCGTCCATATTTCTTGTTTATATGAATCGGAGTCAGCAAGTCGTAAATTATTGTCACAAAGTTGTGTAAATGTTTTGTCGAAACTTGTAGCCACGTGACAACTAAACTTACTAGCTATGTACTCCAATAACCATGGATTTGCACTTTCCTTTAAAACATCAATGTTATTAAGGTATGTCGTAAAATTTTCATTTTGCGGCATCTGAAGTGATAGGACAATACTTCCTGCAAGTTTTTGTTGACTATTAAATTTGTCTGGTCTGTATCCCCATGCTTCAGACCCAATATATAGAAATTCACCATACTGCATTCTATTATTCAAAGCTAAAGTTACCTCTTCTATCTGATGGGATCGTAAAAATACGATTACAATCTTTGCAAAGCTATATATGCGAAGTTTGTCTAAAATAGCGTTATGATTATCGCCATCATCTACTTCCAATTCATTTGCAATACAGATCCCGTTAACTTTCGTTTCCGCCCTAATGGCGTCTCTCCCAGCCTCACCGTACGTTCCTTTACTGTAGAGAACCTGGATATAGTCAGAGGAATAGTATGAATGCTTTATTATTTGTATCATCGCTCGAATTTGTTTGTCATCTGGTGTAGATACCCTTGCAAAGAATGGATATTTTTTCCTGTCCTTTAATTCGACAGCAGTCGACGCATAAGCCACTTGAACGTAGTTAAATTTTGACAAGACGTCGGATGCTGCTATACTTAGACTACTAGAGTAGGCCCCAACAAAACCAATCAATTTATCTCTTACATTTAATGTCTGGTTATTATCCATTGGTAAGCCGTCGTGCAGAACTGACAACAACTTATGTTTAATCAGTAATGGTTGATTACAACTATTTATAACAAGCAGACCGACTTTTATCCCAGGAAATACATCCTCATAAGGATGTGTTTTATTGTTTATTAGATCTACGGCATATTCCATAGCTTGAACTAATTCAGTCCCTAACGACGTACGGATAACTGAACATGATAATGGATCTTTCGTATCTCCGTCGTAAACCGGAACTATCCCCCCGACAATAAGGTCGCCATCTTTAAAGTAAATATCTTCATACACCTCTTTCCTTATACAAGAACTGCAACGTCTCCCTTCCTTGCATTGTGCGTAATTGATATTCGGCCACCGGTCACCATTTGTGTTACTTTGATAATCTTTAATATGAGATGTATCCAAATAAAGAGCTGTATTGTTATAGAAACCAATCTAAAAACATAAAAAAATGTAGACATTTTGTTACGTTTTAAATATTAAAAAATAATAATAATTTAATGCCATA
Organism: Mytilisepta virgata; assembly: GCA_028015205.1. Lineage (NCBI taxonomy): Eukaryota > Metazoa > Mollusca > Bivalvia > Mytilida > Mytilidae > Mytilisepta > Mytilisepta virgata. The sequence continues at coordinate 2,298,277 of CM051513.1, forward strand.
AAGTTGTTAAATTTGTGAAAATAACATATCTTTCTCGGAGGTAGCTCTGTCCTTTGATGGCTTTGGCATTTAATCTTTTGACATTTAAATCAGCGCTTAAGGTGGTACCTAACACTACAGGGAGATAACTCTGTAAAATCAGCTAAACGTTTTAATAACGTTGTGTTGTTAAGGGAATATTAAGCTTTTCAATGATCAATATTAGTGTTTGTCAAACTGCTATACAATCAGTGTAATTTTTCTGATGAATTGGTTGGTTCAAATGTTTTGAAATATTAAGATTTTTGTCAATGGGTCAAAGTAAATACTTTGTCAAAATTTTATGAAAATTAAACGAGCCAAATTAATTTTAGTGAAAGTGTTGGGTACCACCTTAAAGTTTCTCGTTATTTTTTTCGCTTCAACAAAATTTTTTTTCTCTTGTGCTCAACTGATCGTGAAACACGGATTGTGCACATCTGTAGCATTAGAACTGAGGTCAAAGGTTATATATATACAACGATACGCATTATATTTTAAAACACATAACTATAAGTTATATAAATAGTACTGTCTTCACGAATTAACATATTTGCAAATAATATATTAATAAGAAACGGCGTAGCTATATATGATTTATAATATGAACAATTAGATAGCGGTGCCTGAACCCCTTAACAACCAATGAATACTCATGTCAATTGGTGTGGGAATATCCGGTACGTTTTGTTGCCCCGCAGTTCTTTATATGTTGGCCGCGATGACAGATGAGATAATAGTCGCTGACTACAAGGAAGCCATGGACCTTGTTGATGTTGACGATTTTCTAATCTGATATGTCAACTGACAGTTGAAGGCGAAGCGTTTGTTTAAAAAATCTATTTTCTGGTAAGAGAATTTGTAGCACTACAGTTAACGCCTCCCACCAATTGGAAAGCTATGTGAAACCTATGGCCTAGTTCTGTAGATCGACTGATCTAACTTCCACATCGGGACGCTATTGCACCGTTGCTTTGGGTATCAGATTTCTATAAAAAGATCAAAGGAAAACCCTAACTCCATATTTCAATTCTAATATGACGTCTCCGTAATCGCCAAAATTACCAGTCAAATCGTTTATTGTGGCTGTTCTCTTAACCACCATCCCCCAAGTAAAATTGCATTACTTGTACGTAATTTCCGGTTGGTTTGCATTAAGAATAGTTTCGCTATTGCCTCCAATAAAAATCTTAACAAAACTTGAGCACGCCGGGGAGATCTACAATTTCTAAATGAAAATATAACTGATGGAGACTTCGCTATTAACATGCCAAACAAAGAGGAGAAGTACTAATGCGATTACTGACACGTACCACCGTCCGTTATGACAGTTCATTCATTCGAGAAAAACTGCTTGTTGAAGTTGTCAACAAATCAAAACTTTACTTTGAGATGTGTTTTCAGGGCATTTAAAGGTTCGATAAACATGAAATAAATTCTTTACATTAGCAGAAGGAGGGTTACTCGATTGAGAGAACGACCACAGACACTGATTTCTTTTCCGTATTTTGAATGTAGAATACTATATTGACTTATTAGAAAAGAAATAATCAATGGCATACTGTGGCTACGTTCAGGGTAAAATTTTACAAAAAAGGCGCATCCGTGATAAAATCTCGCAATAACCATCAGTATTCCATAAATTATTTTTTATTTCAAGAAACCACACAGACTTCAAACCTGTCATATCGGTCTGATGTTTGCACTGTTACTTTTGCGTAGAAAACTGTAAATTCATGCCAAAATCTTAAAATTGAAACTTCTGAGATTTCAAAAAGCCAAATTTCTATCCTAAATTACAACAGCATAAAAACATTCGACTTCTCTACACTCTACACTCTACACTACCATGCCACATTCTCAATTAAAAGATCGCTTTAAACATCTAGTTCATCAATGTTTTTTCAAGAAACATGGCATATTTTTTGTTCTAGGTAGAGAAAGGGCTTATTTCGTGAAGAACTACTCTGATTCTGACAAAAGGTATTCTGAAGATGAAATCACAAACATGTTAGATTTTCTCATAGACAACATATTTGTTGAATTTGGCGGTCTAATTTTTCAACAGACAATCGGCATTCAAATGGGAACCAATGTGCTCCTCTCTTCCCCGCTGTGTTTCTGTACTCATATGAAGCGGACTTCATTCAGGGACGTGAAAAAAAAAGAAACTGGCCCAATACTTTAATTTCACTTTTCGTTATATAGAAGACGTGTTGTCGATAAATAAAGACAAATTCCAAGACTTTCTACAACTCATCTACCACACTTTTAGCTTGAAATTAAGGATACTATAGATACACCGAAGTCCGCAATATATTTGGATTTGTTTCTTGAAATAAACAATGAGGGACATTTGAAGACAAAACTTTATGACAATTGTGATGACTTCAACTGTCCTATTGTTAACTTTCCCTTCTTGAGTAGCAATATACCAGCATCGCCTGCATATGACGTCTACGTTTTTCAGCTTATCCTTTCAAGCACATGCGTGAGTTACCCTGACTTTCGACAAAGAGGATTACTGCTGTCACAAAAGCTTCTTAACCAGGTTTTTATCGGGGATAAGTTGATGTCATCACTAAGGAAAATTTACGGTCGCCACTACGAATTGATTGACCGTTACAGTGTTCTAATATCTAAGGTGATGTTGGACCTGTTACCACTGTCGTAACATTTCATGTGCCGCCACGATTTGTAACTTCCACCGGATTGAACTTCACGACCCTTGTCGTATTCGGAGCAGGAACTGCTTACCCTTCCGGAGCACATGGGGTCACTCCTGGTTTTTATATGAGTTCGTGTTGTTCATTGTTTCTTAGTTTTCTGTGTTCATTTGTTGTGCTTGTGGTTATTCATTTGTCTTCTCCGGTTTGTCTGTTTAATGGATTACGTTTTTTTATAACTCCTTAGGTTTATTTGTCCTTTTTACAATACTGTACCAATTAACCAATTTTGTGAAGCTGATCGTCACTTAAAAATAGATTTGAGAAATTTTTAAAACAATCTACCTTCAGATATATTTTAATTACCTTTTCAAAGCAAAACGAAGACTGATCGGGAATACAAGCTGTGTATTGGTAGATTTCGTAGTCTGGGAAACCTTCTTGGTATGCAGCATCATTTCCTCCAAAAAAATCTAAAGATATATTTGATAATGCCTCTGGTACAAAGGGAAAGTTCGTTTTAAAATCAATTGTTAATCCATCCATTTCTTGAACCAAAGAACCTTTATTTTTGTACAACATATCTTTCATAGATAAACATAAGCCTTGTTGTCCATTGCACAAGCGGTCATGGGCGTTTTTCACCACCTTTGCTACAACATATGCGGCTTTCACAGCATAGCTAGTCCATGAGTATGATTGTGTTGCAAATTCTATTTGTGCAGAATTTAATTCCGGACACATTGGACTTGAAGGGTTTGTAGATGGTAAACAACCGGAGTATTCTTGATAGACACTCCTCAACCATTGGTTTGTGCCAGATTCTACAACTAATTGGGATACATTTTGAAACATTCCCGACCAATATTCTTCGAATTCTTTTATTGTGATTTGTGGCGGAGAAACTGTAAATGCCCCTTTAGCTGCATTATATAGATCGCCATTAATATCCCGGAAGTAATTATCTGACGTACCAATCGCTTCCGAAAAAATGAAGGAAAGTGGATCAGAAAAATCTGTTTTCATGGCCGTGGCAGCAGATATTATAGCTTCGACGTGAGAAGGATTTGAGAAAACAACCACTCCGCTGATCGGACTCTCAGAATGCTGAATAATGCTCTGTAAAATGTTTCGTAGATCAGTTAAACTAACTGCACCGGAAGGAATAGAGAAAGACGCTCCAATACATATTGACGCATCCGCTGCACGTGTCACTAATGAGTTTTTGCCTTCCTTACCATAAACATCATTGTCATAAATAACAGCTATGTAGTTCCAATGTATTTCTGTCATCAATGATATCATAACCTAAAGATAACAAAAATTGAATGAGAATACTGCAAGATGCAACGACCAAAGTGTTTGTAATATACGAGAGCAGACGACCGGTGCACTCGGTCAGCGGGTAAGCGTTAAAGCTAGCCATGCTTAGTTAAAACAATGAAAATAATAGTATATACACATTAACCAATGGACGCAAAAGAATTTCGATCCAAACCACAAAAAGACGACGAAATAAAAACTACAGCAGAGAATCGTGTTCAACAAGCTACCATTAACCTCTCTCCTACACTTTTGTTTTTCATAAAGAAACTTAAAATCCCTAAGAATATCTAGCAAGTTACAGTGACCAGACTATGTAACAATACGACAGGCAAGGCCACTACTTACCTCAAAGTCAAGGTCAAACAAGTATCATTTCAACATACATTTCTATATACATGTATATATAGTAACTGATATGACAACGTAGTTCTTGAGATAAGATCCTTACAAGCCTGCAAGCAAAAGACAGCTAATATTTTATATTTTCAACTTGTTTACCTCTATTTGTGTTTTATCGCTAGGAACAACACGGAAAAAGTTACTGTAAATATCATTGTTACTTAGAGAAGCTGCCGTTGTAGAGAACCCTAGTTGTAACAGTTGATCTTCTGATCTCTGTGAACTGAACAAGTACGATATCTGCTGTGCTTCACTGCTGAATCCCGGCCCAATCATTGCTAAAATAAGATTTTAAAGTTAAAAATGATAACTGAACATTTCAAACTGTTACAAAACTAGTTTAGAAATTGAAAATACAATTAAGTTATCCGGACCATAAATGACCATTTAATGCTTCCAAGTGTCCCGGATGTTCCAAACAACGTACTGGCAATAACTTCAACAATTGTCGGCAAATTTCGGCAAATGTCGGAAACACAGTATACTTAATTTCTTTTCAAGGACGCCGTATCCAAGCAACAAAGTATATTTCTACCGTCCCCAATCAACGAAGTGTATTTCCACCGTATCTAAGCAACGAAGTGTAGTTCTACCATATCCAAGCTACGAAGTGTATTTCTACCGTATCAAAACAACGAAGTGTATTCCTATTTGCGAAAGATATATATACATTATCCCTGCAGAAACGTTTTTGGTTAAAGTCAAAGTAATTTCCGGTAAAAAGGAAACATAATTTAAGTTGATGAAGTATTATGGCCTGGATACTTGTAACCACGGTAGATTTTTTTTTATAAATTTATTTTTATGGAATTGTCCCTTGCCTGAAATACCCGGTTTTCGTTTTTTCATTTATTATTTCAACAAACATCATGGCTGCAGCTGGCCAATTTTTAATATTTTTGCACCCAGCATTGCTAATGATTTAGTTCATGGAGTAAATATAATATTTGGAATGAATTCAGAAAATATCGTATCGACCTCTTAGTATCATCCCACGTGCCGATAAAATCAAGACTTTCTCCCTCAATACTAAGACTTAAAAACTTGGACAACAATTTCTCCTATTCTTGACGTGTTTAATCGGTGGGATAAAAATACATATTTTTAACCACTTCCCGGTGATTAAATTTCTGCATGGGAATTTCCGCCATTTTTTCTTAAGTTATTGGAACAATAAACTAGAGAAGTTCCGAAATGACGTCTATGTAAACAAACTACATAGCAACGACATTTTCTTGAGGTTTTTAAAAAAAAATCATAGGAGAAACAGATTCTCCTTCAATTTACTCCTGAGTTATGGAATTTCTCCACCCTCGATAGTTAAATTTTAGATTTTAACAGGCTCGCAAAAGCTCGAGTGTTGAAAATCGAAAATTTAACTATCTGATATGTATATATTATCAGGTTTTGTGCAAACGTATATCGTAAAATATCAGCCGCGAGACACAATGTGAAGCTTCTTCGGCGAGCGAACGAGCTAAAAAGCTTTATATTGTGTCGAGCGGCTTATACTTTACAATATTTGTTTGAAGAAAACTTGATAAATTTATTATATTGTAAACTAACAATCTTAATGGAATTCCTTACTTTTCAATGGCCATCCGCCTATAACCGGATGTTTTCCTGATATATTGGGGTCAACGTTGGATCAAACATTATGACGTCGCTGATATATTTGAGTCATCTCATATTAGGTTCGAACTCTTTACGACGTCACAGTGCCGAAATACGGGAAATTTTGAAGGCCTCAGTTGGTCGAGATAGGCATCCAATCAGAATTGTTTTGTCATACCTTTTGAGCAATCAGGCGTACTATTTTTTAACTTCGTCGACAGTGCTCAATGAATTTACCTAGGTATAGGAAACCTATTTAGCGACGAAATCATCGTCGGAAACCCACAGCAGGTCGCGCTTACGCTTTGCTTCCATTTACCGACCGTGGGTCAATTCATTCATTTTCTCTCGTTCTCATGAATATATTCATGAACCAGTTTGATTGGTTTCCTTACGATTCTGTAATGGGAATACAGCCAATCAAGTGACAGTTAAAAGGCGAGCTTTGGGTCAAGATATATGTCATCGCGGTACGCAATTCCAGTGTATTTTCGATATAGTTTTCAAACAAAGTAAACAAGTTTTCATACTTTCAAAGATAATGCATTAATGACCACATGAAAAAAGTCATCAACTGCATTACGCATGTGGGCACCGTTTTACTTTCCATTGAACTTTTTAATCTCCAAAGTGGAGAACGTCACTATTGTTAAAATCTCCAAAGTGGAGAATTCCATTATTGTTAACAGCAATTTCAATGGTCAATTTGATTCATGAATATTCATGAAAACAAGGAAAAAATAAATGAATTGACCCACGGTCGGTAAGTGGAAGCAAAGCGTAAGCGCGACGGGTGTCGGTTTCAGACGATGCTCCGAAATAGATACTTATACTCCTTCAAAACTCCTTGAACATTCAGCGTCTTTACCCTCGTTTCGCAGCGCTCCACTCGGGAAAGACGTGAATTTTAAACACTCGTTGAAGATTTTCCAGTCTTCACTTTGAACTCGTGTAAGAACCTTTTAATCTTACGAATTCAATTCTTACCAGTTAGAGGTGGACGAGTGTATGCTTGGTCCGTTTTATCTTCACGGATACGATTAACAACATCAATAGCAGTATCCATGGCAAGGTCAACCAACTGACAGGTAGGCCAAACATCAAGACCTGGAATGTGCACAGTTAAGTCAGAGAGATAAGATAAATCGACTTACTCTTGTATTCTTTTTAAAGGATGCTCGCTGGTCATGTTTTGGTCTTTTTGTCAGATTTTTGGAATCCTCGGATTTTATCCATTTCTAAAAAATGAACTTTTTTGTCCATGAACCCCCACTTTTTCTTTTATAATTCAATCATGTATACCTTAAAATGGTATTTGACAAAATTTTATGAAATCCTTTTTATTGAAGTTGTCAGTGCAAAAACAATGAAAAATCCAGAGAAAACCCTCTTCCTGCAAATTTTCAAGGCCTTATAACTCTAAAATGAGCACATGAACCTATATTTTTTTCTTGCTTATTTTTTACTATTCATGTGTTCTCTCAAACTAAAACACCTATTTCAAATCCTATTTATTTCTTATTAGATCAGCGATCATCCTTAAACAATATTTCTTTATAATTCACAATTCAAATATAAAAGAAACCAATATCAGGAAAAGAATACGGAAACAGTCAGACAATGGGCGGGTGGGGGGGGGGGGGGGGTAAGAAGAGTAGAAAAAGAATTTAGGAAAAAAACAACAACAACATGGATAACAGGAAAGGTCACCATCAACACAAAAGAGAGTCATAATAGTCTCACTTGGTACAGACACTGAACAATGGTGGGGTTAAACACAAACATAAACACAGCAGAGAGTCATGATAGTCTGACTTGGTACAGACACTGAACAGTGGAGGGATTAAACACAAACATAAACACAACAGAGAGTCATGATAGTCTGACTTGGTACAGACACTGTACAATGGTGAGGTTAAACACAAACATTAACACAACAGAGAGTCATGATAGTCTGACTTGGTACAGACACTGAACAGTGGTGGAGTTAAACACAAACATAAACACAGCAGAGAGTCATGATAGTATGGCTTGTGACAGACACTGAACAATGGTGAGGTTAACCCGGTTAATTGATAACTACATGTATAATTGAAAAAAGATCACAAAATAAAGTACTAGTAATGTGAACTCGCACTACACGACGTGCTTCTGAAGGATTCGCATGTCATGCTTCGTTACCATTAACGACACCATCTATGATGTTCATTAAACGTTTAGATAAATAAATTGAATAAAACGGTGTTTCCTTGCTGAACTAATTAAGTTTCACGTATTGTTCTATCCGCTACACACCATGCAGTTTGTGCAGTTTTTTCCGAGAATCCCTCATAATACATTACTACTTAAGTCACTGGAATCACTCCTGAAATAACTACAACTGTGAGAGGACCTCACTAACTATAACCCCCGCTGCTGTTAATTAAATGGACTAGGGCATCCTTATCATGGTGAATTGTCTCACAATTTCTAACTCCAACTGGGTATAACTGATGGAACAAAAGGGTATAAAATTATGGGAAAAAGTATTGGACCAGGAGATACTTCGGATGCGCACATCTACGTACTAGGATCTAACAGTATGCAAAGTTTAATTAACCTCTGATAAGGCATGTTTGAGAAACTGCGGGTACAAATAAAATTAGGGGATAGACAGAATTTCTAAGTCCAAAAGAGTATAAAAGTATGGGAAAAAATATTGGACCAAGACATACTTCGCATGCGCACATTTACGTACTAGGATCTAACAATATGCAAAGTTTAATTAACCTCTGATAAGGCATGTTTGAGAAACTGCGGGTACAAAAAAAAAATTGGGGGATAGACAGAATTTCAGTCCAAAAGGGTATAAAATTATGGAAAAAAGTATTGGACCAGGACATACTTTGCATGTTTGAGAAACTGCGGGTACAAAAAAAAATTCTGGACAGACATACAGACAGACGGAAAGGCTGATTCCTATATACCCCCAAACTTTGTTTGCGGGGGGAGGGAGGGGGGTATAATAAGACATTCGTCTGTAAAATCATAATTGCTTTAAGAAGCTTTTGTTAAAGTTTATACCTATACTGACATCCGGGATATAATTATTCTCGTTAAGCTTTCGAAACGTCCATTTCACAGCCTCTACGGTTTTCACAGAAAATGGGACTATTCCTTCACATTTATCGTTGATGGCCTCATGTATTTGGAATAACCCAGCCACTGTTAGACTACCATTCAGCAGTATTTCGCTTCTTACATTGTGATTTGTCGTCAACAGTAAACATGTTATATATATCATCTGCATTCTAAAAATAAGATTCTGGCATTCATTAATTGTTTTGACAAACATTTATTTTTTATATAGGATATTTAATAGGAAATCAAAGGTGTACTTTAAATTTCATGTGTTAGCAACTCCAGTTAACGCCAGGTGCAGCACTGGGCGGAAACATCGAAGGTAAATATTATATCTGGTACCAAAATCCTCTATAGATAAGTGATAACTGATATTTTGTAACCCAGTTTTTAAATATTACTCCCGAGAAACAGCTCCGCCTGGCGTTAGTAGAAGTTGCTACATTTCACGATGAACTAAAACAATTGCATTTTGGTCAAATTCCACGAAACACGGTGTTTATCAACCTACGTGAAATACAAACTAAAATATAAAATAAAATAAAATTAATTAAAAATAATAAAAATAAAAATAAATATTAAATTAAAAATTGAATTAAAATTAAATATTAAATTAAAAATTTTAATTAAATCAAAAACGTTGAACATAGACATGATAGGATAACCCTATACTGTTTCTAATAATTTGATTCTTGATAATAAATTCAATCTCGATTTTATTCCAACAATGTTAGAAAATAACCTTTTCAATAATATTCGGGAGCATTTTACTTCGATTTCCAAATGACCGGAGAAAAAAAGAAAATTTCTGGAAAATTCCAAATTCAGTTAAAAGTCAAATCCGGTTATTATTCATCCTACTCGATCAAAATATAATATTCGGTGATCATACAGTACAAACACATTGCGTTACTGTGTTCCTTTTTCACGTTTGAATAGTTAAGTATATACGTTCCATTTTAGTGAAGGTAAAGGACACAAAACTAGTTGTATTTATCTTGTTCCGGTCCGTTGCCTCTGTCAATCCTGTAGTCAACTGAGAAATGTTGACGATCCTTGTCACATGTAGAAAATATAAAAAGAAACAATAATGTTCAGATTGTGTTTCAAGTGCGCACTTAACTAACCACAAGTAAAGGAATGTCTCCTAAAATTGATAAAAATGACAAAATTTGTTTCCCATGTTTTGTCCTGCGTTTGGGTAGCTAACATACAATAATTCTTAAAGAAAGTTTGCATAGCAAGTTTTTCCTTATTTCTGCACCCAACTGGCTTCAATTTCTTGACAACCTAAATTACTGGTTAATGACTAGTGTTTTGTTAAAATTGATACTTTAAACCCACTCCATGTAATAATATACTAGTATGTGTATATGTAAATATGTATATTTCAATCGTGTCTTGTAGTGTAAAGAGTTGTCCTGTGTTTGGTTAGCTACATCCAATAGCATTTATATAAATAAGAAATTGGCAATATGATTTTTTCCAAAGTTCTGCTTCCAGCTGGCTTCAATTTCTTTACAATCTTAATGATAACATATTTTATGAACATGCTCTTGAATTTTGTGGTCGCGTTTTCAATGCAACATACAATGATTATATGCAATCCCATTGTAACGGACATAGAAAGATATAAATACTGTAAATTCGGAAATTATTGTAGACGTTTTTATTATTGCGAAAAATGCGAGAGGGTTGTAATCACAATAATTTAAATTCGCATTTTGTAATTTTTTATATTCATGAAGCGGGATTTTTTTCAATATCGCAAAAATTAAAATCACATTTTGGTCTAAAATGACAAAATCGAAATAATAAATGCACGCTATAATTTCTGAATTTACAGTAACATTGTCTAGGCAGGAAACATATAAGAAATCAGAAAGCACGGCAGAACACACTATGAATAAGAATGATGGGGAACAGGAAAACAAACCGACCAAGATAGAAGGATGACATATTGATAAAAATAGAGAAGGGGTGTAAAACAAACTGATATAAGGTAATAATTTAATTTTGGATGTTAAGTCGTTTCTGATGTGTTTATTGTTCAATAAACAAATTTTATTTTCTCCTTGACTGTGACGTCACGTCGTCTTAAAAGTCAAATTTTGGGGACTAAACGCGTTTTTTAATTAAATTATAAGGACTGACTGTCATTATCTTTTTGTTCATTCGAAATAACATCAAAAATGTTACATGTGTTATGCACTTCGCGGGTTATTTAGTGTGCATCAAATTTTTGATGTTATTTCTTCATGAACAAAAAAAATAACGACAGTAATTACTTAAATAAATAAGAAAAGAGTGACAGAAAATACGGAAATATATAAAGGGCGAAAAATAAAAAGAGCTAGATTGACAAAAGGATTAAGGGGACAAAATAGCGGGACATGATTATTTAATAATCAATCTAGAGACGATACGAAAATACTGATAAAATAGAAAGGGGAGGGGGGAGGGGGTAGGGAAACAAACCAGAAATATAGGGGGACAGGGGTATTAAATAATCATAATAATTAAAATTAATGATAAAAATAGAGTGGGAGGCGTAGGAAAACATACAATAAAAAGGGGACATATTGAGAAAATAGTAGGGGAGAGGAGCACAAAGATAACTACAACTTGTGTGTTTACCTGTAAAATACGTACATATATTAATAAATATTCATACTTGTCTGTTTGTTTGAATACACACATTAAACAGTTTTTTATATACACTTTTTTCCCCCTTTTTCAGTAAATTATCAGTCATCTTACCTTAATTTGAAAAATTGTAACTCCATATTAAATTTTTGTCGTATATTTTACAAGTCTCGGAAAAACGTTACACATCAGTAATGATGTTTCATACTTGTAACGTAAATAGTCTCGAATTTAATAGTATTTAACCTATGGGTACTTAATTGAACTTTTAAGGAATTGACGAACCATAAAATAGACGGATATTGGACATTTTATCCGGGTTTTAATTTTTCCTACAGTTATATGTGTTATTATAGATCGAATGAAGACTTCATTATGTAGATAACTCTTGTTATATTAACACTATTGATACATCAAGATAAGTAAAGTCAAGAAATACCAAAGGGATATTCGAAGGAGGGAAAATCGTAACAACTGACAAACTCCGGAGAACAACGAAGACAAGACTAAAACAATACACGCACTAGAATTAAAAACTAAAAACATATGAACAACATGGACCCCACCAAAAAACCAGGGTTGGACTCAGGTGCTCCGGAAGAGTAAAATATACTAAAGAAAATAATTACAATTATATTTACTCCTAAAAGTTATGTTATCTGTATCTGTTTTTGACAAATACTTCAACTTTTCGTACGACGAGTGAACAGACAATGTGCCGTTAGACGATCTGATAAAATGGGCTCATATGATCCACTAATAATATCATTACCAAAGTTGAAGAACATGAATAATAGCTATATTTATCATATGTTTAGAATTGATATAGTTGTTTTGCCCATATGATACAGCGGAAAGTACACTTGCCATATCATTATTATGACGTCATAATTGTTGCACCATACAATGCGTATAAGATTCGTAACCCTCAGTGTGTTTTTTTCTCTATACGTCGAGAGCACACTGCTCCTTATCTGTAAATGCAAATGGCAAGGTTTTCAATGATGCACTCGATGATGTAAATGTGACACGATAAAATCAACTTTGGAAATTAACCTACCAAATTTTGATATTTTTATCAATTTGAATTTCTCATTAAATTGATAAAAATGTGGAAATTTAATAGGTTAATTTCCAAAGTTAATTTTATCGGTGTCACAATTCAAATTGATAAATTGTGTCAAAATTTGGTAGGTTAATTTATCGGTGTCACATAAAATTGGAATGAATATCCCGTGCTGATTTCGGTCAGAATAGATTGAAAATTGGTTTATTGGTTATCTTGGAAATAGTATGTTAAACAGTTTATCATACCCCATTTTCCATATCATTCCCGATATCATACCCCATTTTCCATATCATTCCCGATATCATACCCCATTTTTCATATCATTCCCGATATCATACCCCATTTTCCATATCATTCCCGATATCATCTCTCTACCCATTTTAGCCCTCGGTCAATGACTCGGTCTGAAATGGGAGTCTCAGGATGATATCGGGACTGAAATGGAGAATGGAGTATTATAATCTATAAATATTTGCTATTTTTAAACTTGTATATTCACGTATTACATGTTGTGTAGATATGTACATATTATCAGGTTTTCTGCAAACGTATATCGTGAAATATCAGCCGCGAGACACAATGTGAAGCTTTTTCGGCGAGTGAGCGTAGCGAACGAGCTAAAAAGCTTCATATTGTGTCGAGCGGCTTATATTTTACAATATTTGTTTGAAGAAAATTTGATGATAAATTTATCGTATTGTTAACTTGCAATTTTAATGGAATTTCTTACTTTTCAATGGCCATCTGCCTATAACCGGATGTTTTCCTGATATATTCGGGTCAACGTTGGGTCAAACATTATGACGTCGCTGATATATTCGGGTCAGCTCATATTAGGGTCGGGTCAACTCTTTACGACGTCACAGTGCCGAAATACGGGAAATTCTGAAGGCCTCAGCAGGTCGATATAGGCATGGGGAAATACGATAATCATTAACACCATATTCGTCTTAAAAATAACCGAAGCCACTCAATATTTCATTGTATTAACTCGATTTAAAGACGTCCATAAGTATAACAGGAGCTTGAATTTAGGAGGTCCTAAAATATATTCATGAGGTGATAAATTTTATTCATTAGGTCCATAGAAATGTTAGGAGGTCCTGAAGTTTAGGAGAACTTCTACAAACAAACACCTTTGATATAATATTCTGTAAATTATTTTGGTTGATAATACGTTTAGGTGTATGATTCCAGTTTTATCAAACCTCTAACGCGATAATCTATATCTTTTCGGGCAGTTTTTAATTGATACGATAAGACAGGAAAAGTGAATGTCTTTATCAGTTAAAATCAAATCGAAGATGAACACATCGGGCTAAGAAATTCGAATGGATTAGTACTCGGAACCTCAGTGTTGACAGAGTAGTTACAATGTTTGTTTGTACAAGGTGCCCATCCCATCTGTTTTAGGACTGTCCTTATCAGACATCTAGATATGATGCCAAATCTTCATATAAAGTTTCATCAAAATCCATCGAAGGGTTTATGAGGAGTTGCGCTTACAAAGTACATGGATGGACGGACGAACGAACGGAAAGACAAGGTGATTCCTATATACCCCCAAAGTTTGTTTGCGGGGGTATAAAAATGAAAATAAAAATGAAAGAAAAAACAGTAACCCAAAGAGTAGGGTGAAGATCTTCCCCTAGGTTTCCACAATCTTAAAACAATATGCAAAAACAAATTCCAATTACGTCGATTCCCCCCCCCCCCTTTACTCAATAAACGTCATGTAACGTAAAATACCGCGCACAGATTACTGTGAACTCTACAACACAATGTATCTATTTTTAATTTGATTTCAGCGCAGGGTTCAGAAATCTTGATTGGATAATATGTGCCTAACTCCAATCGTTAAGTAGGGTCACTGTTAACAAGCGTTAACAACACTCTCACACACATGGAAAAGGTCAAAGGTAACTTTATCTGGTTATAAATCGTTACAGGAATAAAATGCAGTAGTAGACGTCTTGCTCTTGAAGTTAATGGCAAGAATATTATTCAGTGCCAACAAACCCAAATATTAAAAGATTTATTAACGAAGAAGTTAGCAGCTAGGAGCAGCTGGTTGTTTTCCATGGTGATCTCCAAGTAACCATGATGGCCGAGGTGCTGAAAACATAAAAATTATCTATAAGCCTTAACGCTGCAATAGAAGCTAAAATTATAAAAAGAATATCAGTTTCATGTATTAATAACAATGCAAAAGAACAATATTTAATTTTGAAAATACATGTACTCAGTAATATTTATTACATTGAATTTGGTGAAATACCGGGATTTCTGAGTGAAATCAAATCCGATAATTCACCCAGTGAAATCGAAAGTCATATTTCACTCTAGGAAGTGACGTGACATTAGGCGTCACCATTGACGTTGCTATACAAAGGTCGAAGCGTAGTCATATAAAAACAGAATCCCTTGTATTTTCTCGTTAAATTTTATGAATGCTTGGAACATGTCAAAGTAATAAACAGAATAATTAATCCGGAAATTCGAATACCAAAAATCTACAACTCGTGACCGAAAAACACTAATTCATTAATTAATGTGTTCTTCGGTAATTCGTTGTAGATTATTAAGCTTGCCTGACTAAGCGTTTAATAAATATGTATCATAATATATATGTGATGGTAAATGCTGTACTATTTACTGCGATAGTTGACTGGCCATGTCTATTTTTCAGCAATAGAAGAATTGTTTTGGTTATGACGAGTTGCAATAGTCTCGCTATATTTTGCCTACAAGCCCTTTATTATGTACAATGACCATAAGCAACCATTGGACGCAACAAAACAATAGGGTTCATCCTGTCACCATGTGTAATCATCAAATAAAGTTTGGTGAAGATTGAATCCAAAAGCAAACCTCTATTATAACTATAAGCTTTTTCTGTTGTGCTGAAATATGACTTTGTCATTTGACCTTGAAATACAGTAGGATTCATCTACTCACCATGTGCAAATGGTGAAATTACAGAATGACAAAACGATTTTTTGTTATAGTTCTGTTTTCTTAACTAGAGCATCAGGACCCATGAGCCTGAGTCTCTCACCTCTTTGGCGATGTGAGCTAAATAAGAGTAAATGTATCTTGTTGGTTACATAACATAACACTGTTTAATTCATCATGTAATTCATAATTAAAGGCCAATCGTTCAAAAGAACTATTAAAAGGTCTTTTCTACATGACCCCATCATGTGAACATGAACTTTCAAGAGTTCCGAATCCCCTGTGGAAACTTCTATGACGTATAGTTTTGAGATTTGCTCAATTAATTGCGTGACCTTGATTTCACCTTGAAGTAAATTTCAAGGTGAATGATCAAGAACCTCAAATCAACAACCTTAGGCCTCTATTATATATAGCTCTTCATATATAGCAAATGACCTTTAAATTGACCTTTGACCATGTCCTCATTTTGAAGGTAAAATGTTATGGATTATAAATCCCTTTCCATCAACTTATATGACGTATAGTTTTTGATATAAACTTGATTAAGTGTGACATTGAAATTGACCTTTGACCTTGACCTCAATTCAAGATCGAATGTCAAGGATTCCAAATTTCCTTTGTAGACGTTTCTATGATGTATAGTTTCTGAAATATGCTCGATTGAATATTTGACCTTGACCTCAATTTATGGTAAAAGGTCAGGGATTCCAAATTGCCCTTGTACAAATTTTTGTCATGTATAGTTTCCGAAATATGCTCGATTGAAGATTTGACCTTGACCTAAATTTGAAGGTCAAAGGTCAAGGACTCCAAATCCGCGAACATTAGGCCTCTATGACGTATTATTTTTTATATGTACTTGACTTAGTGGATAACCGTAAGATTGACTCTTTACCTTGATCTCAAATTCAAGGTCAAAGGTCAAGTATTCCAAATTGCCCTAGTAGAATTTTCTATGACGTATAGTTTCTGAAATATGCTCGATTGAATATTTGACCTTGACCTCAATTTGAAGGTCAAGGACCAACATCAGGAAACCTTAGGTCTGTATAACGTATAGTTCTTGATATTTACTTGATTTAGTGTATGATCTTGAGATTGACCCTTGACCTTGACCTCAATTTGAAGGTCAAAAGTCAAAGACTCAAAATCTGCAAACCTTACGCCTTTATGTCGTATGGTTTTTTATACTAGTATATAGCACATGACCGTGAAATTGACCTTTGACCTTGACCTCAAATTCAAGGTCAAAGGTCAATTACGGCTTAGCAGAACCGTCCATCAGGGCTATGCTCCTTAAGAAGTCATCGATTCGTTTCGGTCAAACAACAAATTTGCGTCTAAACGTTCGAAACATTTTTCGCGATTTGACTTTTTATTATCTATTACAGTTTTCGAGTTTAAGAGATAGCAAGCTCAAGGTCATAGTTCAAGCTCACCTATAACCTTTGACCTTGAGACAATTTTCTAAGTCACAAGAACTAAAGATCATTGGAGAAGATCCCAGGGCTCTAGGGCTTAAGGTTTTCAAGTTTTGACCATTTACATTTTCGGTCCGAATTTTGGCGAAATTATCCCCTCTTTAAGCTGTTCCAGTTATAAAACACACCCACTGTTTACATAGACGTTTTTGTTTATAATTTCCCATTCATTAATTAAATTTATTGTCTTTTAACATGTTTAAATTTATTTTTGATAAAAAAATTCCAATGTGTTGAAAGAATGCTGATTGTATACATCGGTTTCAATGTATCAATCATATACCAAGTACGTAAATATACTTTACAGTACAAATGCACGATAACAAATATAATGTATAAATAGATTTTATTTGCTGTTATTTATTGTCGCGTTGAAAGGTATTTCTAATGAATTTCATTAAAATTGCAAGAGTTGTCATCATCAAATCAAATAAACGTTTAACATAATAAAATGTGCCCAGCCTTCAATACATCTGCGCAAACAGAGATTTCTATACCGGAAGTTTAACTGAATCTTATAACTGCCTGACCTATCCTTCAGTTGTCGCCTTGTTCAATTATGATTCTGTCAGGTGGTGAACACTTAAGGGGCTACAGAACACCTAAGGGAGTTAACTCTTTAAAATCAGCTGAACGTTTTAATCACGTACAATAAGTAAAGATAAATCAAGCTTCTCAATTATCAAAATTAGTGTTTGTAAAACTGCTATATATCCAATGAAATTATTCCCGAAAATTATGTGGTTCAAATTTCTTGAATTTTTTTTATTTTTGTCAACAGGTCAAAGTAATTATTTCATCCAAATTTTATGAAAATTAAACGAGCCAAATCTATTTTAGTCAAAGTGTTGGGTGGCCCCTTTAACTAAAATTTCTATATTGATAACCCCACAAATTTTGGTTAATATTAATATCAGAAATTATAGTAAATCGTCAAAGTTCAAGAAAACATTGCGGTATTTCACATTTTAGCTATTAATAAATAAAAAGCGTTACTACTCACTGACAAATGGAGGTCCGACATGATACCGTGGTCCGACCTTGTCTGGTAATATTGGTGTAGTAAAATGGTTGGTCCGTATGAAAGCAGACAATGTACATCTGGGTCGGAAATCAACAAAAGGAAGTTTTGGGTAGTAGAAATCATGTGTCGAATTGGACTATAAAAGAACAAATTTAAACAGTTACAGATACTTAACTGAAAATAATACTTAAAGAAAGATTCCAAATAATAATCTCTAAATACATGTATAGTATAGTTGGGGTTTAACGCCGTTTTAAGCACATTTGGCTATTTCGCGGCGGCCAGTTTTTATTGGTGGAGGAAGCCGGAGTACCCGGAGAGAACCACCGACCTTCTGTAGAAAAATTGGCAATCCTTGTCAATTAAGATCGGAGTTGAACACACCCCGCCACAGGTGAGATTCGAACTCACAACCTCAGCGTTGACAGGCTAGTGATCATTAGTATTCACTGAAAACAAATATTTCAAAACAATATACATGTGTATATTTAAATATGTTTAAGAAATACATTTTCCAAGATGACCCTACGGAAAATCTACATGATATATCTATTGTTATTAGTCATGCTAGTATTCTGGAAAATTATATTATTCCCTATGAAAAACTTACTATAATATTTGAATAGATGTTAAACCATTCTGGTTTATGTGGGTCCCATTTAACTATATACTGCCTTCCAGAATTGTAAAAAATGTTTTTGTAAATCTGATTACCTAAAACAAATAAAAGACAGAATACGTTAAACAATAAAGACAAATTGGCTGGGTATCTTTACAATACTATATTCTTTATTGATGACTCAGGCTGAAGTCATCAATCACCAGATTTTAACGAGAGTTCACATTGCTAGTGCTTTATTTTCTATGCTACCTTGTTCTATTTTTGTGTTATAGTTCATTTTTGTTTATTTATTCCTTTAGTTATACATGTATCCTTGTGGCGTTTGTATGTTTTGGTCCATTCTCATGACTTTGTCTTTTCCTTGGATTTTGAAGTTATATATTCTTGTTTTGTTGCTTCATGGAATATCACTTTCCAACATGAAATTTGATTTTCATTTTTCGAAGTTTCAGTGTTTCTCTCTGACCCAACATAATATTTTCCTGGAATTGACAAGCAACATAGTGGGTGTCTTATATGAAGCAGAAACTGCTTACCTAGACCAAACCACCCGAGAGATCACGAACAGTTTTCAGCCAGGTCATTGTTGTTCATGCTTTAATTAAGTGTTGTTTTTGTGATCTTGTTTTGTTTTTAAGTCCGTGTCGTCCTTTAAGGGGGGTAAAGAACACCTAAAGGAGTTAACTGTTTAAAAATCAGCTGAACGTTTTAATCACATATTATTCGTAAAGAGAAATCAAGCTTCTCAATGATCAAAATTAGTGTTTGTCAAACTGCTATATATCCGTATTCCCGTAAATTGTGTGGTTCAAATTTCTTGAAATTATTATATTTTTGTCAACAGGTCAAAGTAAATATTTCATAAAAATTTTATGAAAATTAAACGAGCCAAATCTATTTTAGTCAAAGTGTTGGGTGGCCCCTTAAATCTTTCTTATCTCTCTTTTGTAAAAAAAATGTTTGACTAATAAATCACGGTGGCCTCAAAATATCATGATTTTACCCGGGTAGACCCTTTATGGCATAGAAGGTCAGAAAGTGCCTATCCGTAGTAAAATCATTATATTTGAAATCTAACGTTAATTATTTATTTTTGAATAGGACAGTTTCTACATTTTGAAACGCTGCAACATAGGTTTTCATACTCAAAGACGCCATTACAAAACGCAAGTTATAGTATGAAGTTGTTCAAGCTTGTGGGAAACTTTACTGTGACGTTGCCAAACAAGCAGTCTAACGTCTCTAACGTTGCCAAACAAACAGTCTAACGTCTTTGACGTCGGAAACAAAATATGTATATTTTACCACGGACGTAGACTGAACCGTTTGAAGCAGGTCATATTAGAATCACATTTTAACTTTCACTTTCAGTTTGATTTCAGAGTTGTAGAATTTACGTATACATGCACCACCTAGTTACATACTAGTAATTGATAATGTCGATGGGTTAGATAAAATATATCCATAACTTAAATGTTGATACCTAACATACAACTGACCAGCATTGCAGTGTCTTATAAGAGACAGGAACCGCTTACTCGTCCGGATCTGAGTTAGTCCCTGTTTTGCCCGTCATTGTTTTTGGCTTTACCCCTTTTGGTAAATTTGAATTTGCTCTTCAACCTTTAGGATTGTTGGTTTGGTTTTCAACATTTTAGGCCTTGAGCAAAACTGATGAGTCGTAAAACGATGAAATATGCACATATTGTGTATCCAAACAGAGTAGATGCCATTGCTGGTGGACTCCAAGTCCCCGAGGGTATCCACAGCCCAGTTGCTAGTATTTCGATACTAGCACGAAATTAATACTTAAAATTTACTTCAACAAAATTGTAAAATTTGTGAAAACTAAGTAGCATTTCGATCGTGCATAGCGCTGTCCTTAGGTGATTTTGGCTTTCTCCTCTATGACCCTTTTGGATTGTTGATTTGGTTCTCATCATTTTAGGCCTTTAGCACAACCGATGTATCTAAAGTGGTATCAAATAATTTTATTTTAAAAAAGCTTCTTAGTTGTTTATCTAGTGTTTATTTGCTCTCATCCTCTGTCTTGTCACGGTCTCTAGAGTAATGATTTTTTGGATGACCCTTCGGATTTTCCTTACCTTGTGATTATCATTTATAAAATCCTTACTTCACTTTTTAAAATAAATCCTACCTCGTGGTTCCTCTGGATGTTCATTCATAATATTTACCAATTTAGGATACTTTGTTGCCCATAGATGATCTTTATACGGTAATCTCTACGAATAAGGCGAAACATACATGTCATTTAATTCACAGATACGAAGTTTCTATCAAAGAAATTTGATATATTCTGTTAAACTGCCTCACCCTTACGACATTTAAAAACAGTAAATACATGTATTTTAATATTATATATTTAGACCACCCGTCAATTATTCTGATATTGTCAACCTGCAGGAACCATACAAAATTCACAGGTATTATCGATAAAGAATACAAAACGCAATACTAGTGTTCTTAAAAAGTCAAGCTCCCACGTCTTCTGACAATAGTCTATAGTCCAGTCAATCTAGCATAAAATTGACCCTAACCTTAAAGTAATTGCAAAAGAAGATTTTTAAGTTTTAATCTTTAGCATTATACCCCAAATATACACAGAAAAAAGTCTAACAAAATCTAACTTGAAGAAGACTAAAAAATCACGATTTTAAAATTCCTATGGAGATTTGCATTGAAAATGGGAGATAACTCTGCAAAAAAGGCAGAAATATCAATAAAAATTGATACAAAATTATAACTTTACCGCTTCTATTCAGCAAAATGTATTGATTCTTGATATTTTATCCATCTTTAGAGTATAACAAACAACTCTAAAGGTGTTTTCATATCTTTTATCAAGCTACAACCTAGATTTCGTAATTCATTAGTTGACCATTTATTAAATTTTTCAACATGTCAAGGTAAAGAATCTCAAATTTAATAAAAATGATTAAGCACAAATTCTTCTTTTTGTGGTTTAAAGTTTCTTTAAACAAGGTAGATGCTGAACAAATATAATTTACAGATATAAACAATACCAAATTTTCACATTATTTTTTCAAAATGGTCACATAGCCACAAATTTGCAATTTCTTTAATGAAAAATGTGCAAAAAAAAATAAAAATACCCATAACACTTCGGTTTTGTACATTTCATGAGCAGAAGATTATATAATATAGTCAAATACGAACTTATAACCCCATCAAAGTATCATACTTTACATGAATTTTTAAAAAATCAACCAAAAACTGACAAAAAAAGACTAATTTTTGCGGAGTTATCTCCCCTTTCCAATGTTAATTTCCATAGAAAATTAAAAATGCTGATTTTCAGTTTTCCTCAAGTTAGATTTTATGGGACTTTTTTCTGTGTATATTTGGGGCTTAATGTTATAGATTAGAACTAAAACATTTTCTGTTGCAATTAGTTTGAGGTTAAAACTTAGTTTGACTGGACTACTAGGTCTCCGTTTCACAAACATTCGTATGACTCCGAGCGGGACAGCAATAGGAAAAAGCACTCTGACGACCGGGATTAGATTATACTTCAGATTAATCGTGGTCGTACTAATGTTTGTGAAACGTTTCCATATTACCGTGTGTCAAGTAAACAGACTTATTACATTGTAACCGTTGATTTACCGTAGTATCCGAGTGAAAGGACATCTGGTAAATCACATGTGCACATGAAAAGAACAGTTATTTTTTCACTCTAGGAAGTTACGTCACAATTACCGCGGAGAGATATCAAAAGACATACTTAGTCAGATTTATTTCAATTTATTTCTGCTAAAATGCTAGATTCTGTACAATGTAATAAAAAGTATAACTAATCGCTGAATTCAAATAACAGAAACAACTTGTAAATCACGAGTGCGAGCAGCGCACGAGTTATTTACAGCCGTAGTTCGGTCACGCGTTGTTTATTTCTGGTGTTTGAATTCAGCGATTAGTTATACTATAAATAACTTTTTTGGTCTAAGAACAAATGATTAGTTTTTCAGTATTTACGTAAGCAACTTACATCAAGGATGTTATGCAAAGATCTGTCATTTTTATGTGCCGATCCTCTCGAGTCTACTTGGATTGAAAACTTAGTTGAATTATAGAAAATATTGTCTCTGACTATGTTGTCACGTCCACCACCTATATTCAGATGCCCTGCATTCTGTAATGTATACGTAGTCGGGTAAAAATCGATGTACATGCATCGACAAGGAAGCTATGCAGTCCTAGAAGATGACACAATAAGTAAAAGAACTGTTCTTCTTCACATGAAACATTTCTAAACTCAATGAAATTATTTGATTTAATTAACTTGTCCGTTTAAATATAGAATTGGGAATGTACAAAAAAACTCTTTTTTATTTCTAACGCATGAGATTGCTGATATAAAAACCATGCTTACAATAATAAAATGAAAACGTTTTGATTGGGTATTTGCCATTTAATTTCTTTTCGTCAATCACATATAAAAAAAAAAATTTGATTGATCGTTAAACATTTCGATAAGTATAGTGTATGGTAATCTGATAATTGTTTGCTTAACGTCCAGTGGGAAATATTTGATGCTTCTTCAGGACAAGAACCAGTTCAACAATTTATCAAACACTTTAAATAGGAGTGGGACAGGACTTAGAGGGGAGCTAATTTTGACTGACAGAGTAAAAGGAAGATGGTTGGATAGGGTCTGGTAATATAGCTTTAGCCTAATCCTTTGGGTAGGGTCTGGTAATATAGCCTTAGCCTAATCCTTTGGGTAGGGTCTGGTAATTTAGCCTTCCGTAGCGGCATTAGCCTAATCCTTTTTGAAAACTACAAAAGGGGTCTTTAGCGTGCAAGGAGCGTGCATTCTCCAAACATGCTACCCACTATGGTCCGCAGTCAGGCTTTCCGTATTGTGACCTGACAACCCCCTAACGTGAGGTTCTCCCCTATCCGTCACCTGGGGACCCGTTAGGCACCTCTGTGAGTTGAGCTCCCGTGATCCATCACAGCTACCTAGTTTTATAGAAATATTTTATTTTTCATGTAATAATTCGCGTGGAGTAAAGTTAATACATTTATATATTCAATGAAATCTCTGTGACGATGCTCAAAATGTTTAATCTGTTTAGCGCCAGGAGTACCATCTCTGATGTCATTCATGTCATACTTGAATTAAAAAAAATTCTTTCCACCATAACGCTGGAATACTAATCATCAAGCATAACACGTCTGACATCATACTTACATTATAGAACACATTATTTTCCACCAGGACGCTAGAATATTGATCATCAAGCATAACACCTCTGACGTCAGCGCCATAATAATATTGTAGATTATGATGGATATGATTGTAGCGG
The DNA here is from genome assembly GCA_028015205.1 of Mytilisepta virgata. Classification (NCBI taxonomy): domain Eukaryota; kingdom Metazoa; phylum Mollusca; class Bivalvia; order Mytilida; family Mytilidae; genus Mytilisepta; species Mytilisepta virgata. Next base: position 2,322,574 of record CM051513.1, read on the forward strand.
ATAATAGTTCCTCGCTGAAATGTTTGAAAAAGGAATTCTTATATTTTGACAATCGTTCCGCACATTCAATATTACTGATGATCATCATAAGATGATATCATATTTTGAGGGTTGCATAAACGTCTTTGTAGTTACCATAGTAACAAACAGCGAAATGGATAACAGGAAAGGTAAAAAATGACATACCGATCAATTAAAGTAACCCAAAGATAGAAAGCCGGACACAAAATAACATAAAAGAGTACAAAACACAAACATAAACACAACAGAGAGTCAAGATAGTCTGATTTGGTACGGACACTTAACAGTGGTGGGATTAATCCACTTTTATGGGTAACCAAATCTCCCCTTATCTATCCTAACACTCTAGTGTATAAAACGTGTAAAAATGTTTTGGATGAATTCATCGATGTATAAATTAAAGTTTATAAATGATTTGGTTGAGTTTACGCACCGACTAATTCCATAAAGACAACTGTTATCACTCATAATTCCAAAGACGTTGAAGATTTTTAAGAAATGGGTTTTTATTTTTTCTCCGGATTCCTGCCTTACACATGACGTGACTTCCGGTTTGATAGTTGTTCTTTTCAAAATCTCCGCTCTGGAATAATTTTGCCTGTTTTATACCAGAATTAAACACCAAGGAATTTTTCAATATTCAGAGAGGAGATGGTAAATTTTTCAAGAAGCAACCGGAAGAAATAACAGAGAGACTTTAGTACAGGTAAGATATCGAATCAAACTTTACCGGAAGTCGTCAACACTTTTGAATAATGAACCGTTAAGAACTTGTTTAGCGTTTTCTAATCTAGGAATGGTAATAAAAATGGTAGATAAATACATATAGAACTTGATTATCAATTAGTCTCTTCAATTTCGTCGAAATATATGAGATTGAATTGTCATATATAAGTTGTATTGCCAATAGACACCGAAAACAACATGGAGTATGTTCAAAGTTATGTTGATGGAGCATGTAGGAATAATGGGCATAATAATCCGAAAGGTAGTTGTGGAGTCAGTTATCATTCTATGAACACTAGTGAGAAACTAAACGACACAAAACAAACAAACAATAGGGCTAAGCGCTGCAATTTTGGCGGTAAAAAAGCGTGACAGATTGGTTTTACAGCCAATAGAACCGAATTACGACATGGATAAGGGATTGCAAAGTAAATGGTTGGAAATCAATCAGGTAAGAAAAACGATGAACATAATGAATAATATTAGCACGAAATTGAGATTGGAAGAGGCACATAGAATTTTACCAGGAAAGGTGAATATTGACGACCTTGCAAAACCAGGTATAGCAGGTGATGACAACAGGTAGCAATTAATGGTATTACAAGACACTATACCAAAGATAATTCAGGATGACTATGAATTAACAGAAGAGAAAGTAATATTTACAAATTCAAAAAACGGCTCAGATAATTCGTCATCGTAACAAGTTGACGTTGAGCGTAAAATTTGCATAACGGCGGTTAAGTCAGCTGACTCAGCAAATGAATGTTCTGATTGGAGAAAATGGATACATTACATTTGTTCAAGACTACCCATGTATCAGTTATGTTCAAAACCACCCATGTATCAGTTATTTTTATTTGAAACAACTACCAAAATATTCACTTGTGAGGAATGCACAGGAATAGATGAAAATTTCAAACAGAAATTCCAACATTTGACATCCAAGAAAGGGGAGATAATACATGTAACAACAGAGAATAAAGATATATAATGCAGCCCTTCATACGTAAGTACAGATGTCCAAACAGGAGAATTTAACAGGAAAGAAAATGAAAATGTAAATATTAACTTAAAATGGTACATTGTGAGTGCAAGTAAGTGATTGTTTATAGGTGGTACCCAACAATTTCACTAAAATTAATTTGGCTCGTTTAATTTTCATAAAATTTTGACAAAGTATTTACTTTGACCAATTGACAAAAATTTTAAAATTTCAAAACATTTGAACCAACCAATTCATCAGAAAAATTACACTGATTGTATAGCAGTTTGACAAACACTAATATTGATCATTGAAAAGCTTAATATTCCATTAACAACACAACGTTATTAAAACGTTTAGCTGATTTTACAGAGTTATCTCCCTGTAGTGTTAGGTACCACCTTAAGTATTCAAAACAATATTGTTTTCATTCAATTACATAATCATTATTTAAGAAAATTATTGAAATAGTACCTTCTTTTGCAAACATGTCTAAAGAAGATCAGTTTAATTTTATATTCACAAGTCATGATTTAGATGTATGCAAAGTTGTTATTTCTGGTGTAAGTAATATGTATAATTCTAACCAGAAAATGAAACAGAATGTTTGAATGTCATTACAAGTCTAATATTCAAAGAAAGATAACTCTATCTTGTTTGTCGTCCTCAGCTAGGATATCACTGCAGAGTACAAGATGCTAATTTAAATATTCTTTGTATTTGTTTTGCATTTACTGTTTGTTATATGAATATTGATGATAGATCATTGTTTGGTCTTTATTTCAATAAATATTTACTTACTTACTTACTTACTTATATAAATAACACATTTCTAAAAGGGTAACGGAGTATATTGTAATCCCGAGAAAATATTGTCAACCGAGGCTTCCGAGGCTGACAATGTTTTTAGAGGGGTTACAATATACTCCGCCACCCTCTTAGAAATTTGTTATTTATTTTATTATACTGAATATCTTGGATTTTATGAGCGGGTGACAGTATAAAATACCACCCGCTGTTTCTTACCAGCGGGTGATCGAGTACAATACCACATTCTTGTAAACCAATGAAAATGCATTAAAAGTACAGAAATTTACATATAGTATAATAATATATATTGTTGTTATGTGTATTTATGCCAGATATAGTTCATAATTGGTAAAATAAAGTTATTCTAGTCATACAAAAATGAACGCCACTAGAATTCTCGAACATTGCATTTGCAATCAATAATGTAATTGATATCATATTATATCATTATTATATATAATCTATATAAAAGGCATCGATCTTTATTAAATTCCAACTCACAGCAGCCCAATCCTTTCCAGAATGGATTGCACCACAATCGCTAGAATTCATACAGGTCTCAAACACATTGTTATACTGAATACTATGGTCATTCCCCTGAAACAAAAGAGTGGAAAATAACACTTTTGGATAACAGAAGATCTTTTTCAATGCATAAAAAACCCGGTGCACCAGTAGCTTCTTCAGTTCGTCGCATTCACTTTTTATCATCAAACTGTTATATGAACTATAGTTGTTGCGAATTGTCTTCACACGGACTGCAACATTTTTCTGCCATGTGTAGCTGTATCTCTCTTGGAACCAGCGATTCCTCGACTATTAAATATCGACAAAAGAATACCGAAGCGACCTAACAGTTGGAAAAGTCCACAAATTCGAAGTCCAAGGGAAAGACAAATGGAACACAACAAATAAATGCGACACGGATACACGTACAACCAAACGAATAAAAAACGTATAATAAACTAAACAAAACTAGAACAAGACAGCACTAGCAATGTGAACTCCCATAAAAAACCGGGAGTGACATCAGCAGTCAAGATATAGTGAATGAGGAACCAGAGTGAGTTATCTTTTCCTAACCAATGTAGGTAAGGTAGATAATTAAATTCTCTCCCTTTTGTCCTTAGGCTAAAAGGGAGACAAATTTATTATCTCCCTTACCTACATTGGTTAGGAAAAGATAACTCACTCTGGTTCCTCATTGGACAGAAAACAGTATAAACATCACATTACCATAAGTAATATTTATCTGGTGTTATGTGTATTTAGCCTGGTTTCTTTTTCATTTTATTGTCTACTCACTGTCCAACGGATTGCAGTGTACTGTCCCCTGTAGATGATGTTATGTTCAATGTGCCCACCAACACCGTCTAATGTTACTGCATTAGCATCAGATGAGGTCACACGACTGAAAAAGGATATTTCACTGTCCGAAATGAAATTGTTTGAAGATGTCAGAGTTGGTCTATCGCCACCTGAAAAGAGTAAATACAACCTTCATGTTTGAAACTGCACGTTAACTATAATGGTAAACATTCACCGAGGTTGGTGTTATATTCAACGTGCCTTTTCTTTATGAACCATTTATGAATATTTCAGTAAAGATAAATTGACAAATACATGTACAACACACATTTTTAATATTTCTATAATCGCTTTATACATTTTTAATATTTCTATAATCGCTTTATACATTTTTAATATTTCTATAATCGCTTTATACATTTTTAATATTTCTATAATCGCTTTATACAGACCAGATGTTGAAAGTGTTACCAATATGTCAATAAGACTAAAACCAGGCGTATTCCGCCCCTCCAAAGGCTGGACAAAATATTTCTGGCTTGCTTTTCTACAAACAAGTACACTCGTAACTCCTGACAAACTTAGATTTAAAGGTAATGAATTAAGGAAATTTAGTTACCCTATAAACCACCTTTATTAATCTAAACATGATTACAAGTACCTTGCAGTGTTATGCCACCGTCTCCATCGTGGAAATAGCTTTTAGAAATCTTAAAGTTTCTACAGTCTTTTCTGCAGTACACATTATATGAGCCTACAATTTTAATTGAAATGACGGTGATCTATGATGAGATTCCAGTTTGCCTCCAAATTAACATCACAAAATAGCTTTTAAATTGTAATGAAAACAAAAACTTGTTTCAGTCCGCCCTAAAATGAAAACTGTTTAAAGCCCTACAATGTCCAATTTGTTGTTTATTTTTATTTTTCGATGAGTTTATGTAAGGAATCCGATATGAAAGTGTGACAAAAATAATGCGCACTTGTTATAATGACATAATTAGTTAACCATTGCGTTATTTTCCTGATAATATTAGTTATACAGTGTTTTATTGACCCGATAAATCTCTTTATAGGACAATAACTCACTTTCTCCTATTCTTGATGTGTTTAATCGGTGGGATAAAAATACATAATATCTTTAACCACTTCCCGGTGATTAAATTTCTACGTGGGAATTACCGCCCTTTTTTCTACAGTTATTGGAACGATAAACTAGAGAAGTCCCGAAATGACGTCTATGTAAACAAACTATATAGCAACGACATTTTCTTGAGGTTTTTGTCGAAAATCATAGGAGAAACAGATTCTCCTTCAATTTACTCGTGAGTTACGGAATTTCTCCACCCTCAATAGTTTAGATTTTAAGGATGATCGCTGGTCTAATAGGAAATAAAAAGGATTTGAAATAGGTGTTTTAGTTTGAGAAAACATGAATAGTAAACAAATAAGCAAGAAAAAAATATATGTTCATGTGCTCAATTAAGGGCTAAAAGGCCTTGAAAATTTGCAGGAAGTGGGTTTTCTCTGGATTTTTCATTGTCTTTGCATTGGCAACTTCAGACTCTCAAAATGTATGAAAAAATAAAAAGGATTTCGTAAAATTTTGTCAAATACCATTTTAAGATATATATGATTAAATTATAAAAGAAAAAGTGGGGGTTCATGGGCAAAAAATTTCATATTTAAGAAATGGATAAAACCCGAGTATTCCGAAAATCTGAGAAAAAGACCAAAACATGGCCAGCGAGCATCCTTAACACGCTCGCTAAAGGCTCGCATGTTAAAAATCAAAACATTATGTTACGGCCGAAATCACCTTTAAATTGTAGCCAACAAAAGACACAAATCAATAATAAAATTTAAAAAAATTTATTATATACAAAGTTTACAAAAAATATTACAAAAAAAAACTAAAATGTCAACTTAACTGTTCAAAATCCTGTTTTTTCTTGATCCGGAATTCTGGTCACTGTTGCCTGAATCCAAACGGAATATTATATCCAATCAGTCACAATCTAGTATGATGTAACGAAAATAAAAGTCTGTGAAGTACGATGTGTGAAACGTAAATAAATCCAACAGCTGAGAACACAAGAATGTCTATCTGGTCCGATAAATGATGTTCTGAAAGTCTAACTTTCTTGTCCGTATATATACTGTAGAACGGAAACTTCTGGAATACGGTAGAAGTTGGAATCACACCATAATTATTACGTAAGTCAAATAGAAAGTTCTAGTCATTCCATTAGTATCTTTTACTGTTCCAGTGATTTCTAAACTGCGCAGTTATAACATTATTTGGTAAACAACTATAAGTATTATGTAAACATAGTATACATGTTATAAGGCTACGCAAAACAAATTAGGCCAAGATAAATAAATATAATAATTACAATATCATAACACCTCCCCCCTTAAAAGAAGTTTGAGTGTAACGAGAACTTCATGAACAATATATACAAAAATATATAGTATGTATACAGTGTTTTAATAAGATCTAGATAAAGCATCTGCTATTACGTTATCTTTACCTTTAATATGTTTTACAATAATATCATATTCCTGTAACAATAAACTCCACCTAGTCAACCTCTGGTTCTTGTTTCTCATTTTATGTATGAAGGTGAGAGGATTATGATCAGTATAAACCAGAATAGGATGCATAGTGGGATTTAAATATACATCAAAATGTTGAAGTGCAGACAACAGTGCAAAACATTCTTTTTCAATAGTGGAATAATTTTTCTGATGTTTATCTAATTTCTTGTCTCATAACATCAAGTTTAAGTGGATTGAGCCGGTAAGGATGTTGCTTAATTGGAGAAGCATCACCTACATCAACATCATGACAAACAGCAGTGGTTTTGTTTGGCACATCTGGAAAAAGATTTTTAAAAGAAAATACCAAAGTTTTCAATTTTTCTCTGCGATCGAAAGTCAGATGTGCAAGTTTTGAGTCTAAATCTGATAAAATTTCAGAATTTTTCAATCTAACAGTTTGTTCTATAGGCTTGGAATCAAAAGATGGTTCAATTATGTCTGGTTTGTCATGATCGTTCTCTGTTTTAACAATGGCTAAAGTGGCAACTGGTTTACTCTCACCTTCATTAGTACGCTCAAAATATGGTTTTAACATATTAATGTGACACACTCTATTTTGTTTACGCCGACCTGGAGTTTTTACAATATAATTCAAATCATTGATTTTACTGTCAATTGTATAAGGACCACAGTATTTAGCCTGTAAAGGATGCCCAGGGACAGGCAAAAATACAAGTACCTTATCACCAGGCTCAAAAACTCTGTCCCTGGCATCTTTATCATACCATATTTTCATCTTATTCTGTACAGTTTTTAAGTTTTTCTGAGCAATTTTACAAGCAGTATACAATTTTTCTTTAAATCTAGATACATAGTCTAGAAGATTCAAGTCAGTGTGTTCAGTAAGCCATTTTTCCTTAATCAATTTTAAAGGTCCCCTTACAGTATGACCAAACACTAACTCAAAGGGGCTAAAACCAAGGGATTCTTGAACAGCCTCTCGAACCGCAAAAAGTAGAAAGTGAACACCATCATCCCAGTCCCTGTCAAATTGAAGACAAAAAGTTCTAATCATGTTCTTCAATGTTTGATGAAAACGTTCTAAGGCACCTTGAGATTCTGGATGATAAGCACTTGATCTATACTGAGCAATCCCTAACTGGTAAACGACCTGCTGAAATAAACCTGACATAAAATTTGAACCCTGGTAGGACTGTATAGACTTAGGAAGTCCTACTAATGTGAAAAATTTGATAAGAGCTTTGACAATAGTTGGTGTCTTGATATTCCTTAAGGGAATAGCCTCAGGAAAGCGAGTGGATGTACACATGATCGTTAATAAATAAGCATTTCCAGTCTTGGTCTTTGGTAAAGGTCCAACGCAATCAATAAGCACTCGGCTGAAAGGTTCTTCAAAGGCTGGAATTGGCAGAAGTGGTGCTGGTGGTATTTTCTGGTTAGGCTTGCCAACAACCTGGCATATATGGCATGATTTGCAGTATTCTGTGACATCATTTCTAAGTCTGGGCCAGTAGAAATGTTGCAAGATCTTAAGGCAAGTCTTCCTTATACCTAAATGTCCAGCCAAGGGGGTGTCATGGGCAAGACCAATAATTTCTTGCCTATAGACTTTAGGCACCACCACTTGGTGTACCACTCTCCATTCCTCCTCAGGGATAGCATCAGGGGGCCTCCACTTCCTCATCAAAATGCCGTCTTGATGATAGTAACATTCGGCCACTTTGTCTGCTTCTTCTTGGGGTAGAGCCCTCTTGCAGAGCTGAAGAACCTTAGGGTCTTTATTCTGTTCTTCCCTAAATGTTCTTTTGTCTAATGAATGGCTGTTCACGTCTGGCCATGGCATAATTACACGTTCGTTAGTACCAGGTGGTCTGATTATGGCCTTTTTTGAGCTACCGGGACCTTCAATGTCGGCAAAGAAAGAGTCAGAAAGGTCCATATAATCATACTGGCCTTCTTGTAAATCCTCATCTTGTTGTTTTCTTGCCATTGCCCTAGTAACGACACAAGCTGGATAGAGTTCAGCATCATCTTCAGGTGATTTAACATCCACCACCGGTTCATTTGTAACAATTGGTTCAGCAACCACTTTGTTCCTAGCTAGATCATTTCCTAGCAATAATGAAACACCCTCAACAGGGAGTGTAGGACGAACACCCACAACAACTGGTCCAGTAATTAAATCTGACTTCAAATAAATACGATGGAGGGGAACATCTATACAACCTAACTCCACACCTCGTAACAAAACGGAGGCACCAACGGACGTCTCCTCGGACAAAGGCAACACACCTTCTAACAACAAAGACTGAGAAGCTCCAGTGTCCCGTAAAATCTTAATAGGCTGAGGAGTAGTATTATTAACAATAGAAACAAACCCATCAGACATAAAGGGCTTATAATCCTCCATGTAATCACAAAAACTGGACTTTAAAGCCTGACTCGCAGGACATTCCAACTTATTGGTAACAACGGGTGTCGTACAAGCACTGGACTTGGGCTTATTATCTCGTTCATTCTTCTTCTGGAGTCTAAAACAATCAGCCATCACGTGACCATTTTTCTTACAATAAGCACAAGTTAGTGACTTCTTCTCAAAAGTATCAAATTTTGGACCAGACATATTATAACTAGACGGACTCTTATTCTGTGCAACAGGCTTAAAATCAGTACGCTCAGTGCTTTGATTTTTGTAGTTTCCGCTAGAAGTATTAAAATTTTGACCTTTGAAAGTTCTTTTATGTGAAATGGTATAATTATCGGAAACAACAGCTGCATCTTGCAATGTCTCAACAGTTTTGTCATCTAAATGTGTTTTTAAGTCTAAATTAACACACTGCTTGAACTCTTCTAATAACATTAATTGTCTTAATTTATCAAAATTTTTATCTATTTTCTTTGACGTAAGCCATTTATCAAATAAATCTTCTTTTTCCCTAGCAAATTCAACATAGGTTTGTGTTTCAAACTTTTTATAAGACCTAAATTTCTGTCTATATGCTTCTGGCACTAGCTCATAAGCTTTCAAAACTTCCTGTTTAACAGTGTCATAATCAGAACTTTTTTCTGAAGATAGAGCTGAGTAAATTTCAGCGGCCTTGCCCACAAAAACACTTTGCAGCATTGTAGTCCAATAAGGCTTTGGCCATTTCAAATTTTGAGCAATTTTCTCAAATTGTGGAAAAAATTTATCCACCGTTTTCTCACAAAATTTAGGAACCAAACGTATATTTTTTGCTGCCTCAAAATGTTCTGATTTTGACTTAGTGTTGCTTTCTACTTTAGCCATTTCTATTTTTATTTTCTCCATCTCTAACCTTTCCCTCATTTCAAGTTCTGCCTGTAATTGTTTTAATTTAAATTCATCTTCTTTTTCTAATTGTTTTAATTTAAATTCATCTTCTTTTTCTAATTGTTTTAATTTAACTTCGTTTTCAAATTGTTTTTCCAATTGTTTTAATTTAAGTTCGTGTTCTAATTCAAGCTGTTTTAATTTTAAAGCATCAACATTTTCGACCTTGAGGTCAAGAGCCTCTTCACCAAAAATTTCTGAATCAACTAAATTGTCTATTACCAAATTTTTTATAATTTGTTTTCTCATAGATGTTCTAAAATCTATTTTTAGATGTTTAGCAAGCAACACTAATTCTTCTTTCTTTAATTTATCAAACCCTTCCAGGTCTGGCGTTTTCAAAAATTTACCAGCATCAAATGCCATTTTGTAGAATTTTGTTGGCTAATTCTAATAAAAATACTGGAAAAATTTAATAAGATATTAACGTTCTCCCGAGACGAGCCCCCAATTTCTGTTACGGCCGAAATCACCTTTAAATTGTAGCCAACAAAAGACACAAATCAATAATAAAATTTAAAAAAATTTATTATATACAAAGTTTACAAAAAATATTACAAAAAAAAACTAAAATGTCAACTTAACTGTTCAAAATCCTGTTTTTTCTTGATCCGGAATTCTGGTCACTGTTGCCTGAATCCAAACGGAATATTATATCCAATCAGTCACAATCTAGTATGATGTAACGAAAATAAAAGTCTGTGAAGTACGATGTGTGAAACGTAAATAAATCCAACAGCTGAGAACACAAGAATGTCTATCTGGTCCGATAAATGATGTTCTGAAAGTCTAACTTTCTTGTCCGTATATATACTGTAGAACGGAAACTTCTGGAATACGGTAGAAGTTGGAATCACACCATAATTATTACGTAAGTCAAATAGAAAGTTCTAGTCATTCCATTAGTATCTTTTACTGTTCCAGTGATTTCTAAACTGCGCAGTTATAACATTATTTGGTAAACAACTATAAGTATTATGTAAACATAGTATACATGTTATAAGGCTACGCAAAACAAATTAGGCCAAGATAAATAAATATAATAATTACAATATCATAACAATTAACTATCTCGGGTGGGGAATCTATATATACATGCTATATACGGAATTTATCTTGATTTGTTTTTCTGGTACTTCATGGACTATACTGGATGATTTTATTTTACATGTAAGTGTTCATAAATCAGCAAAAACTTTCAAGGTTACAGATTTTGTGTGTGTGTGTTATGCAGAATATTAATTATGTTGATTGACGTTTGATGTCTTTGTGCAAAAAGGGAGTTAATTCGGATTGACACGAATAAAATTGTACTGAAATTTATTGGATCAATTTTGACCAATCAAAACGCGAGATGAAAGACAAAATCAGGATAATACTATTTTACCTGTATTTCTGATCTCCATACTTTGAATTGTGACATTTGTTGCGTCCTGTGCTTGAATACCAAAATGGCGACAGGCTTCAAGTATAAAGTTTTCAAACACCACATTGGACGTATAACGTGTAAGTCTGTCAAATTATACAAAAAAGCACAACATAAAGACAGTTTCTCAAAATAATCAAATATACAAATGAATACTTTCTATTGTAAATATATATTCTATATGCACATTTTCTCGATTTGCGTTTCGTCAAGGGAAGACCCCATCGTCGCGGGGTTGTCAGGTCATAAAACGGAAAGTCTGACCGCGGACCATAGTGGATAAAGTTTTTTAAGAACGGCAAACTCCATGCACGCTAAAGACACCTTTCGGTAGTTTTCGAAAGTAGACTAATTACCGCTACAGAAAGCTAAATTATCCGATCCTAACCACCATCCATCATTTTACAGTGGCAGTCAAAATTGGTTCCCTTCGTGCCCCGTGCCACTCCTTTTTGGAATGTGTTGATAAATTGTTGAACCGGTTCTCGTCCTGAAAAAGCATTCAAACTATTTGCAACTGGGCGTTAAGCAAACAACAAACAATCAATCAATCCATCCATCAATTGTGCTCCAGCCCGAAGAGCTGAAAACAAAAACATTACCCCTCCCCCACCCCCCACCCCCCCCCCCCCCCAAAAAAAAAAAGAATTCGTAAAACAATGTAAAAATTAATAATAAAAAGAGAAAATTAGTTTTCAATTTCTCTGCTACAGCTCCAGCCAATTAAAGAGGTTCCATGAACGTTCAAAAGTTTTATTCACGAGAGATTAAACGCTGGAACCCTGGGCCCAGTTGTTCAAAAGTGAATCATTGTTTTTACTTTCCATTACTTTGATTGTTAAGTAATATTTCTGTACAGAATTTTATATGGACACACAGAGAGTCATAGGATTAACAAATCAGAAAATTTTCAGTTCTCCGGCATAATCAAGGAAGTGAAAATTTGAAACTGAAAATTGGGCCCTGATATCTGAATTTAACATAAGTCTACGTTGATTATGATGAGTATGAACCAAGCAATGTGTCCACAGAAGATAAACATGTACTTTATTGATTGTAAAGTACTTACTGTATACATGTATTGATCATTGACCCATATATAAAATCATTATCTGTAAACAGTCCTTTTGCAAAAGCCGGCCATAGATATAGCATGCCTGTCGTTCGGTCAATAAAATATTCTCCCTGAAATTAAAACATTATCCTTAACAATTACTTTTTCAAATCTCTGAAAAAACGGTAATTAGTAAACAAAGAAAAGAATAAGTTGTTTTGAGATGTTTCTTTCTCCTTCACCTTACCTTTTTGGTCACTTTGGCATTTGGATTTTTCCCTTTATTGTTTTCAGTTCAAAATTGTAGGCCCTGAGCAAGACTGTTGAGTCGCAAAGTGACTAAGGCAAAAAAAAAAAAAAAAAAAAAAAAAAAATACACGTGCTTCCGCTAACCCTTCCTACTCTAATTTGTTATGCCTACCGTAACACTTTTTATACCATTTTTGAACGAGTCTGTTACAGTCAGACTGTTATCCTAATAGTAACCAGCTAAAAACTGTTTGTAAAATAAAATAATAGTGCCTACCTACCTTCCCTATTTTTTCAGCACGTTAGCGGAAACACGTGTACATGTATTATTGAAGGAACTATTGGATTTGTACAACTCTTTTTTAAATTCACGAACACCCAATTACTAGCGTATGTGCATTAAGTCGGAGTACATAGACGATTGGTAGTATAAGAGCAAAAGATAAACTGATGAGGTTAATCCAAAATTTAGTGGTTACGAAAAACGAGGAGCCAATGTCTTGCAGGTTTGACCGTAGGTTAAGCATGCACATAATGCTTTTATACTATCATTCATCTTAAGGTATCCGGACCATAAATGACCACGTGATTACCGGTATTCAAAAGTTCCCGGATGTTCCATACAACGCAGTAGAAATGACCTCGGTAATTATCGGCAAACTTCGGAAATGCCAATATAACTAACTTATTTTTACAGACTCTGCATATAAGCAACAAAGTGTGTTTCAACTTGAGAAAAAAATATATATATATAATTCCAGCTTTAAATTGTTTGGTTCAGCCATTCACGGTCAAAAAGAGATCATGATCTATTATGGCCCGGATACCTTAAATATAGAACTTACTGGTTCATCTATTTCATCTAAAACATTGATGAATCTAAAATATCCACCGCCAGGGTGTGTCTGTCCTAAAACAGATGTTATTATAATTATTCTGTTCCACATGACATGTATTTTGCCGACGAGTAATGTGACGGGTGAAGAATGTAGGGCTCACTTAGCCTTCCGGAGCACAAAAAATCAATGAAACAACCCCAAAACAGTAAGAAAGCAGGAATCGGACAGGCTTGGTGTGGTATCAACACTTATCAGTGGTTAAGACATGTTTTCTGCATACTGCAACTAGGCCGTCTAACAAGTAAAAACAAATAATGTCTGTACCGAATCAGACTATCCCGACTCTGTTGTATTCATGTTTGTGTTTTGTAATCTTTAATGTTATTTTTTCTTCGGACTTCCGTCATATGGTTGCTTTGATTGATTGGTATGTCATTGTTGACCTTTCCTGTTATACATTTTGTTGTTTATTACTTTTCCAGAGCACCTGACGTCACGCACGAATTTTGTGCGAGTTTACGTTGCCAGTGGCAATGTTTCTGTGCTGTCTTGTTCTTATTCTGCTTAATGTTTATGGGATTTTAATACTCTTAGTTTTATCCTCGTGAAGTTTGAGTTTTGTTGTGTTTTCCTTGATTTGGATTTCGATCTGAAGGAAATTTTCTACCGTCGCATCGCTTCCGTTATCTCCACATTTATGATTTAAACTCATACCACAACTTGCATCCTTTTAAATAAAATGTCTATAAAGATGTGTCGTGCATCTTTACATGAAATTGAAACCGATACAACAAGCTTTTGTCTAGAAATGTTTCTTTTTTTTCAATCTATCGCTTTCGGGTTGTATAATGTTCACCTTATTTCTTGTCACAGATATTTTATCTTTCTTTGTTATCAGTTACATGTTTATAATTTTTTACTATTTTTATTTTATATGTCCATTGTGTTGTGGATATAGATTTTATTTGGCAATTCTATTCCCATTGACTAGGTCCTAGCAATATATTTATTCAATTTTTGATATTTTCTTACCAGCTCGTAGTCCAAAATGTGTAGGTTGTGCTAAGTATATAGTTTTGTGTTGCGCATCCAGAGTCTTCACTGGAACAGCCTTATCTGCCCAACTCTGATACCTAGAAAAATATTATAAATACATTACTCTGTTTAAAAATGCCATCAGCTTTTCATTATCAAGTTTTGAAAATCTGCTATTTCTAGAAGGTTGGTGATTTTATTGTATAGATAAATATGTAATTAGGGGATAACTGTATTGTATTTTATCAGTTGTCGACGTAAACCGCTGATTTTACCGTCGCAAATTGAGTTTACCTGGCGACGCGTAGCGGAGCCTGGTAAACGGATATTTGCGATGGTAAAACCACCGGTTTACGTCGGCAACTGATAAAATACAATATACAGTTATCCCCATTCTAATGCAACCTCCGTAAAACGTTAAAAAATAGAATAAAAAGTAAACAGGAAACGTCAAATGCTTGACGTGGATTTTACGCTTGACGTTATCCAATCAAGAAGGATTTTACGCTTGACGTTATCCAATCAAGAAGGACGTTATATGTTATGTTGCATTAGAATGTATGTTAACCAACAAAAACAAAAACAAAAACAAAAACAAAATAAAACAAAATAAAGAAATCATCCTTCAAATTGAATTTTTAGAGTAATAAATCGTCAGTCTAATACAACGTCGGAGACAGGTTTATTTTCCTTGGATGAAATTTCATGCCACCACGTCTACAACAATTGCTATTTGACCTTAATTCTACATTTCAAAAATCTTATCTATATTCAGACATTTGCCTACGAATGAAAATAATAATATTATATTTTAATATTTCCTGGCATTAATTGAGTATTCAATAGTTTCAAATATCAGTTTGTTGCCTAAGCCATAGCGTCACTAGTAAACTCAATTTGAAACCATAAAATAATACATAATTGATGTGGACAAATTTTAAATGGATACATTTCTGTCTTATATACCCACCAGTAACCATATACCCAGATATCAGGTTGCTTGTACCATTTCTTCGGCTCATCACTATCATACTGGAAGACGGTGCTGTATCGTTGACCGGGTACTTTTGTTATATTTATAAAACCCTGAAATAGAAACACAAAATAGGAACTTGTGTTAACATCACGTATTGGAAGAACGTGCTGTATTGTTCACCGTGTACATTTGTTATATTAATAAAACCCTGAAATAGAAACACAAAATAGAAACTTGTGTTAACATCACGTATTGGAAGGCATTGCTGTATTGTTCACCGGGTACAATTATTATGTTAATAAAACCCTGAAATAGAAACTTGTGTTAACACCACGTACTGGAAGACGGTTCTGTATCATTCATCTGGTACGTTTGTTATGTTAATAAAACCATAAAATAGAAATCCATTAAATACCAGATGCAGCACCGAGTATAAACATCGTCTGATTGATTTAACGTCCAGTTACATCTTATTCACACTTTTCTGGTCCATACCCAGTTCAGAAATACATCAGGATAACACAGAAACGGGGATATGGTTGACGCAAAATGAAACTTAATTTTATTGAGTGCCACCAGATGGTAAAATAGTGATTAAAATTTATTTGTCTGTTGTGGGTATTTGCTTACTATTTTTTTGTAATATACAGGATGCGTGCAAAAAGCGTGTCACTATCCAATCACTACAACCGCTATGGTCCGTGGTCATGTTTCCCGTATTTTGACCGTATTACGTCACCATCCAATCAGCCAATGAAAAGCGTTCAACGAAAATATAATCTGAGGTTTTGTTTAATTTCGTCGGAAGAACTTCAAACAACCCACGCATGAAATCGAAAATAACTCTCGTTTATTTATTGGTTCATACTAGATATTCAATATCAGCCGATCTCTCTAACGGTGAAGTAAAACCAGAAAGAAAATACTTCCAACCAGGGTTAAGAGAATTAAAAGCCTCGAAATTACTACTGGAGGACCTAACACTGCCAGACTTAAGAAGAAATGTACAAAATGTCAGATGGAAAAGAACACTCTGGACTTGTACGAAAAATTAAAAATCTGCAAAGAGTGTATAACGGAGAAAACTCAACAGAGACTTCATCAGAAAAGTGAACTGTGCAAAACAACGATCTCGAAAAGAGTATTTTGCCAGACGCTTAGACCAACAAATCGTAGCAAACTGAAGCACCTGCAAACGGATGCATCGAATCTCAAAAAGTAAAGACGTCTTAAAAAATGTTTACATGTGACATATGAGGATACCAGTCCTATTGAAACATCAACCTGGCGCGTCATTAGAAGAAGAACGGAATAGTACATTGAATCTAATTCAATCTCAGACACCAACACAGAAGCCGGTAACGAGGAATCAGAACAAAGCATTGGCCATGGATCCAACGAAAATTCCCTTGAGGAATGCGAACAGTCTCCATAGGACGTCATTATGAACGGAACAATTGAAATACATCACCCAGAGTACAAACATCAAGTAAACGAACTTGCCAAAGTCAGGGTGGGTGATGACAAGTAACCCTTTGCAGCAACAGAAAATAAAAAAAAAGAAAAAAAAATGAAGAAAAGAAAAGATGAAATAAAAAAGATAAAAAGGGGTTAACGTATCCTATCTTATAATAGCCATGTACAAGCCTGGAAAATGCAGAGTAACCTAAAACAATTGGGGAGCCTGGACAAATTCAGAGTGGCCAGATAATAGGGTGCTCTCGCACAGATCCAATCTTTGACTAACGACAATCGATCATCCCTAGCAGCTGCAGCTGCAGCAGCAGCAGCATTACCTTGACCCAGGGAAGCAGTAGTTGCAACAGCAAAATACAAATGAGCACGTGAGTATAGCTATGAGCAGCGATGGACAATGGAACCCACGATAAGGACCACAAACCAACAGGATCAACGCCGATAGACTCCAGAAGGACATCCTTACCATTGAAAGAGCCATAATAAAAAGCGTGGAAAAAGGGGAAGATAATCCTATTATAACATTGTTTCGGTCTTTGATTTAGCAGGGACAAGTTTAACCCTTTAGACTTCATTAAGAGTTCTCAAACATTACCAAGAAAAACCCAGATTTAACCCGGATTAAAAAAGCGCGGGAAAAGGGAAACAATTTAATCCAAAACAATGACTTCCGGTCATGCGTACCCTTTCGGCAATAGACATTCCAGCGAAGACCTGAGCCTAAACACAGGGGGACTTTATCCTGATCCACTCCAATAAAAGACCAAAAAATACCTCAAGAAAGAAATGGGAGAAAAAGGGGAGGTTATCCAATCAGAATAATAGATATATAGGACGACTTCCGAAATGACCCAAAAGTAAAAAAAACCCGGCGAATTAATCTCCCATACACTACCAGTAAAAAACGGCGCGAAAATACCTCCATTTTACTTTTATTAAAAAATGGCGGGAAAGTTCACCACTTCCGGTTGAACATGCGCACAAACAATTCCCGTCACTTCCTTTGACTTCATTTCCGGGCAGGTGATTTCTTTTGACGTCATTTAAGGTGACGGCACTTCCGGTTCCACTACGCTCCAACATGACAACTTTTAATTTACATGTGTTACTCATCACGACTTAAATATAGATTATAAATGTCGGCAGAAGAATATGGAAGCAAGAAAACATAGGGAAAAGTCCGTAAATCTGAAATCCAAGTAAAAATCAGTCATGAGAATGGAACACAACAATCAAACGCCCCAATGGTACAACTAAACGAATAAAAACATAGAAAAAACTAAAGAAAAATAACAAAAATAACAAGAAAGCAACTAAAGCACTACATGTAACAATGTGAACTGACATCAGGTAACAATGGTTTAGTAGACGGATATCATACAGACTTTCTGAAAAACAGCTGGCAAACGAAACCATGAGAAGTAATGTTTTTTTAAAAATAATCAATGGATAATGTACTTTGCAATAAGTATAAACGTATATACAATATATTAAATAAATTCTTCTTCTTTTTGGTTTTAATCTTGTGTACTTTAGAAAATATTTAAATTCTACATCCCTTTTTCTCATCTAGTGGAACTGTTAGGTAGCATGGCAATGATACAGATAATATAAGAGCTCTATGTCTTATACACAAAATATTTAAATGTTCTTACATAATTCGGCCATCTTGACAAAGTCAATGGAAATCCGTTTTGAAAGATTTCTAGTGGAGCCTGTCGCAGTATGTATTTCCCATATGGTACCATTCTTCCCAAGTCTGTAATCCCTGCATCTGATAATTTTACTTGTAATACCTGCACAACATAGTTAGTACAAATAACGACAGACTTAAAGATAAAACTATTTTAATGCGTATTGGATTGGATTATCTCCCTTTTCCTGCGCATTTCAATCAGGGTTAAATCTGGGTTTTCCGTTACAATGTATAGGGTTTTTTTTTAACTCTTGAGGCATGTTGTAGGTCTTTACCCTGCTATCTAAATTGTGTAACGTCTAACCACATTTTTCAGTTCTAGCAAGCGGCCACCTTGTTGGTAATCAGATTTTCTCTTCATTAAAGTAAAACTATGAGGAAAATAAAATTCCCATTAAAATAATCTGTCCGTACTAATCCATCTTACTCCTAGGGTTAATACAGCTATCCCCAAACCAAAAACTGCCCTCCACAATTTATAGAACTGACGAATTTAAAACCATAAAATTGGTATCAATACATACTAGGTAATTTCTAAAATTTCATGTTAAATTTATTTCATACTCACATGTTTCTGAGCCTCCGGAGTAAGTTTGTTGAGTATACGATGGTCTGTAACCCGTTGAAATAAATTTGATGGAATTCTCTTTCCCCCGGTCTATAAAAAGAAAGGCATGATAACTGAATTGTATCATAATACATGTGTAATGGGGGAGGGGGGGGGGGGGGGGAGGGCTCGCTGACCGAGTGGTCTAGGTATTGCGTCATGACTACTAATGATCACTAGCCTGTCAACGCTGAGGTGGTGAGTTCGAATATCACATGTGGCGGGGTGTGTTCGACTCCGATCTAAATTGACAAGGATTGCCCATTTTCCTACCGAAGGTCATATGTATCAGTGGTTCTCTCCGGATACTCCGTCTTCCTCCACCAATAAAAACTGGCCCGCCGCGAAATAGCCAAAATGTGGTGAAAACGGCGTAAAACCACAATAAAACAGACAAACAAACAAACAAACAAACATGTTATACACGTAGAATTAACAATACATTCTTTGGAAAAAAAAAGAGTATTGCTCAAAACACATACTGCAAGTTAAAGACTGAAGTAGTTATAATATTTCTTGTTTGGTTGTGAATGGCAAAGCAAGGGTTCAACGTACAAACCGATTAACCATTTTTATAAGTTGAAACAAATAACTTTAAAGTAAAAATTTCCCGCACATACCTTACGTCTTATTTTGAGGATTGGATTTTGTGTAATAAGGGGACTAATGAGAAAAAATGAACCATTCATTAATAAGTGCTCTTTACACAATGACTAATTTATAATCTTGGTTTATGAAGAAGACAAATTTTAAAACATCGCTCTCTATAGACAGTGATTTGCTATATACAGGTATAACAGACTTACAACATGAACTTTTTGGTTTAGGTATGCTCGTATAGTAACCCGCCTGTAATCATTCCTATGATTTATAATTAATGTACTGTTTAAGTCGTGGTAGCCTGCTAACAGCTCAATCCATATGTCTACAAATAATGACTAGTAGATGGTGGTTTACATATAATAAATCCAATATAGATTCATACAAATCATAGGATATCGAGTATGCGCAGGTGTATGTATGTGGGGCTTCCAGTGTTGGCGAACAAATCGTACAAGCTTCGATACTTTTTCTACTATTATTAGAATTCATCATAGTTCAGTGTCTGTACAAAGTCAGACAATCCTGATTCTCTGTTATTTTTGTGTTTGTTTTTTATGCTCTATTATGTTTTTTTTTGTTTGGGTTCTGTCTTTTGGGTGGCGTTGATCGGTTAGTGTGTCATTGTGGACCTTTCCTGTATTTATTGTTGATCGCATTTTAAAACTTGTATCAAAATCAGTCAGTAACGTACAACAAAGTGTAAACAAATAAACAACAAAGTGTAAACAAATAAACAACAAAGTGTAAACAAATAAACAACAACATATATTAGCTATTTGTTTACATAAAGTTTGTCCCTTTCCTAACTATTTTTAGTGCATTTTTGTAACATGAATTCTACCATTTTAAAACAGAAAACATAAAGAAGTCTTTAAAATATTGTCTGAATATGACAAGGAGATTTTGACAATCTAGTTTTAACTGATACAGCACTATTTCCTTTTCAGTTACATTAAGGAGCAACCATTTGATTTTTATGGGAGGAATTGGAGGCTATAGGATCAAATGTTTGATCAAGCCTATTTTTTCGTAGAAATTTTGTTCCCTGAATTTTATTGCGGCCTAATTTATTTGTTTTCTTTTAAACCAAAACAATTCTTAATTGACACAGGTCCTGCATTTTTTTTTACACCCGAAGTGATCCTGTCTTTTTATTTTGTGAAAATCCTGTGCCCCCCACCCTTAAAAATCAAATCGTTGCTTCCTGATGAAAGTATGGTACACCTCTATGGACTACATTTCTCAAATTATACGATATTCGATGGAATCTAAAAGTTTTCTTGGTTACCCTGATTTCCGGAGCGCTGAGATGAAAGTAGCTACTGAAGAAAAATGCAATTTGTGACAGTAAAAACAATTCTTTGGAAACTAAAATATATACATTATGTGTGAATTGAATGTAAATAAATTATGTTTAGAATAAAATATAAATGGACAATTAAGACTTTCTACTTTCATATTTTTCTCACAAAGTTTTTTGATTTACACTGTATAATGTACACTTACTTTTGTTTTGGATGTCAGCCTCGGACAGTTTTTGAACTGCTCTATGTAACGTTTTAAATGGATGGTTGATGTCTGTACTAAAAATGATAATATGGGTAACTTAAAGATCTTTGTCTTTCACGTAAAAGGACTATTTGTTTTATACTTATTAGTTTTTCTGATTAGTTTTACTCTCTAGCTGTGACGTATATACTGAAGCGACAAAACAGTGGGAAAAGATCACAAATTCGAAATCAGCAGAATGGAACACAACAAACAAACGCCACAAGGATACACGTATAACTAAAAGAATAAAAAACTAAACAAGACTAGAACAAGACTATACAAGACAGCACTAGCAATGTGAAATCCCATTAAAAAACCAGGAGTAAGATCATTAATAAAATGAACCTAAGGCATGCAAGGCTACATTAATTGTTCGTGTTGTTCTTTGTTTTTTATTTTTTAGTATTTATTTGTTGTGTTTATGGTTGTTCATTTGTTTTCCCGGGTTTGTCTGTCTACTGGATTGTGGTTTTTGGTTTACTCCTTAGGTATATTTGTCCTCTTTACTTGATATTATGTTATCCTTTTAGGCATGTTTGATATTATTCCCTACAAAGTTTTCACTTTTTTAGCGATTTGTTTGCCTTCATTTCAAAGTTTGTTTTACGACGTTGGCTATTTCGCGCCGACCAGTTTTTTATTGTTGGAGGCAGCCGGAGTACCCGGAGAGAACCACCGACCTTCGGTAGGAAAATTGGCAATCCTTGTCAATTAAGATCGGAGTCGAACACACCCCGTCACAGGTGAGATTCGAACTCACAACTCCAGCGTTGACAGGCCAGTGATCATTAGTAGTCATGACGAAATACCTATACCACTCGGCCACTGAGGCCCCTCATTTCAAATTATATATGAGAAAGGTCAGTCTTGAAATTTTCATTGCAG
Source organism: Mytilisepta virgata (assembly GCA_028015205.1). NCBI lineage: Eukaryota > Metazoa > Mollusca > Bivalvia > Mytilida > Mytilidae > Mytilisepta > Mytilisepta virgata. The sequence goes on from CM051513.1 coordinate 2,344,738, forward strand.
GTGAAGAATCAAATATTTTAGAATGATATATTGGTTAAATGTCAATGTGCCAAAGACCTAAAAAGGTATTAAAAAGTACAACGAGGCTCGTGGTATAGCCCTTTCCAGAAATTCATTTCCGGTATCACGAATCTGACTCAAAAAATATAATGTGAAGCCAGCTATTTCCCTTGCTTGGATGTAGTTCTGGTTTGCTGTAGTGCAGAGCAACCAGTAGGAAGTAAATAGAAATTATTTATTATTTTGATATAAAGATATTTGCAGCTTTATAATCAAGGTTAATTACAAGTATGTTGGAAGCAAAAAGATCGTAAGTAGTTCCCAAATATGTATAAACCAAATATTACGTGCAAATTAACAAATTTTAAAAACAGCTAATTCTTTACTCTTCATTGCAGCGAATCAGTACTACGTCCCGGAACTTCCCAACAAGAGAAATAAATAACTTCAATTATATAATTTTAGAGTCTGAATCGTGATGCCGGGAATGAGTTTCGTTAAAGGACTGTAGTCTTCAACAAAGCAAGAATCAAGTCAGCCATACTAAGCAACAATAATAAGATTTTATATACTTATATTTAAAAAAATGATTGCAGAGGAAATCATACATACACATATTTCTCTGGAAAAACTTACACTTCAAAAGGCAAGTACAGATCGACAGATTTCCCTTTTTTATACATAGACACTACACTGCAAGCCAAATTGGACAAAACTGTTTGACAACAAAGCAATTTCGCAGTGATTAACGACAAGACACACTATTTAAAATCAACCATATCGTTGACCAAATATTTGTATCATAGAAAATAACCTTCTTTCATGTTATCCATTTTGATGTTTAATACCTTTTTAATGTAGAAGGTGAATGCTGATATACCACAGTGTGGGAGCGGAAATGAATATTTTTTTGTTTACTTGTTTAGTTGCGATTTTGTATAGCGGAAAATCGGTCACTTGCTACCAAGATCGCTGGTACCAAATAATATATTTTTGTATTTATACATATTTTGTGGAAAGTTATGGTATGTATGCCTCTTTTGAAGCTTGGTTGCTTACATGTCTATAAAAGTACATGAAAATATTTTAACAAACACGATTAATATCTCTTTTATCACGCTTTAATCAGTGTGCTTCTTAAATTTACTGTTAGAAATTTTGACTTTAGAATTGAATACGTAAAAGACGGTAATACATTTCAAGGTGTTCTCTAGATTATCTAGAAGGCAATTCATTTTTATACCTTAAAACCAAATTTTACCGAATTATTTTGCTTAACAAGTGAACAAAAAAATATTCATTTCCGCTCCCACACTGTGTATATGCTATGATGCGTTTTCTTATGAAATTTTAATGTGGAAAAAATATTGATTTGTCTAGTATTTAATATAATAACCACAGAAGGTCGCCGTGGTGTAGTGGTTAGCGCATCGGACTACGAAGCCAAAGGTCCCTGGTTCGATTCCCGTTCGGCGTTTCCCTGGTCCCTGGTTCGATTCCCGTTTCGACGCCCTATCGACACCATTTGCGAGGATGGTCTCGATAAATAATGCTAGTCCGTCGATGGGGACGAAAAATGGCTGTCCCGTGTTAAGGGAGATCAACACCTTTAGCACGTTAAAGACTCCTCTGTAGTTTTCGAAAAAGAGAAGGCTAATTGCTGCTGCAGGGGCCGCTCTCGCACACGACAAGTGGAGAGGGATTGGTATAAGCAAGTATAAATAAATATTAAGTTTACACTTATAGCCACACATTGAATCTAATTATACATACCCAGGATTTGAATCTGATCCAGTCGGACTTACAAACAGATGGACATTCTGAAGCTCAGGTATCAAAAATACTGAGTTATCAAGATACTTTCGAAACAAATAATAATGTAAAGAAACATCACGCTTCTTCTTGTCGTTCGTCTCTTAACTTGTGGTCGTCTCAGAACATTGCGTACGTTGAACTTGGGGTCGTCTCAGAACATTGAGTACGTTTAACGTTGTCAGATAACAGTTTGGATATATTCTTGTTTGTAAAAATTTCTGATAAGACACGATGAGCTATCTATGTCAACAGTCATTTACTGTGTCAATAGTAAAAAAAACTTATGTATGTTTGTCCCTATTGTTATTTGATACCGTAACTGATTTTATGAGGGGCCTCGGTGGCCGAGTGGTCTAGGTAATTCGTCATGACTACTAATGATGACTAGTCTAGCTGTCAACATTAAGGTTGTGAGTACGAATCTCACCTGTGCCGGGTTGTGTTCGACTCCGATCTAAATTGACAAGGATTGCCAATTTTCCTACCGAAGGTCGGTGGTCCTCAACCAATAAAAACTGCTTATTTGTAGAGTCTGTAAAATAAGTCAGTTATATTGGCATTTCCGAAGTCTGCCGATAATTACCGACGTCATTTCAATTGCGTTGTATGGAACATCCGGGAACTTTTAAATAATCACGTGGTCATTTATGGTCCGGATTCCTTAATTTATTTTACAAATTCTGTTCTCCTTCATACATTGCCGTGACATTGGCTGCTGCATCGCCAGTTTGGCGTTAAAAAATAATCAATCAATCAATCAATCTATTTCATACAGGTAAAAATCCATGAAATTCATCATGTTGTACTAAAGGTTCAATTCAATTCAATTCAATTCAATTCATAATACAGATTCAATTCAATTCACAATTCAATTCAATTCAATTCAATTCAATTCAATTCAATTCAATTCAAATTAACAATTCAATTCAATTAATAATACAGATTCAATTCAATTCACAATTCAATTCAATTCACACTTCAATTCAATTCAATTCAATTCAATTCAATTCAAATTAACAATTCAATTCAATTAATAATACAGATTCAATTCAATTCACAATTCAATTCTATTCAATTCAATTAAAAAAATAGAGTTCAAAGGTCTTCTGTTCTCACTTCTAATAGCTTTTTAATAAAAAAAACCTTGATTTTTCACTTGCGTTGATGGAGTAAGAATATAAAACAGTTTTCATTTTATCAAATTTAATGTCACATGTTCCGTTACTGCTCTTTAAATATAGTATTTTCGTAAATTTGAATATTTTGAGCATTCTAGTAAAAAATGTCTTTCATCTTCGATTACATTAAGGTTACAAAATATGCATAATCTATTTTCTTTGGGATTTTAAGATATCTTCCCTTTTCAATTTGCATACAATGATAACTTATTCTTAATATAGCTATATCCCGTCTATTATTTATATCATTTGAGTTTAAATAAAATTCTATGTCCAGTTTTTGTCCTTGCTAGCTGTTTTCTATGGCAAGCCGTTTTACTATTTATTCTAACTTCAAGATATCTAAAAAACTTCATAAGATATCTCATATAGTTTATAAGATATCTTATATAGTTTATAAGATATCTCATATAATTTATAAGATATCTCATATAATTTATAAGATATCTCATATAATTTTCTTTATAAGATATCTTATATATTATATGAGATATCTTATATATTATAAGAGATATCTTGAAGTAAGAATAAATAGTAAAACGGCTTGCCATAGTTTTCTGTCAATCCCATTTAAGGTGGTACCCAACACTTTCACTAAAATTAATTTGGCTCGTTTAATTTTCATAAAACCTTACCTTAACAGAAGAGAAAGTAATATTTACAAATTCAAAAAACGGCTCAGATAATTCGTCATCGTAACAAGTTGACGTTGAGCGTAAAATTTGCATAACGGCGGTTTAGTCAGCTGACTCAGCAATTGAATGTTCTGATTAGAGAAAATGGATACATTACATTTGTTCAAAAGTACCCATGTATCAGTTATGTTCAAAACCACACATGTATCGGTTATTTTTATTTGAAACTACCAGAATATTTACTTGTGAGGAATGCACAGGAATAGATGAAAATTTCAAACAGAAATTCCAACATTTGACATCCAAGAAAGGGGAGATAATACATGTAACAACAGAGAATAAAGATATATAATGCAGCCCTTCATACGTAAGTACAGATGTCCAAACAGGAGAATTTAACAGGAAAGAAAAGGAAAATGTAAACATTAACTTAAAATGGAACATTGTGAGTGCAAGTAAGTGATTGTTTATAGGTGGTACCCAACAATTTCACTAAAATTAATTTGGCTCGTTTAATTTTCATAAAATTTTGACAAAGTATTTACTTTGACCCATTGACAAAAATTTTAAAATTTCAAAACATTTGAAAAAACCAATTCATCAGAAAAATTACACTGATTGTATAGCAGTTTGACAAACACTAATATTGATCATTGAAAAGCTTAATATTCCATTAACAACACAACGTTATTAAAACGTTTAGCTGATTTTACAGAGTTATCTCCCTGTAGTGTTAGGTACCACCTTAAACTACATGTATCCAAATCTAAATCTTTTGCTAAACTTATTATATATTAGGTAATCATGTATAGCATAAAAAGGTATCAATATTTGTAGTTGTTACATTGATGATGGTGAATTATTGTAATTTCCAGTGAAAATAAATTCGATATTTTCACTCAGTGAAAGATCGGTTTTTATTTAACGTCGTCAAGGGCGTTACTAACAAAGGACGTTTGTGACGTCGACAGATTCAGGAAGGGATCTAAGGAAAATATGACACTTTTGAAGCTTTTTTGTCTATTTTATCAATGTAAAAAACAGTATAACTAATTCAAGAATTTGGATATCGACAATATTCAACTCGTGACCCGGAACACACAAATAATTCCCTCATGCGCTGCGCGCATTCGTGAATTAAGGTGTTTTTCGGTAACTCGTTGAATATTTTGCGATATTCAAAATCTTGAATTAGTTATCCTATAATTAATTCCAATGATTCATATAACAAAGGATTAACATTATTATTTAAACATCGGATTAACCTATATATTATTGTGATTTATTAATTCATCAATATTGTCTTTAACCGGATTTCCATCATTTTGATCCCGAGCACTGTTGATGAGTTGTCAGTCAACAAAATGGCCATACAGTTTATTTCGGTATTTTTCTGATACATTTTATTAGTCATTTAGCAAGTAACGAAAAATAAAAAGTAAATACGTGTAAGCGTATACACCCTAGTTTATTATGAATGATTAAATAATTTTGCACGCAGATTCTTGGTTACATCGCAGGACAGAAAGAAATGAAATTCGTCATCAATTTTATTTTTACAATACATATACACCGTAGTTTTTTATAAATGGAAGAGTAGGATTTTCATATTTATGAACCGAACTTTCAAGACAAGGTCAAGGTTACTTCATTGCTGATTCATATTAGATTCGACTCCTCTTTGTCTTTTGTTTTCAAAGACTGAAATCTCTGTTAGAAAGGAATATATTTTATACAATATCCTTGAAATATTATATGAGTTTGGATATTGTCAGCTGATTTCAGTTTATGTTTCAACGAATCATCATATTGGTGGGTAATACTTAGTGTACAGAAAATAACTAGAAAAATGTGAATGTTCAAAATAGACAACATATTTCAAAGGATTCCTTCGATCGTCATCACAAAATGATAGATTTTCATTGTTGTCTAACGACATGTTCCTACCACCTGAGTGTTCAATAATGTCTGTAAGATTTTACTACCAGTGTCGACCTATTCCTGGTGATAACAGTTTTTACTGGACACAAACGTCACATCTGAGGACAATTAAGGCATGCACAGCACGAGATGACACACCTGGTTTCCAAAGGTCTATACACTTAGAGGTACATAATAATGCCTGTTAACGAGCGAGTTGAGTTTGACTACGATCTTTATTTTCCTGCCAAAGATCGATGTTTTCTTTCACTATGTGACTCTAACAAGTAGCATAAGCGCTCAAAACAAAAATAAATGAAATTGTCAACAAACGAAGTACAGCGAAGACAATTTTAGTGAGTTACATATGTATATATGTATATATTTTGCCTGAGAGGGGGGGGGGGGGGGGTCATGCTTTTTGGTATTAATTCGGGGTATATGTATGTTTTGAAAAACTAATATTTATTGTATTGTATTTCCACAAACTTTGAGTGCTATTTAATTCCTCATATATTTGTATATAAATATCAGTATTAGTGCGGGTGTACTTTTTCGTTATGGCTGTTTTTCGGGTAGGTATTTTCATCAAAATTTATTTTTCCCGGTATATTATTGACAGGTATTTTAGTATTTTCTCGGGTACCTTTTCATAAGCCATTTCCGCACACCCCGACAAAAATCCAGATAGTTACCCTCCCCCCCTACCGCCCCCCGTTATACTTGGCAACAATATAATAACGTCAGTTATTAGGGCCCACTTTGACATATTATCTCTAAACAACGTACTGATTCGTCAGCTATTTTCACAGCGATTTCCGTACATCCCCGTTTAATAACTTTACAGTCATCCGGAAGTGATGTAATCACCATTCCCATCCTGTAAAATTAAGATAGATGTCACCGACAAAGAAGTTAACTCTAATGGGATGACTAAAATAGTCATTCAGAAGGGCATGGGACATTTCTGAAAATCATAAAAATCGTTAATAGGTAATTTCCTAAAATTGATTCCGTAATAAAGTATCATGCTAAAAATCCTACTTCGGATTCGGAGGGCCATATTGCCCTCAACCTCAGTAAGTATTGTGTTTATTGCAACGGAAATAGCCAAATAGAACTAGAGGTTCCATTCATTTCATGGATTACTAAATATCATGTAGTCATACTTACACCATTGAATTTATAGATTTTTTTTTCTGATTTACAATAATTTCACAAATTGTTAATTTAAAACATTTTACGGTCTCCATCTTGATTTGGTTTGACCGCGTTGATCTTATTAATGAGACCAGTGACCTTAAAAATGAGATCTGTGATCTTCAGTTTCATGTCTTAGTACAATTGAAACTTCGGAAGACTCGAAACTTTACCAGATTCTATCCATTTGTAATGACAAGTGCCGTTAATTGGGTAAGACAAGACCATCTCCCGGAGCATCTGCATATATTTTCCAACTTTAGGTTTCTTTAATCCGTTCATGCAATAATCTCTAGTTTTATCATAGTAATTTGTGTAATTCTTGAGTTACTGCTTTTACAAATTCCCTTGTTTTTCAATTTTGATATTAGCTTTTGCTCCTTCTGAATGCTTATTCTGTTGTCTATATTTAACCAACACCTACATCCATTCATGTTATTATCAATGACAGCATTCTTACAATTGTCCGTAATAACGGAGAAGTTTTACTTTTAGATAAGTATACTTTCATTCTATTAATACCTACGAACAACGCTGAAAAACTGAACGTACACACAAACAATTATCACATTTTGTCTGTTTCCAATAGAACATCTTCTATCTGTGGAGAAATTCTAATCTTAAATTTCACCAAAAGAACACCGAAGCGACAAAACAGTGGGAATAGTCCACAAAGTCAAAGTCCAAGGAAAAGACAAGGTCAGGAGAATGAAATACAACAAACCAAAGTCAAAGTCCAAGGAAAAGACAAAGTCAGGAGAATGAAATACAACAAACCAAAGTCAAAGTCCAAGGAAAAGACAAGGTCAGGAGAATGAAATACAACAAACCAAAGTCAAAGTCCAAGGAAAAGACAAGGTCAGGAGAATGAAATACAACAAACCAAAGTCAAAGTCCAAGGAAAAGACAAGGTCAGGAGAATGAAATACAACAAACCAAAGTCAAAGTCCAAGGAAAAGACAAAGTCAGGAGAATGAAATACAACAAACCAAAGTCAAAGTCCAAGGAAAAGACAAAGTCAGGAGAATGAAATACAACAAACGCTACAAGGATACATGTATAACTAAAAGAATAAAAAGCGTATTATAAACTAAACAAAACTAGAACAAGAGCGCACAGAAACTAAAGTACTAGCGATGCGAACACACACTAAAGCCGATCGAGAGTGGCAACAGGATCTCGGAAGGATAAACATGTCCTGCTCCGTTATGTATAGTTTTCAATCATTTGAAAGCAAACTTATATTTTGGACGGAAATCTTCATTTGAACCCATTTTAATTTTTCTACCCAAATTTCATTCTTTAAACGCTGGCTTATAACTGAACAAAATTTGCCGAGATATGTGTATAAAAAGATATGTATTTAAGATCTAAAATTAACTCTTTGGAAAGTATTAATATTGTACTTTAATATTTTTCCTCTTTCTTTATATTTTTTGGAAGTCACTTTTCAGTAAAAACTTACTTACCAGGGGTGATTAATAACAGACAGCTTTCATAAAGGACAGCAAAAAAAATCACAACAAATACTCCAAAATAACGAACTTTCTCATCATTGTTCTTAACAGTCAACCAATATTTTATTGTGTTTTCGACTACGATGGTATTATCGCCTTCACCTGAAAAAAAAACTGACCAATATACTATAAAACTGATACGAGTATGAACTTTTTTCGCGGAGTTATAATTTCTAAAACAGAACTACTTTCATACACCGATAGAGGCACACGTATTTCGCGGAGTTATAAGCGAGCGAAGTTCGCTCTTTAAGGTAGAGATGTCAATCGAATTATTCCTACTACAACACTATGCCGGCTAAAAAATTTAAACAACATGGCAGCATCCATGCGAAATCTCATTCTGCCATTTGCTACCAATGATTACGTGAATAGAGATAATCTTTAACAAAATAAGTTATTTATGGACTTACCTCAATTATTTTAACATTAAGTGTCATGAAAGTAAAAATAAATACGAAAGAATCATCCTGGAATCAAATTTGACAACAACAAAAAAAAAAAAAAGATGCAGACGCAATTGTCACATTTTCCCGCCATTATACGAAGGTTTCACTAAATACCGACAAAGCAAACGTAAAAACCTTACGCTTCGCTTGCTTTCCAGGTCACACCTGTTTCATATTAATTTCTAAAACATAACTACTTTTAGACACCGATAGAGGCACAAGTATTTGTGGAAATAGAAAAGATGTGTTATTGTGATACTAAAACATACTATTAGATGGAATGAACAGTAGCTATTGAAAGGACAGGACATGCGAATCCTTCCGAAGGATCTGATGTCAATCCAGTCAATATTTTTGTTATGTTTTTGTTTGAAGACATTCACTGTGCCAGTCTCGTTTTGAAGTTTTATGCTATTTTGCTGGTGCAGATTTAAAAAAAACATTCGTACGACTACGATTAGTCGTAAGTGTGATCCGATTCCGGTCCGGATATTATAGAGTCAGCCTTGGTTTGACATCGGATTTTGATCTTATTCATTCTTTATTACTTTTCATGTTTATCGTATTACAATTTTTATCACAATTACGGTACGTTAAATCCTAAGTGAAGTGCCATTTTGCGTACGTAAAGTTGAAGGGATTGAGTTGTAATAATGTGAATCTAATTTAAATTTGAGAATGACCTTATTATTTCACGTACTGTGTACTAAGTATTTTCAAAGTCTAAAGACGCATCAAACGTATTGTGAGACATGTTTGATGTGTGTCTCATCAGCTCTGCCACAGGTTTAAAATAACGAAATCTGATATTAAACCTGTAATAATTTTTATATTATACATTGCCAGAATCAATTTCGTGGGAATTATTTTGAGTTTGATCCAATGAACAGGAATTGATGAAATTATGTAAAAAAAGAGCTTCTAATAATAAATAGTATTGAAACAAACTGGGAAAACAAGTCGAATATGGAGGAGAAAGAATTTAAAAAAGACTAGGAAAATTATCTCCCCTTGGACTTCCATGATGGTTTTCCCGTCATTTCCCCATGTTTTGTTTACGGAAGAGACGTCAGTCACGTGCTTGACCCGGAAGCTTGTTGTGCGCATACGTTGGCGGTACCGGATGTTTTTTGCGCGGATGTAATGGGTTTATCCGCCATTTTCCCATATATCGTTTATGGAAGTGACCTCAATCACATGTCCGGACCCAGAAGTTTGTTATGCGCATGTTTGGGTGGAACAGCAAGTGGGTTTTAGCGTAACCGAAATTAGTGGGTTTTGAGATTTTACAGCAGTTTGTTTCGTTTTCAATGGACTAAAAAAATACAAAATAGTAATAATGTCAAATCCTGTAGATATTTAATATGATGATATACATTACTATTGAGTTATAAATCAAATTACAATGATAAAGAATAGAACATTAAATCTCGTGGATATTTAATATGAGGTTATATATTACTATCAATCAATCAATACCGCCTAACAGACAGAACTAATGACATGTATATCAATCAATCAATACCATCTAACAGACAGAACCAATGATATGTATATCAATCAATCAATACCACCCAACAGACAGAACCAATGACATGTATATCAATCAATCAACACCATCTAACAGACAGAACCAATGACATGTATATCAATCAATCTATACCATCTAACAGACAGAACTTATGACATGTATATCAATCAATCAACATCACCTAACAGACAGAACTTATGACATGTATATCAATCAATCTATACCATCTAACAGACAAAACCAATGATATGTATATCAATCAATCAATACCATCTAACAGACAGAACCAATGACATGTATATCAATCAATCAATACCACCTAACAGACAGAACTTATGACATGTATATCAATCAATCAATACCACGTAACAGACAGAACCAATGACATGTATATCAATCAATCAACACCACCCAACAGACAGAACCAATGACATGTATATCAATCAGTCAATACCATCTAACAGACAGAACCAATGACATGTATATCAATCAATCAACACGACCTAACAGACAGAACCAATGATATGTATATCAATCAATCAATACCATCTAACAGACAGAACCAATGACATGTATATCAATCAATCAACACCACCTAACAGACAGAACCAATGACATGTATATCAATCAATCAACACGACCTAACAGACAGAACCAATGACATGTATATCAGTCAATCAATACCATCTAACAGACAGAACCAATGACATGTATATCAATCAATCAATACCACCTAACAGACAGAACCAATGACATGTATATCAATCAATCAACACCACAACACACAGAACCAATGATATGTATATCAATCAATCAACACGACCTAACAGACAGAACCAATGACATGTATATCAGTCAATCAATACCATCTAACAGACAGAACCAATGACATGTATATCAATCAATCAATACCACCTAACAGACAGAACCAATGACATGTATATCAATCAATCAACACCACAACACACAGAACCAATGATATGTATATCAATCAATCAATACCATCTAACAGACAAAACCAATGATATGTATATCAATCAATCAATACCACCTAACAGACAGAACCAATGACATGTATATCAATCAATCAACACCACAACACACAAAACCAATGATATGTATATCAATCAATCAATACCACCTAACAGACAGAACCAATGACATGTATATCAATCAATCAACACGACCACACACAGAACCAATGACATGTATATCAATCAATCAACACCACCTAACAGACAGAACTAATGACATGTATATCAATCAATCAACACCACCTAACAGACAGAACTAATGACATGTATATCAATCAATCAACACGACCACACACAGAACCAATGACATGTATATCAATCAATCAACACGACCACACACAGAACCAATGACATGTATATCAATCAATCAACACGACCACACACAGAACCAATGACATGTATATCAATCAATCAACACCACCTAACAGACAGAACTAATGACATGTATATCAATCAATCAACACGACCTAACAGACAGAACTAATGACATGTATATCAATCAATCAACACGACCACACACAGAACCAATGACATGTATATCAATCAATCAACACGACCACACACAGAACCAATGACATGTATATCAATCAATCAACACGACCACACACAGAACCAATGACATGTATATCAATCAATCAACACCACCTAACAGACAGAACCAATGACATGTATATCAATCAATCAACACGACCACACACAGAACCAATGACATGTATATCAATCAATAAACACGACCACACACAGAACCAATGACATGTATATCAATCAATCAACACCACCTAACAGACAGAACCAATGACATGTATATCAATCAATCAACAGGACCACACACAGAACCAATGACATGTATATCAATCAATCAACACCACCTAACAGACAGAACCAATGACATGTATATCAATCAATCAACACCCCCTAACAGACAGAACCAATGACATGTATATCAATCAATCAATACCACGTAACAGACAGAACCAATGACATGTATATCAATCAATCAACACCATCTAACAGACAGAACCAATGACATGTATATCAGTCAATCAATACCATCTAACAGAAAGAACCAATGACATGTATATCAATCAATCAACACGACCACACACAGAACCAATGACATGTATATCAATCAATCAACACCACCTAACAGACAGAACTTATGACATGTATATCAATCAATCAATACCACGTAACAGACAGAACCAATGACATGTATATCAATCAATCAACACGACCTAACAGACAGAACCAATGACATGTATATCAATCAATCAACACGACCACACACAGAACCAATGACATGTATATCAATCAATCAACACGACCACACACAGAACCAATGACATGTATATCAATCAATCAACACAACCACACACAGAACCAATGACATGTATATCAATCAATCAACACCACCTAGCACACAGAACCAATGACATGTATATCAATCAATCAACACGACCTAACACACAGAACCAATGACATGTATATCAATCAATCAACACCACCTAACACACAGAACCAATGACATGTATATCAATCAATCAACACGACCTAACACACAGAACCAATGACATGTATATCAATCAATCAACACGACCACACACAGAACCAATGACATGTATATCAATCAATCAAAACCACCTAACAGACAGAACCAATGACATGTATATCAATCAATCAACACCACCTAACACACAGAACCAATGACATGTATATCAATCAATCAACACCACCTAACAGACAGAACCAATGACATGTATATCAATCAATCAACACCACCTAACACACAGAACCAATGACATGTATATCAATCAATCAATACCATCTAACAGACAAAACCAATGACATGTATATCAGTCAATCAACACGACCTAACAGACAGAACCAATGACATGTATATCAATCAATCAACACCACATAACACACAGAACCAATGACATGTATATCAATCAATCAACACGACCTAACAGACAGAACCAATGACATGTATATCAATCAATCAACACGACCTAACAGACAGAACCAATGACATGTATATCAATCAATCAACACCACCTAACACACAGAACCAATGACATGTATATCAATCAATCAACACCACCTAACAGACAGAACCAATGACATGTATATCAATCAATCAATACCATCTAACAGACAAAACCAATGATATGTATATCAATCAATCAACACCACCTAACACACAGAACCAATGACATGTATATCAATCAATCAATACCATCTAACAGACAGAACCAATGACATGTATATCAGTCAATCAATACCATCTAACAGACAGAACCAATGACATGTATATCAATCAATCAATACCATCTAACAGACAGAACCAATGACATGTATATCAATCAATCAACACCACCTAACAGACAGAACTAATGACATGTATATCAATCAATCAACACCACCTAACAGACAGAACTAATGACATGTATATCAATCAATCAACACGACCACACACAGAACCAATGACATGTATATCAATCAATCAACACGACCACACACAGAACCAATGACATGTATATCAATCAATCAACACGACCACACACAGAACCAATGACATGTATATCAATCAATCAACACCACCTAACAGACAGAACTAATGACATGTATATCAATCAATCAACACGACCTAACAGACAGAACTAATGACATGTATATCAATCAATCAACACGACCACACACAGAACCAATGACATGTATATCAATCAATCAACACGACCACACACAGAACCAATGACATGTATATCAATCAATCAACACGACCACACACAGAACCAATGACATGTATATCAATCAATCAACACCACCTAACAGACAGAACCAATGACATGTATATCAATCAATCAACACGACCACACACAGAACCAATGACATGTATATCAATCAATAAACACGACCACACACAGAACCAATGACATGTATATCAATCAATCAACACCACCTAACAGACAGAACCAATGACATGTATATCAATCAATCAACAGGACCACACACAGAACCAATGACATGTATATCAATCAATCAACACCACCTAACAGACAGAACCAATGACATGTATATCAATCAATCAACACCCCCTAACAGACAGAACCAATGACATGTATATCAATCAATCAATACCACGTAACAGACAGAACCAATGACATGTATATCAATCAATCAACACCATCTAACAGACAGAACCAATGACATGTATATCAGTCAATCAATACCATCTAACAGAAAGAACCAATGACATGTATATCAATCAATCAACACGACCACACACAGAACCAATGACATGTATATCAATCAATCAACACCACCTAACAGACAGAACTTATGACATGTATATCAATCAATCAATACCACGTAACAGACAGAACCAATGACATGTATATCAATCAATCAACACGACCTAACAGACAGAACCAATGACATGTATATCAATCAATCAACACGACCACACACAGAACCAATGACATGTATATCAATCAATCAACACGACCACACACAGAACCAATGACATGTATATCAATCAATCAACACAACCACACACAGAACCAATGACATGTATATCAATCAATCAACACCACCTAGCACACAGAACCAATGACATGTATATCAATCAATCAACACGACCTAACACACAGAACCAATGACATGTATATCAATCAATCAACACCACCTAACACACAGAACCAATGACATGTATATCAATCAATCAACACGACCTAACACACAGAACCAATGACATGTATATCAATCAATCAACACGACCACACACAGAACCAATGACATGTATATCAATCAATCAAAACCACCTAACAGACAGAACCAATGACATGTATATCAATCAATCAACACCACCTAACACACAGAACCAATGACATGTATATCAATCAATCAACACCACCTAACAGACAGAACCAATGACATGTATATCAATCAATCAACACCACCTAACACACAGAACCAATGACATGTATATCAATCAATCAATACCATCTAACAGACAAAACCAATGACATGTATATCAGTCAATCAACACGACCTAACAGACAGAACCAATGACATGTATATCAATCAATCAACACCACATAACACACAGAACCAATGACATGTATATCAATCAATCAACACGACCTAACAGACAGAACCAATGACATGTATATCAATCAATCAACACGACCTAACAGACAGAACCAATGACATGTATATCAATCAATCAACACCACCTAACACACAGAACCAATGACATGTATATCAATCAATCAACACCACCTAACAGACAGAACCAATGACATGTATATCAATCAATCAATACCATCTAACAGACAAAACCAATGATATGTATATCAATCAATCAACACCACCTAACACACAGAACCAATGACATGTATATCAATCAATCAACAGGACCACACACAGAACCAATGACATGTATATCAATCAATCAACACCACCTAACAGACAGAACCAATGACATGTATATCAATCAATCAACACCCCCTAACAGACAGAACCAATGACATGTATATCAATCAATCAATACCACGTAACAGACAGAACCAATGACATGTATATCAATCAATCAACACCATCTAACAGACAGAACCAATGACATGTATATCAGTCAATCAATACCATCTAACAGAAAGAACCAATGACATGTATATCAATCAATCAACACGACCACACACAGAACCAATGACATGTATATCAATCAATCAACACCACCTAACAGACAGAACTTATGACATGTATATCAATCAATCAATACCACGTAACAGACAGAACCAATGACATGTATATCAATCAATCAACACGACCTAACAGACAGAACCAATGACATGTATATCAATCAATCAACACGACCACACACAGAACCAATGACATGTATATCAATCAATCAACACGACCACACACAGAACCAATGACATGTATATCAATCAATCAACACAACCACACACAGAACCAATGACATGTATATCAATCAATCAACACCACCTAGCACACAGAACCAATGACATGTATATCAATCAATCAACACGACCTAACACACAGAACCAATGACATGTATATCAATCAATCAACACCACCTAACACACAGAACCAATGACATGTATATCAATCAATCAACACGACCTAACACACAGAACCAATGACATGTATATCAATCAATCAACACGACCACACACAGAACCAATGACATGTATATCAATCAATCAAAACCACCTAACAGACAGAACCAATGACATGTATATCAATCAATCAACACCACCTAACACACAGAACCAATGACATGTATATCAATCAATCAACACCACCTAACAGACAGAACCAATGACATGTATATCAATCAATCAACACCACCTAACACACAGAACCAATGACATGTATATCAATCAATCAATACCATCTAACAGACAAAACCAATGACATGTATATCAGTCAATCAACACGACCTAACAGACAGAACCAATGACATGTATATCAATCAATCAACACCACATAACACACAGAACCAATGACATGTATATCAATCAATCAACACGACCTAACAGACAGAACCAATGACATGTATATCAATCAATCAACACGACCTAACAGACAGAACCAATGACATGTATATCAATCAATCAACACCACCTAACACACAGAACCAATGACATGTATATCAATCAATCAACACCACCTAACAGACAGAACCAATGACATGTATATCAATCAATCAATACCATCTAACAGACAAAACCAATGATATGTATATCAATCAATCAACACCACCTAACACACAGAACCAATGACATGTATATCAATCAATCAATACCATCTAACAGACAGAACCAATGACATGTATATCAGTCAATCAATACCATCTAACAGACAGAACCAATGACATGTATATCAATCAATCAATACCATCTAACAGACAGAACCAATGACATGTATATCAATCAATCAACACGACCTAACAGACAGAACCAATGACATGTATATCAATCAATCAACACCACCTAACACACAGAACCAATGATATGTATATCAATCAATCAAAACCACCTAACAGACAGAACCAATGACATGTATATCAATCAATCAAAACCACCTAACAGACAGAACCAATGACATGTATATCAATCAATCAACACCACCTAACAGACAGAACCAATGACATGTATATCAATCAATCAATACCATCTAACAGACAGAACCAATGACATGTATATCAATCAATCTATACCATCTAACAGACAAAACCAATGATATGTATATCAATCAATCAACACGATTTAACACACAGAACCAATGACATGTATATCAATCAATCAACACGACCACACACAGAACCAATGACATGTATATCAATCAATCAACACGACCACACACAGAACCAATGACATGTATATCAATCAATCAACACGACCACACACAGAACCAATGACATGTATATCAATCAATCAACAGCACCTAACACACAGAACCAATGACATGTATATCAATCAATCAACACGACCTAAAAGACAGAACCAATGATATGTATATCAATCAATCAACACGACCTAACAGACAGAACCAATGACATGTATATCAATCAATCAACACCACCTAACACACAGAACCAATGACATGTATATCAATCAATCAACACCACCTAACAGACAGAACCAATGACATGTATATCAATCAATCAATACCATCTAACAGACAAAACCAATGATATGTATATCAATCAATCAACACGACCTAACAGACAGAACTTATGACATGTATATCAATCAATCAACACCACCTAACACACAGAACCAATGACATGTATATCAATCAATCAATACGATCTAACAGACAGAACCAATGACATGTATATCAATCAATCTATACCATCTAACAGACAAAACCAATGATATGTATATCAATCAATCAACACGACCTAACACACAGAACCAATGACATGTATATCAATCAATCAACACGACCACACACAGAACCAATGACATGTATATCAATCAATCAACACGACAACACACAGAACCAATGACATGTATATCAATCAATCAACACGACCACACACAGAACCAATGACATGTATATCAATCAATCAACACCACCTAACACACAGAACCAATGACATGTATATCAATCAATCAACACCACCTAACAGACAGAACCAATGACATGTATATCAATCAATCTATACCATCTAACAGACAAAACCAATGATATGTATATCAATCAATCAACACGACCTAACACACAGAACCAATGACATGTATATCAATCAATCAACACGACCACACACAGAACCAATGACATGTATATCAATCAATCAACACGACCACACACAGAACCAATGACATGTATATCAATCAATCAACACCACCTAACAGACAGAACTTATGACATGTATATCAATCAATCAATACCACGTAGCAGACAGAACCAATGACATGTATATCAATCAATCAATACCATCTAACAGACAGAACCAATGACATGTATATCAATCAATCAACACGACCACACACAGAACCAATGACATGTATATCAATCAATCAACACGACCACACACAGAACCAATGACATGTATATCAATCAATCAACACCACCTAACAGACAGAACCAATGACATGTATATCAATCAATACCATCTAACAGACAGAACCAATGACATGTATATCAATCAATCAACACGACCACACACAGAACCAATGACATGTATATCAATCAATCAACACCACCTAACAGACAGAACTTATGACATGTATATCAATCAATCAATACCACGTAACAGACAGAACCAATGACATGTATATCAATCAATCAACACGACCACACACAGAACCAATGACATGTATATCAATCAATCAACACGACCACACACAGAACCAATGACATGTATATCAATCAATCAACACCACCTAACAGACAGAACTTATGACATGTATATCAATCAATCAATACCACGTAACAGACAGAACCAATGACATGTATATCAATCAATCAATACCATCTAACAGACAGAACCAATGACATGTATATCAATCAATCAACACGACCACACACAGAACCAATGACATGTATATCAATCAATCAACACGACCACACACAGAACCAATGACATGTATATCAATCAATCAACACGACCACACACAGAACCAATGACATGTATATCAATCAATCAACACGACCACACACAGAACCAATGACATGTATATCAATCAATCAACACGACCACACACAGAACCAATGACATGTATATCAATCAATCAACACCACCTAACAGACAGAACTTATGACATGTATATCAATCAATCAATACCACGTAACAGACAGAACCAATGACATGTATATCAATCAATCAATACCATCTAACAGACAGAACCAATGACATGTATATCAATCAATCAACACGACCACACACAGAACCAATGACATGTATATCAATCAATCAACACGACCACACACAGAACCAATGACATGTATATCAATCAATCAACACGACCACACACAGAACCAATGACATGTATATCAATCAATCAACACGACCTAACAGACAGAACCAATGACATGTATATCAATCAATCAACACCACCCAACACACAGAACCAATGACATGTATATCAATCAATCAACACCACAACACACAGAACCAATGACATGTATATCAATCAATCAATACCACCTAACAGACAGAACCAATGACATGTATATCAATCAATCAATACAACGTAACAGACAGAACTAATGACATGTATAGCAATCAATCAACTCCACCCAACACACAGAACCAATGACATGTATATCAATCAATCAACACCACCCAACAGACAGAACCAATGAAATGTATATCAATCAATCAAACCCACCCAACAGACAGAACCAATGACATGTATATCAATCAATCAATACCATCTAACAGACAGAACCAATGACATGTATATCAATCAATCAATACCACCTAACAGACAGAACCAATGACATGTATATCAATCAATCAACACCACCCAACAGACAGAACCAATGACATGTATATCAATCAATCAACACCACCCAACAGACAGAACCAATGACATGTATATCAATCAATCAACACCACAACACACAGAACCAATGACATGTATATCAATCAATCAACACCACCCAACAGACAGAACCAATGACATGTATATCAATCAATCAACACCACCCAACAGACAGAACCAATGACATGTATATCAATCAATCAACACCACAACACACAGAACCAATGACATGTATATCAATCAATCAACACCACCCAACAGACAGAACCAATGACATGTATATCAATCAATCAACACCACCTAACAGACAGAACCAATGACATGTATATCAATCAATCAATACCACTTAACAGACAGAACCAATGACATGTATATCAATCAATCAACACCACAACACACAGAACCAATGACATGTATATCAATCAATCAACACGACCTAACAGACAGAACCAATGACATGTATATCAATCAATCAACACCACAACACACAGAACCAATGACATGTATATCAATCAATCAACACCACAACACACAGAACCAATGACATGTATATCAATCAATCAACACCACCCAACAGACAGAACCAATGACATGTATATCAATCAATCAACACCACCCAACAGACAGAACCAATGACATGTATATCAATCAATCAACTCCACCCAACAGACAGAACCAATGACATGTATATCAATCAATCAATACCACTTAACAGACAGAACCAATGACATGTATATCAATCAATCAACACCACAACACACAGAACCAATGACATGTATATCAATCAATCAACACGACCTAACAGACAGAACCAATGACATGTATATCAATCAATCAACACCACAACACACAGAACCAATGACATGTATATCAATCAATCAACACCACAACACACAGAACCAATGACATGTATATCAATCAATCAACACCACCCAACAGACAGAACCAATGACATGTATATCAATCAATCAACTCCACCCAACAGACAGAACCAATGACATGTATATCAATCAATCAACACCACCCAACAGACAGAACCAATGACATGTATATCAATCAATCAACTCCACCCAACAGACAGAACCAATGACATGTATATCAATCAATCAACACGACCTAACAGACAGAACCAATGACATGTATATCAATCAATCAACACCACAACACACAGAACCAATGACATGTATATCAATCAATCAATACCACGTAACAGACAGAACCAATGACATGTATATCAATCAATCAACACCACCCAACAGACAGAACCAATGACATGTATATCAATCAATCAACACCACCCAACAGACAGAACTAATGACATGTATATCAATCAATCAACACCACAACACACAGAACCAATGACATGTATATCAATCAATCAATACCACGTAACAGACAGAACCAATGACATGTATATCAATCAATCAACACCACCCAACAGACAGAACCAATGACATGTATATCAATCAATCAACACCACCCAACAGACAGAACCAATGACATGTATATCAATCAATCAACACCACAACACACAGAACCAATGACATGTATATCAATCAATCAACACCACCCAACAGACAGAACCAATGACATGTATATCAATCAATCAATACCCCCTAACACACAGAACCAATGACATGTATATCAATCAATCAACACCACCCAACAGACAGAACCAATGACATGTATATCAATCAATCAACACCACAACACACAGAACCAATGACATGTATATCAATCAATCAACACCACCCAACAGACAGAACCAATGACATGTATATCAATCAATCAACACCACAACACACAGAACCAATGACATGTATATCAATCAATCAACACCACCCAACAGACAGAACCAATGACATGTATATCAATCAATCAACACGACCTAACAGACAGAACCAATGACATGTATATCAATCAATCAACACCACAACACACAGAACCAATGACATGTATATCAATCAATCAACACCACCCAACAGACAGAACCAATGACATGTATATCAATCAATCAACACCACAACACACAGAACCAATGACATGTATATCAATCAATCAACACCACCCAACAGACAGAACCAATGACATGTATATCAATCAATCAACACCACCCAACAGACAGAACCAATGACATGTATATCAATCAATATCAACACCACAACACACAGAACCAATGACATGTATATCAATCAATCAACACCACCCAACAGACAGAACCAATGACATGTATATCAATCAATCAACACCACCCAACAGACAGAACCAATGACATGTATATCAATCAATCAACACCACAACACACAGAACCAATGACATGTATATCAATCAATCAACACCACAACACACAGAACCAATGACATGTATATCAATCAATCAACACCACAACACACAGAACCAATGACATGTATATCAATCAATCAACACCACCCAACAGACAGAACCAATGACATGTATATCAATCAATCAACACGACCTAACACACAGAACCAATGACATGTATATCAATCAATCAACACCACCCAACAGACAGAACCAATGACATGTATATCAATCAATCAACACCACCCAACAGACAGAACCAATGACATGTATATCAATCAATCAACACCACCCAACAGACAGAACCAATGACATGTATATCAATCAATCAACACCACCCAACAGACAGAACCAATGACATGTATATCAATCAATCAACACCACCCAACAGACAGAACCAATGACATGTATATCAATCAATCAACACCACCCAACAGACAGAACCAATGACATGTATATCAATCAATCACCACCACAACACACAGAACCAATGACATGTATATCAATCAATCAACACCACCCAACAGACAGAACCAATGACATGTATATCAATCAATCAACACCACCCAACAGACAGAACCAATGACATGTATATCAATCAATCAACACCACAACACACAGAACCAATGACATGTATATCAATCAATCAACACCACCCAACAGACAGAACCAATGACATGTATATCAATCAATCAACACCCAACAGACAGAACCAATGACATGTATATCAATCAATCAACACCACAACACACAGAACCAATGACATGTATATCAATCAATCAACACCACAACACACAGAACCAATGACATGTATATCAATCAATCAACACCACCCAACAGACAGAACCAATGACATGTATATCAATCAATCAACACCACCCAACAGACAGAACCAATGACATGTATATCAATCAATCAACACCACAACACACAGAACCAATGACATGTATATCAATCAATCAACACCACCCAACAGACAGAACCAATGACATGTATATCAATCAATCAACACCACCCAACAGACAGAACCAATGACATGTATATCAATCAATCAACACCACAACACACAGAACCAATGACATGTATATCAATCAATCAACACCACCCAACAGACAGAACCAATGACATGTATATCAATCAATCAACACCACCTAACAGACAGAACCAATGACATGTATATCAATCAATCAATACCACTTAACAGACAGAACCAATGACATGTATATCAATCAATCAACACCACAACACACAGAACCAATGACATGTATATCAATCAATCAACACGACCTAACAGACAGAACCAATGACATGTATATCAATCAATCAACACCACAACACACAGAACCAATGACATGTATATCAATCAATCAACACCACAACACACAGAACCAATGACATGTATATCAATCAATCAACACCACCCAACAGACAGAACCAATGACATGTATATCAATCAATCAACACCACCCAACAGACAGAACCAATGACATGTATATCAATCAATCAACTCCACCCAACAGACAGAACCAATGACATGTATATCAATCAATCAATACCACTTAACAGACAGAACCAATGACATGTATATCAATCAATCAACACCACAACACACAGAACCAATGACATGTATATCAATCA
The DNA here is from genome assembly GCA_028015205.1 of Mytilisepta virgata. Taxonomy (NCBI): domain Eukaryota; kingdom Metazoa; phylum Mollusca; class Bivalvia; order Mytilida; family Mytilidae; genus Mytilisepta; species Mytilisepta virgata. Next base: position 2,369,000 of record CM051513.1, read on the forward strand.
ATCAACACGACCTAACAGACAGAACCAATGACATGTATATCAATCAATCAACACCACAACACACAGAACCAATGACATGTATATCAATCAATCAACACCACAACACACAGAACCAATGACATGTATATCAATCAATCAACACCACCCAACAGACAGAACCAATGACATGTATATCAATCAATCAACTCCACCCAACAGACAGAACCAATGACATGTATATCAATCAATCAACACCACCCAACAGACAGAACCAATGACATGTATATCAATCAATCAACTCCACCCAACAGACAGAACCAATGACATGTATATCAATCAATCAACACGACCTAACAGACAGAACCAATGACATGTATATCAATCAATCAACACCACAACACACAGAACCAATGACATGTATATCAATCAATCAATACCACGTAACAGACAGAACCAATGACATGTATATCAATCAATCAACACCACCCAACAGACAGAACCAATGACATGTATATCAATCAATCAACACCACCCAACAGACAGAACTAATGACATGTATATCAATCAATCAACACCACAACACACAGAACCAATGACATGTATATCAATCAATCAATACCACGTAACAGACAGAACCAATGACATGTATATCAATCAATCAACACCACCCAACAGACAGAACCAATGACATGTATATCAATCAATCAACACCACCCAACAGACAGAACCAATGACATGTATATCAATCAATCAACACCACAACACACAGAACCAATGACATGTATATCAATCAATCAACACCACCCAACAGACAGAACCAATGACATGTATATCAATCAATCAATACCCCCTAACACACAGAACCAATGACATGTATATCAATCAATCAACACCACCCAACAGACAGAACCAATGACATGTATATCAATCAATCAACACCACAACACACAGAACCAATGACATGTATATCAATCAATCAACACCACCCAACAGACAGAACCAATGACATGTATATCAATCAATCAACACCACAACACACAGAACGAATGACATGTATATCAATCAATCAACACCACCCAACAGACAGAACCAATGACATGTATATCAATCAATCAACACGACCTAACAGACAGAACCAATGACATGTATATCAATCAATCAACACCACAACACACAGAACCAATGACATGTATATCAATCAATCAACACCACCCAACAGACAGAACCAATGACATGTATATCAATCAATCAACACCACAACACACAGAACCAATGACATGTATATCAATCAATCAACACCACCCAACAGACAGAACCAATGACATGTATATCAATCAATCAACACCACCCAACAGACAGAACCAATGACATGTATATCAATCAATATCAACACCACAACACACAGAACCAATGACATGTATATCAATCAATCAACACCACCCAACAGACAGAACCAATGACATGTATATCAATCAATCAACACCACCCAACAGACAGAACCAATGACATGTATATCAATCAATCAACACCACAACACACAGAACCAATGACATGTATATCAATCAATCAACACCACAACACACAGAACCAATGACATGTATATCAATCAATCAACACCACAACACACAGAACCAATGACATGTATATCAATCAATCAACACCACCCAACAGACAGAACCAATGACATGTATATCAATCAATCAACACGACCTAACACACAGAACCAATGACATGTATATCAATCAATCAACACCACCCAACAGACAGAACCAATGACATGTATATCAATCAATCAACACCACCCAACAGACAGAACCAATGACATGTATATCAATCAATCAACACCACCCAACAGACAGAACCAATGACATGTATATCAATCAATCAACACCACCCAACAGACAGAACCAATGACATGTATATCAATCAATCAACACCACCCAACAGACAGAACCAATGACATGTATATCAATCAATCAACACCACCCAACAGACAGAACCAATGACATGTATATCAATCAATCAACACCACAACACACAGAACCAATGACATGTATATCAATCAATCAACACCACCCAACAGACAGAACCAATGACATGTATATCAATCAATCAACACCACCCAACAGACAGAACCAATGACATGTATATCAATCAATCAACACCACAACACACAGAACCAATGACATGTATATCAATCAATCAACACCACCCAACAGACAGAACCAATGACATGTATATCAATCAATCAACACCCAACAGACAGAACCAATGACATGTATATCAATCAATCAACACCACAACACACAGAACCAATGACATGTATATCAATCAATCAACACCACAACACACAGAACCAATGACATGTATATCAATCAATCAACACGACCACACACAGAACCAATGACATGTATATCAATCAATCAACACCACCTAACAGACAGAACTAATGACATGTATATCAATCAATCAACACCACCTAACAGACAGAACTAATGACATGTATATCAATCAATCAACACGACCACACACAGAACCAATGACATGTATATCAATCAATCAACACGACCACACACAGAACCAATGACATGTATATCAATCAATCAACACGACCACACACAGAACCAATGACATGTATATCAATCAATCAACACCACCTAACAGACAGAACTAATGACATGTATATCAATCAATCAACACGACCTAACAGACAGAACTAATGACATGTATATCAATCAATCAACACGACCACACACAGAACCAATGACATGTATATCAATCAATCAACACGACCACACACAGAACCAATGACATGTATATCAATCAATCAACACGACCACACACAGAACCAATGACATGTATATCAATCAATCAACACCACCTAACAGACAGAACCAATGACATGTATATCAATCAATCAACACGACCACACACAGAACCAATGACATGTATATCAATCAATCAACACGACCACACACAGAACCAATGACATGTATATCAATCAATCAACACCACCTAACAGACAGAACCAATGACATGTATATCAATCAATCAACACGACCACACACAGAACCAATGACATGTATATCAATCAATCAACACCACCTAACAGACAGAACCAATGACATGTATATCAATCAATCAACACCCCCTAACAGACAGAACCAATGACATGTATATCAATCAATCAATACCACGTAACAGACAGAACCAATGACATGTATATCAATCAATCAACACCATCTAACAGACAGAACCAATGACATGTATATCAGTCAATCAATACCATCTAACAGAAAGAACCAATGACATGTATATCAATCAATCAACACGACCACACACAGAACCAATGACATGTATATCAATCAATCAACACCACCTAACAGACAGAACTTATGACATGTATATCAATCAATCAATACCACGTAACAGACAGAACCAATGACATGTATATCAATCAATCAACACGACCTAACAGACAGAACCAATGACATGTATATCAATCAATCAACACGACCACACACAGAACCAATGACATGTATATCAATCAATCAACACGACCACACACAGAACCAATGACATGTATATCAATCAATCAACACAACCACACACAGAACCAATGACATGTATATCAATCAATCAACACCACCTAGCACACAGAACCAATGACATGTATATCAATCAATCAACACGACCTAACACACAGAACCAATGACATGTATATCAATCAATCAACACCACCTAACACACAGAACCAATGACATGTATATCAATCAATCAACACGACCTAACACACAGAACCAATGACATGTATATCAATCAATCAACACGACCACACACAGAACCAATGACATGTATATCAATCAATCAAAACCACCTAACAGACAGAACCAATGACATGTATATCAATCAATCAACACCACCTAACACACAGAACCAATGACATGTATATCAATCAATCAACACCACCTAACAGACAGAACCAATGACATGTATATCAATCAATCAACACCACCTAACACACAGAACCAATGACATGTATATCAATCAATCAATACCATCTAACAGACAAAACCAATGACATGTATATCAGTCAATCAACACGACCTAACAGACAGAACCAATGACATGTATATCAATCAATCAACACCACATAACACACAGAACCAATGACATGTATATCAATCAATCAACACGACCTAACAGACAGAACCAATGACATGTATATCAATCAATCAACACGACCTAACAGACAGAACCAATGACATGTATATCAATCAATCAACACCACCTAACAGACAGAACCAATGACATGTATATCAATCAATCAACACGACCACACACAGAACCAATGACATGTATATCAATCAATCAACACGACCACACACAGAACCAATGACATGTATATCAATCAATCAACACAACCACACACAGAACCAATGACATGTATATCAATCAATCAACACCACCTAGCACACAGAACCAATGACATGTATATCAATCAATCAACACGACCTAACACACAGAACCAATGACATGTATATCAATCAATCAACACCACCTAACACACAGAACCAATGACATGTATATCAATCAATCAACACGACCTAACACACAGAACCAATGACATGTATATCAATCAATCAACACGACCACACACAGAACCAATGACATGTATATCAATCAATCAAAACCACCTAACAGACAGAACCAATGACATGTATATCAATCAATCAACACCACCTAACACACAGAACCAATGACATGTATATCAATCAATCAACACCACCTAACAGACAGAACCAATGACATGTATATCAATCAATCAACACCACCTAACACACAGAACCAATGACATGTATATCAATCAATCAATACCATCTAACAGACAAAACCAATGACATGTATATCAGTCAATCAACACGACCTAACAGACAGAACCAATGACATGTATATCAATCAATCAACACCACATAACACACAGAACCAATGACATGTATATCAATCAATCAACACGACCTAACAGACAGAACCAATGACATGTATATCAATCAATCAACACGACCTAACAGACAGAACCAATGACATGTATATCAATCAATCAACACCACCTAACACACAGAACCAATGACATGTATATCAATCAATCAACACCACCTAACAGACAGAACCAATGACATGTATATCAATCAATCAATACCATCTAACAGACAAAACCAATGATATGTATATCAATCAATCAACACCACCTAACACACAGAACCAATGACATGTATATCAATCAATCAATACCATCTAACAGACAGAACCAATGACATGTATATCAGTCAATCAATACCATCTAACAGACAGAACCAATGACATGTATATCAATCAATCAATACCATCTAACAGACAGAACCAATGACATGTATATCAATCAATCAACACGACCTAACAGACAGAACCAATGACATGTATATCAATCAATCAACACCACCTAACACACAGAACCAATGATATGTATATCAATCAATCAAAACCACCTAACAGACAGAACCAATGACATGTATATCAATCAATCAAAACCACCTAACAGACAGAACCAATGACATGTATATCAATCAATCAACACCACCTAACAGACAGAACCAATGACATGTATATCAATCAATCAATACCATCTAACAGACAGAACCAATGACATGTATATCAATCAATCTATACCATCTAACAGACAAAACCAATGATATGTATATCAATCAATCAACACGATTTAACACACAGAACCAATGACATGTATATCAATCCATCAACACGACCACACACAGAACCAATGACATGTATATCAATCAATCAACACGACCACACACAGAACCAATGACATGTATATCAATCAATCAACACGACCACACACAGAACCAATGACATGTATATCAATCAATCAACACCACCTAACACACAGAACCAATGACATGTATATCAATCAATCAACACGACCTAAAAGACAGAACCAATGATATGTATATCAATCAATCAACACGACCTAACAGACAGAACCAATGACATGTATATCAATCAATCAACACCACCTAACACACAGAACCAATGACATGTATATCAATCAATCAACACCACCTAACAGACAGAACCAATGACATGTATATCAATCAATCAATACCATCTAACAGACAAAACCAATGATATGTATATCAATCAATCAACACGACCTAACAGACAGAACTTATGACATGTATATCAATCAATCAACACCACCTAACACACAGAACCAATGACATGTATATCAATCAATCAATACGATCTAACAGACAGAACCAATGACATGTATATCAATCAATCTATACCATCTAACAGACAAAACCAATGATATGTATATCAATCAATCAACACGACCTAACACACAGAACCAATGACATGTATATCAATCAATCAACACGACCACACACAGAACCAATGACATGTATATCAATCAATCAACACGACAACACACAGAACCAATGACATGTATATCAATCAATCAACACGACCACACACAGAACCAATGACATGTATATCAATCAATCAACACCACCTAACACACAGAACCAATGACATGTATATCAATCAATCAACACCACCTAACAGACAGAACCAATGACATGTATATCAATCAATCTATACCATCTAACAGACAAAACCAATGATATGTATATCAATCAATCAACACGACCTAACACACAGAACCAATGACATGTATATCAATCAATCAACACGACCACACACAGAACCAATGACATGTATATCAATCAATCAACACGACCACACACAGAACCAATGACATGTATATCAATCAATCAACACCACCTAACAGACAGAACTTATGACATGTATATCAATCAATCAATACCACGTAAAAGACAGAACCAATGACATGTATATCAATCAATCAATACCATCTAACAGACAGAACCAATGACATGTATATCAATCAATCAACACGACCACACACAGAACCAATGACATGTATATCAATCAATCAACACGACCACACACAGAACCAATGACATGTATATCAATCAATCAACACCACCTAACAGACAGAACCAATGACATGTATATCAATCAATACCATCTAACAGACAGAACCAATGACATGTATATCAATCAATCAACACGACCACACACAGAACCAATGACATGTATATCAATCAATCAACACCACCTAACAGACAGAACTTATGACATGTATATCAATCAATCAATACCACGTAACAGACAGAACCAATGACATGTATATCAATCAATCAACACGACCACACACAGAACCAATGACATGTATATCAATCAATCAACACGACCACACACAGAACCAATGACATGTATATCAATCAATCAACACCACCTAACAGACAGAACTTATGACATGTATATCAATCAATCAATACCACGTAACAGACAGAACCAATGACATGTATATCAATCAATCAATACCATCTAACAGACAGAACCAATGACATGTATATCAATCAATCAACACGACCACACACAGAACCAATGACATGTATATCAATCAATCAACACGACCACACACAGAACCAATGACATGTATATCAATCAATCAACACGACCACACACAGAACCAATGACATGTATATCAATCAATCAACACGACCACACACAGAACCAATGACATGTATATCAATCAATCAACACGACCACACACAGAACCAATGACATGTATATCAATCAATCAACACCACCTAACAGACAGAACTTATGACATGTATATCAATCAATCAATACCACGTAACAGACAGAACCAATGACATGTATATCAATCAATCAATACCATCTAACAGACAGAACCAATGACATGTATATCAATCAATCAACACGACCACACACAGAACCAATGACATGTATATCAATCAATCAACACGACCACACACAGAACCAATGACATGTATATCAATCAATCAACACGACCACACACAGAACCAATGACATGTATATCAATCAATCAACACGACCTAACAGACAGAACCAATGACATGTATATCAATCAATCAACACCACCCAACACACAGAACCAATGACATGTATATCAATCAATCAACACCACAACACACAGAACCAATGACATGTATATCAATCAATCAATACCACCTAACAGACAGAACCAATGACATGTATATCAATCAATCAATACAACGTAACAGACAGAACTAATGACATGTATAGCAATCAATCAACTCCACCCAACACACAGAACCAATGACATGTATATCAATCAATCAACACCACCCAACAGACAGAACCAATGAAATGTATATCAATCAATCAAACCCACCCAACAGACAGAACCAATGACATGTATATCAATCAATCAATACCATCTAACAGACAGAACCAATGACATGTATATCAATCAATCAATACCACCTAACAGACAGAACCAATGACATGTATATCAATCAATCAACACCACCCAACAGACAGAACCAATGACATGTATATCAATCAATCAACACCACCCAACAGACAGAACCAATGACATGTATATCAATCAATCAACACCACAACACACAGAACCAATGACATGTATATCAATCAATCAACACCACCCAACAGACAGAACCAATGACATGTATATCAATCAATCAACACCACCCAACAGACAGAACCAATGACATGTATATCAATCAATCAACACCACAACACACAGAACCAATGACATGTATATCAATCAATCAACACCACCCAACAGACAGAACCAATGACATGTATATCAATCAATCAACACCACCTAACAGACAGAACCAATGACATGTATATCAATCAATCAATACCACCCAACAGACAGAACCAATGACATGTATATCAATCAATCAACACCACAACACACAGAACCAATGACATGTATATCAATCAATCAACACGACCTAACAGACAGAACCAATGACATGTATATCAATCAATCAACACCACAACACACAGAACCAATGACATGTATATCAATCAATCAACACCACAACACACAGAACCAATGACATGTATATCAATCAATCAACACCACCCAACAGACAGAACCAATGACATGTATATCAATCAATCAACACCACCCAACAGACAGAACCAATGACATGTATATCAATCAATCAACTCCACCCAACAGACAGAACCAATGACATGTATATCAATCAATCAATACCACTTAACAGACAGAACCAATGACATGTATATCAATCAATCAACACCACAACACACAGAACCAATGACATGTATATCAATCAATCAACACGACCTAACAGACAGAACCAATGACATGTATATCAATCAATCAACACCACAACACACAGAACCAATGACATGTATATCAATCAATCAACACCACAACACACAGAACCAATGACATGTATATCAATCAATCAACACCACCCAACAGACAGAACCAATGACATGTATATCAATCAATCAACTCCACCCAACAGACAGAACCAATGACATGTATATCAATCAATCAACACCACCCAACAGACAGAACCAATGACATGTATATCAATCAATCAACTCCACCCAACAGACAGAACCAATGACATGTATATCAATCAATCAACACGACCTAACAGACAGAACCAATGACATGTATATCAATCAATCAACACCACAACACACAGAACCAATGACATGTATATCAATCAATCAATACCACGTAACAGACAGAACCAATGACATGTATATCAATCAATCAACACCACCCAACAGACAGAACCAATGACATGTATATCAATCAATCAACACCACCCAACAGACAGAACTAATGACATGTATATCAATCAATCAACACCACAACACACAGAACCAATGACATGTATATCAATCAATCAATACCACGTAACAGACAGAACCAATGACATGTATATCAATCAATCAACACCACCCAACAGACAGAACCAATGACATGTATATCAATCAATCAACACCACCCAACAGACAGAACCAATGACATGTATATCAATCAATCAACACCACAACACACAGAACCAATGACATGTATATCAATCAATCAACACCACCCAACAGACAGAACCAATGACATGTATATCAATCAATCAATACCCCCTAACACACAGAACCAATGACATGTATATCAATCAATCAACACCACCCAACAGACAGAACCAATGACATGTATATCAATCAATCAACACCACAACACACAGAACCAATGACATGTATATCAATCAATCAACACCACCCAACAGACAGAACCAATGACATGTATATCAATCAATCAACACCACAACACACAGAACCAATGACATGTATATCAATCAATCAACACCACCCAACAGACAGAACCAATGACATGTATATCAATCAATCAACACGACCTAACAGACAGAACCAATGACATGTATATCAATCAATCAACACCACAACACACAGAACCAATGACATGTATATCAATCAATCAACACCACCCAACAGACAGAACCAATGACATGTATATCAATCAATCAACACCACAACACACAGAACCAATGACATGTATATCAATCAATCAACACCACCCAACAGACAGAACCAATGACATGTATATCAATCAATCAACACCACCCAACAGACAGAACCAATGACATGTATATCAATCAATATCAACACCACAACACACAGAACCAATGACATGTATATCAATCAATCAACACCACCCAACAGACAGAACCAATGACATGTATATCAATCAATCAACACCACCCAACAGACAGAACCAATGACATGTATATCAATCAATCAACACCACAACACACAGAACCAATGACATGTATATCAATCAATCAACACCACAACACACAGAACCAATGACATGTATATCAATCAATCAACACCACAACACACAGAACCAATGACATGTATATCAATCAATCAACACCACCCAACAGACAGAACCAATGACATGTATATCAATCAATCAACACGACCTAACACACAGAACCAATGACATGTATATCAATCAATCAACACCACCCAACAGACAGAACCAATGACATGTATATCAATCAATCAACACCACCCAACAGACAGAACCAATGACATGTATATCAATCAATCAACACCACCCAACAGACAGAACCAATGACATGTATATCAATCAATCAACACCACCCAACAGACAGAACCAATGACATGTATATCAATCAATCAACACCACCCAACAGACAGAACCAATGACATGTATATCAATCAATCAACACCACCCAACAGACAGAACCAATGACATGTATATCAATCAATCAACACCACAACACACAGAACCAATGACATGTATATCAATCAATCAACACCACCCAACAGACAGAACCAATGACATGTATATCAATCAATCAACACCACCCAACAGACAGAACCAATGACATGTATATCAATCAATCAACACCACAACACACAGAACCAATGACATGTATATCAATCAATCAACACCACCCAACAGACAGAACCAATGACATGTATATCAATCAATCAACACCCAACAGACAGAACCAATGACATGTATATCAATCAATCAACACCACAACACACAGAACCAATGACATGTATATCAATCAATCAACACCACAACACACAGAACCAATGACATGTATATCAATCAATCAACACCACCCAACAGACAGAACCAATGACATGTATATCAATCAATCAACACCACCCAACAGACAGAACCAATGACATGTATATCAATCAATCAACACCACAACACACAGAACCAATGACATGTATATCAATCAATCAACACCACCCAACAGACAGAACCAATGACATGTATATCAATCAATCAACACCACCCAACAGACAGAACCAATGACATGTATATCAATCAATCAACACCACAACACACAGAACCAATGACATGTATATCAATCAATCAACACCACCCAACAGACAGAACCAATGACATGTATATCAATCAATCAACACCACCTAACAGACAGAACCAATGACATGTATATCAATCAATCAATACCACTTAACAGACAGAACCAATGACATGTATATCAATCAATCAACACCACAACACACAGAACCAATGACATGTATATCAATCAATCAACACGACCTAACAGACAGAACCAATGACATGTATATCAATCAATCAACACCACAACACACAGAACCAATGACATGTATATCAATCAATCAACACCACAACACACAGAACCAATGACATGTATATCAATCAATCAACACCACCCAACAGACAGAACCAATGACATGTATATCAATCAATCAACACCACCCAACAGACAGAACCAATGACATGTATATCAATCAATCAACTCCACCCAACAGACAGAACCAATGACATGTATATCAATCAATCAATACCTCTTAACAGACAGAACCAATGACATGTATATCAATCAATCAACACCACAACACACAGAACCAATGACATGTATATCAATCAATCAACACGACCTAACAGACAGAACCAATGACATGTATATCAATCAATCAACACCACAACACACAGAACCAATGACATGTATATCAATCAATCAACACCACAACACACAGAACCAATGACATGTATATCAATCAATCAACACCACCCAACAGACAGAACCAATGACATGTATATCAATCAATCAACTCCACCCAACAGACAGAACCAATGACATGTATATCAATCAATCAACACCACCCAACAGACAGAACCAATGACATGTATATCAATCAATCAACTCCACCCAACAGACAGAACCAATGACATGTATATCAATCAATCAACACGACCTAACAGACAGAACCAATGACATGTATATCAATCAATCAACACCACAACACACAGAACCAATGACATGTATATCAATCAATCAATACCACGTAACAGACAGAACCAATGACATGTATATCAATCAATCAACACCACCCAACAGACAGAACCAATGACATGTATATCAATCAATCAACACCACCCAACAGACAGAACTAATGACATGTATATCAATCAATCAACACCACAACACACAGAACCAATGACATGTATATCAATCAATCAATACCACGTAACAGACAGAACCAATGACATGTATATCAATCAATCAACACCACCCAACAGACAGAACCAATGACATGTATATCAATCAATCAACACCACCCAACAGACAGAACCAATGACATGTATATCAATCAATCAACACCACAACACACAGAACCAATGACATGTATATCAATCAATCAACACCACCCAACAGACAGAACCAATGACATGTATATCAATCAATCAATACCCCCTAACACACAGAACCAATGACATGTATATCAATCAATCAACACCACCCAACAGACAGAACCAATGACATGTATATCAATCAATCAACACCACAACACACAGAACCAATGACATGTATATCAATCAATCAACACCACCCAACAGACAGAACCAATGACATGTATATCAATCAATCAACACCACAACACACAGAACCAATGACATGTATATCAATCAATCAACACCACCCAACAGACAGAACCAATGACATGTATATCAATCAATCAACACGACCTAACAGACAGAACCAATGACATGTATATCAATCAATCAACACCACAACACACAGAACCAATGACATGTATATCAATCAATCAACACCACCCAACAGACAGAACCAATGACATGTATATCAATCAATCAACACCACAACACACAGAACCAATGACATGTATATCAATCAATCAACACCACCCAACAGACAGAACCAATGACATGTATATCAATCAATCAACACCACCCAACAGACAGAACCAATGACATGTATATCAATCAATATCAACACCACAACACACAGAACCAATGACATGTATATCAATCAATCAACACCACCCAACAGACAGAACCAATGACATGTATATCAATCAATCAACACCACCCAACAGACAGAACCAATGACATGTATATCAATCAATCAACACCACAACACACAGAACCAATGACATGTATATCAATCAATCAACACCACAACACACAGAACCAATGACATGTATATCAATCAATCAACACCACAACACACAGAACCAATGACATGTATATCAATCAATCAACACCACCCAACAGACAGAACCAATGACATGTATATCAATCAATCAACACGACCTAACACACAGAACCAATGACATGTATATCAATCAATCAACACCACCCAACAGACAGAACCAATGACATGTATATCAATCAATCAACACCACCCAACAGACAGAACCAATGACATGTATATCAATCAATCAACACCACCCAACAGACAGAACCAATGACATGTATATCAATCAATCAACACCACCCAACAGACAGAACCAATGACATGTATATCAATCAATCAACACCACCCAACAGACAGAACCAATGACATGTATATCAATCAATCAACACCACCCAACAGACAGAACCAATGACATGTATATCAATCAATCAACACCACAACACACAGAACCAATGACATGTATATCAATCAATCAACACCACCCAACAGACAGAACCAATGACATGTATATCAATCAATCAACACCACCCAACAGACAGAACCAATGACATGTATATCAATCAATCAACACCACCCAACAGACAGAACCAATGACATGTATATCAATCAATCAACACCACCCAACAGACAGAACCAATGACATGTATATCAATCAATCAACACCACCCAACAGACAGAACCAATGACATGTATATCAATCAATCAACACCACCCAACAGACAGAACCAATGACATGTATATCAATCAATCAACACCACAACACACAGAACCAATGACATGTATATCAATCAATCAACACCACCCAACAGACAGAACCAATGACATGTATATCAATCAATCAACACCACCCAACAGACAGAACCAATGACATGTATATCAATCAATCAACACCACAACACACAGAACCAATGACATGTATATCAATCAATCAACACCACCCAACAGACAGAACCAATGACATGTATATCAATCAATCAACACCCAACAGACAGAACCAATGACATGTATATCAATCAATCAACACCACAACACACAGAACCAATGACATGTATATCAATCAATCAACACCACAACACACAGAACCAATGACATGTATATCAATCAATCAACACCACAACACACAGAACCAATGACATGTATATCAATCAATCAACACCACCCAACAGACAGAACCAATGACATGTATATCAATCAATCAACACGACCTAACAGACAGAACCAATGACATGTATATCAATCAATCAACACCACCCAACAGAGAGAACCAATGACATGTATATCAATCAATCAACACCACAACACACAGAACCAATGACATGTATATCAATCAATCAACACCACCTAACACACAGAATCAATGACAAAAAAATAATATGAAGGGAGGCATTGTCCGAAGATTTAATTTTTATTTTATTTCAAACCCATATGAGTCAGGCGGTCGGAGTTTGAAGATTTAATATACCCAAATAACATGCGCCTAAATTATATACCAATGGAAAGATGACTATTCAAATACGTTGGTCGTAGGGTCAAAGGTCACCACCCTAAAAAGTGAAAAAAATACTCATGATTGGGACAAAATTAATTTCCCTTTGAAAACCATGTAAGAAGAGTAATTTTGTACTTTATACTTTTCACCTTGAATAAAGGGATTATGCCATTTTTGAGCTGCAATATTCCAGAAGCTCCGGCGTATGGAGTATACTTTTCACAACTCATACGTTATTCAAGAGCTAGTGACATATATATTGACTTCCTGGATAGAGCCCGGTTCCTGACAGAAAAGTTGCTCATACAGGAGTACGTTGCTCCTAAGTCGAAGTCATCCTTATTAAAGTTTTATGGGCGTCATCATGACTTGGTTGACAGGTATGAAAAAACCGTTTCCCAAATGAAAATTGACATGTTCCATTGATATTATCCCTTCCTCATACCGGATTTGACATGGGCAGCATGGCGGGTGTCCTGCAGGAAGCAGAGACTGCTTACTCTTCCGGAGCACCTGAGTCTACCCCGGTTTGTTGGTGGGGTCCATGTTGTTCATATGTTTTTTAGTTTTAATTGTAGTGCATGTGTTGTTTTGGTCTTGTCTTCGTTGTTCTCTGTAGTTTGTCAGTTGTTACGAATTTTCACTCCTTCGAATGTCCCTTTGGTATTACTTGACTTTACATATTACATAAAAAATATTTTGATGGCAGTGTGAAAAAAAAGCGAAATTAACATTCTTTGTCAACATGTCTCTTTTTCATATATTCCAACCTACAAAGTTTAAGATGACCTTGACCTTTAGAAAACATCAGACTTCTTCACAAAATCAATTGTTCAAATGTAACCATATATCAGAATTATTTTTTGAAATGTTACCGGTAGAATATAGGAATTACTAAGGTAGGTAATTCTGTAACATAAAAGCCATGTTGTGTGCCTTAATGTCAACGGTTAAGTCATTTTGTTGTACATGGTATTATCATAATTGTTTCTTGCTATTTACGGAATATGAAAGGAAAAATGTCGAGTGGGGTCAGGAATGTAACCTCAAAATACCTAATTTGAACCCCCTAGAACTATAACATGTGTTTGATTACTGATTACGCGCAGTCAGTCTTCTTCACAAAAATCAATTGTTCAAATGTAAACATATATCAGAATTATTTTTTGAAATGTTATTCGGGAGGACATCTAAATGGTGATCTGCAAAGAGGCCTTCACAACATGCTTTTCAAATTTAGAATTTCAAAGTTTCAATATTAAACAATAAAATGTATAACACGAAAGGTCAACAATGACATATCAATCAAACAACGCTACCCAAGAGACAGAAGCACGGACAGACTGGCAAAGACTGGCACAGACACTGAACACGGGTGGGTTACGCTTAAACTGTTTTTTTTGGTTACCTAAACCTGACTAAGTCTTACTCGCATTTTTTAAGGTCAGAATGGTCAGATGAATCTTTCACATTTGATCATACAGCCAAGGCCTTGCAACTAATTTCCTACCAGCCGATTTATATATATTACCATAAAAAAAAATTTAACCACATCAATGAACTCGCCCATGTTGCTCTTTAGAACTTTATACACTGTTTCCTACCCAAACACAACAGACATGGTATCACATTCCGTTTGTGCATGTGCTTCGGGTAGGATTTTACGAAGTACAGGATTTAAGGTATTGCATATATCATAAATACGAATGAACACCCGACCGTCCTTTGCATTTTTGACATACCATGTCTGAAACTATACCCCCCGTGTGTGTACATAAATGTACAAAGAGAACAATAACGTCCGTATCTAGAAACTTTATGGTAATTCGGCATTTTGTTTTGTTTTATTCTTTGGTTACCTAAACCTGGCTAAGTCTTGCTCGCATTGTATTATTCTATTCTGTGGTAATATTTATGTTGCATGCTCATAAGTACGTATTACATACCGCTTTCAACCTTATGGATTTTCAAATGTGTTGTCGCGTCTGTATTATTTTGCCGCTATTTAGCTAGGAATTCACATTACTAGTAATTTACCTTCTGTGCTGTCTTGTCTTATTTTCGTTTAGTTTATAAAATATTTTTCCTATCTTTTTAGCTATACAATCATGTACATCTATTCTTGTGGTGTTTTTTGTGTTCAATTTTCTTTTCCTTAAATTTTGACCTTACGCACTTTCACATTGTACTGTCGCTCCGGTATTCTTTTCCTGCTATTTTAGCTTGCTATGTGGATTTATATCCTTGGTTAAGTGTTTGCAGTATATGTATACTCTGTTACAGTTCATGTCTTTTGGCTATATATTTGTAGTATGTGTTTGCTATGTTACAGTTCCTGTCTTTTGGCTATATATTTGTAGTATGTGTTTGCCCTGTTACAGTTCCTGTCTTTTGGCTATATATTTGTAGTATGTGTTTGCTATGTTACAGTTCCTGTCTTTTGGCTATATATTTGTAGTATGTGTTTGCTATGTTACAGTTCCTGTCTTTTGGCTATATATTTGTAGTATGTGTTTGCCCTGTTACAGTTCTTGTCTTTTGGCTATGTATTTGTAGTATGTGTTTGCTATGCTACAGTTCCTGTCTTTTGGCTATATATTTGTAGTATGTGTTTGCCCTGTTACAGTTCCTGTCTTTTGGTTATATGATTGTAGTATGTGTATGCTATGTTACAGTTCCTGTCTTTTGGCTATATATTTGTAGTATGTGTTTGCTATGTTACAGTTCCTGTCTTTTGGTTATATATTTGTAGTATGTGTTTGCTCTGTTACAGTTCCTGTCTTTGGTTATATATTTGTAGTATGTGTTTGCTATGTTACAGTTCCTGTCTTTTGGCTATATATTTGTAGTATGTGTATGCTATGTTACAGTTCCTGTCTTTCGGCTATATATTTGTAGTATGTGTTTGCTATGTTACAGTTCCTGTCTTTTGGTTATATATTTGTAGTATGTGTTTGCTCTGTTACAGTTCCTGTCTTTTGGCTATATATTTGTAGTATGTGTTTGCTATGTTACAGTTCCTGTCTTTTGGCTATATATTTGTAGTATGTGTTTGCTATGTTACAGTTCCTGTCTTTTGGTTATATATTTGTAGTATGTGTTTGCTATGTTACAGTTCCTGTCTTTTGGCTATATATTTGTAGTATGTGTTTGCTATGCTACAGTTCCTGTCTTTTGGCTATATATTTGTAGTATGTGTTTGCCCTGTTACAGTTCCTGTCTTTTGGCTATATATTTGTAGTATGTGTTTGCTATGTTACAGTTCCTGTCTTTTGGCTATATATTTGTAGTATGTGTTTGCTATGTTACAGTTCCTGTCTTTTGGCTATATATTTGTAGTATGTGTTTGCTATGTTACAGTTCCTGTCTTTTGGCTATATATTTGTAGTATGTGTTTGCTATGTTACAGTTCCTGTCTTTTGGCTATATATTTGTAGTATGTGTTTGCTCTGTTACAGTTCCTGTCTTTTGGCTATATATTTGTAGTATGTGTTTGCTATGTTACAGTTCCGGTCTTTTGGCTATATATTTGTAGTATGTGTTTGCTCTGTTACAGTTCCTGTCTTTTGGCTATATATTTGTAGTATGTGTTTGCTATGTTACAGTTCCGGTCTTTTGGCTATATATTTGTAGTATGTGTTTGCTATGTTACAGTTCCTGTCTTTTGGCTATATATTTGTAGTATGTGTTTGCTATGTTACAGTTCCTGTCTTTTGGCTATATATTTGTAGTATGTGTTTGCTATGTTACAGTTCCTGTCTTTTGGCTATATATTTGTAGTATGTGTTTGCTATGCTACAGTTCCTGTCTTTTGGCTATATATTTGTAGTATGTGTTTGCTCTGTTACAGTTCCTGTCTTTTGGCTATATATTTGTAGTATGTGTTTGCTCTGTTACAGTTCCTGTCTTTTGGCTATATATTTGTAGTATGTGTTTGCTATGCTACAGTTCCTGTCTTTTGGCTATATATTTGTAGTATGTGTTTGCCCTGTTACAGTTCCTGTCTTTTGGCTATATATTTGTAGTATGTGTTTGCTATGTTACAGTTCCTGTCTTTTGGCTATATATTTGTAGTATGTGTTTGCTATGTTACAGTTCCTGTCTTTTGGCTATATATTTGTAGTATGTGTTTGCCCTGTTACAGTTCTTGTCTTTTGGCTATGTATTTGTAGTATGTGTTTGCTATGCTACAGTTCCTGTCTTTTGGCTATATATTTGTAGTATGTGTTTGCCCTGTTACAGTTCCTGTCTTTTGGTTATATGATTGTAGTATGTGTATGCTATGTTACAGTTCCTGTCTTTTGGCTATATATTTGTAGTATGTGTTTGCTATGTTACAGTTCCTGTCTTTTGGTTATATATTTGTAGTATGTGTTTGCTCTGTTACAGTTCCTGTCTTTGGTTATATATTTGTAGTATGTGTTTGCTATGTTACAGTTCCTGTCTTTTGGCTATATATTTGTAGTATGTGTATGCTATGTTACAGTTCCTGTCTTTCGGCTATATATTTGTAGTATGTGTTTGCTATGTTACAGTTCCTGTCTTTTGGTTATATATTTGTAGTATGTGTTTGCTCTGTTACAGTTCCTGTCTTTTGGCTATATATTTGTAGTATGTGTTTGCTATGTTACAGTTCCTGTCTTTTGGCTATATATTTGTAGTATGTGTTTGCTATGTTACAGTTCCTGTCTTTTGGTTATATATTTGTAGTATGTGTTTGCTATGTTACAGTTCCTGTCTTTTGGTTATATATTTGTAGTATGTGTTTGCTCTGTTACAGTTCCTGTCTTTGGTTATATATTTGTAGTATGTGTTTGCTATGTTACAGTTCCTGTCTTTTGGCTATATATTTGTAGTATGTGTATGCTATGTTACAGTTCCTGTCTTTCGGCTTTATATTTGTAGTATGTGTTTGCTATGTTACAGTTCCTGTCTTTTGGTTATATATTTGTAGTATGTGTTTGCTCTGTTACAGTTCCTGTCTTTTGGCTATATATTTGTAGTATGTGTTTGCTATGTTACAGTTCCTGTCTTTTGGCTATATATTTGTAGTATGTGTTTGCTATGTTACAGTTCCTGTCTTTTGGTTATATATTTGTAGTATGTGTTTGCTATGTTACAGTTCCTGTCTTTTGGTTATATATTTGTAGTATGTGTTTGCTCTGTTACAGTTCCTGTCTTTGGTTATATATTTGTAGTATGTGTTTGCTATGTTACAGTTCCTGTCTTTTGGTTATATATTGTAGTATGTGTTTGCTCTGTTACAGTTCCTGTCTTTTGGTTATATATTTGTAGTATGTGTTTGCCCTGTAACAGTTCCTGTCTTTTGGTTATATATTTGTAGTATGTGTTTGCTGTGTTACAGTTTTTGTCTTTTGGTTATATATTTGTAGTATGTGTTTGCTCTGTTACAGTTCCTGTCTTTGGTTATATATTTGTAGTATGTGTTTGCTCTGTTACAGTTCCTGTCTTTTGGCTATATATTTGTAGTATGTGTTTGCTATGCTACAGTTCCTGTCTTTTGGCTATATATTTGTAGTATGTGTTTGCTCTGTTACAGTTCCTGTCTTTGGTTATATATTTGTAGTATGTGTTTGCTATGTTACAGTTCCTGTCTTTTGGTTATATATTTGTAGTATGTGTATGCTATGTTACAGTTCCTGTCTTTCGGCTATATATTTGTAGTATGTGTTTGCTATGTTACAGTTCCTGTCTTTTGGTTATATATTTGTAGTATGTGTTTGCTCTGTTACAGTTCCTGTCTTTTGGCTATATATTTGTAGTATGTGTTTGCTATGTTACAGTTCCTGTCTTTTGGCTATATATTTGTAGTATGTGTTTGCTATGTTACAGTTCCTGTCTTTTGGTTATATATTTGTAGTATGTGTTTGCTATGTTACAGTTCCTGTCTTTTGGTTATATATTTGTAGTATGTGTTTGCTCTGTTACAGTTCCTGTCTTTGGTTATATATTTGTAGTATGTGTTTGCTATGTTACAGTTCCTGTCTTTTGGTTATATATTGTAGTATGTGTTTGCTCTGTTACAGTTCCTGTCTTTTGGTTATATATTTGTAGTATGTGTTTGCCCTGTTACAGTTTTTGTCTTTTGGTTATATATTTGTAGTATGTGTTTGCTCTGTTACAGTTCCTGTCTTTGGTTATATATTTGTAGTATGTGTTTGCTATGTTACAGTTCCTGTCTTTTGGCTATATATTTGTAGTATGTGTTTGCTATGCTACAGTTCCTGTCTTTTGGCTATATATTTGTAGTATGTGTTTGCCCTGTTACAGTTCCTGTCTTTTGGCTATATATTTGTAGTATGTGTTTGCTATGTTACAGTTCCTGTCTTTTGGCTATATATTTGTAGTATGTGTTTGCTATGTTACAGTTCCTGTCTTTTGGCTATATATTTGTAGTATGTGTTTGCTATGTTACAGTTCCTGTCTTTTGGCTATATATTTGTAGTATGTGTTTGCTATGTTACAGTTCCTGTCTTTTGGCTATATATTTGTAGTATGTGTTTGCTCTGTTACAGTTCCTGTCTTTTGGCTATATATTTGTAGTATGTGTTTGCTATGTTACAGTTCCGGTCTTTTGGCTATATATTTGTAGTATGTGTTTGCTCTGTTACAGTTCCTGTCTTTTGGCTATATATTTGTAGTATGTGTTTGCTATGTTACAGTTCCGGTCTTTTGGCTATATATTTGTAGTATGTGTTTGCTATGTTACAGTTCCTGTCTTTTGGCTATATATTTGTAGTATGTGTTTGCTATGTTACAGTTCCTGTCTTTTGGCTATATATTTGTAGTATGTGTTTGCTATGTTACAGTTCCTGTCTTTTGGCTATATATTTGTAGTATGTGTTTGCTATGCTACAGTTCCTGTCTTTTGGCTATATATTTGTAGTATGTGTTTGCTCTGTTACAGTTCCTGTCTTTTGGCTATATATTTGTAGTATGTGTTTGCTCTGTTACAGTTCCTGTCTTTTGGCTATATATTTGTAGTATGTGTTTGGTATGTTACAGTTCCTGTCTTTTGGCTATATATTTGTAGTATGTGTTTGGTATGTTACAGTTCCTGTCTTTTGGCTATATATTTGTAGTATGTGTTTGGTATGTTACAGTTCTTGTCTTTTGGTTATATATTTGTAGTATGTGTTTGCTCTGTTACAGTTCTTGTCTTTTGGTTATATATTTGTAGTATGTGTTTGCTCTGTTACAGTTCCTGTCTTTTGGTTATATATTTGTAGTATGTGTTTGGTATGTTACAGTTCCTGTCTTTTGGCTATGTATTTGTAGTATGTGTTTGGTATGTTACAGTTCCTGTCTTTTGGTTATATATTTGTAGTATGTGTTTGCTCTGTTACAGTTCCTGTCTTTTGGTTATATATTTGTAGTATGTGGTTGCTCTGTTACAGTTCTTGTCTTTTGGTTATATATTTGTAGTATGTGTTTGCTCTGTTATAGTTCTTGTCTTTTGGTTATATATTTGTAGTATGTGTTTGCTATGTTACAGTTCATGTTTTTTGGTTATGTGTTTGCAGTATGTGTTTGCTCTGTTACAGTTCTTGTCTTTTGGTTATATATTTGTAGTATGTGTTTGCTTTGTTACAGTTTTTGTCTTTTGGTTATATATTTGTAGTATGTGTTTGCTCTGTTACAGTTCCTGTCTTTTGGCTATATATTTGTAGTATGTGTTTGCTCTGTTACAGTTCCTGTCTTTTGGCTATATATTTGTAGTATGTGTTTGGTATGTTACAGTTCCTGCTTTTGGTTACATATTTGTAGTATGTATTTGTCCTGTTACAGTTCCTGTCTTTTGGTTATATATTGTAGTATGTGTTTGCTGTGTTACAGTTCCTGTCTTTTGGTTATATATTTGTAGTATGTGGTTGCTTCGTTACAGTTCTTGTCTTTTGGTTATATATTTGTAGTATGTGTTTGCTGTGTTACAGTTCTTGTCTTTTGGTTATATATTTGTAGTATGTGTTTGCTCTGTTACAGTTCCTGTCTTTTGGTTATATATTTGTAGTATGTGTATGCTATGTTACAGTTCTTGTCTTTTGGTTATATGATTGTAGTATGTGTTTGCTATGTTACAGTTCATGTTTTTTGGTTATGTGTTTGTAGTATGTGTTTGCTCTGTTACAGTTCTTGTCTTTTGGTTATATATTTGTAGTATGTGTTTGCTATGTTACAGTTCTTGTCTTTTGGTTATATATTTGTAGTATGTGTTTGCTATGTTACAGTTCCTGTCTTTTGGTTATATATTTGTAGTATGTGTTTGCTCTGTTACAGTTCCTGTCTTTGGTTATATATTTGTAGTATGTGTTTGCTCTGTTATAGTTCCTGTCTTTTGGTTATATATTTGTAGTATGTGTTTGCCCTGTTACAGTTCCTGTCTTTTGGTTATATATTTGTAGTATGTGTTTCCTATGTTACAGTTCTTGTCTTTTGGTTATATATTTGTAGTATGTGTTTGCTATGTTACAGTTCCTGTCTTTTGGTTATATATTTGTAGTATGTGTTTGCTCTGTTACAGTTCCTGTCTTTTGGTTATATATTTGTAGTATGTGTTTGCTCTGTTACAGTTCCTGTCTTTTGGTTATATATTTGTAGTATGTGTTTGCTCTGTTACAGTTCCTGTATTTTGGTTATATATTTGTAGTATGTGTTTGTCCTGTTACAGTTCATGTCTTTTGGTTATATATTTGTAGTATGTGTTTGCTCTGTTACAGTTCCTGTATTTTGGTTATATATTTGTAGTAGGTGTTTGCTATGTTACAGTTCCTGTCTTTTGGTTATATATTGTAGTATGTGTTTGCTCTGTTACAGTTCCTGTCTTTTGGTTATATATTTGTAGTATGTGTTTGCCCTGTTACAGTTCCTGTCTTTTGGTTATATATTTGTAGTATGTGTTTGCTCTGTTACAGTTCCTGTCTTTTGGTTATATATTTGTAGTATGTGTTTGCTCTGTTACAGTTCCTGTATTTTGGTTATATATTTGTAGTATGTGTTTGTCCTGTTACAGTTCATGTCTTTTGGTTATATATTTGTAGTATGTGTTTGCTCTGTTACAGTTCCTGTATTTTGGTTATATATTTGTAGTAGGTGTTTGCTATGTTACAGTTCCTGTCTTTTGGTTATATATTGTAGTATGTGTTTGCTCTGTTACAGTTCCTGTCTTTTGGTTATATATTTGTAGTATGTGTTTGCTCTGTTACAGTTCCTGTCTTTTGGTTATATATTTGTAGTATGTGTTTGCTCTGTTACAGTTCATGTCTTTTGGTTGTATATTTGTAGTATGTGTTTTCTCTGTTACAGTTCCTGTCTTTTGGTTATATATTTGTAGTATGTGTTTGCTCTGTTACAGTTCCTGTCTTTTGGTTATATATTTGTAGTATGTGTTTCTTATGTTACAGTTCTTGTCTTTTTGGTTATATATTTGTAGTATGTGTTTGGTATGTTACAGTTCCTGTCTTTTAATTATATATTTGTAGTATGTGTTTGCTCTGTTACAGTTCCTGTCTTTTGGTTATATATTTGTAGTTTGTGTTTGCCCTGTTACAGTTCTTGTCTTTTGGTTATATATTTGTAGTATATGTTTGCTCTGTTACAGTTCCTGTCTTTTGGTTATATATTTGTAGTATGTGTTTGCTCTGTTACAGTTCCTGTCTTTTGGTTATATATTTGTAGTACGTGTTTGCTCTGTTACAGTTCTTGTCTTTTGGTTATATATTTGTAGTATGTGTTTCCTCTGCTACAGTTCCTGTCTTTTTGTTATATATTTGTAGTATGTGTTTGCTCTGTTACAGTTTTTGTCTTTTGGTTATATATTGTAGTATGTGTTTCCTCTGCTACAGTTCCTGTCTTTTTGTTATATATTTGTAGTATGTGTTTGTCCTGTTACAGTTCCTGTCTTTTGGTTATATATTTGTAGTATTTGTTTGCCCTGTTACAGTTCTTGTCTTTTGGTTATATATTTGTAGTATGTGTTTCCTCTGCTACAGTTCCTGTCTTTTTGTTATATATTTGTAGTATGTGTTTGTCCTGTTACAGTTCCTGTATTTTGGTTATATATTGTAGTATGTGTTTCCTCTGCTACAGTTCCTGTCTTTTTGTTATATATTTGTACTATGTGTTTGTCCTGTTACAGTTCCTGTATTTTGGTTATATATTTGTAGTATGTGTTTGTCCTGTTACAGTCCTTGTCTTTTGGTTATATATTGTAGTATGTGTTTCCTCTGCTACAGTTCCTGTCTTTTTGTTATATATTTGTAGTATGTGTTTGTCCTGTTACAGTTCCTGTATTTTGGTTATATATTTGTAGTATGTGTTTGTCCTGTTACAGTCCTTGTCTTTTGGTTATATATTTGTAGTATATGTTTGCTCTGTTACAGTTCTTGTCTTTTGATTATATATTTGTAGTATGTGTTTGCTATGTTACAGTTCCTGTCTTTTGGTTATATATTTGTAGTATGTGTTTGCTCTGTTACAGTTCCTGTCTTTTGGTTATATATTTGTAGTATGTGTTTGCTATGTTACAGTTCTTGTCTTTTGGTTATATATTTGTAGTATGTGTTTGCCCTGTTACAGTCCTTGTCTTTTGGTTATATATTTGTAGTATGTGTTTGCCCTGTTACAGTTCCTGTCTTTTTGTTATATATTTGTAGTATGTGTTTGCTATGTTACAGTTCCTGTCTTTTGGTTATATATTTGTAGTATGTGTTTGCTCTGTTACAGTTCCTGTCTTTTGGTTATATATTTGTAGTATGTGTTTGCTCTGTTACAGTTCCTGTCTTTTTGTTATATATTTGTAGTATGTGTTTGTCCTGTTACGGTTCCTGTCTTTTTGTTATATATTTGTAGTATGTGTTTGTCGTGTTACAGTTCTTGTCTTTTGGTTATATATTTGTAGTATTTGTTTGCTATGTTACGTTGGTTATGTGTTTGTAGTAAGTATTTGCTCTGTTACAGTTCTTGTCTTTTGGTTATATATTTGTAGTATGTGTTTGTCCTGTTACAGTTCCTGTCTTTTGGTTATATATTTGTAGTATGTGTTTTCTCTGTTACAGTTCTTGTCTTTTGGTTATATGATTGTAGTATGTTTGATATGTTCTCGTTGTCACTTCCTTATTGTATTGTCGATATTTACTGTTAACAAATTAGAAAAACTTTTCTTTCAATAGTTTTAAGTAATATATGTACATACCAATATGGATTTTGTCCAAGTTTCAAATATAATTTGACCTACAACACACTACCACAAAACCTTTATTTTACACTTATCTTAAAATCTGAAACAAATACATACATGTCAATATAAGATTAATAAAACATTTATATATACAGAGTAAAACTTAACCCAAAAATCAATGTACCAGAAACCAAAAGTCTTCTTCGGAATTTTACAGAAATATTACCTATCGTGTACACAAGTTCCCCGGGGGGGGGGGGGGTTCTTCCATTAGAAATGGTAGTATGTATGTGCCGCAGAACAGGGCCCATTTTTCACACATGTCCTGTCCTGATCAGGGTTGCCATTTTTACCCTCGTCAATAACAGGATTACTTTTTCATAATTTTATCACGTATAAATCAACTGTTATGCACAGGGTACAGGGTCTGCTACACACTACGAATAACTCTCTGTTTTAGCTTAAATAATTGGCTAATTACAATGTATTCGTTATCAGTGATGATCGGTGATGCAGTTGTCACTAACAGTGTTACCTTTCAACATTAAATTTCACTGACAGGGTATGATTTTCCAAATTTCCGGGTCATGAACAGGTTCCGATTTGACCACCACAATTGACACATATATACCCACTTTTTAACGGAGTAACCCCCCCCCCCCTCCCCCCACTCCCGGGACAAGTTCACACTTAGCGAACCATCATTTTGATTGATTTCAGTGACATTCGCTGACCATTAAATGTATTCCAATGACAACTCTTTGGATCAATAAATGGGGTATTGTAATAAAATCCATTTAAATCACATTCTCCACATTTTGTAAACCACCATCCACCTGTATGATATTGTGGATTACAAGATCCTATCCATACGTCATTGTCGGTACCACGTGTGCTAAATTGTTGACCACTCAAATCAATATGTGCAGTCATACTGTCTCCTAAAATAGATGATTCGAAATACATGACTGTACCAAAAGTTTCTATTTTTTATAAGTCAATATTCTATGATAGATGGTAGGGAGTCATATTCAAGTTTAACCAGTAAATATTCATTTATGGTGCTTGTAAGGCAAGCCGTTTTACTATTTATTCTAACTTCAAGATATCTAATAAACTTTATAAGATATCTTGTATAGTTTATAAGATATCTTGTATCGTTTATAAGATATCTTGTATAGTTTATAAGATATCTCTATTAGTTTATAAGATATCTCTATTAATTTATAAGATATCTCTATTAGTTTATAAGATATCTTATTAAGTAAACTTATAGAGATATCTTATTTACTTTCAAATTATCTATTAATTAATATGATATCTCTATAAGTTTATAAGATATCTCTATTAGTTGATACGCTATCTCTATTAATTTATAAGATATCTCTATTAGTTTATAAGATATCTTATTAAGTAAATAAGATATCTCTATTATTAACTATATAAAAGATATCTTATATAGTTAATAAGATATCTTATAAATTAATAGAGATATCTTATTAACTTATAGAGATATCTTATATATTTAATAAGATATCTTTATAACCAGTTAAATAAGATATCTCTATAAGTTAATAAGATATCTCTATAAGTTTATAAGATATCTCTATTAGTTTATAAGATATCTCTATTAATTTATACGATATCTCTACTAGTTTATAAGATATCTTTATTAATTTATAAGATATCTCTATTAATTTATAAGATATCTCTATTAATTAATAAGATATCTTATAAATTAATAGAGATATCTTATAAATTAATAGAGATATCTTATAAACTAATAGAGATATCTTATTAAGTATTAGGATATCTTTAATTTTTATAAGATATCTTATTTAATTTGAAAGTAAATAAGATATCTCTATAAGTTAATAAGTTATCTCTATTAGTTAATAAGATATCTCTATTAATTCATAAGATATCTCTATTAGTTTATACGATATCTCTATTATTATAGAGATATCTTATATATTTAATAAGATATCTTTATAACCAGTGAAATAAGATATCTCTATAAGTTAATAAGATATCTCTATAAATTTATAAGATATCTTTATTAGTTTATGAGATATCTCTATTAATTTATAAGATATCTCTATTAATTTATAAGATATCTCTATTAATTTATAAGATATCTCTATTAGTTTATAAGATATCTTATTTAACTAAATAAGATATCTCGAAATTGAATAAATATAACAACGGCGTGCCATAGATATCTTGAAGTAAGAATAAATAGTAAAACGGCTTGTTATATGCTTGTGTAAATTTCAAAATATATTTACAAAATAATTTATACATTTCCTCTGATTATTAAAAAAAGTACTTAAAATTTTTGTAAGCTGATAGGTGTTTTTTTTTTTAAAAACTTTTTAAGCATAACGAACCCCTAAACATCACTCTTAGGTACTATTACCGCTTCAATAATGTGTGATTAAAACTTCATGAACGTGTAATAGTTTTTGTCTTATTCCTGACGTGTTTAATCGGTGGGATAGAAATACATAATATCTTTAACCACTTCCCGGTGATTAAATTTCTACGTGGGATTTACCGCCCTTTTTCTACAGTTATATTAGAACAATAAACTAGAGAAGTCCCGAAATGACGTCTATGTAAACAAACTACATAGCAACTATATTTTCCTGAGGTTTTGGTCGAAAATCAGAGAAACAGATTCTCCTTCAATTTATTCGTGAGTTATGGAATTTCTCCACCCTCAATAGTTAAATTTCACTTAACACGCTCGCTAAATTCTCGCGTGTTGAAAATCGAAAATTTAACTATCTCGGGTGGAGAAATTCCATAACTCACTCGTACCTGAAGGAGAATCTATATCTAATATAAGGTATATAATACTATATATAGAGCTAGAATCTTTATTTCCGTCTATGTTTCCTTTTCGGGGGCTATTCCCAAAGCAACAAATATCGAAAGAGGCTGAATACCGAGAAATACTAGTAAACCGCTGAAAAAATCTGGCCATTTTTCCCCATTGCTGTTGTTTGTTTCAAATTACATGTACACCACTCTTTAAACATTTCGTCTAAGTTTTATTTCCATAGTAATCTACAACATCTAAAATGTTGTTTTGAAACAGCAGGCCGACGAACCTCCTTAAAGTTTAAGTGATATCTTAACTCCGTCTTACCTGCAGTACCACTGTAACCGGAGAGAGATAGTCGATAATTATCAGATTCATCACTGATCTGGAAATGTGAATATCGTGCAAACTTCTGCACTCCATCCCAACTTTCCATTAGAATGTATAATTCTTTTTTTCCCTCTTTTGTGAGTTCATACAGTGCACTGTTACCTTGTATTGAAAATGATATTATGTTACTAAAAACTGTTAAAAATTATTATCACACAGATTCACAGAAACAATGATCACTGACAATTTTTTTTTTTGGGGGGGGGGGGAGCTAGGATCAAATGTTTGATCCTAGCCTATTTTTGTCGTCGAAATTTTGGTCCTGGGTTTTTTCCCGGCCGCTATTGTGGCCAAAAATTTTATTTTAATTTAAACCTAAACATTTCCTGATTGAAACAGATCCTGCATTTTTTTTCCACACCTAAAAATGATCCTGTCTTTTTGTTTTGCCATATTCCTTGTACTGCCTTTTTATTTCAATTTTGATCCTAGCCCCTCCTCCCCTATAAAAATCAAATGGTTGTTACCTAATCATTTTGTCAGAAATTGAACAAAAGTAACCTGTTTTCTGCACAATATACATAAATTTCGTTTCTTTCATACATTTATATCTACATATTAATGTCATTTGTTTTTTGTTCAATCCTTTTAGGCGATTACTTCACTAATAATCTCACAGGAGTGATTTGCCCAATTAATTCGATAAGGAACTCGATTTTCAAAGTTTCAGTAGAGCAATATAGCAAGAATTTTGCTGAAAATTTTCACAAGGCAATTTTTGTGAATTCTTTAGTTTAAACTTATTTGTTTATAATGGATTGAGATACAAGTTATTCCAACTTTGCTGATCCCTCTCCACTTGGCGGGTGTGAGAGCGGCCCTTGAAGCGACATATTATCCTACTCTTTTTCGAAATCTACAGGGGAGTCTTTAACGTGCTAAGGATGTATCATGTGTATTGCTCTCCATTAACATAGGACAGTCATTTGTCGTCCCAATCCGACGGACTAGCATCTTTTGTCGAGACCATCCTCGCAAATGGTGTCGAAAGGGCGTCGCATATTTGATCCCTGAAATTTTCATCCTGAACGGGAATCGAACCAGGGACCTTTGGCTTCGGAGTCCGATACGCTAACCACTACATTACGCCGCCCTATTTGCATTCTTTTGAGATTCGCTGAGACAAAAACTGAGACATTACTTCGTCTTTAAGAAAATCGATTCCGGTTTTGGTACATTTGGCCAAAAACCGTTTGCGCTTTTTATTTCAAGACTTTAAGAATAACTCTGTAACTTTTTAACGAAAAGAAAAACAAAAAAGTCTTTTGTAAAGAATTCCCAAAGACAGAGAATTCTCTGATGAGTATTTCAAGGCAAAATTAATATACCAATAAAGATGTTATGTAAGGTTTGATCAACTAGGTTATATCTATGACCGTTTGTTAAACCTTTGGAGACATAACTTGCGCATATTCTGTAACGTCACATTTGTCTGTGGTGACGTCATATACGATGCAAAAATCACTGAAATGCACACGAAAATCGGAAAATCAGCTGTCGTTAAATATTTGGGACATTTCAACACCGGAAAAGGCAATAATTCGTTACGACTATTGCAAACAAAAGGTGGTGTAATACTTTTTACTTTCATTTTAAATAAAATTTTGAGATATTCCCGAGAAACCACTTTCAGTTTGAAAAAGACAAACAGTAATTTTTTGTATTTCTTTTTTTTAATTTTGGGGGATATGGGAGTATGTGTTTATAACGTATTTTTGCTAATCATTTCTGTTGTCAACATTTATGGCCGGGGGGGGGGGGGGGGGGGGGGGGGGGGGGGAGTAACTTGACCATTTTATGAGTGATGCGTCTGTGAACTCGAATCCCCTACCCGAAATTATCCACGTTATATCGAGTTGTGACTCGAAAATATCCAGGAAAGCTAAAATTATATATTACCCGAAATTATCCAGTATTAATATAAAAGGCAGTTATCATTATGAGACATATTTATACATTTAACATTGTGAAAAGTCAACCTGAATTCTCCTCAGTGCTTTATGAAAATCTGCAGAAATTTTAAAAATCCTGACCGGAATTCTCCAGGGTGTAAAAAAATCACGACGAGAAATACGAGATTCGAAATACTAAACCTGAGATTCAATATATCCAAAGATCGAATTTCAAAATTTGAAATCTGAGATCCGATATCTTAAATCTTTCGAAAACTGAAAAGATATTTCATTGGCCAAATACTATTACTACTTAGAAACTTTCCTCAGATTGGTTGTTCTAGATTTTGAATTTCCTATCTCGAATCTCGGATTTAGAATTTCGAATTTTTTGATATTGAATCTTGAATTTCATCTGTTTATATAAACGAACAACAAAATGGATAACAGGAAAGGTAAAAATAAAATGAATAATTAACCAAATTAACGGAACCGACAGAAATCCGGACAGGAAATAACATAAAAGGGCACAAAACACAAACATGAACACAACAGAATGTCTGCATAGTCTGGATTTGTACAGACACTGAACAGTGGTGGCGCTGAACCGGTTTTATGGGCAACTTATGTATTCTGCCACTCTCGTGTATAAAACACACTCTAAAATACCGTATGATAACCAAAAAAGGCAACCACTTGCTAGAACTGCAGAATTAGATTGGACGGTACATAATATTATACCATACAGAGCTAATTAAGACTGCTCACCTATCCAGTACTCAGTATATGGATTACCAAACCCATTCTTGTAGTCCTCCCAGTATAAATTAAAATCAACCGAACCATCTTGTCGTTTCTGTATTACCTAACAAATATTAATGATACTGGTTATAATACTAAAGGTGGAAAAAGTAAAGATAGTGAATTGCCCCAGGCAGTTTTAGGATGGTGCTGCACAATTCCTTCCTCTCTGGGCAGAATATTAACAGATGGTTACAATTTAAATGTGCCTTGGAAAAACATTAATTGCCCTTTAAAGGTTAAAACTTAAATGTTGACAATCAAAACAGCATCGTATGCATTGAATAGCTGTTAAGAATGTTCGCTGCCCAGTTTCAAAATAACAAGCTTTCATAAGACTGGTAAATATTGATAGTGAATTAATAAAGGAACTAAAAGAGCGAAAAATAAACTATAGGTCCGTGTGCTTGTTTTCGAGATATAAGCCATTGAAAATTTGGAGGTAAAAACATGCACCCTACATTTTACATAGCTTTATCATTGGAAAGTTGTATTCTTCAAAAACCATCAAATAATAACACGGATTTTATAAGATTTTACGAATGGCTTTTTTATTCTGCATACAAAAGATTTATGAAAAGAAAAATAGGTGTTTGTGGGGAAAATAATTTATTGCATTCAAATGGATAAAACCAGATGATTCAGAACATCTGACAAAAATTCAAAAATATGACCGGCGAACATCCTTAATGATTTGACGATAACATGAATGGACGGATTGACCATTAATTGTTGATGTAGGAATTATTGTTTAACGTCCAGGGGCAGACGTTAGGTGCATATCAGGACGAGAACATGTTGATATGATATGAATATGATCCCTGCGTTGTACTAGACCGACACACTGGGCCG
This sequence comes from Mytilisepta virgata, assembly GCA_028015205.1. Lineage (NCBI taxonomy): Eukaryota > Metazoa > Mollusca > Bivalvia > Mytilida > Mytilidae > Mytilisepta > Mytilisepta virgata. The sequence continues at coordinate 2,402,445 of CM051513.1, forward strand.
GATTTCTTTTTAACTCACCACTCAACCACCAATCTCCGTAGTCATGTCACAAAAACATTCTTTTGTACTCACCATTCTTATACCCCTCCCTATAGTCATGTCACAAACAAATCTTTTATACTCACAACCTACCCCCTCTTCGTGGTCATGACACATAAGACTTCCTTTGTACTCACCATTCAACCACCACTCTATAGTCATGTCACACAGGACTTCTTATTTACTCATTGTGCAACAACAACTAGCCGTAGTCATGTCACATTAGACTTCTTTTGCACTCACCATCAAACCACCACTCTCCGTAGAAATGTCACACAGGACTTCCTTTTTACTCACCGTGCAACAACAACTAGCCGTAGTCATGTCACATTAGACTTCTTTTGTACTCAATCTACTCAAAGTCCAACCAAAATCCACCGTAGTCATGTATCATAAGACTGTCAAACTACTCACCGTCCAACCACCACTCTCCGTAGTCATGTCACATAAAACTTCTTTTGTTATCGAACCGGATAGATGAATTTCATACACCCCAGAGATGACTTTGCCTTGACTTTTAATATCGGTACAGTCCATTCTAGAAATTTCTGAAAAAAGATACATCTTTCATAGAGGTCACTTGCAATTCGTGGGATTGATGTTGCAAAATATTCATTTCTTTTAATTTTTATGTTTTTTTTTCTTTTTTGCCGTCTTTGATATCGATACCGTGTTTGTCCAAGTTCAGTCGTTTTCCACGGTACTGTTGTTGTCTCTGGTCAGTCTGTGTTCCCGATATTGCCCTTGTCTCTAATCGTTTTGTTTCCTAGACATTGTCTGTGTTCCCTACGCTTGTTTTGTGTTTGATCGACCTTTGTTTCTAATTTGTCTTTGTCTCTGGTCAGAAGATATTCGTTCTTGAAACAAAATGAATTAAAATTTGTAAAATGTGTACAGATGGACTAAACAGTTCAATACTATTGCAAAGAAGTCAGAATTCTTCACATCTGATGACGAAAAATTCAGGTATATGACCCGACTTTAAAATCATCACTTTTATTTTAATATTCGATGAAAAGAAAATACATAAAATGATTCTAAACTTTGACTTATTATAATACATACCATTCATCTTGGGCACCAGAAAACTAAAACCAGTAGCCGAATGTGTTGATGGCTTGCTCTGTGTTGAAACGTCTATGTGGCAAGTCAAACTCTCTTTGTTATAATCCGCTGAGTAGCATATATCAGCCGAAGAGCATGCAACTGCACACTGTGAAACTGACTGAACGCTTTCCATTGCAATACCATCGTAAGACAATAGTTTTGTATCATTTGTCACCGAAAAGGTTTTGTTTCGTACAGTTCCACTTGTACTTATAACCTTGACAAGACATAGTACTCGGAAAGATAGAAACATGATTTTGTACCAAACGTTTAAGGAATGTGACCACATTTTCCAGACTGCAAAATACTGTTAACCAATGCTTAATTTCTTGCTGCAAGATAAATATAACTTGTGATTGTTTTGCTTTCCAAGGATTTGATCGCTTCTTATAAATACCAATACAGAAATACAAATCATATATCATAAATTTTATATAGCGGTTCATTTTACTAGACAATAGTTTTAACTCAGAGTAAAAATTCCTAAGGTACCTATGATTGGATAAAAAAGCTTAAGGTGGGTCTGGTTTTTTAAAAATTTATAAGACCATTCTATGATATTGTAATTCATGCTGTATCGGATATAGATATGGAAGATGACGCTTAGGTACTTATTTCAGAATTAATGAATCTTTGATAAAATTGATGGGGTAATTTTTACAAGTACTGAGGTACTTTATTTCGATTTTTTTATTGATATTTTACAATTATTATTTTTATTTTTCGAAAAACGAATTTACGTGAGCTATTTAAGTCTCCCAAACGAAGTGAGAGACTTATAGATTTTGATAGAGATATGGATCTGAGATTTTCCACGATGAAAGATCAATGTTTCTAGATGTGCCTTATTCTATTCATTTTTTGACGGGGGTCACTGAGATCTATAATGAGCAGTTCAAAGAGGCTAGAGGTTTACTATCGGATCCTATTGGGAATTTTTTTTTCTACGAGAGAGGTCAATAACCATCTAATATCATATATTTTATTATACACCGTGACAACATCTATTAAATGACATATACCTTGTTCTTCTATAGGGGTCACCCCCCCCCCCCCCCCAAAGTCGATAATTTTGAAAAATTCCATATGCAATTAAAAACGATAGCTTAAAATCATATATCGTATTATTCTCTGTAACAAGACGCATTACATGACATGTAACGACGTCGCGCAAGATGTTGGTATCACTAAACGTAACGTCAATTTGTAACGTTCTGAGGTAAAAATACGTTAGTTTTCTATGCTATTTATTTTGTTTCAGAAATATTTTTTGTTATCACTTTGAAGGGTGACCATTTAGAATTTTTCAAACTTTTATTGAGAAATTAACTTCTTTTATTTAATTATTTTTTTTTTGTTTCTTTATCTATTTATCATTTTTAGAAGTCTTTTTAATTTTTTTTGTGGTTGTTAAATTTCTCTTTCCTATGACATCTTTTCTAAAATATCGCGAAATTTATATTCTACATATATGGTATGTGTGTGACAACAACATTAAGAAATAAAATCCGATAAGCCCCTCTTCCCTTTCTAACGTCAAATCGGAGCTCTAACGTCACTGTGTGACATTTTACCGAGAAATCGCAAATATCCTAAAATTCTCGTTATTCTAAATGTATTAATACAGGCGGATGTGGGATAAAAATGACAAGAAAATGCACATTTCGAATATATTTTTCAAATCTGGTGTAAAGAACAAAGTTTCTGTTCATGTTCTGTTAAAATTTATGATGTGCGTCAAGCGTTAATTTGTTCATTTTCGGCTCGGTGTGACATTTAGTTGCGAAATCGCAGAAATGGGTGTTTACTCATAAAATTGCAGAAGAGACAAACAATTCAAGTTCTATTAACAGGAAAGATGAAGACACATTTCCAATGTAAATGAGAATTTTAGTATATGTTGCTAAGTTGAACATTGATATGATCGGAAATCGTATTCATTACTTTTAATTCCGGAAAGATGCATTCATTTTCGAAATGTGACGTGAACCGTTTTCGTAAAAAAAAGAGTGGTTTGTGTAAAATTCAAGACTTAATTATTAATTGGTTAAGGCGTATGTTTGTGGATGCATACTTATTAATAGGCAATATTAATTTTAGCTAAATTATTATCAAAGAAAATAAAAGCACTTGAATTAGAATCCGTTACCAGCGTGCACTTTAAGAGTTACATGATACTACAATAAAATGTCATTCCAATATTTTGATAAGTACATGATATCGCAAGAAAAATATTTAATTTAAAACATTATGTAAAAATCATAAGAAATAAAATTGTTGTTTTATAGCATTTCCGAAGATATCATTATCAACTTGGTCCATTTTACCCAGGTTTTCTATTGTCTACATTGTTCTCGTGTTTCCTTCGTTGGCTATTTTCCGTAAAATACGGCAATGACGTCATAGTTTATATGAGCTAATCATTTTCTATTACCAAGTGATGTAATTCACCAATATTGGTAATTTTTTGATTAACCACCTTTTCTCCTAGAGTTAAATATAAAGGAATATGTGAAGTTTTAGTTACACCTCTACAGCTAAAAAAACATCTTTTTTCTGAGCGTTCTCGAGGTTATGCGTAGAAAAATAATTTATTTTCAAATAAAATATGTGTTTATGACAAAAAATGGAAATTAAGAATTTATTCAATGTATAGTTTTATTTGATTAAGTGTACAAATAAATTTTGGTCAACCGCTTTTGCTACCGAATACGCCGACGCAGGTGTTATCACCACTCCTATCAAATCAATAATGTTCAATTATCTCATAAACCGTTAAAATCCCCATCCCTGAACCGTATATTTTATTATTCGCCATGGTAAGACGCACCAAATGACACATACCTCGCTTCCCCAGGGGGGGGGGGGGGGGGGGTTATCACCATCAAATCAATAGTGTTCAATTATCTCATAAATTTTCGACGGTCAAGCGCGACGTCATAATGAAGAAACGATACCGCGATTCCCCTTCAAATGATACATACCTCATTACTCAATGGGGCCTTAAACCAATTATCTTGAATTATATAAAAATTTAAAATCTGTAAGAAACCCGACAAGAAATTATCACGGCAGGTAAGAAGTATTTTTTTTTATTATTTTTATTTAATGAAACCGAATGCATTTTATTACATCATACAATAAAATCTGTTCTCGTAAATATTGGTATATATCTTTGTCAATGAGTTGATCAAGTGTGCCATTGTATGACTGTAAAACTCGGGTCACAATAAATACCCATATCACGATTTTCAAGTAACATCCCCATTAACTATTCATTCACTTAATAGGAACGATTTCTATATCCTTCTCAGCTGTATATACTCTACATTTTTCCATTGGAATTTTTTCTTGGCATGTTTATACGTTTTCATTTCGAAATGATAAAGAATCGACCATTTAACTTCAAGGAGGAGGGGGTATGGTTTTTTGTCCGAGCCAGAATATATTTTACACCACAATATTTTTTTTTCATCAAATTGGGGATCAGAATATTTTTTTAGGAAAAAACTATCCCCCCTCCCTTTGAAGTTAAATGGTCGGTCCCTAAGGAGGCATATTTTTACCTGTTTCTGTATACTTTTAGCAGTTCTATTACTGCTTATGATTTTTCAATAAATATTTGTTAAACCAAAGACCTATATTTGTTCACCCTTGAACCTACGTCAGCTTTAATGCAGCTATCAAAAAATCTGTTTTTTCAATTTTTTCCCATGTGAAATAAACGAAGAAAATTTTAAAATAAAGTTTGTTTTTTTTTTATTGGTCAAAATCGTATTATTTCGTTTCATTGATAAGATATAAAAATGATATAAAAATCGAATATATAAAGATTTGATTTAAAAATGATGACTTTTATTCATTTATTTAGCACCTTTATGTCGTATGAAAGAAATACCTGTGTAGTTTATGGCGTTATAAGTATAGCAAACGAAATTATAACAAAATTTAATGATCAAGTTAATTATATCTAATACAATTCTTTGATACCAATTTTAATGCACAAAATGTGCACATTTCGTCCTTTTGCGACTCATCAGTTCTGCTGAAGGCCTAAAATGTTGAAAACCAAAACAAAAATATAAAGGTTAACTGAAGAGCAAATTAGAAAATGTCAAAATGACCAAACGTGGTAAAGCCAAAACCGGCTTGCGCTCCGGGTGCGGGATTTTCTCGGGAAGACCCATTGGTAGCCTTGAACTGTTTTCTGCTCTTTGATCGGGTTTTTGTCTCTTTGACACATTCCCAGTTTCCATTCTCTATTCTAAGAACAGAACGAGAGAGATACGGCTTAGTTTCCACAAATTGTACAATAAGATGAATATGGTAAAGACAAGAAATACCAAAGGGATATTCGAAGGAGGGAACAATCTAAACAACTGACAAACTCCGGAGAACAACGAAGACAAGACCAAAACAATACATGCACTACAATTAAAAACTAAAAACATATGAACAACATAGACCCCACCTAAAAACCGGGGTAGACTCGGGTGCTCCGGAAGAGTAAGCAGTCTCTGCGTCCTGCAGGAAAACCGGCAATGATTATAGATAGATTAAAAATTAGATTATAGACGATTAAAAAGTTCACTTCAGTTCTGATAAAAACATTCAGAGGTGAGTGTGAATACATATCGGTAAAAGAATACCGAAGCGACAAAACAGTGGGAAAAGTCCACAAAACAATGGAAAAGTTAACAAAACAGTTGGAAAAGTCCACAAAACAGTGGAAAAGTCAACAAAACAGTGGGAAAAGTCAACAAAACACTGGGAAAATCCACAAATTCGAAGTCCAAGGAGAATGGAACACAACAAACAAAGCCGACAAGGATACATGTTTCTCCTATTCTTGACGTGTTTAATCGAGGGGATAAAAATAGATAATATTTTTAACAACTTCCCGGTGATTAAATTTCTACATTTCAACGTGGGAATCACCGCCGTTTTTTCTACAGTTATTGGAACGATAAACTAGAGAAGTCCCGAAATGACTTCTATGTAAACAAACTACACAGCAACAACATTTTCTTGAGGGTTTTATCGAAAATCATAGCAGAAACAGATTCTCCTTCAATTTACTCGTGAGTAATGGAATTTCTCCACCCTCGATAGTTAAATTTTAGATTTTAACACTCACTCGTACCTGAAGGAGAATCTATATATAACTAAAAGAATAAAAAAAAAACGTATAATAAAAGTAAATTTACAAAAATGTCATGAATGTACACACCCTGTGCATCAAAACTGATAACATGTGTCATTGCCAGGACTTTTTCCGATAAAAGATAAAATTTGCTGTTGCAGGAAAACAATAATATGTGTACATATATTTTTCATTTTTACTCGCTGCAAAACAGGTGAGAAATGCTCGGAAAACCCCGTGCCTGTTTCTAAATAGAATGTATATTTTTCCCACACTGTACATATATTGTATATACATTGCTCTTTTTCTGTATTAACGCCATGAAACATGCTCCACACCTAGGACGCCATGAAACATGCTCCACACCTAGGACGCCATGAAACATGCTCCACACCTAAGACGCCATGAAACATGCTCCACACCTAGGACGCCATGAAACATGCTCCACACCTAGAATTTTAATTAGAGATAACAGTTATCAACTAGCAGTGATAGGATTTTTCTTAGTTGTTGTAAAAATCAAAGGTAAATTGAAGAAAATATCAATAACTAAAAATTTATAAAATTCTTTCTGTCCTTAAAGTATGATAAGAAAAAAATATGACACACAACACCACACTTAATACATTAAATACATTAAATAATTCAATACGTTAGTCATTCATATTAATTGACGCATCCACATTACAAGACAAGAAGAACCTATTACCATGTAATGTTACAAACTTACAATTAATTGACACATCCACATTACAAGACAAGAAGAACCTATTAGCATGCAATGTTACAAAATTACAATTAATTGACACATCCAAATTACAAGACAAGAAGAACCTATTAGCATGCAATGTTACAAACTTACAATTAATTGACACATCCACATTACAAGACAAGAAGAACCTATTCGCATGCAATGTTACAAACTTACAATTAATTGACACATCCACATTACAAGACAAGAAGAACCTATTAGCATGCAATGTTACAAACTTACAATTAATTGACACATCCACATTACAAGACAAGAAGAACCTATTAGCATGCAATGTTACAAACTTACAATTAACAGACACATCCATATTACAAGACAAGAAGAACCTATTAGCATGCAATGTTACAAACTTACAATTAATTGACACATCCACATTACAAGACAAGAAGAATCTATTAGCATGCGATGTTACAAACTTACAATTAATTGACACATCCACATTACAAGACAAGAAGAACCTATTAGCATGCAATGTTACAAACTTACAATTAATTGACACATCCACATTACAAGACAAGAAGAACCTATTAGCATGCAATGTTACAAAATTACAATTAATTGACACATCCACATTACAAGACAAGAAGAACCTATTAGCATGCAATGTTACAAACTTACAATTAATTGACACATCTACATTACAAGACAAGAAGAATCTATTAGCATGCAATGTTACAAAATTACAATTAATTGACACATCCATATTACAAGACAAGAAGAACCTATTAGCATGCAATGTTACAAACTTACAATTAATTGACACATCCACATTACAAGACAAGAAGAACCTATTAGCATGCAATGTTACAAACTTACAATTAATTGACACATCCACATTACAAGACAAGAAGAACCTATTAGCATGCAATGTTACAAACTTACAATTAATTGACACATCCACATTACAAGACAAGAAGAACCTATTAGCATGCAATGCTACAAACTTACAATTAATTGACACATCCACATTACAAGACAAGAAGAACCTATTCGCATGCAATGTTACAAACTTACAATTAATTGACACATCCACATTACAAGACAAGAAGAACCTATTAGCATGCAATGTTACAAACTTACAATTAATAGACACATCCACATTACAAGACAAGAAGAACCTATTAGCATGCAATGTTACAAACTTACAATTAATTGACACATCCACATTACAAAACAAGAAGAATCTATTAGCATGCAATGTTACAAACTTACAATTAATTGACACATCCACATTACAAGACAAGAAGAACCTATTAGCATGCAATGTTACAAACTTACAATTAATTGACACATCCACATTACAAGAAAAGAAGAACCTATTAGCATGCAATGTTACAAACTTACAATTAATTGACACATCCATATTACAAGACAAGAAGAACCTATTAGCATGCAATGTTACAAACTTACAATTAATAGACACATCCATATTACAAGACAAGAAGAACCTATTAGCATGCAATGTTACAAACTTACAATTAATAGACACATCCACATTACAAGACAAGAAGAACCTATTAGCATGCAATGTTACAAACTTACAATTAATAGACACATCCACATTACAAGACAAGAAGAACCTATTAGCATGCAATGTTACATACTTACAATTAATTGACACATCCACATTACAAGACAAGAAGAACCTATTAGCATGCAATGTTACAAACTTACAATTAATAGACACATCCACATTACAAGACAAGAAGAACCTATTAGCATGCAATGTTACAAACTTACAATTAATTGACACATCCACATTACAAGACAAGAAGAACCTATTAGCATGCAATGTTACAAACTTACAATTAATTGACATATCCATATTACAAGACAAGAAGAACCTATTAGCATGCAATGTTACAAACTTACAATTAATAGACACATCCACATTACAAGACAAGAAGAACCTATTAGCATGCAATGTTACATACTTACAATTAATTGACACATCCACATTACAAGACAAGAAGAACCTATTAGCATGCAATGTTACAAACTTACAATTAATAGACACATCCACATTACAAGACAAGAAGAACCTATTAGCATGCAATGTTACAAACTTACAATTAATTGACACATCCACATTACAAGACAAGAAGAACCTATTAGCATGCAATGTTACAAACTTACAATTAATTGACATATCCATATTACAAGACAAGAAGAACCTATTAGCATGCAATGTTACAAACTTACAATTAATAGACACATCCACATTACAAGACAAGAAGAACCTATTAGCATGCAATGTTACAAACTTACAATTAATTGACACATCCACATTACAAGACAAGAATAACCTATTAGCATGCAATGTTACAAACTTACAATTAATAGACACATCCACATTACAAGACAAGAAGAACCTATTAGCATGCAATGTTACAAACTGACAATTAATTGACACATCCACATTACAAGACAAGAAGAACCTATTAGCATGCAATGTTACAAACTTACAATTAATAGACACATCCACATTACAAGACAAGAAGAACCTATTAGCATGCAATGTTACAAACTTACAATTAATTGACACATCCACATTACAAGACAAGAAGAACCTATTAGCATGCAATGTTACAAAACTTACAATTAATAGACACATCCACATTACAAGACAAGAAGAACCTATTAGCATGCAATGTTACAAACTTACAATTAATTGACACATCCACATTACAAGACAAGAAGAACCTATTAGCATGCAATGTTACAAACTAACAATTAATTGACACATCCACATTACAAGACAAGAAGAATCTATTAGCATGCGATGTTACAAACTTACAATTAATTGACACATCCACATTACAAGACAAGAAGAACCTATTAGCATGCAATGCTACAAACTTACAATTAATTGACACATCCACATTACAAGACAAGAAGAACCTATTCGCATGCAATGTTACAAACTTACAATTAATTGACACATCCACATTACAAGACAAGAAGAACCTATTAGCATGCAATGTTACAAACTTACAATTAATAGACACATCCACATTACAAGACAAGAAGAACCTATTAGCATGCAATGTTACAAACTTACAATTAATTGAAACATCCACATTACAAGACAAGAAGAACCTATTAGCATGCAATGTTACAAACTTACAATTAATTGACACATCCACATTACAAGACAAGAAGAACCTATTAGCATGCAATGTTACAAACTTACAATTAATTGACACATCCACATTACAAGACAAGAAGAACCTATTAGCATGCAATGTTACAAACTTACAATTAATTGACACATCCACATTACAAGACAAGAAGAACCTATTAGCATGCAATGTTACAAACTTACAATTAATTGACACATCCACATTACAAAACAAGAAGAATCTATTAGCATGCAATGTTACAAACTTACAATTAATTGACACATCCACATTACAAGACAAGAAGAACCTATTAGCATGCAATGTTACAAACTTACAATTAATTGACACATCCACATTACAAGAAAAGAAGAACCTATTAGCATGCAATGTTACAAACTTACAATTAATTGACACATCCATATTACAAGACAAGAAGAACCTATTAGCATGCAATGTTACAAACTTACAATTAATAGACACATCCATATTACAAGACAAGAAGAACCTATTAGCATGCAATGTTACAAACTTACAATTAATAGACACATCCACATTACAAGACAAGAAGAACCTATTAGCATGCAATGTTACAAACTTACAATTAATAGACACATCCACATTACAAGACAAGAAGAACCTATTAGCATGCAATGTTACATACTTACAATTAATTGACACATCCACATTACAAGACAAGAAGAACCTATTAGCATGCAATGTTACAAACTTACAATTAATAGACATATCCACATTACAAGACAAGAAGAACCTATTAGCATGCAATGTTACATACTTACAATTAATTGACACATCCACATTACAAGACAAGAAGAACCTATTAGCATGCAATGTTACAAACTTACAATTAATAGACACATCCACATTACAAGACAAGAAGAACCTATTAGCATGCAATGTTACAAACTTACAATTAATTGACACATCCACATTACAAGACAAGAAGAACCTATTAGCATGCAATGTTACAAACTTACAATTAATTGACATATCCATATTACAAGACAAGAAGAACCTATTAGCATGCAATGTTACAAACTTACAATTAATAGACACATCCACATTACAAGACAAGAAGAACCTATTAGCATGCAATGTTACAAACTTACAATTAATTGACACATCCACATTACAAGACAAGAATAACCTATTAGCATGCAATGTTACAAACTTACAATTAATAGACACATCCACATTACAAGACAAGAAGAACCTATTAGCATGCAATGTTACAAACTGACAATTAATTGACACATCCACATTACAAGACAAGAAGAACCTATTAGCATGCAATGTTACAAACTTACAATTAATAGACACATCCACATTACAAGACAAGAAGAACCTATTAGCATGCAATGTTACAAACTTACAATTAATAGACACATCCACATTACAAGACAAGAAGAACCTATTAGCATGCAATGTTACAAACTTACAATTAATTGACACATCCACATTACAAGACAAGAAGAACCTATTAGCATGCAATGTTACAAAACTTACAATTAATAGACACATCCACATTACAAGACAAGAAGAACCTATTAGCATGCAATGTTACAAACTTACAATTAATTGACACATCCACATTACAAGACAAGAAGAACCTATTAGCATGCAATGTTACAAACTTACAATTAATTGACACATCCACATTACAAGACAAGAAGAACCTATTAGCATGCAATGTTACAAACTAACAATTAATTGACACATCCACATTACAAGACAAGAAGAATCTATTAGCATGCGATGTTACAAACTTACAATTAATTGACACATCCACATTACAAGACAAGAAGAACCTATTAGCATGCAATGTTACAAACTTACAATTAATTGACACATCCACATTACAAGACAAGAAGAACCTATTAGCATGCAATGTTACAAACTTACAATTAATTGACACATCCACATTACAAGACAAGAAGAACCTATTAGCATGCAATGTTACATACTTACAATTAATTGACATATCCATATTACAAGACAAGAAGAACCTATTAGCATGCAATGTTACAAACTTACAATTAATAGACACATCCACATTACAAGACAAGAAGAACCTATTAGCATGCAATGTTACAAACTTACAATTAATTGACACATCCACATTACAAGACAAGAATAACCTATTAGCATGCAATGTTACAAACTTACAATTAATAGACACATCCACATTACAAGACAAGAAGAACCTATTAGCATGCAATGTTACAAACTGACAATTAATTGACACATCCACATTACAAGACAAGAAGAACCTATTAGCATGCAATGTTAGAAACTTACAATTAATAGACACATCCACATTACAAGACAAGAAGAACCTATTAGCATGCAATGTTACAAACTTACAATTAATAGACACATCCACATTACAAGACAAGAAGAACCTATTAGCATGCAATGTTACAAACTTACAATTAATTGACACATCCACATTACAAGACAAGAAGAACCTATTAGCATGCAATGTTACAAAACTTACAATTAATAGACACATCCACATTACAAGACAAGAAGAACCTATTAGCATGCAATGTTACAAACTTACAATTAATTGACACATCCACATTACAAGACAAGAAGAACCTATTAGCATGCAATGTTACAAACTTACAATTAATTGACACATCCACATTACAAGACAAGAAGAACCTATTAGCATGCAATGTTACAAACTAACAATTAATTGACACATCCACATTACAAGACAAGAAGAATCTATTAGCATGCGATGTTACAAACTTACAATTAATTGACACATCCACATTACAAGACAAGAAGAACCTATTAGCATGCAATGTTACAAACTTACAATTAATTGACACATCCACATTACAAGACAAGAAGAACCTATTAGCATGCAATGTTACAAACTTACAATTAATTGACACATCCACATTACAAGACAAGAAGAACCTATTAGCATGCAATGTTACAAACTTACAATTAATTGACACATCCACATTACAAGACAAGAAGAACCTATTAGCATGCAATGTTACAAACTAACAATTAATTGACACATCCACATTACAAGACAAGAAGAATCTATTAGCATGCGATGTTACAAACTTACAATTAATTGACACATCTACATTACAAGACAAGAAGAACCTATTAGCATGCAATGTAACAAACTTACAATTAATTGACACATCCACATTACAAGACAAGAAGAACCTATTAGCATGCAATGTTACAAACTTACAATTAATTGACACATCCACATTACAAGACAAGAAGAACCTATTAGCATGCAATGTAACAAACTTACAATTAATTGACACATCCACATTACAAGACAAGAAGAACCTATTAGCATGCAATGTTACAAACTTACAATTAATTGACACATCCACATTACAAAACAAGAAGAACCTATTAGCATGCGATGTTACAAACTTACAATCGACGACTCGCGACACACAAAAGAAAAATCAATCATTGAAAATCTGAAAATATTTTTTTAATAGTTGTAGTTGCAATAAATACGGAGCAGGAACATCTCACACATTGTTTTTTAGTTTTCAGTGTTTGTTGTGTTGTTCATTTGTCTTCCTGGGTTTGTCTGTCTAATGGATTGCGTTTTTTGGTTAGCTCCTTAGGTATATTTGTCCTCTTGTATAATAAATGTTTTTATCGTTGTACATTTTGTTGGTACTTTTAAAAATCTATCAGTATTCTGTCGGTAAGGTTTAAGTCCTTACTTTCTATGTATCATGGATTCCGATGATACTTTGCTGCTCTAAGCAGCTTACTTTATAAAAGTAATCATTAAAATCTCAGCTTATGTTTGAGTTTGTGAAAGGTTGTATGGACAATAACGTTGCTTAAAGTTCGAAGAAATTAAAATTTGCAACCTACATAGTCAAAAACACTTCCTCTGTCATCCATGCAAATATATACCTGTACTTATGTCAAATAAATAAGTGAATTAATAAATAAATAAATATTTTTTTTTCCAGTTTTTTTAAAACAAATTTTGGTTTACTTATTTTCTTTATCTCTTTCTCTTTTTGTTAAATAACTTACATTTTGTTTACTTACGGAATTTGTTCAAGTTTGAAGATTTATAATTATAACTTTAAATGGATCCAGTTCTGTTTTATCGTTATGATAAACCGCGGCAAGAGGGAGATTGAATATTTTTTTTGGACAACACCTGATATAGTTATCTCGTTCTCCTTCACGACAAAGCTGGCAAATATTAGGCTGTTGAAAAACTTTACAGTGTTCAAAGGTAGCTAATATTTTTCAACATTTTCTCTAGGCAATGGGTATTGGGTAACGTGGGTAACGTGGGTAACGTGTTTTGGATAATGTCACACTCCCTGCACGCTAAAGACCCCTTCTGCAGTTTTCGAAAAAGAGTAGGCTGATGGCCGCTGCAGAAGGCTAAATTACCCGACCCTACCCAACCATCCTCCTTTTACAGTGGCAGTCAAAATTGGTTCCCCTTTGTGTCCAATCCCACTCCTAGTTGAATTTTTTTATAAATTGAACTGGTTCACGTCCTGAAGAAGCATGAAATATTTGCCACTGGACCTTAAGCAACAATCAATCAATCTATCAATCAATCAATCAGCAATTGCTATTTATAATTGCTGACAGCTTTATTCTAGGCAGGCGAAAGGCATTGAAATGATTTTGACAGTCAGGCTTTGAACGATAGCTAGCATTTGGTCAACAAAGGTTTTAGAGAGTACTAAGCAGGTTCAAATAATATAGAGGCTTCATGTTACGAAATAACTCAAGGCCAATAACACTAGCTATAAATAGTCATATTTTTAGTTCAACATCCTACATTTTTGTAACTTTTATCCCACTCTAGTTATATTATCAGGAACAGAATCAGAATGTGTCAAAGATAAATCTATTTATGAAGCAAGTTATGTTTGATTTAACATATATTGTGTTATATTGCTCAAATACATAATATTCCCTTTTACCATGTTTACTGTACCATGTAATTATTTAGTCTCACCCATCTTCTTCATTGATGTTGTGATTATATCAGTAGATTAGTATTGAATTATAGTATCAACTTAAAGCCTCCGAATGGCTAAAAGGAACATTAAAATATATTATAAGGCTGGATCAGACAAAACGTAACTACTGCAATTGCTGCATAAGAAAGATTAATAATTTACATTTTCTGTACTTTTTACTAAGTACTCTATTACGATGCTAAGTCTGGATCGCCAGGAATAATCATTTAAATTTTATTACTTTCAAAGTCACAAAAAAATAAATAAGACAGTTTTTCCTAGTTTAATATAAATCTTCATGCTTAGGTAGCAAATGTATTTCCCTTCTGGAATGCCTTGTTTCAGTCTCTGCATCTGTTATATACCTATTGTCAGTAATGTCCTATCCGGATTTGTCCGGATATTAAACAACTTCTACTTGGGGTCAA
Source organism: Mytilisepta virgata (assembly GCA_028015205.1). Lineage (NCBI taxonomy): Eukaryota > Metazoa > Mollusca > Bivalvia > Mytilida > Mytilidae > Mytilisepta > Mytilisepta virgata. The sequence goes on from CM051513.1 coordinate 2,418,077, forward strand.
GTGGAGTTAGAATTAAAGGTCACAATAAAGAGCCTATGGAAGGATAACTTTCAAAGGAAAGTGCTTTAGGTTGATGATAGTTTTGAACCATCATGTTGACGCCTAGCTACTAATTGTATAAACACATTATTTGAATCTTTCACAATGCCATGTTACACCGGGAACTAGTTGGTCTCAACTGGTTTGTTAGACTGTGATCCGGTCTCTTTAATTTTCAGTTCCGCAGAAGGCTTCATGCATAAAGATTTCGAATGGCGGGGGAAATCAAGGGCAGGAAGCATCAGTCTACTGGTTTGTCACGTCATGAAAAAGTTGTGTAATTTCAGAATTATTCCGGATTGAACATGTACAGTCAATATGTGTTTTGTTTGTTCTATTCTTTCCTCAACTTGGTTTTTATCGTAGTCTCTGGATTTACAATTGTTGGTGACTATTTGAAATTTCTTTTTCTTGTTCTATCCTAATCTCTGGTGAGAGAGCGGTGTTGAAAATTGGATCCTAATCCATGGTTTTTCTGAAGTCGAGAGACCTATTTTATATAGCTAGTCTTAAAACTGACAGTTTGACACCAGGGGAATAATTTGGTCAATGAAATTTTCATCGCCATACGTGGATCGAACAAGAAACCATTGTCTTCGCAATGTACTGGGCTAAGCAATTCAGCCTTCATACCGGATTTGACATTAGCAGCATGGAAGCAGAAGCTGCTTACTCTTCCGGAGCACCCGAGTCTACCCCCGGTTTTTTGGTGGGGTCCATGTTGTTCATATATTTTTAGTTTTTAATTGTAGTGCATGTATTGTTTTGGTCTTGTCTTCGTTGTTCTCAGGAGTTTGTCAGTTGTTACGATTTTTCTCTCCGTCGAATATCCCTTTAGTATTTCTTGACTTTACTTATCTGTCACCCCAGACAGTAAATCTACTAAACCGAATGAATTTTATTTTGTAAATAAAAGATGGAGAAATGATACATAATATTTTTTATCGTTTTTTATTCATCATATCAGATGGAAATATATTTAGTTTTATTGATACTATCTTAATGTGATATATGTAATAATGTTTTCCCATATAACGGCTTTAATTTTACCAGTTTATCCATTCGGAACCTGCCAGGTCATTAGATAGAGATGATTGACAGCAGATTTTCTTGTGATTAAAGAAGAAATTGACAAAAATGATGAAGGTAACCGCAAGTCCTTTTAAATTTATATTATAATGGAGGACACTTATGATTTCATAACTTTAATTTGAAAAATTGCATTAAGAAAATACTATATAAAGCCAATAATCCATTATAAATCTGTGTCTGGCCGATAGAACACACTACAGTGAGTATATGTTTTGTTATATAACATTTTATATATACAAGGGTGTCTTCGATATGATCCTGGGGGGGGGAGGGTATTAAGATAATCTGTTTATCCTACCATATTTTGCTAAAAGTACCAAGCCGGAGAACTTGCCTCCCTGTCAGTTTAATAGAAACAGTTAGAAAAATATTTTTGTACTCATTGTAAATCTATATATACTCTCCCATAAAGGAACGCAACATCAAATATTTGTTTTCCAAATATGAATTTTCTATAAAAAAAAATGCGTGATTGAGACACGAGAACATGATTATGTTAAAATTTAAATGTCCGATAATTGAATTAAAAATCCTGACAGAGGCTGTTGGTCTTTTCGGGCTAGCATGTGCAACGCTGCACGAGTAAGGCGTACGGGGATTAGTAGAGCAGTTGCACTTGGGAATCATGGGGTATCTTAAGTGGGTTTAATGGGTACTAACGGACAAATAACTGTTTAATAGAATTCAGTCATTACATTGTTTCTCGATCCTGCTACGATATACCAAGAATAGAGAAAGTTACCCGGAACATCGTAATCGTTCGTCTTCCGGCCGGTGAATCACACAATGCAGTCGATAGACTTTATAATGTTTCCCGGAGCATGATTTCAAGACTCTTGCAACGGTACCAGCAATCCTGTTCGACAGGTAATCGTCATATTTAGGTTAGGGGTTGGGACCTGCAAAACTGGAGGCGAGTCTGGTTCAGCGATGCAGAGAAGAAATGGCCGTCACGTGTCAACAGCCGCCGGAATGAGAGGTTCAAAAGGAACTGCATCCTTGAGGTCGACATTTTCGGCGGAGGAAGTGTCATGATATTGGGTGCCACATCCTACGCGCGGAAAACTCAACTGGTGTAAATCCCTGACAACCTTAACACCGCCCGATACAGAGATGAGGTTTTGACACCTTACGCTCGGCCTTACACAGTTCGTGCTATTGTTGCCTGTTTAGCCAACCAGTGTTTCCTTGGCCGTCTAAATCACCGAAGTCGAACCCATTAGAACATTTATTGGATGATTTGTATCGACGCATGCGCAGTCGTCAACCAGCGCCGCAAACTCTGCCAGAACTGCACCAGGCTCGTGAGCAAGTATGTTTGACATTTCTGCTAGACCTTATTCGTCGATTGATCGAGTCTATATCGAGAAGGGTCCATGCTGTGTTACAGGCTTATGGTGGATACAGCAGATATTGAATTTGAAGTGACGTTATCTGAACGCTATATACTTTAATGTGATAAATTTAGAATTTTTTTACAAATTTTAAAGTCCCAACAATTTACCAGTGTGCCAATTTCAGTGTAATGTGATGCTGATTTCTGTATTTAAAACGATGTTGAAAATGTTTGGTAAAATATGTCTGTTCATATGTTGCGTTTCTTTTTTGGGAGAGTATATATGTAAATATATATATACGTCTAAAGTAATAACCAACATTCGAATTGACTTGATGTTGGACCGATAATAAATTAACGATACAATGCAAACTAAAAAATAAATAAACTTCTAAAATTTTGCAAAACTACATCAAAATAAAACAAATGAAAGTTTGAATTATAACACTCATTCAAACTTTGTAAAAATTTCGGATCATTGAGATCGTTGCGAAATGACTAATTAATTACATTTATAAAACAATATGTTAATATATATGTAGATATATATACAATTGTATATTCTTTATAAATTTGAAAAAAAAATTAGAATAAAAATATTCCATTCCGGTTTTAAAACTATTTTTTTTTATTTATTAGAGACAAAAAAATCACTTGACACAATAAATATTTTTAGTATGATATAAACAGCAATTTATTTTTTGCTGACGATACACAGTAGAACGTTGTTTATTTGTTTTTAGTTTTTAATTGTAGTGTTTGTATTGTTTTGGTCTTGTCTTCGTTGTTTTCTGGAGTTTATCTGTTGTTTTAGATTTTACTCTCCTCCGAACATCCATTTGGTATTTCTTGACTTTAATTGTAATGACCCAAAGGCAATATGAAACTATCGAATACGCAGTACAAACAATTTTGTAAACAAAGTTTTATTAGAAAATATAAAACACTGTTCTCCAATTTCATCATGGTCATTTTTGAAAAAATCTGAAAAATGAAGGTTTTAGCTCCATTGCTTCTCTCTGCATGTAGATCTTCTTATTTTTAGCTATCAACGAGCATTGCATAGAGAACAACTAACGAGTCTTCAATCGGTGAAATGATCACATGCTGAGCATTAAAATTAATATCATAAAATTAATTTTGTATACACAATCCTGCACAGTCAGGAATTAACTCAAACGTAAAAAAGGATTTTTGACTAACATAATTGAACATGTCCAGGTCTCGTGCATAACAACGTGAGTTGATTATAAAAACAACTAAAAATGAAAGTTCTCCTATCAAAACAATTTAATTTTAGTTAAATGTAAAATAAAAAACATGCAATTTCAGAATAAATACATTAACTACTAACCTAGAAATGAGCGGTAACATGATGAAGATGATATTGTTTCTGCTCGTTCCGATTGCTGTTCGCAGTATTTATGTCAGGCGATGCCCAGAGAGGTCTCTTGGTCTACTGAAATGGAGCGACACAACAATCTGGCAAAATGGAAAGGCAAGTATTGTTTTTAAGTTTCTTTTTTTTGAAGTGAGATCCCAAAGACAAATTGTATGCATTATTTTTGTTTATTAATAGTTAAAATCAAATCACATCAAATATTTTTATTTGAAAGAGCACATAAGAGGCGTGATCCAAATAAAATACATAAACATTACGTGTATAAACATTTAAAATATATGTAATCTCAATAGTGAAATATGTATTAATTTTTTTCTGCATTTGTTTTTTTTTTGTTTTTACATGTTGAAGGTTTTCGCTTTATTATTTACACGATTCTAAATCAAAACACCGTTTCTCTAAGTTTTGATATGACCTTTAAGCAACTTTCACATCTCCAACTATAGAAGTCATGACGTGACTTTTGGTGACGTAACACATCACCTATACCATGCCCAAGTAAATTATATAGAAATGCACTGGGGCGATCAGGAATCGAGAAAATAAACTACTTTTAGTTCGTGTTCAAAAAATTTTGGTGCTAAATAGTACGGGGCGCCGAACGGGACTCTTGTGGATTTGCACTCGAAATTCAATTTTGTACGGACAAAAGTGGGTTTTGTTCAACAAAAATGAGTTCAGTTTAACAAAATTTGTAGCATACTACAAATTTAAATTTTGTCATACAAAATTATCTTTCAGTGGACAAAAGCTACTTTTGTCATGACAAAATTCATTTTTGTATTACAGACTTTACTTTTATTACCTAATATGAAAATTGGGCGCCAAAAGTCAATTTTGTATGCAAATTAGTTTAGTTTGGATTCTGTGAACAAGTTTGCATACAAAACTGAGATTTTGTCACAAAATTCAATTTTGTGTTTATTTTTGTGTAGACAAAATTGAGTTCTGTTAAACAGAAGTGAAAATTTAACACATAAGTCAATTTTGTGTCACAAAAGTCATTTTTGTCACAAAAGTCAATTTTGTATGCAAATTTGGATCTGCAACTGAATTCTCTAATCACGATTTTGTACGAAGGCCTCTCATTGGATATAGTAAACGGGGGTCTCGCAGGCTCAAGGACATATCATATGGGTGATGCGCTATTCTACAAAAGTAAGTAATACCTAATAAAGTATATATGGCAAATATAGGACATTTTGTACAATATTGTTTATTCTAATATGACGTCTTTCTTTGGCTTTAATGTCAACAAACCCATGTTACTTATGGGATACACGTGAGACCCCCGTTTACTATATCCAATGAGAGGCCGTCGTACAAAATCGTGATTAGAGAATTCAGTTGCAGATCCAAATTTGCAAACAAAATTGGCTTTTGTCTACACAAAATTCAATTTTGTATGCAAATTAGTTTATATTTGCATACCTATTTGACAAAATTGAATTTTGTCTCACAAAATTGACTTTTGTGTTTTAATTTCCATATCAGGTAACAAAAGTCAATTTTGTATGCAAATAAGTTTATATTTGCATACCTATTTGACAAAATTGAATTTTGTCATGACAAAAATGAATTTTGTCATTACAAAATTGAAGTTCTCATAAAACAAGCCTGTATCACATAGTTTTGTAAGACAAAAATGATTTTGTTATGACAGAATTGAATTTTGTGTACACAAAATTGATTTTGATTACAAAAAGTTCAAGTCCCACTCGGCGCCCCGTGGATAGTACTTTCTCATATATTTAGAAATTTATTTATGCTATTTGGAAAAGTTTAAATTTTGGTCTTATCTCTTCCAAATGCTTTTGAAAATTTGTCTTATTTTCTCGTTAAGTCCATACTGTTAAATCATCTAAGTATGATAAATTGCCGGTGTGTAGAAATACCGCAAAGGACTTCTTAGTGCACTAAGAACCATAAAAGTGCACTAAGGACATGAAATAAATATGCTATATGCACAAAGGAGGCTGAATATGAATTGTCATATAAAAATATGTTATTTTGTCAATTTTGGTTTTAATTGGTTATTGATTCAATAAGTTATTAGCAGTTTTGTGGGCACGCGCCAACTGCTTTACCTTATCAGGTGATGATTAATTGTTGATTGTCAATTAACATCGGTATGGTAAACAAACATCATTAGGTGTGAGCTATTATTATATTATAAACAAGTGTGTATGAGCCTTTGATGTTCATAATTGAAAAAACATTTAAGTTTTTACGAGCTACTATAAGAAAACAAATATGAAAACAAAATTTATTGCCGAAAAAAGTTAAAAAGAAAATTTGTTTCTTGTAAAAAATGTTGAGTAAAATTTGATAATATTTAAATAAGCAGCATGCAATACTTGACATTCACATTGTTTGGATTTTTATAAATTACGTTATTCAGCATCACTTTATCTACACTCTTTATGTACGAGATGTGGCGTCCATGGGGATCACCAACTTCTATGGACAACAATATGGTTTTGCAAAGATTGCATGAGGTATATTTATGAGATATTAAAATATGCTACACTTTTATATTTATATAAAATATTATAAGCAGCGTGAAAAGGTCATGTAATCTTCGTAGTATTTCGATAAAATTATCATTGTCTTTATTTATTAAACCAGTTAGTAAGATTTATTCGAACATTGATTTTGTTTTTGTCCAGAAAATATAGTCCTTAAATGAAAACAATGTTCATAATAAAGTCTGAAAACTGAGTTTGAATTTCTGCGTTTAATATTTGAACGAAGTCTGAACGTTTCGTATCGTATATTTCTCCACCCTTATCGCCGAACCATAGCATTGTCCCTCGGTCAACTACTCCATTTTTGAATTTATTATTTTAAATAAATAAAGTTAGTAAGATTTATTTGACCATTGTTTCGTTTTTGTCCTGAAATATACTCCTTTTACGAATACAATGGTTGAAATAAATTCCGAAAACTGAAGCTTATAAATACTATCCATGGTGTAACACGAGACCATTTTGCAGATTTAGAAAGATCGTTGTTTGGTATGGGGAATTACGAATTACATGAACAATTTAAACGACACTATATACAGTATCACTTGTATTGTGTAAAGACACAAGAAGAAAAGAGTCAGCTGTTCTATAGACTTATGATAGACAGGCGTTTATCTGTTCACAAAATCATTTCGTCAGACGGTACACTTACCATACCTGCTGTGGCCAAACTCGCCAAGAAACCATGTCAGAAACATCGCCCAAGAACTGCTGCAGCTAGGGCTAAGCCGCGATTTTAGACACTTGTTACCATATTAATATGACTTTGTTATTGTTATAAATGTCTTGTATGATCGTCAATCTCAACCTTGTTAATACAATAAAATTATAAAAAAAATAATATCGTATTTTTTTTTATATAATAGCATTTCAGATAAAATAATAATAATAATAATAATTTACAAAATTAAAGGTCAAATGTTATTATTATTGTCATGTATTATCTCCATATTCTTACCTGTATTAATCATACATCGATTTATGTTTATTGGGATTGGTTCCACCTGATTGCGCACATTGACACAACAAAGATAAAAGGATTAGTGGCACGTGCATACAAAAAATCAAATAACTCAGGATTCAATAAAGATACATTTTTAAAAACTTAGAATTTTGTATTTAAAAACATAAGCTTTCATATGCCACCTCCTTTGTGCAAATAGGACTACTCTTTCAAGTCCTTAGTGCACTTTTATCGTTCTTAGTGCACTAAGGAGGTCCTTTGCGGTATTTCTACGCACCCATAAATTGCTTCGTTTTTAAACATAAAATTTCGATTTAACCAAAACTGATGGAAAAATGTTGGTGCTATGTACTAATTAATATATTCATAACTTTTTGAAATATCGTAATTACAATAGTTTAAATTTTGATTATATCCCTTCCAAATTGATTTGAAAATTAGCTATTTTGAAATGTGTTATTTTTTACTATTATTATTCAAGATGGCGCCTATCCTAATCAGCTTCTACCTTGCCATAACAAAGTAAATATATATATACGAGTCAATAGAATTAATCATACAATATGTCAAATGCTTAATATATAAATACCAAAAAGATAAATTATTAATTTAAAATAAATTAAAATGTTACTTATCTGACATTTGAAATTATATATTTCATCTCTGCATTCTTTGTGATCCCTCTTAAACACACTCACACCTCTTTATTAAAATGTTGCATTAACTATCAAAAAATGTAGCGTTAAAAATGAAATCACGTAGTTTTTGGTCAGCAAACGGTTTACCTGTATACATACAATGTACATGTGTACCTTAACTAAGGGTTGGGACAATAAACATCCGGACAGTCAAGGTACAATATACATGTCAAATCGTTAATTAGTTATAATTACCTTATAATCACCTGACACACACAGAATGTTAATTGCGCATAACAGATTTCTTTACATGTAAATTTACTTCAGATAACACTCAAATAAATTTTACCAAAAAAAAAAAAAAAAAAAAATCGCTTTTCTCGCGGCTTAAAGTTTTTTTTTTTAAAAAACTTGCACCATAACCCTTTATCACGTGTAATTATGTACTTTTGACAGTTTGTATGAATTGGTGATAAATATCATAGTAATTATTGTCACAATTTCATATATTGGAATTATAATCCATGTGAAATGTTACTACATATTTAAAATAAAAAAAAAATTTAAAGTGAAGAAGTGGAGTGCGTGCTATAATCAATACAGAATTATCGAAGTACGATGAATGCCTGACATGAACGGGACCAGTAGATTCCAGATATTTGGTAACCAGTTTATAAGTCTAAACACAGTTACCTAACTTAATTATGACCGAGAAAGTTGCATATGACAAAAATAGTGATGTCATGGAAGGATTTTTTTCTGGTGGAATTTGTCAGAGAACTAGACGAGAACAACGGTTTGCAATAGGAAAACAGACAATATTGCCATAGAGATTCATGTTAAGAGACTTGTTCTTAAGATAACAACCGTACCAACGGTGCATTACATCTTCGCATTTTTTTCTCATTTCATGTGCGTAATTTTTTCATTACATTAGCGCACTTTTTTTCATTACAACTGCAAACTTCTTAAATGCAACTGTACACTGCATTTAGTTTTCTTAGGACTTTTATCAAATTTCATATTTCTTCTAAGTAGCTCTTCCGTTAATCGAACCCGATGTCCGTTGCACCCTGCTCACCAACGAGAAGATGGAAGGGATTAGGAAGTAAGTTTAAGGTATCCGGACCAAAATAGATCATGATCGAAAGTTGTATCTCTGTTTGGCCGTGAATGGCTGAATCAAACAATTTAAAGCTGGAATAATGTATATATATTTTTCTCAAGTTGAAACACACTTTGTTGCTTATATGCAGAGTCTGTAAAAATAAGTTAGTTATATTGGCATTTCCGAAGTTTGCCGATAATTAACGAGGTCATATCATTGCGATGTATGGAACATCCGGGAACTTTTGAATAATCACATGATGATTTATGGTCCGGATACCTTAAAGTAATTCTAAGAGTCCAACGTATCTATATGTACATGTAATATAGTTTAAAAATTGTAATGTCAGCACATATAGATGAATTCCAGTAGAACCAAAATACGAGTAAAATCTTGAAACTTGAATCCTAAAGCTTTCACGTAGTGTTCTCTATATGATTCACCTCTCGATTTTTTATGCGCAGACCTAAGAAAAAACCGTGCGCAGTTGTAATTATATTAAAAGGTGCGGAGATGCAACAGTCCTTAATTACAAATGTCATCAGTTGTAATGCAGTCCTTACCAAAAACTATTCATAAAAATTGACTACGGATTAACTGTATTTTTTCCCAGTCTATGAGGAAATAACCTCAATCACGTGATGTACACTAAATAACCATAGTAGCGGGTTATTTGAACGTGTGCACCGTGTGTATTGAGGCTATTTCGAATAGGCTGAAAACAAAATTACTGTCAATCCTTATAATTTCATTCAAACGGTTGTTTTGACGTCTAAAACATCGGGATTCCCTTTAATGACGTTATAGTAGGAAAGAAAATTTTGTCTATACATGATAGACGAAAACATTCAACCAATCAAATGGCGCGTTCATCCAATATTAAATTATTATCATATATTCTTTTCGTTCTACTTATAGCTTCCAGAAGAAAATGCTGATGTTATTATTGACAGTCCTGTCCTTCTGGATGTTGAACCACCACCATTACAAAGTTTAACGATAAAGCCCGAAGGGTACCTGATATGGGATGTTTTTACAAAGGAGGTTAAAGTTCATTGGATAAACATTGAAGGAGAAATGCACATGGGAGGAGAAGATTGTCGTCTAACCAAAGATCAAAAAATCACCTTCATTGGTAATGCTTTTTAATAAAACAAATTATCAGGAAATTAACATCTGTATGGAAAGTGCAATATTCACAAAAAAAAACAAAATATATGTTCATAAAATTAAATAATTGTTCGTAAAAACTAACTTTTGTTCATAAAACAAAATATATATTCAATAATAAAAAATATGTATTCCTAAAATAAATTATCTATGCATAAAACATAAATATATGTTCATAAATGAGTTTTTGTTCATTAAAAATGATACATGTTCATAAAAACAAATAATTGTTCATAACAATTAAATACTCATTCATAAAATCAAAATATGTATTCATAAAATCAAAATATTGATTCATAAAATCCAAAAATTGATTCATAAAATCAAAATATTCATTCATAAAATCCAAATATTCATTCATAAAATCAAAATATCGATTCATAAAATCCAAATATTGATTCACAAAATCCAAATATTCATTTATAAAATCCAAATATTCATTCATAAAATCAAAATATTCATTCATAAAATCAGGAACAGGATAGTATTGTATGATCCCTGATTTTATGAATGACTATTTTGATTTTATGAATGAATATTTGGATTTTATAAATCAATTTTTGGATTTTATGAATCAATATTTTGATTTTATGAATCAATTTTTGGATTTTATGAATGAATATTTTGATTTTATGAATGAATATTTGGATTTTATGAATATATATTTTGTTTTCATGAATACATATTTAATTGTTATAAACAATTATTTGTTTTCATGAACATATATCAATTTTTTTATGAACGAAAACTCATTTATGAACATATATTTATGTTTTATGCATATATGATTTATTTTATGAACACATATTTTGATTCATTTAAAATATATTTTGTTTTTTTTGAACAAATATTTGTTTTTACGAACAATTATTTAATTTTATGAAGATATATTTTGATTTTCGTGAATATTGCAACCTTTCACACGCCATACATCTGAACCATAATAGATCGTAATTGTAAATTATATTTCATTTTTTTTTACCAAAAATAACTTAAAACAAAAAATTAAAGCAGGAAGTATGCAAATTATCTGAAACAGCTGGATCGATATTGATGAAACTTTACACAGTTGCACGATCTGAGGATGTGCACGAAGGAGGATTGTAACATGAATTACCTTTTTTCCTATGATCTTTTTATGGAAAATATTCAAGAAAGCAAGCATAAACTAGAACCTGTGCGATAAAAACCAAAATCAGGATATAGTGCATAAACCCATCAAATGTTCATGTAATTTCGACTGACAACAGACCGTGCAATATCCAATAGACTGAATCTGATAATGCATAGCTAAGCTCCCCCTCTAACAGAGATTATTTCACATCAGAGAAAATTTAGTTGTTTTATTGGTTAAATCGGGACAGATATTGCCTTCAACATTGATAATTCCCTCGCCTGCGGCTCTGGCATTATCAATGTTTCAGGCAATATCAGTCCCTTGGGCAGTCACTATATCATGATAATGCCCTCTATATAAGCAACTATTGTATAAATAGCAACACCCTAAAAATGAAAATTGTATCAAGACAAATTTTTATTCAGAACAAGTTATTACCATGTATGTATTACATACAATACAATTTCTAATGTAGTTCAGTACATTTCAATTAAGTCTTCATATTTTCAACATAAAAAAAATTAAAAAAGTCCCTCCGAAGAAAAAAAAGTGGCCCTTTTTCCAACAGATCCGATCTCTTCAAGATTTTCAAAATTGCTATAAAACTTCCCTGTAAGTATCGCGCAACAAAACTGAAATAAACTCTCGCGTACTACATTTTCCTACCCTGTAGACGTCCACGAGCGTTGCATGTTTGAAAATGGTTGACACAGCTATTTTCAATCATCCGATTGGTCATACCATAATTATGTGGGCAGACACGTGTGTAAATTCCGGTTACAAATCATTTATAGTACCGCCTTCCTCGCTAGACGAAAAAAAAATTCTCACGCTTCGCGTTCTGTCAGTTTATTTGTCTAACTTGGAAAGTCGTGCTATAAATATAACTAATCCCGGTCCGAAATAGTTCAACGGAGATAATTTGAACAGTGTCTGTACCAAGTCAGACTACCCTGACTCTCTGTTGTGTTCATGTTTGTGTTTTGTACTCTTTTATGTTCTTTTTTATCTGGCGTTCTGTCAGTTTGTTTGCTTTGATTGATTGGTATGCCATTGCTGACCTTTGATTGATTGGTATGTCATTATTGTTGACCTTTCCTGTTATCCATTTTGTTGTTTACCTAGTTTCATATTGCAATATGTGGCAACAGGTCTCGTAAGCGCAACTCGTTCTAAACGGCTGGATCGATATTGATGAAACGTTGCAAGATGAATATCGCTGGATGTTAGCAAAGGGAGATAATCCAACTGATTGGTTTTACATGTTTAAAGATTGTATGCACAACTCCCAGTATTAGAAGAAGTGGATATCACTTAGTGAGGTCTTTCGCAGATCTAGTTTAAAAATCGGTAACCCCGAAAACTGGCCAACTCCACCACTAGTCAGTAATTGTACTGTCTCTGTTTTTCTAATTGTATGGACTTAATTGATTATGTGAGGAAACACGGAAGTGAGTGAAGTTAAAAGGAAAGCACAAAATAACAAGTTCATGTGTATAACAAAACAAACATCAAGAGGTCAAAACATAGTCTTCAGTGGTGAAAAACAACACCATTCCACAAGCCCTGAATGGTCTTAAAGCAAATCTTGAGTAGTTATGTCCAGCGGTACAATAACATGTCAGAATATTTAAGAATTGACCGTAATTTGTTTTCAGTCTATGAAGAAATAACCTCAATCACGTGGTGCACACTAAATAACCCGCGTAGCGAGTTATTTGAAAGAGTGCACCATGTGCATTGAGGTTATTTCGAATAGACTGAAAACAAAATTACAGTCAATCCTCATAATTTAATTCCAACGGATGTTTTGACGTCTAAAACACTGGGATTCCATTTAATGACATCATAGTAAAAACGTAAATTTAGTCTATGATATGATAGACGAAAACATTTGACCAATCAAATGACGCGTTATATCCAATATTAAATTATCAATAGATAAACTAAAGTAACCCGAGACAAAGACATTCATGATCATACTTTCCTGAATTCGGACAGGCACATAACATTCCCTTTATTTTAGGATTTTAATCGGCGAAAGTAGTAACTTATTGATAGCTGATTTCTTATTGATAGGTGATATCGCTGATATCGAAGACTTTGGTTTTGATAAAGGACTGTATGTGCAGAATGGGGGTGTTTTAGAAATCCATGGAGAGGAAAAACTTTCATGGACAAAACTAACTAAAACAGTTTACAAACCAACAGTAGAAGATGGTTCTGCATTGGTAGCGCAGTTGGTGAGTGTTAATGACTAAAGTATCCGGAACATGAAACATGAAACACGTGACTATTGCAACTGTATCGCATGTTCTATACATTGTAATGACAATGCCCTCGGTAATTTTCGGCAAATTTCGGAAATGGTATGATGCATTCCCAAATTACTTTCATAGAGGCCTTATAAAACAACGAGATAGAAAAAGTAAGTCTATGCAATGGCGTTTTTAGAGTTTTTGGTTTAATTCATTTTCATTCATTAGTAAATATAATTGTTAGCCATGAACTTTTATAGTCTGGATAACTTAGTATTTAATAATATATTGTAACGAACTCTGGATAATTATCTGAAACGTTCAATAACTGCATTTTATTTTCATTTTCAATAATTTGATAGTAAAGTAAACACGGGAATAAATTAAGGTATGGATTAGTTTGTCAATTTGGAATTCATTGCAAATATTGAATCGGTTATTTCAAACGCTTTGATGATTCACTTTGTTTAGAGAATATTTTGATTTTGGGACTATATTTTTGGCTATAAAAGGCGGTGAATTTCATTTCTTGATCAGTTTGTCTTGGCATGTGAAGTGAATACTTCATTGGTAAGTAAGGATAGGATACGATAGATAAATATGGGTATAACAAAACATGAACAAGGATTGTTAGCGTATTTATGCCAGAATAAGGCAATATACGGGGAGTGGCAACTGGGAAATTCTATGTAAACCTAAATAGGGCAACATACAGGGAAATTGTAGGTAGGATATTGTTATAAGGCAATATACGTGTATTGTAGCAAGGACATTGTATACAAACCTTGTAACTAGACCATTGTAAAACGTTGTATATTGGGGAATTATCAATTCGATATCTTGACCAATCCACCGTTTTCTGAATAAGGAAGTTGCGACTTGGTATCAGTACACCTGCATACTACCGGGGCATTGGCGTTGGTCGTACTCGGACAGGTATTTGATAGGGATCTTATTTAAGGGAATTTTAGATTTGTCTGTTGATTCGTAAACTTGACAAGGCTCCTAAACTCGGGGAATTGACCTCGATACGATCCCAGTTGTGTTACGTGCCGATTGTATTCTTTGCTGAACTACCCCTGGCACATGATAATATCTGATAGAATAAAGAATGAAAACGGGGAATATATCAAAGAGACAACAACCCGACCAAAGAGCAGAAAACAGCTCAATCCTACCAATAGGTCTTCAACGCAGCGAAAAAATCCCGCACCCGGAGGCGGGCTTCAGCTAGCCCCTTAACAATAATGTATACTATTTCAGCAAAATGGACGGCACACTAAACTCCGAAACATAAAAATGAACCAAAATTTAAAAAAAAATACACAAGACTAACAAAGGCTAGAGGTTCCTGACTTGGGACAGGCGCAAAAATGCGGCGGGGTTAAACATGTTTTGTGAGATCTCAACCCTCCACCAATACCTCTAGCCATGGAATACACACAGTAAAACTCTGTTCAAAAGATGTCCGAGTTCGAGGTTAAAAAAAGGTAACAGAGGAAACTAAGCAAAATAACGATGATCAATATATATTAATAAAGGACTACTAACAGTTACTGGCATCCAGTTCCAGACCTCAATCAAACTGATCGAAAGATTATGTCTATATCATATAGAAAATCATCCACAATCCCTCCCTGTAGGGGTTTAGTATCAAATGCCATCATAAATTATACAAGAAGAACATAACCCGTATTATGCGAACAACGGGCTTTAGAATAAATGTGTTTATTTCCGATGCAAAGACACTATGGGTGAATCAATATTGATTCCAAAAAAAAAGCGATCTGTAATAACTTGACAACAGTATCGTAACTAAGTTTGTTTACGTTTCTGTCACCTTATAATGTACAGGCAAACCTGCTCTAAAGGACACCTGTAAAGGATACAGTGAGCAATGTATGTAAAATTAACCTCTCTATAAAAGGCACCTGCTCATAAAGGGCACTTTTTTCAAGTTCCTTCGATGTCCCTTATAGACAGGTTTGACTGTAATATAAAATAATGTAATATTACTCCTATGTAGCTTCAGTACATGTATTTATACATGACTGAATGCCCTTACACCTCTGGGCGATAATATACGGATGACCAGTTAATCTTGTCTATTGTATTGATAAACAACACATTACCGATAAACCCAATAATATAAATTCAAAATAATGGGATGTCATAAAATTTGAACTGAATCGATCATATATACTACATTTTTTATTGTGGACTTGTGATATACCATAGCTTCCGCGAGTGACCTATAAGAAGCAGAGACTGCTTACTCTTCCGGAGCACCTGATTCTACCCCAGGTTTTTTGTGTGGTCCATGTTGTTCATATGTTTTTTAGTTTTTAATTGTAGTGCATGTATTGTTTTGGTCTTGTCTTCGTTGTTCTCCAGACTTTGTCAGTTGTTTCGATTTTTCCCTCCTTCGAATATCCTTTTGGTATTGATTGACTTTACTACAAAGATGAAGCATTCAATTCTTAAGTGAAGAAATTACAGTGACACTCAGTTATTATCAGCCTTTTCATTTTGCCTAATATAAAAGATATGGTGTCTACGGCATATCTCATATCTTTCCGTCATACAGGTCATATAATCTATTAAGATAGTGTCTCCTGGTGAAGCCTCTTTCCATAGTAAATCCAATGAGTTGTTGTTTCCATAATAAACTAAAAAAGTAACATCAACTTTAGAATATGGTTATGTTTACTAAATTTCTAACGTCCTTTATCAGTAGAACAAAACAACAGATAAAACCGTTTGATACACCGTCTAATACCAGTAAAAATTCTGCCAATCCAGATGATATAACAACATTGACGGAGGGACAAGTTTAGGTAATAACTGATTGATGAACTTATGCCTATGACAATACTTAATTGTGATCTTGACTCTACTTACTATCTCTCCCATTTTTGGAAAGTCAAAATTTAATGGTATTTCTAATTTTGAATTTCTCTGAATTATGGTCAGTCTTGGTAGACTCGTGGTAGCGTGCTCGCCCCAAGTGCGGAAGGTTGCCGGTTCGATCCCCTGCCGGGTCAAACCACGGTTATTAAAATCGGTATTTGCTGCTTCTCCACGCAGCACTTGACATCTAGGAGTAAGAGCAACGAATTAGTCGGCTCGGAGTATAATTTTTCCGGGCTCGGTGGTATTTCTTCCTGCAGACTGTTTCCTTGTGAGTTAGCACGTTAAAAATCCGGCTCAACGTTTCGGTCTAGTTCAAAGTACGGTTCATATTTATATCATATCAATATGTTCTCGTCTTGATATGCATATAATTATTGCCACTGGACGTTAAATAATAATTCATTCATCCATTCATCTATTTCTGAAATCTGATTGTTGTTATAACAATTTCAGAATACTGCGGATGTACCATGGGACGAGAAGGCTCTGTTGGTATACCATATCCATCCGACTACAGGGCAACTCATAAAAGAAGATTATTTTGTTTTTTCTACAACCAAAAACGAAGCTATGAGTAATATCCAAGACTTCAAAGATTTCGTTGACGGTATGTTGTAATATGAGTTAAATTATCACACTTTCATCAGTTTAAATTTTAAGCAAATCAGTATTATTTACATGTGTTTTAAGGATCACAGATAATTAAAACAGAAACTACATTTTTATATGTAAAACGATTTGAACTAACAGTTTAAAACAGTCATATTGAAGATTGTGTCTTTCTACAGATTGACACAACCGCGTCGGTGGTCTCGTTGTAGCGTGCTTGCCTCGAGTGCGGAAGGTCGCGGGTTCGATTCCCGGCCGGGTCAAACCAAAGACATTAAAATAGGTATTTGCTGCTTCTCCGCCAAGCACGGGGCATCTAGGAGTAAGATGTCCGAGTGAGGCTATATGTCTTCCTGCGGACAGTTACCTCGTGAGCTAGCACATTAAAAATCCAACTCAGCGTGTGGGTCTAGTACAAAGCATGGATCATATTCATTATCATATTAACATGTTCTCATCCTGATATGCACCTGGCTGCCACTGGACGTTAAACAACAATTGATCCATCCATCCATCCATCCATCCATCCAGATTGAAAAACATTTTGCATGCGACTTAAATGCATTTAAGTTATTTATACTGCATTCCAAAGTTTGGAAATATTCGGATAAAACAATATTTATTGAACCAATGAATTGGAATTATAAAACTATAATACCAAATTTGCTAAAAGGTTGCATAAACAAGCCTGGTTTTATCAATCCGTCTCCTAATCATTAAGAAGCCTGGTTTTATCAATCCGTCTCCTAATCATAAACAAGCCTGGTTTTATCAATCCGTCTCCTAATCATAAACAAGCCTAGTTTTATCAATCCGTCTCCTAATCATTAAGAAGCCTGGTTTTATCAATCCGTCTCCTAATCATTAAGAAGCCTGGTTTTATCAATCCGTCTCCTAATCATAAACAAGCCTGGTTTTATCAATCCGTCTCCTAATCATAAACAAGCCTGGTTTTATCAATCCGTCTCCTAATCATAAACAAGCCTGGTTTTATCAATCCGTCTCCTAATCATTAACAAGCCTGGTTTTATCAATCCGTCTCCTATATAATCATTAACAAGCCTGGTTTTATCAATCCGTCTTCTAATCATTAACAAGCCTGGTTTTATCAATCCGTCTCCTAATCATTAACAAGCCTGGTTTTATCAATCCGTCTCCTAATCATTAACAAGCCTGGTTTTATCAATCCGTCTTCTAATCATTAACAAGCCTGGTTTTATCAATCCGTCTCCTAATCATTAAGAAGCCTGGTTTTATCAATCCGTCTCCTAATCATTAAGAAGCCTGGTTTTATCAATCCGTCTCCTAATCATAAACAAGATGGTTTTATCAATCCGTCTCCTAATCATAAACAAGCCTGGTTTGATCAATCCGTCTCCTAATCATTAAAAAATAATAAATTAAACTAACGTGTGTACATAATAACATATTAGTATATAAATCAGTTTTCTATTTTTTTATATGAAGAGTCGTGTGTTAATTCAGTTTAACATATTAATAGGCATCTTAATCCGATCAAGGCTTCCTTGAAAACTTTTGATTTTTAAACCATTTGGCGAGCTTTCAAAACGGGCAGTCAATTTGAACACTAGCTAGTTGTTGTCGTCAGCTTTCTGTCAGCCTCGCGTTCAAATTGAGCCAGTCTTTAACTATATACCATAGAATAATGCCGTGATTTAAGCTGTTATATAAGTATCAAGAAGGCTTCTATATTGATGTTTTGTTACCTTTTGTAACATTCGCTTAAATGTATGCTCAAAACCATTAACATTAAACTAAATTTAAAACCAAATTTGAGTCACCTTACTCGCAACATGGGACAATTTGACAAATGAAAACATTTAATTTGGATTCTGGTCGTCAAACGTTGTCCGTTTACTTCATTAATCGGTATCCGATTCTACCAAATTAAGACACAGTCTCTCTTTTTAAACAAGTCGGAGGATTAAACTTAACGTACATTGTAATTTGAATCAACGTAAGCTTAATTCCCATTAGTAGATAAGTATATAAATGTGATAAAAAAATTTTATTATCTAATCTTTAAAAACATCCGGAAAAAGACAAAACAAAGATTAACGAACGAAATACTCGTAAAATTAACTGACAATCGTTGGAAATTTGTCCTTTAAAAATATACGAAATTTCCACTGCGACACTGACGCGAAAATTACAAACAGTCTCTTTAACTGCTTACATATATACGTCTTTGATTGATCATAAGGACAGTTTTTTAAACAATACTCTAGGGGTTTTGTTCAAATATTATTTTTCAATCTACCGAACAGACAATTTGAAGTTGGTTTATTCGTACTTATAGAATATACCAAGATACATTATATATTATTGCAGTAATCCCAGATGGCGATATTGTAGCGTTTGCTGTTTTGAGAAAAATAGACAAAAGTGACCGCTTGGATTTGTCGGAATTTGAAAATTACGTAGCACAGCTTGGATATGGAGACCCAACAGCATCAGCTCTTGTTAGGGGTGTAACAAATCCTGGTGCATACGCTTTTGTAACAAAGAAAGGTAATATATTTATCTATCATATGCTTTGGGCTAAATATGGTGGTTTTTGCATGTGTAACGACCTGAAATAAACTACATGTATCAATATTTGCACACTCCAGGCTATATCCAATAATTACTCTATTAGTGCGGATGTGTCACGTGGTAAGGTTGATGTGGCCATATTAAACTGGATGCGTTTGGAAATACGTACTTACTCAGTATGTCATAACAGATTAATACACGACGTAGACTATATCGGACAGGATATCATACTTGGACATATATCGAATATCGGGCAAGCCCTCGGCCCGGTATGGGAGTCTAAGGATGATATTGATACGTCATGTAATACAGGGGATATTGCATGCTTATTGGACCGAAACAAACATCTCAGTATGGAAATGGTCATATAATATTCTTTAATAATCAATGAGCTTAACATTCAACCTGTGAGGACGATCACAATACTACTAACGTAGAAAAAGGCGGTACTGCTCGCCATGTGCCGCTATTCCAAGTATATGTCATTTTTGTTATAGATTCGGGAGTGTACATATGAATGATGAAATATAGGGGTTATTTTGGAAGCATCATCATTCACAAGTAACCATTCAGATGCCACAATTTGCAGTGGTGGAATGTTTAATAATCCATTATTGAGGTGAAAACAAATCATATCTCTAGGAATAACTAAACATTTAATTTAAAGTTTGTTATCCAACCAAGTAATAAAACTTTGTCCTGACAAAATATAAAGTCATTTATATATGCCAGAAATGTACATTTAAAGTTTTGTTTATAACGATGATATAGATTTTGATTACATTGGCAATAAAATGCTTCACTTATATAATAGAAATCAATGATAAAACCCGAGGATTCTGCATTGCTTTCACCTCAAAGTTTTTTACCCCATGTGGTGCCAAAATTTCTCCTATTGACTTTGGCACAATATTTACAGGAGATTATAGCTCAACCGTAGAGACCTACCAAAGGATAGACGGGGAAATGGTATCGGATGGAACAGCAACTAACATATTTGGTGATATAGGAGTAATAATAAAAAGTCACGTGGATGGATTCAGTAAGGAAAATAATTATGTTAAGCTAGTGGTATTACAAGGAGAAGAGAATCTTTATCCGAAATTAACACTTCTTGATGACATCACGTCATGGAAAGACGGTAAGCAAATCTTAAATTTTTCATTTTTATTTAAATGTCAAATTGACATTCTTGACATTGGATAAATTTTTACATTTAGAATTTAGAGCATTCATTTTTTTTCAAGAAATCATCATTTGATCTGAACGTTTCCTCTTTATTAAACGTACACCTAACATGAAAAACTAACTTACTGATTACGAGTTTTTAAAAGTGTTCATAGAATAATGACTCTATTTTAGGTGACGACATTGTTATAACATTTACTTACTTTGATTGGAAACAAGCTGAGGTCAGAAAGTATGATCTCTGTTTTAGGTGACGACATTGTTATAACATCTACTGACTTTGATTGGAAACAAGCTGAGGTCAGAAAGTATGATCTCTGTTTTAGGTGACGACATTGTTATAACATCTACTGACTTTGATTGGAAACAAGCTGACGTCAGAAAGTATGATCTCTGTTTTAGGTGACGACATTTTTATAACATCTACTGACTTTGATTGGAAAAAAGCTGAGGTCAGAAAGTATGATCTCTGTTTTAGGTGACGACATTGTTATAACATCTACTGACTTTGATTGGAAACAAGCTGAGGTCAGAAAGTATAATCTCTGTTTTAGGTGACGAAATTGTTATAACATCTACTGACTTTGATTGGAAACAAGCTGAAGTCAGAAAGATAATTCAATGTAACGACTGTACCAACAATGAAATAAGAATTAACGGTAAGACAGAAAGTTATAAACATTATACCGTAATTCTTAATCTGAGTACCAGTGTCAACGCAAAACTTTAACTGATGACGCGGGCAAAATGTGTTTACGTGATATTCACGTTAATATTATCTCACACTCACGCTTTGTTTGTTTGTTTAGTTGGGGTTTTACGCCGTTTTCAGCACATTTGACTATTTTGCGGCGGCCAGTTTTTATTGGTGGAGGAAGCCGGAGTACCCAGAGAGAACCACCGACCTTCAGTAGCAAAATTGGCAATCCTTGTTAATTAAGATCAGAGTCGAACACATCCCGCCACAGATGAGATTCGAACTCTCAACCTCAGCGTTGACGGGCTAGTGATCATTAGTAGTCATGACGAAGTACCTAGACAACTCGGCCACCGAGGCCCCCACACTCACGTGAAATAAATCTTAATTCAGCGTTAAATGTTTAACTGAATCAATAATTAATTTTAGTAAAAAGAAAAATGCATTATTTTGAACAATTCAATATGCCATAATGGTTTTATTTTTTTTTTATAGTTTACGTAAATCTAACATGATTTGTTTCGCCTGAAATAAACATAACATCAACATTAAGTCCTTCGGAGTCCTTCGGACTTTATTCCGTTTGTAAGTGACCTGGTCGAGTTTATACAACGATAAATTGCGGAAAACAACTCTTATTAATTATAATTCCACTTTCCGGCAAAATAAAAAAAAAATATGAGCTTTTTAAAAGTGGATATTTATACTGGTTCACATAATCAAACGCATAACGTCATTTATCTCGAAAAAAAAGATCTCAGACGTCACGTTGTCGTCCAATCAAAATTAAAAAAGATACAAATCGTATTGGAATTATTGTTATTTAAACGTTTAACTGTAGAAATACCAGCATTTTGTATAATACTCATTAAGTATGTTTCGGTGTTAAAGCAGAATATATAGATTCCCCTTCAAGTACGAGTGAGTTATAGAATCTCTCCATCCGAGATAGTTCAATTTTGAAGTTCAACACGCGAGCTTTTAGCGAGCGTGTTAATGTCTAAAATTTAACTATCGAGGGCGGAGAAATTCCATAACTCACGAGTAAATTGAAGGAGAATCTGTTTCTCCTATGATTTTCAACAAAACCTCAAGAACATGCCGTTGCTA
This sequence comes from Mytilisepta virgata, assembly GCA_028015205.1. NCBI lineage: Eukaryota > Metazoa > Mollusca > Bivalvia > Mytilida > Mytilidae > Mytilisepta > Mytilisepta virgata. Next base: position 2,440,802 of record CM051513.1, read on the forward strand.
CGTATTTTGTTTACATGAACGCCATTTCGGAACTTCTCTAGTTTATCTTTCCAATAAAGGTAAAATAAATGGCGGGAATTACCATGCAGAAATTTAATCACCCGAGAGGTGGTTAAAAATATTATGTATTTTTATCCCACCGATTAAACACGTCACAAATAGGATAACATATCATACAGTACATTAAACATGTTATATTCTATCCGTAGTGCCCAAGGCCGGAAATTTAGATATTTGAAAAACATTTTGTTCGACAGATTACACTACAAGTGTGGCAATAATCAATTTAAGTATAGAACTATAGAATTAAATATCAATTCAGATCCGATTTCTCTAACACTGTAACACTTATACATATATATTTGAGTGCGGCAGAATTGTCAAGTTCCTTGTATTGCATATGGTAGATCTCCTTAGCTGAAATTTGGCTTCCTATTTCGGTATTTTTGCTTATGAGTACTTATTGTTCTAAAATAAGTTTAGTTTTTTGGTCTTCCAAATGTTTCGGTTTTAATGCTGCTGATGAGAGGTAACTCCTTGAAATGCGTCGTATACAGCATAGTATAAATTTACTATATCTAATATTAGTATCTTTGGATTGATATTTTGAAACTCCTGGGATGAGGCCTCTGCTGGTGGACCCTAGGTCCCCGAGGGTATTCGCCAACCCAGTCGTCAGACTTGTCTGACATGATTATTCATTGATTTGTTACAGAAATTACCAGTATTTAGCAAAATTCAAAAATAATAGAAATACTAAGGGTTCATTCCTTGTATTGTACATGGTAGATCTCCTTAGCTGAAATTTGGCTTCCTATTTCGGTATTTTTGGTTGAGTACTTCTTGTTTAATATAAGTTTGGTTTTTGGTCTTCCAAATGTTTCGGTTTTAATGCTGCTGATGAGAGGTAACTCCTTGAAATGCGTCGTATACAGCATAGTATAAATTTACTATATCTAATATTAGTATCTTTGGATTGTTATTTTTTATACTGATAACATGTATATCACAGTCTTGATATGTTTCTTTTTTTACTTAATTTTAAGAAACACTTGAATTTACTCATTATGGAAATATTTACAAGAATGTGGACATGAGAGCGGAAGTGGGACTTTTAACCAGGAATCTAAAGTTCTATTCTGAGCCTGCATCAGACGGTGATAATTATGGTGGACACTTAAGGGTAATCATGTTATTTCACACACAATACAAATGTTTTACTCACATATTCAACTAGTATTTAGACACTATTTTTAAGAATGCAAGAGTATTCTTCACAGAGATCGCATACATACAAATTAATCACATATCGGCTTTGTTATCGTCATTGACTTGTATTGTAACATTTACTTGGCTTCATTGCTGACTTTTAACGTTCCATTTAATTGGCCAAACAAAAGACATGCAACATGTTGAAAGGAAAAGAGACACTCCGCTTTCTTTTGTTCCCTTTTGATGTCGTTGAGGATAAAATGTACAATATAGGTAGGTTTGGGATTAAAGGGACATTCAGAGTAACTCGCTATAGTTTTGTTGCAAGTCTGTAATTGTGGAAAATTCCATGCACCGCCTCGGTACATATAACTGTCAACCCGGGTTAATAAAATAGATAGGATTCAAACGCACCTCACCACGAGCTGAAAAGGGACATTTGCGCCCAAAATTTTTTTTTATCTAGACCACTTGCAAGTGATGTCTCGCAAATATAGACGATATACAGTCATATCAAACTTGGCTAAAAACTATTCATTTTATTGGTATCTTTACTGTAACAATATTATATGATTTCACTTATTTTGTTAACAGTTTCTAGAGGGATTCAGATCTGTACATGTTGAAGGTGCTGAACTCGCTTATCTTGGTGCACCGCAAGTACTTGGTAAGTTTTCTTCTTTCTTATTCTTAAACATTTTCAACAATTATTGGAATAAATACTAAAAGGACAAGATATGATAAGCTGTTGTAAATTGCCTCCAAATTTAGTTGAAAATAAAGTTGGAATAATATAGAACTTTTGTCATTATTTTGGTAGATAAGGACTTGCCCTTACAGAAAATGAACAAAAATATCCTGGTAGGATCTGTTCTGAAGTGAATCTAGGTTCGTCTATTGAGCCGATTCGGCATTTCAAGAAAAACGTGATTTTCTGCATGCATTGACGGATGCTTTACAATGAGCGAGCACGTGAACCACGTACATATTTAGACAAGAGAGTCTCTTAGTACCAAGGCAATAAATGTGTTGCCAGGGCAGTTTTTGCAATCTCTTCAAGGTAGAAATAGTCGTGCATTTTCATCTTGGTGTCAAATATATATGATCCAGTAGATCTATTTTAAATAAATCTACTTATAATTTCATTTATTGGCGTCAAAGACTCATTTTTTCTAACAATATGTTGCTAGGCAACCAAAAAAGGGCAGGTCAAATTTTTTTTCGCATTTTTATAATCTACGAGACATATCTTAATATATATATATCAATATTAAGATATTTGACGAAGGGGCAGAAAAAGGACCTTATCCTACCTTGTCCTTTATTGTTACTAAGATATAGGTATCAATTGAAAACTGTAGCATGGTGCAGTTTAAAAAAGAAATTAAAAAAAATATTTTAAGGTGTTGTTCAAACTTGAGCTGATGTAAATTTTTAACTAGTTAATGTCTAATTTTACATTTTTAGAAACATTTTTGGTCAACTTCCTCTTCATTTCCACATGTACATATATGGTAATATTTTACAGGTCAACTTCCTCTTCATTTTCACATGTACATATATGGTAATATTTTTACAGGTCGATATCCTCTCCATTTCCACATGTGTAGAGACGTTAAAGGGAGACAATTCTTAAGAAAAAATTCAATTCACCATTCTTTTACAAGAGGAATAACGGTCCATGGAACTCATAATGCGTTGGTAGGGTTGCCTTGTAATTTACTTATGTTTCGTTAAACGACATTTTCTTTTAAATGTATTTTAAAATTAACAAAGTTCATCTATAGTATCTTTAGAATACGATTCCACTTTTATAAGAAACATTTTCTATATTAAGGATGCTCGCTGGTCATGTTTAGGTCTTTTTGTCAGATTTTCGGAATCCTCGGATTTTATCCATTTCTTAAACATTAAATTTTTTGTCCATGAACCGCCACTTTTTCTTTTATAATTCAATCATATATACATTAAAATGGTATTTGACAAAATTTTATGAAATCCTTTTTATTTTTTCATACATTTTTGAGAGACTGAAGTTGCCAATGCAAAGACAATTAAAAACCCAGAGAAAACCTGCAAATTTTTAAGGCTTTATAGCTCTAAAATGAGCACATGAACCTATATTTTTTCTTGCTTATTTGTTTACTATTCATATGTTCTCTCAAAATAAAACACCTATTTCAAATCCTATTTATTTCCTATTAGACCAGCGATCACCCTTGATTTCTCACAAAATGTGTTCATTGTAATTGCTATAGTCATGATAGTTCTTGTTTGATTCGAAATCTGTCTTTGTGCTATTTTTGTTCTGTAATTATTTTGTCATAGACTATTAGAGATAATGTTTTATACACTTTATCTTGATAATAAAGAACTGCGATTTTTCTTTTAAATTTAGGTAGAGAACAATGTAGTCTATTTAACAAAAGGGCATAGTTATTTCTTAGAAGATGGTGGCGAACGTGGTACTATATTTGACGGTAACCTTGGACTAGGAACACAATACGGAACTTTGATTTTAAGTGATACAAAGTGAGTTAAGAATATTTAGAACTTTGGTGGATATTTTCATGTATAAATGTATGATTTATATGATTGATTTTGTAATAAATAAGGCGTTTCTATATTTATTTTTTCAAATCGGATAAATAGTGTCAGTTTTATCCAGTATCGTATCTTTGACAATATAAATAGTTTCCCCGGTCACATCACACGTCTAGACAGCTATGTATCATACCCTTAGATCACGCATTACAATCCTCGAATAAACAAATGATCGTATTTTAACATAAATTAAAGACGAAAGATTTCTCTTTCGTCAATTAACTTTTATATCATTTATTATCAACTCTGTCCTTAGATGGTTTTGGTTTTTACCCCTTTTGGTCATTTTAGCATTTTGGAATTTATTCTTCAACGTTTTGGATTGTTATTTTGGTTTTCAACATTTTAGGCCTTGAACACAACTGATGAGTCGTAAATCGACGAAATGTGCACATCTTGTGCATCAAAATCAAAGACTTGTATATTATTAAATTTTGCTTATCTTTTATTTCAGAGAACCAACGACTTTCTGGATAACGAATCCTAATACTTGGTTGAGAAATAACGTTGCTGCTGGAAGTGAAGTAGGTATTTAAATATATATATATATAAAATGTTACCAAAAACATCAGAAAAGTTTTTTTTTTATAATAAAATAACAATCCAGAGATACTAATATTAGATATAGTAAATTTATACTATGCTGTATACGACGCATTTTAAGGAGTTACCTCTCATCAGCAGCATTAAAACCGAAACATTTGGAAGACCAAATACCAAACTTATATTAAATAAGAAGTACTCAACCAAAAATACCGAAATAGGAAGCCAAATTTCAGCTAAGGAGATCTACCATGTGTAATACAAGGAATGAACCCTTAGTATTTCTATTATTTTTGAATTTTGAGAAATACTGTTAATTTCTGTAACAAATCAATGAATAATCATGTCAGAGAAGTCTGACGACTGGGTTGGCGAATACCCTCGGGGACCTAGACCTTATAAAATACATGAATTTTCTTATGTTGTTTTTGTAGTATTTATAGCCGTACTAGAAATGTTCTCTTTGGTTTTAACGTAAGAATAAACCATATTGTTATTGTTTATTAGCTTACAATATGTCATATCGCTAACTTTTTCACGGTTAATATTTATTTTGGCATTTACCAATATCCGCAATTTATCGGAACGACTAGTATCAGGCTTTTTATTCTGTGATTTCTTTTGCATGTAAAGTTTGGTCACGTCTATTTACATTTTATGTGTACTATGTCATACATTAAAAAAGTACAATATACCATGAAAATTTAGAAAGCGAAAAAAAAAAGAATGCCTTCTAAATTTTCATCGTACCTCATACATTTCATGAGGAACCAGAGTATGTTATCTTTTCCTAACCAATGTAGGTAAGGGAGATAATTACATTCTCTCCCTTTTTTCCTGAGGCTAAAAGGGAGACAAATTTATTATCTCCAATTTGGGTCTTATTTTTTGTAATATTCTTATGCTCTGGGTCTTATTTTGTATTATGCTCATGTTCGGGGTTTATCTTTAATATACTCGTGTTCCGGGTTTTATTTTGTACAGTAATATGCTTACGTTCAGGTTTTTTTGGGTAATATGCCCATGTTCAGGGTTTTACTTTGTAATATGCCCATGTTCAGGGTTTTACTTTATAATAAGCTTATGTTCAGGGTTTTACTTTATAATAAGCCCATGTTCAGGGTTTTACTTTATAATAAGCCCATGTTCAGGGTTTTACTTTATAATATGCTCATGTTCAGGGTTTTACTTTATAATAAGCCCATGTTCAGGGTGTTACTTTATAATAAGCCCATGTTCAGGGTTTTACTTTATAATATGCCCATGTTCAGGGTTTTACTTTATAATAAGCCCATGTTCAGGGTTTTACTTTGTAATATGCCCATGTTCAGGGTTTTACTTTATAATATGCCCATGTTCAGGGTTTTACTTTATAATAAGCCCATGTTCAGGGTTTTACTTTATAATAAGCCCATGTTCAGGTTTTTACTTTATAATAAGCCCATGTTCAGGGTGTTACTTTATAATAAGCCCATGTTCAGGGTTTTACTTTATAATATGCCCATGTTCAGGGTTTTACTTTATAATAAGCCCATGTTCAGGGTGTTACTTTATAATATGCCCATGTTCAGGGTTTTACTTTATAATATGCTCATGTTCAGGGTTTTACTTTATAATAAGCTCATGTTCAGGGTTTTACTTTATAATAAGCCCATGTTCAGGGTTTTACTTTATAATAAGCTCATGTTCAGGGTTTTACTTTATAATATGCTCATGTTCAGGGTTTTACTTTATAATAAGCTCATGTTCAGGTTTTTACTTTATAATAAGCTCATGTTCAGGGTGTTACTTTATAATATGCCCATGTTCAGGGTTTTACTTTATAATATGCTCATGTTCAGGGTTTTACTTTATAATAAGCTCATGTTCAGGGTTTTACTTTATAATAAGCCCATGTTCAGGGTTTTACTTTATAATAAGATCATGTTCAGGGTTTTACTTTATAATAAGCCCATGTTCAGGGTTTTACTTTATAATAAGCCCATGTTCAGGGTGTTACTTTATAATATGCTCATATTCAGGGTTTTACTTTCAATATGCCCATGTTCAGGGTTTTACTTTATAATAAGCCCATGTTTAGGGTTTTACTTTATAAAATGCCCATGTTCAGGGTTTTACTTTGTAATAAGACCATGTTTAGGGTTTTACTTTATAATATGCCCATGTTCAGGGTATTACTTTATAATAAGCCCATGTTCAGGGTTTTACTTTATAATAAGCCAATGTTCAGGGTTTTACTTTATAATATGCTCATGTTCAGGGTTTTACTTTATAATAAGCCCATGTTTAGGGTTTTACTTTATAATATGCCCATGTTCAGGGTTTTACTTTATAATATGCCCATGTTCAGGGTTTTACTTTGTAATAAGCCCATGTTTAGGGTTTTACTTTATAATATGCCCATGTTCAGGGTTTTACTTTATAATATGCTCATGTTCAGGGTTTTACTTTATAATAAGCCCATGTTTAGGGTTTTACTTTATAATATGCCCATGTTCAGGGTTTTACTTTATAATATGCCCATGTTCAGGGTTTTACTTTGTAATAAGCCCATGTTTAGGGTTTTACTTTGTAATATGCCCATGTTCAGGGTTTTACTTTATAATATGCTCATATTCAGGGTTTTACTTTCAATATGCCCATGTTCAGGGTTTTACTTTATAATAAGCCCATGTTCAGGGTTTTACTTTATAAAATGCCCATGTTCAGGGTTTTACTTTGTAATAAGCCCATGTTTAGGGTTTTACTTTATAATATGCCCATGTTCAGGGTATTACTTTATAATAAGCCCATGTTCAGGGTTTTACTTTATAATAAGCCAATGTTCAGGGTTTTACTTTATAATATGCTCATGTTCAGGGTTTTACTTTATAATAAGCCCATGTTTAGGGTTTTACTTTATAATATGCCCATGTTCAGGGTTTTACTTTATAATATGCCCATGTTCAGGGTTTTACTTTGTAATAAGCCCATGTTTAGGGTTTTACTTTATAATATGCCCATGTTCAGGGTTTTACTTTATAATATGCTCATGTTCAGGGTTTTACTTTATAGTAAGCCCATGTTCAGGGTGTTACTTTATAATAAGCCCATGTTCAGGGTTTTACTTTATAATAAGCCCATGTTCAGGGTTTTACTTTATAATAAGCCCATGTTCAGGGTGTTACTTTATAATATGCCCATGTTCAGGGTTTTACTTTATAATATGCTCATGTTCAGGGTTTTACTTTATAATAAGCCCATGTTCAGGGTGTTACTTTATAATAAGCCCATGTTCAGGGTTTTACTTTTATAATGTGCCATGTTCAGGGTTTTACTTTATAATAAGCCCATGTTCAGGGTTTTACTTTATAATAAGCCCATGTTCAGGGTTTTACTTTATAATATTCCCATGTTCAGGGTTTTACTTTATAATATGCCCATGTTCAGGGTTTTACTTTATAATATGCCCATGTTCAGGGTTTTACTTTATAATAAGCCCATGTTCAGGGTTTTACTTTATAATAAGCCCATGTTCAGGGTTTTACTTTATAATATGCCCATGTTCAGGGTTTTACTTTATAATAAGCCCATGTTCAGGGTGTTACTTTATAATAAGCCCATGTTCAGGGTTTTACTTGATAATATGCCCATGTTCTGGGTTTTACTTGATAATATGCTCATGTTCAAGGTTTTACTTTATAATATACCCATGTTCAGGGTTTTACTTTATAATAAGCCCATGTTCAGGGTGTTACTTTATAATAAGCCCATGTTCAGGGTTTTACTTGATAATATGCCCATGTTCAGGGTTTTACTTTATAATATGCCCATGTTCAAGGTTTTACTTTATAATAAGCCCATGTTCAAGGTTTTACTTTATAATATGCCCATGTTCAGGGTTTTACTTTGTAATATGCCCATATTCAGGGTTTTACTTTGTAATAAGCCCATGTTGAGGGTTTTACTTTGTAATAAGTCCATGTTCAGGGTTTTATTTTGCAATATTTTTATGTTCAGTATTATATTTTGACATATTCTCATGTCCAGGGTTAATTTGTAAAAAGCTGATGTTTTGGGTTTTAATTTGTAATATGTTCTATTTCAGGGCACTGGATTTTGGTTTGTTTATCCAGATGAACCTTTGGCTCTTTCCTTTGGTCTTGGTTTTATGTTGCATGAGGAGGCACGTTTTACTCCAATCCCAGAATTCTATAATAATGTAGCACATTCTAATGGAAAGGTATATGTCAAATCTAGATATCGTTCATAACAATATTCATAATTGCAAATCAATCAATTGTCAGTTGATGAAACTTTTCACAGGATATTTTAGACAAAAACAATTATTTACATATTAGTAATGTGAATTACCCCCTTCCTGTATAGCTCAATTCTGGAATCAATTGTCAGTTGATGAAACTTTTCACATGATATTTTAGACAAACTAATTATTTACATTTCAATGTGAATTACCCCGTTCCTATATAGTTCAGTCCTGGAATCAATTGTCAGTTGATGAAAATTTTCACAGGATATTTTAGACAAAAACAATTATTTACATAGTAATGTGAACTACCCCCTTCCTGTATAACTCAATCCTTGAATTAATTGTCGGTTGATGAAACTTTTCACATTATATTTTAGACAAACTAATTATTTACATAGTAATGTGAATTACCCCCTTCCAATATAGTTCAGTCCTGGAATCAATTGTCAGTTGATGAAAATTTTCACAGGATATTTTAGACAAAAAACAATTATTTACATAGTAATGTGAATTACCCCCTTCCTGTATGGCTCATGATCAATCCTGGTTTCCTGTCTTTACCAGTTTGGTAATTTTGTCATTTGAAACTGATTTTCGGCTTTTTAGCTTACTGTCCCGGACTCAAAAGTTAAGGACGGGAACATAAAATTACATCAGCTAATGTGTAAATGACTTCAAATCTATCACCACGATAAATAATTTCTATTCTAATAGGACGAATATGCTAGTGGTACTCATTTGAGTTGTCTCGTGTATGTAACATTGTTTTGGCCGCTTCATTTCTCTTGTGATTAAATTGCATATGTTGAATAAAACTTTTTTCATAAGATAACCATATGCACAGAAAAAATATGTAATTCATCATTTAAGAGTAATGGAAGCGGGAGGTTTGCTTGCTGTAAAACCATGTTTAACCCACCATTTCTACTGTACCAAGTCAGGACCATTTCCACTTTACCGGTGCTTGCCTGTTATACATGACTACCCCCTTTTTTACTATTTATTTTGACAACTGCCTTGTAGTTTTGTAAATAAGTTATTACCTCTATTTACACAAGAAAAAATGAAAAAAACATGTTCAACGGACTTACCGCGGTAACCGTCAATTCGAACAAAAATAAAGATGGCGCTGCCCAGTTAGATGCGTATTCTAGTGTACAACATTTTCATAATTGTTGTTTGTACAGAACTATTGTAGTTGTATCGCATAAATTCGTTATAAAGATAAACAATTTCGTGTGAAAAAGCCAATTTTTCTTGTTAAAGTTCACATAATTCGTGTTTACATAAAAGCTACTATACGCATGTGCTAGACGTGGATATATGGGGTAATATATAATTTGCATATATACATATTAGAAACATCTGCAGTCGGATTTGACGCCTTCCTGAAAATGACAACTCATCGTTCGGTACATTTTACAGAATTCTTTTTAATTTCAATGCGACGGGTGACGTCAACAGAACACGACATTCTTACCCTTCCCGAGCAATTGATATCACTCCCGGTTTTAAGTGAGCTTCTGGATGGTTAGAGCTTTGGTATTCTTTTATTTCTATAGAATAGAGAATCGAAACGGGGAATGTATCAAAGAGACAACAACCCGACCAAAGAGCGGAAGACAGCTCAATGCTACCAATGGGTCTTCAACGCAGCCAGAAAATCCCGCACCCGGAGGCGGGATACAACTGGCCCCTAAACAATAATGTATACTAGTTCAGCAAAATGGACGGCACAATCAACTCCAAAACATACATATATATATGAACCAAAATTTAAAAAAAAAAAACAAGACTAACTAACAAAGTCTAGAGGTTCCTGACTTGGGACAGGCGCAGAAAGGTAGTTATTTTTCAGTTAAGTATAAATTGTACCTTTATGATATTTGTCTTTTATGTTGAATTCTCACGAGTCTTTCTTGCATTCTCACAAGTCTTTCTTGAATTCTCACGAGTCTTTCTTGCATTCTCACAAGTCTTTCTTGCATTCTCAAAAGTCTTTCTTGAATTCTCACGAGTCTTTCTTGCATTCTCACAAGTCTTTCTTGAATTCTAACAAGTCTTTCTTGCATTCTCACAAGTCTTTCTTGAATTCTCACGAGTTTTTCTTGCATTTTGGATATCGAGCTTACGGAATTCTCTCACCGTGTTGCCACTAAGATTGTTATTATTGATATGTTGTTGTTTCGGCGATTAAAAGAAACAGTAGGACACAATATTCATTTCCGTTCGCAGTTTACATTTGATCGGATACTTTACGTATGACATGATGCCAAAGGAGGAAAACTGAAACTTAATTTGATACCGATTCTATTAAAAATTCAAAATTGACATTTAAAATGAATAAATCTTGCGAAACGGCTTGTACACCAAAGACACGTATGACATAAGGTCGGCCAGCTGGCAAATGGGATGAGGGTAAATAAACTGGACATACAAATGACAAGTAATAAAAACAACAATAAAAATGACATTTTTTAGCCTTCCATTATCATAAAAAGCTATATATGGTTTAATATATCATCAATAACTGTTTTTAATTCCATTGATTTGCATATTTATATAGTTTGGTTTGAATATCGACTTTAGACTTCATGCTGACGAAACAACTACCGGCTATAATCAATGGGTCGGTAAAGAAGATCCGGTCATGCATGTCTTATATGGTAACTCCACAAACAAAGAAACAACGATAGAAAAGTTCACTGGTATGTTTGCTTCGATGAATGTAATAAACTTTTTCATAGTTAATGAGTACAACATTAACAAGTCCTTTAGGGTTATTATTGTAATCAATATTTATGGCATGCCATTTTTATAAAATTTATAAGATATCTTATATACCTTATAAGATATCTTCTAAAGTTTATAAGATATCTTATAAAGTATATAATATATCTCATAAAGTATTTAAGATATCTCATATAATATATAAGATATCTTATATAATCTAGTTTTTATAAGATATCTTTTTTACTCTATAAAATATCTTCTAAAGTTTATAAGATATCTTATAAAGTATATAAGATATCTCATAAAGTATATAAGATTTCTTATATGTATATTTTATATCAGATATCTCATAAAGTAT